>OZ020574.1:20896136-21535060 GCA_963971525.1 Cephus spinipes
GTGTTGACGTAGAGTATTTCGTCATCTACGGGTAAAATACCCGTAATTTCGACCTTCGGGGGACGTAAGCAAACTCACGAGCTTCTGACGAGTCGTTACGATTTCCGTTTTAGGTAGATTTTCGCGCTGCCCGAACTTGCCCCAAAAGGAATTCAAACATAGTTTGGCGACTGCCCGCAGACCGGGATTTGATTTTATGTTAGCAGGGTCTAGTCGAATACCCTCGACCCGATCGTACTCCTCTACATACAACTTCTTTGACTCGTCATCGCTGCACTCACGCGGCCACCCGCTAGCCTCCTGCTTAATCTTCAGGAATGTATTTATGTAGTCGGCAAAGTGACCGCCCGTTCGCGTGGCCGGATCGTACTGGGTGATCTCGTATTGCCATATCTCGTGTATCGCCGTTATTTGATACCCTTTACGTACAGCACGTCTAACCTCGTCCACAACCCATGTCCCTTCGAATACTCTATCCTCAGGATTCTCGTGAGGACACGAGCCCTGCAGCGTTGACTCTGCACAGGAACGACACAGTGCGAAAAGCAATTTACCGTGCATGCGCGTCGGTAGCACTGGGTGATACAGATCTCGCGGTGGTAACACGACACACTTAATCAGACCCTCTACGCTATCGACGTCATTGTGATCACCCGTTAGTTCGCGACAATCGTCGCCCACGTACACTCTAGGGTGCCCTACAGGGAATTTCCCCGTTTTCGATATGAAGGGGTAGAGCGAACACACATCTACGTAGTGTATCCTCTCAGACCCCTCGACTTCGTAAAAACTGACGGTATTCCCTGTACGCCCACCGAAGAAAGCATCGCGAGGTTCCAGCGGTAGTTGCGCTACCAACGGGTTCTCATTCAATGCTCTATATAATGCGGCCTGTGCCGGCTCGTTTATCCAGCTATCGAATTCACACTCCCAGATTTCCGTCAGTTCGTAACTGAGATATCGGATCTTATCATTCGTAGCCTGCGTTCTCTCGAAGCGCGCATCCATAGATTCGCCCGTGTGCAACCGCGTATCCCTGTTTATGCGATAACATTTTGGGCACCCGTGCCAGAAGCAGCCCTGAAACTGCAAGACGTGTCGCAGACCTGTATCGGTTTCATGGTAGTAGCCGTCGACGGGCGTGCCCTCCGGTAGACGGTACTCCCGAGTGCGCCCTGCGTGAACTATGGTACAACCCCAACGATGCTCCAGCAAAAGGAGCCATAACAGGGCCTTACGTGATTGTTTCTCGCAGTAGCGGTATCCACCCGGTGGTAAAATGGCTATCTGTTCGTCCCGCAAAAAGTTTTTTCTAAAAACTCTCGAACACGCTGAGGCTATGGTGGTGCTCTCCGAGAAAGGACAAACGCTACCGTGTTGGAGAAACATTGCGCGGAAAGAAACGCATGCCTGTCTGAGTATGGTGACGCCGGATCTACAGTAATCAATAAACTCTGTTCGAAAGTTAAATACGTAGCCCGCAGACCGTTGTTCGTTATACCATACTAAGAATTGATTACGTTGAGCCGTAGGCATCGTGTCGGGTGAATAAAACTCGAGTGGTGGTAGAGGACCGATATAATGCTGATTCTCGGGAGTATTGAATAGATGCGGAAAGACACCTTTTTGTTTCAAACCAGCCGAGTCCACGAGACCGAAGGCTTTTGGCAGGGCACTCAGAGGCATGTGAAAATAATTAAGGCTGTCTATGAATGTTACACGACCCGTCTTCATCATTATGATACTCGTGCCACTGAGTATCAGCGTCGGTGGTTTTAGAGTTTTCCGTTTACGCTTCACGATATGCTTCAGTATAAACTGCGCGTCGAAACCCTTGACGTTATGCGCCACACAGATCACTCTCTGAAACGATTTTCTTTTAGGATCGCACGCGTAATCTACAAACTGCCTTACGGGATCATCTTCAAAGACGTATTCGCGTACACCGCAGGCCGGACATACCCTCGCGAGATCTGTATCGTTTATGCATGCTGTGCACATTTGCTGAACGACGCACAGGTTTGGCGTGTGGATGCGTACCGTGTCGTCACCGGGTAGCTTCTGTATCTGCTGTGTTTCAAAATCGTAAAAAATGAATAGAATATTTTTTTCCACAGCCGCCTTTTTTACCGGTCTGACGTAACACTGATGGCCTACTTTGTTAACGCTCTTGCAGACTCTACAGTACACCTTATCGCAAGAGTGTTTACGCAGCGCTCTTTGAAGCGGTCTGAGACACTGTGGACAGCTGCGAACGGCCTGACATACGCTCTTTTCTTTTCCCTTCTGTTTGATAAATAGCGTGTTTATATGGTTATCGAAACAGATTTGGCCAAAAAAGTACCTATGGCACTCGCGACAATACAATGTAGGGAGAGCCGAATCGCAGGCCGGTTTTCCGGAACATCTAGCGCATTTGTGGGAACACTTATGCTCTGTATCGTGCGTGTAAGATTTGTTACATGGTATGCAAAAACCGCGACTACCGACCGCACCCCGCATATTTAAAATAGGCTGATAATGCTGCGAATTATTATAATACAGGATGCGGAGCGTTTGCCGTGGTCTCCCTGATCCGTACGCGTTATCAACTGCTTGCGAACCGTCGTACAGCGGTTTCTCGCCGCTGCCTATGGTGTCAAAATCGTAAACAACGATTGCTATACCCCTCGGGGCTAGGTACCTTTGAAATTTATCAATTTCTGGAATACCGCACCCGTCCGATGGTATGTCTACACACGCGTTTGTCACAAGTTCGAGAGCAAATTGTTTTTGTAATTTACTCCGTTGACCCCGTACCGCGTTCCATCGCTCATGCAACTCCTTTTCGACGCTGTATGACACATACCCTGTGTGTCGTAACGTGTTTCTCCTTCTTCTTCTTCAGCCGCTCGCGTGTTCAGGGCTGTCGATGGTCCTGGCACTTTTTTAAAAAACGTATATTAGGCGTAAACTTTTTTTTTAAAAGTATATGCTTTACCGTTTACGTAGTGGATCACCGCTGTGCTGGTGCTTGGCTCCGGGTAAATCTCCTCCTCCACACGATTGAGGCATCCTAAAAGCAACCGGTCCTCCTCCTCGGGTGCGTCGTCGTTGCGAAATCGCGTCAATTCTTGTAAAATTTATTTAGTTTTTAAAAGCAGTTTATTTAAGCAATATTACCGGTAGGTGGAAAATACATACCTTCGTGGAACGCATGATCGGCTATAATAGCCCTGGTGATACGATTATCGCGCACTCCCCGTTTGTTAATACACGCTACGGCTAACGAGAGTATGTACGGGCCGTTTTTAAAATACCCTCTCTCGTGACCCCTGGCTAGCACGCGTAGAGTGCAATGGGCAAATACAGTTTTTAATCTAAGAGTTAACGTACGTAAACCAAAATATCTTAATTCTCTGCACCACGCCGGCGAGAATAATCGCGCGTTTGTAGGTGTTATCAGACGACGGGTCTTTACAAAATCGACAATACATTCGCGAATATGCGTTACAGATGACATTTTTTTTAACTGTTGATTGCTCTAAGTGATCAGTCTATCTACCGGGACGGCGTGATACGAACTAAAGCAGGGTACATCTAGCCCGGGCCCATCTTACAGTCGTTGCGATATTAATTTCAAACCAGTGTCTTAAAACGTGACCATGCAAAACAGCTGATTCAGCGGTAAAAAAAATCACGATTCTCTTAGGGCAGCGTTATCCGTCGAAAATCGGGTAAAATCGGGTAAAACGTTTCAATCGTAGCAAACAGACAAATATATATACAGAATTTATCGATCGTTCGTTCACTGATCCCGAAATACCGTGTATCCATAATACGTGTAAAACAGTATAGAGGTGTTGCATCGGTAGTTGCAGCGATCTGCTGACGCACACCGCTCCAGCATGCATCACCATCGCTCTCTCTCGCCATCGCGATGTAAGGGTCAGAGACGCGTATCGTGTTACTCTGTTTTACAATCCGTAGCTACCAGAAGATCGCACCAATCTTTTACAGTATCGAACTCATCGATATCGCCACCTATGAGTTGCACGGCGATATCCTTTCCGACACGACCATCTTGCAGTAGTGTCTCGCAGCTCTCGTCGCGAAAAATTGCCATACACCGTACGTGTCGAATGTTGCGTCGGGCTGCTGTTCGCGTGTCCATTGCATAGTACCCCAAATTGTTCGATTCCTCCGCGTGCTCTCCCTCCTCATCGTGCACATCGTGGCTTGTATAGACATCCCACGTGTCGTCGAGTGCTTCCAGGTACGCGTAAAGGCCGCTGGGCATGCTGACCACGCTCGTTCGGCATTCCTTATATTTCAGGTGTGGTGGACCATCCCGTGTCGCCAGGGTAACGCACCCTATAAACTCTGTCAGACTGCATCGTTTCTCCAGAGCGTGTAGCGCTGTCTCGTAGGCCCGCATAGCCCTCAAACACCATAGGGTGACGCAGCTTTCGCGTAATTTCTCAAGGTGATTGAATGCCGCCAACCACGCCTGCGATTCCAGACGCATAGGTGCGTGACGCGGTAACTCCTCCGGTGCGGGCCGTTCACACCTGCTTCGTAGCATCGCTAGGGCTGACCTGATCATCGGGCGTCGATATGTGATGCGGCACTTGGGGCTACCATCGTCGGACATACGCCACTCGTCTTTTGCCAGCCACTCGTGGGTGCATACGCGCTGTGCGTAAGGGCTATCGTTACAACGCTGATCACCGATAAAACCCAGCGTCACGCTACACCGTGTGAAATCGCGGTATCCCTTGTTCAGTATAGCAGCGATAGATAGCTCCGGTAGTATCACTGGCCTCACACCAGAGGCCCAACCCTTGCGGCAGATCATGTCAGGATTATCACCGTATAGCTCATCAGCGTCCGGGGCTCCCGGTTTCGACATGTATATCGATACTAGCGGTACACCCGTTAAATGACCTAATCGCAGCCACTCTCGTATGGTCTCTTCCTCTGGATATTGTTCGGGGTTTGCGTAGCGGTAGAGGGCTCGTGTCTTCGCCCTTTGTATACGCCTATGCCGCAAAAATTCCTCGCCGTCGTAGTGCGCCATTTCTTCTTCGTACAACTTTATAAATTTCTTTGTGCAGTGTACCTCTGTAGCGATTCCACTGACTCTCTCAGACTGTACATCAGTGGACGCTCGCGCGTGCCGCTGGATCATGTTAATGCTGATGTAGCTGCACGCGCTATAGGATATCGGTATCTAGTCATCTCTGATACATCCTACGGTATCAGCAGAATACTCTGTCAAGGCCATGTACTCTTTGTCCGCTGTATCCTGTGAATACCGGGTGTGGCGGAGGCTGTGGTGGGGGGGTATATGTTCAATGATGTTTCGATGATCCGTTTTTTAGATACCGCCTTAGGCAGTACTGCTCAGACACCCGTACTGATCGTATACTATCGCTTCCTACAATCACCATGTACAAGAAGCAAGTACTACTGTCCACTGTGTACGGGTTAAACCGCTCGTTTTCGAAACAAATAATTACCGGCTTTTCTTTAAATCGATCGGGAGGCTTGTCGCCTGTAATACGCCTCGTTAATCAAGATTATTCCGGTGTGGAGTTTGAACCTAGCGAGTGGGGTATCGTCGCCGAACACTTCCCCGTCATCGACAAGTTCTTCGTCGCCGAGGACAACATGAAGGAAGTACCTGAGGCTTTTAACACACCTATTGCCACGCCCGCTCACGAAATAATCTTCACGTACTCGTATGGTGAGCGGGCCATTATTTTCAAACCATCTGTACCGCTATCTACGAGTAGCGACGACTCGGGCGTTAAAAGAGCTAGAGCGTACACACCCCTGGTCGTAATGAAGAGGGTGTCGTACCTAAATCTCCAAAGGGTCTTGCGCTGCGTGACCGTCCAAATAAGCAGACTACGCGAGATCACCGACAGCGCTAACAACTGCAAAGACACGCTGATTGCGGAGCTCGATCGCCGCGGGGATGACCCCTCCAGGGCCAACATATTCACCGATCTTCGGCTGGTTTTGGAAAAGAAAGGCTTGTGGTCGCCGGCTCTTTATCAGCTATTGGTGGAGCTACTCTCCCTGTATAACCACGAGTACCTCTCCTTCGTGCGGAGCGCCACGGCTGTCCAGGATGGCCATGCTTAAGGCCTTAATAAATATGTACAGCCACTGTTTCTTGCAATATACAATATATATTTAAAAAATACCTATTTTTTTATTTCTTTGTCTCCTTCACCTCCATCTCCCCATATCTTGTCAATGACGGTAGCGGGTGGGAGAGAGATTAGAATGTGTGCATTTAGAGCATTGTTTCTACGAGCTACAAGTGGGGGTAAGCTGGAGCGCTTCATCCGCCTCGCCTCGGCTCACCCGCTCGACTCCGAGTTAGAATAGCGAAAGCAGGCACGATGGGTCGGCGTAGTGACGTATGTTTGACAGTGAGTGTAGTGTCCTCTAAGTGTCTATTAATACACAGCCTAAATATTTCAAAGAAGTTTCATTATATAACGTATTGTTTATTTATTATAGTTGAAAGGCTACATTTCCGTTAAGGACATGCTGGAGAAGAGGAGCCAGCGCCGTGAACGGCGAGGGGAGCTCAACGGCTGGCTCCTCTTCGAGGAGCTGGATTGGAGCGCGGAGGATATTTTTGGGCTGAGGCCGCTATTTGGGATGCCGAGCCTTGCCCATTATACTTGGTGCGTATTAATCGATTCTATATATGGAACACCCTGTACGTGTGTGTGGCACATGAGTAGTAATATTATTGTTTATTTTTTGCAGGGACTCGGACTATGAGTCAGACGATGACTATTAAGTTTTTTTTTGTTTTTTTTTTAATATTTCTTATATTTTAAATTAATAAGTTTTGTTTTTTAAATTTTTGTACACCTCTATCTTTTTTATATTTATGTTTTTTGTTTTCTAATATACGATATATTAAAATTTTTATATTTTGTGTTTTTATATTTTTAAATAATAATAAATCCTTCTAATAATAAATTTTATATATTAAAATTAAGCAAGTTGTGTTTTATTTCAAACTCCTTATGTCCCACCTATTAATCCCGGTATTAGTACTTAAAACAGGTAGCCATTCAATAATTAAAAGTATCGAAAAAATAAACGGCAATGCATACGATACCTCTATATTATAAGGTTATTATTTACAAAAAACAGCTGTGTTCTACTCTGCCGTGTTACCCGCCTTAGGGTAATTAAAATATTACCGACCGGTGGTCAGTGCATAGTTACCGGCCGCGATAGGCCCCTGGGGGCATGCTACGCCGCTGCTACTGAGTTTCGGGTCTTAGGACCGGGACTACGTGGTGGGGATTCACCACAGTGTCGCAGGTGGAGGGGAGCGCTGAGCACATAGACGAGGGGCTGGCGCCATAGTGCGGTGCGGGGGACCGCAGCGCGGTGCGCTCTATGACTCATCGGGGCAGTGGTGGGGGTTTGTTGTGACGCCCAGGAGTGGTGTGTATCTACTACCATCGTTACCCAAAAAGTCGACCGATAAACCCGCAACCATTTATAGCAGACGAAATACCTAAACGACTAAAGGGTGCCTACGCGGCCTCGTTCCTGCGAGCACGAAGCAGAACACCCGTACCTATACTGGTCACTACCATGGACCTTCACACCGGATACCTCCCTCGAATTGAATTCGAGAAAGGAATATACCTAGGTGAAGCCATAGTAACTAATAGAGAAGGCATAGCTATAGCCCTCGCTATTAACACTCTAGACGAGGATATAGAGATACAAGTGGGCCCTCAGCCCTTGTACCCATACCTCCTGTTAGTAGGATATTCAGACACGGAGGATACCCCGACCGAGACAGTGGTACGCCAGACTTCAGGTAGGGAAAGATCTCACAAAGTCATAGAGCAATTACGGCTAGGCCATCTTAATGCCGAGGAACAAAACCACGTAACCGAAATCGCGAGAGAATTCTCTGATCGATTCTATATCTCCGGAGAACAACTACCATACACTGCGCTCACGGAACATCAAATTCCAACAGTGGATAAATTGCCTGTGTCTACCCGGCAATACAGATATCCACCCGTGCATAAAGATGAGATAAAGCAACAGGTGAATAAGCTCCTGGAGAATGAAATTATCGCACCATCGACGTCACTATATAACTCGCCTCTATGGATAGTACCCAAGAAACCGGGATTGGACGGCAGCAAACGCTGGCGCATGGTGATAGATTACCGTGAACTTAACGAAAAGACGGTAGGCGATGCCTATCCTCTACCTAACATCGTCGAAATCCTAGACCAACTAGGAGGGGCGAAGTACTTTTCGGTGTTCGATCTAGCTAGCGGTTTTCACCAAATACAGGTAAGGGCGGAAGACAAACAAAAGACTGTGTTCACGACACCCCACGGTCATTACGAATTTCTTCGAATGCCCTTCGGGTTGAAAAATGCTCCAGCAACCTTCCAGCGCCTGATGGACGCGGCCCTGACCGGTCTCCAGGGAACGGAACTATTTGTTTATTTAGACGAAATAGTAGTATACTCGGCCTCCTTGAAGGAACATGGAGTCAAGGTTAGGAGGTTGCTCTCCAGGTTAAGAGAAGCGAACCTCATGCTGCAACCCGAAAAATGTGAGTTCCTAAGGAAAGAGGTAGTATACTTAGGACACACTATAAGCGGTGCAGGAGTCAAGCCAGACCCGCGACTCAGTAAAGCGGTGAAGGAGTTCCCAACACCCAAAACTGCTACCAATTGCAAGCAATTCTTCGGACTCACAGGATACTATAGACGGTTCATCAAAGACTATTCCAAGCGAGCTAAACCAATAACAGATCTTCTTAAGAAAACGACTAAATTCGAGTGGACTGAATCGCAACAGAAGAGTTTTGAAGATCTCCGAGATGCCATCTGCCAGGAACCAATATTACAATATCCCGATTTCAAAAAACCATTCGTATTGACTACCGACGCATCCGGACATGCAATAGGTGCTGTATTAAGTCAAGGAACAGTAGGGCAAGATTTACCAATTGCGTACGCATCACGAATACTAAACGGCGCCGAATTGAACTACTCAACCACCGAGAAGGAATGTTTAGCAATGGTCTATGCAGTCAACTATTTTCGACCATACTTATATGGACGGGAGTTCATATTAGTAACCGACCACCGACCCTTAGTGTGGCTCCACTCAGTAAAAGACCCAACTTCTAGACTTATGAGATGGAGGCTAAAACTCGCCGAATATCAGTACAGCGTGGTGTACAAAACGGGAAAAACTAATCTAAACGCCGACGCCCTGTCACGGAATCCGTACGACACAGTCAGCGGCGAAACGACGGTATACCCACTGACTACAAGGAGTCAGTCTAAACGGGATAATAACACCCGACCCACAATGGAACAAGAAACACCAATGGAATCGGATGAAGAATGAAGCGCAGCATGATACCAGATCCGCGGTATGGTCCAGCCACACGAGCCAGAACCAGAACGCGTAGTAAAGAGGAAAGCCGCGGAGACACTCAAGAAAACGTGCCGAATCCGGAACCACCCGAGAGTCAACATAGAGTTGACATGGAACAACGAACGCCCACGTCAAAAGTTCAACCTATGTTGATCGAACTCTCGTCGGATTCAGAGGACACGGACGACTACCTCGACGCTGGCGAAGGAACCGCGAGTAACGACCCCTCAAGCGATCTCTGGGTCAATATACCCCTGTCAGACTCAGCCCGTCGGCGGCTTGCAAATATCAAAAGATCAATCGAGGAATGCTTTACCGAACGGGAACAAATAGAAAGAGAACTAATAAATTTACAAGGAGTATTAGAACCAATCCGAAACACCGAGCATAACATAGAAACCCCCGGCAGGCAAGGGTTAAACGATTCCCCACCAATAGCAAGGTCTATACCTCATGTCGAGACCATAGGCTCAAAGACACCAATAGCAACAAACGAACCACCTGACTCTGACGACAACAGTAGTCAGCATGAGATAACTGAACTGAACTTAGAGGCGCCTCAGCCAATCAAAGAAAAAGGAACCTCCATCCAACTAGCGAGCGATTAAGAGCAATCTGTATCAGAAGGAATGAATCTGAGGAATAGCCGCAAGTGTCTGACTTTTACGAAGGATAACTACGCTCACTTTATTTCCGCCGACTGTGAGTTGACGACCCCTATCGGCAAATTGCTAAAAGACCTAGGGATTGTAACCCCGGATGACCTTTTGGAACACGATCCACAAGTAGGTTCGGTCCTAATCACTAAACGGGGAAAACATCGAATATTCAGTATTGTATGTAAAACGTACCACTTCGACAAGACGTCAAGTGAAGATATCATACAAGGCTTATGTAACCTGAAGCGGGCAATGAGAACCACCGGGGTCGACACGCTCAGAATCTATAACGTAGATGATGTAATGAGTAGGCTACCATCTGGCACACTGCAAAGAATGCTGACCAAGGTATTTTCTGATAGCGACGTCACCATTACGCTATGCCACGGTACAGTGCAAGTGCCCCCAGAAGAACTAAGGGGGGAGATAATCAAGGAAACGCACGATAGCCTAGTGGGAGGACATAAAGGAGTGACAAAAACATACCAGCGCATAAGGGAAAGGTACTACTGGCCAGAAATGCGGCATAATGTCCAAGAATACGTAAGGGCTTGCAAAAGCTGCCAGGAACAAAAACTGGTACGAGCAAAAACCAGGGAACCCATGATCATCACGGATACGCCTCTGGATGCTTTCGAGAAAATATCTCTTGACACTGTGGGCTCTCTACCTATTACTCCTGAAGGGAATCGACACATTCTCACCATCCAGGACAATCTGACCAAATATTGCATAGGCATACCTACATATACCCAATATTAGTGCAGCTACTATAACTGACGCTTTAGCAAGACACGTTATCGCAACCTATGGGGCTCCAAAAATTATCCTAACGGATCGCGGAGGATGCTTCATCAGCAGATTATTGCGGAAAATGGCAAAAATTTTTAAGATCAAACATGTCACAACGTCTGGTTACCACCCCCAGACTAACGGGTCCTTAGAACGTAGTCACCATGTGTTGATCGAATACCTGAAACACTACCTCCAGAAATATGACAATTGGGACCAACTAATTCCTTTCGCCATGTTTGCGTACAACACCTCTGTGCATGAAGCCACGAACTTCACTCCATATGAGTTAGTATTCGGGAGAATCGCACGAGCACCCACGTCATTCCCGGAGGGGGAGAAGCTCGAAACGTACGGAACCTATCTACCCGAACTGATCAAACGAATAAACGAGATCAGGGAGATAGCGGGGCAAAACCTGGTAGAATCTAAAGTGCGCTCCAAAGATAGGTATGACAGGAATACTAACCCGAAGAAATACAAAATTGGGGACATGGTGTACGCCTTGAGGGAACCTCGAACAAGCAAACTCGACGGTCACTACACTGGACCATATAAAGTGATCGACACCACTGATAATAACAATGTCATTTTAGAAAATTCCAAGGGAGACCGATTCACAAGACATACGGACAAATTGAAATTGGCCGTGGGTCAACAATGATGGAGTCCCTGCGACGAATTACCATCCTCTTGGGCACCATCGGAGTCGCAATAGGTTTGGAACAGACAAACTATGTGATCACGCCGTTTGAACATAATACGGGATTATATTACGAACAGCTTCATAGTATCCGACTTACCGATAAAGAATGGAGAGTAACCATATTTATAGATATATCCAAAATTACTACGCATGCAGTGCAAGGGGTAACCAGCTTACCAGCAGCATTAGACGCGTGTGAAGGGAAATTAGGAGCTTTATGCAAGGGAATCATCGACATAGAACACTTCGAGAGACGAAAGAATAGTTCTCACAAATATATAAGCCAACTGGAAGGACTCGTTGGGAACCTAGCAACTGAAACGTATGACCCCACGGGTTCATTACCATTCGCAAAGAGAAGTGCCCTCTTCGGAGTCGTGGGACAGATCAGTCACACGTTGTTCGGGACGCTTACTGAGGATGATGCGACATACTATAACCAAGAAATAGATAAACTATACCGCGATCAAAGCAAGATGGCGCACATCATCGAGAAACAAACCCACCTAGTACGATCAGAGATCCACGAACTCCATGACGGATTACATAAGCTAAACGAGAAAACCGATGTCATGTACAGACACACTCAGGACGCGTGGGACAGAGCCCACCAGAACGCCGAAGACATCGCAATAATGGAATATACGATGAGGTTGACTAGATGGGTACAAGCTCTACGTAACCACGTAGACGAATACAACGAGTGCCTAAAAACCCTTGTCACTGCTGTGTACTTTGCCAAATTAAGGATCATTCACCCTGATTTAATCAGTCCGGATCAACTTACGAGATTGACTGAGGAAATTCGCCGACTAAACCCTAACAATGATTTCCCTACTTCACGAAATAGTAATCAAAATGAAGAACTCGCCGCCATATCTCGGATACTAATAGGCTATTCAAGGAACCGGCTGATGGTCGAGCTACAGATTCCATTGTTAATCCGAAATCATTTTATTATATATAAAATTCACCCTAGCCCAGTCATCCAAAATTATGACAAAAACGGTAGTAAATTCGCCTATATAATACCTCGTAAGCCATTCATAATTATGTCCACCGACCACGAGCTCTTCATGACAACCGACCAAGGTTATCTTTCCAGTTGCCGACAAACGAGACACTTCGATGTTTGTCCACCTACTCAACCTCTTTTCCGCAGTAGTGGAAGACCAAGCTGTGAAAGTTCGTTACTAATAAACACAAACAAAGAGGTGCTCCCTAGTTGTGATATCAGGATGGGGTCAACAGCCAACCCCGTATGGGTTTACTTGAAGGGCCTCAAGAGATGGTTCTTCGCCACCATGGAAACCGAAAATCTGAAAATTATTTGCGACGGAACCCTGAGCGACACAATTAAAATCAGTGGAGGCGGTATACTGCAGCTACGACCAGGCTGCAGCGCTCGCACAAGCGATATGAATCTAATAGGAACGGAAATAATCGAAAATCCGGAGCAATATTTCTACGAACCTTCGATTTCATTAGATATCAACGAGCTGGTCCCTGGAGTACGGGAATACTACACCGAGAATAAGGCGCCTAAATTGGAAATACCGTCTGAAGATGCGATTACTCCTAGATTCAGGGAAACCGAGATATCCCTCAACCAGCTAACTAACGAACTGAACGAGATGGAAACACATCACCGAGAAAACCGCGGACATAAGATAACAGTATACTCCGCATTGGGAACAATCGCGTTGGTGGCCGTCGTGTTGCTCGGATACTGGAAAAGATCTCTACTTATAACAACCGCAAGGACTTTGATCCAACCATGCACCCGCAAGATCTGGAGAAATCCGCAACACGAGAACGCAACCACCCAATCTGAAACCAACACGAGTCCAGACCCTGCACCGACCACCGCAAGACGCACCTTACCTCCCCAAATAGTTACTATAGCTTAGGGACGGAGGGTGAAATGAGACAACCCTGATACACGTAGGCATATGTGTATTTATTAGAAATAGGAATATATTTTAGAAATTTATCTTAATAGAAATAGAGACCTCAGAAGGGAAAAGGTCCACGACCTATAAACACCAGGGCCTCCCCGGTGGCGACGGAGACGGCAACCCACTCCAAGGATCACCAAGAAAACCCCTATATTGCCATATGGAGGTCTCCTTTATCCACCAATCCCTGAAACCAGACAAAGACGCATTAGAAATCCATCCCTGAACCAGATAAACGAAACTGAAAATGACACTCACCATCCACCGACGGTGGGCAGGAAGATTAACCGGTCGCGGTCTTCGCCATCGAACCACGGGGCCCCGTATAATCCCCAGAGCCCGAAGGCATCCGCGCCCTCAGGGTTACACGGGAACCCCGCGGCCCAATCAGGGGACGTCCAGCGCCCCCTGATTCTCCGCTTTTGCGTGAAATCGCAAAGCGTGCTGCGACGCGCCTGAAAGGAGCCAGAATTAGGACACACGTGGTAAAACATAGCGGGGAAAGGGAGTGTTATAAACATTGGTACTTACCGACTCTCGCAGCGAAATCCTGACCATGACTGACGATCATGACCAGCACCCTGTAAGACCGGGGTCATAGCGCCATGTCAGCAGGTGCATTCTAAAAACACATGTCGAGCATTCGCGGAGATGCCCGCGAGTAAGCGTCGAGAACGGAGATTACGCGTGTAATCTCTCGAAGACGAGGGGAGCAAGGGAACCGTAAGACCAATGATAAGACCACCACCAACCCACCGTGTATGTCCCTATACGACCCAAGGACCACGGCGAAAACGACAACCACGGAAGGAAGGAAGCAGGGAAGCATCACCTATTGGCGATGTTCCATCTAAGGAGGGAGATGTTACGTCCGACGCAACTACACCCGAAAATTCCCGCCAAACGCCCCTGCCCTATTACTTTGCGATCAGATCTTACGCGCACCTAGCTCCTCCTTAGTATAAGTTAGAAATAAGATAGTAATAATCATAGGATTGTAAGTCCATGGGAACAGTCTCTCTACGGAATGTTCCCATGGGGACCTATCTGTGAGTGTAAGAGAGAGAGAGTAACATAAGTTGCATAAATTGGAGAACTTTAGGACCATGAACTCCAAGGTACGTGCCGATAACGTGACAAGACCGCCGGAACCACGAACAGTCCGCGCTGGTCCCACGATTCTAGAATGCACCGAATCGGCACTTTTCCATCCCTTCTCTGGACCCTAGCACTCCTCGAGCCAGAATCGAGGAGCGAATTAGCCAGTCTACTTAGGAGCCTCATTAAAAGCAGTCACTTCATTTTTTTTTTCACTAAAACCTAGAGTCAAAGGCGAACTTAGTGCCAATCCATTGTGTTAGACAAGATACCTTAGGGCCTATCTTGTCTTCCTCGCCTTAGGACCGAGCAGCAAGACCAATCGTGAGTCACGACAAGTTTCACCCCTTTTGAACTCAGTGTCCTTGTGTGTAACAACCACTACACTAGTGTTAGTGCCTACCTTAGCGGCCAGGACAAGGATCATCTTCTAAATTTTGGATTACATACTATTTCTGGGGACTCGTCCCAAACCATCTAGAATATCTCTCTCTTGCCTTCACCGGTAAGTCCAACACGTTATTATAATCACTGTTTCATTATCGCATTATTACACCACGGACATATACATATTTACTGTTACGGTTGAACGCACCGCTTAATCATATACGCAATAGAATATCAGTCACACGTACACAATTTCAATCCAACCATTGTAACACGAACAACACAAACAACACCGACAGTCTTTTGGCATATCGTATCATTGTAAACGCGGTGCGTCATTTTTATATTCATTTTTATATTCATTTTTATATTCATTTTTATATTCATTTTTATATTCGTTTCTATGTTCATTTTTTATATCCATTATAATACAATAGATATTGCATACTAACCAATATACATTGGCATTGTTCAGAGTCATTTCACAAATACCTAAATTTTCCATTTTCATATACAGGGTGTCCCAGAACTACCTGACCAACGGGGTATAGCGGTGTTCGGGAGGCACAACTGATCACGAAAATGACCTTCCTTTTGTCCGGAAGGTCATAGTTTTTAAATGGGAGCAGCTCAAAGTTGACCAATCAGAGGAAGGCGTCAAGAGAAACGTAGGCGCCTGCGAACTCTGAGTTTTCTTCCCTCGCTTTTGTTTTTCGGTGGCTACGGGCAGGATGACGTCAGCCAAAGACATGCTTATGGGATGTCACTCGCTGAGAACGGAGGTTCTCAGTTGAAAACTCAAGCAATTAATGAAAACTGCAATGTCCTATGATAATGCCACATGACTTACACAGATATATCTGTGACGTCTTACGTATATTATCTTGATTTTGCTTTTCTTTTATTGATCTCCAGCGATTCGTGCTACATCCCGTTGACAACTTTTCATATGTATAAAGCATATTCCCTAAGAATTTATTATTCCCTGTACGATATAATACAGATCTTTTGTAGTAGGCAAATTCAAAATCTGTCACCTACAAGTATTACGCAACTTGGCGTGGCCGATAAAAGCGTTACACGTATCTATTATTTTCTCTCTTAGAGCCCATACTATGTCAGTATTAAATACCTTCCATGCTTCTCTAGCTTGATTTTACAATTAATGTTATTATTGCAAGACTAAAGATATTTGCAATAAAGTTGCATATCGTACAGGGAATAATAAATTCTTAGGGAATATGCTTTATACATATGAAAAGTCGTCAACGGGATGTAGCACGAATCGCTGGAGATCAATAAAAGAAAAGCAAAATCAAGATAATATACGTAAGACGTCACAGAGATATCTGTGTAAGTCATGTGGCATTATCATAGGACATTGCAGTTTTCATTAATTGCTTGAGTTTTCAACTGAGAACCTCCGTTCTCAGCGAGTGACATCCCATAAGCATGTCTTTGGCTGACGTCATCCTGCCCGTAGCCACCGAAAAACAAAAGCGAGGGAAGAAAACTCAGAGTTCGCAGGCGCCTACGTTTCTCTTGACGCCTCCCTCTGATTGGTCAACTTTGACTTGCTCCCATTTAAAAACTATGACCTTCCGGACAAAAGGAAGGTCATATTCGTGATCAGTGAAGCCTCCCGATCACCGCCATACCCACCGGGTCAGGTTGTTCTGGGACACCCTGTATATATACAGGGTGTCCCAGAATTACTTTTGGACCGGAAAGTGGGCGATACCTGGAGGTGCCCTGAGTACTCTCCCGCAAACCGTTTGCCAAAATTCGCAATAGTTTTTAAATGAGAAGCATTTAAGTGCGACCAATCAGAACGAAGGATTTCCGCGGATTCATTCGCGGATGCCAAAGATCGCTGCTTTGCAATAGCTTCCTACAAATTCTGCGCCTAGCAATTGTTTCATAGCCCAAGCGAGCGTCATAGGATTCGTTGACAAACTCCCAATATGGGCATGGGCGTGACTTAGGCTGGCGCAGCAGCTACACGTGCAACGCGCGATCGGCAATTGTTTCGGGATACGCATTCAGCCAGACGAAAACCGGTACACGGTGTCCAAAACGTCATGCACTGAATTTTATAGCAGTCCGGAAGAAAACAGATTATTAAAGTGAAAGGGAGTCGGGAGGGTGGGTGGTGGGACTGATAAATTTAACATGAATTGATAACTAAGCATAGAAGTATTATTTCTTCGTCCTGTGAATAGCCATATCGAATTTCCAAGACATCGCGATTGCTGATTTTAAAGTTATAGAGTACTCATCGATTTTGGAGACTGTAAAAAATACGTAAAATAGGAAAATAGATTATGAGAGAAACGCAAAGACACGTATCCCTTTTTTTAGTTCCTAGAATGTCCACACCAAATTACAGCCCTTTGCGACTTCCGGTGGCAAAGTTACGCAACACTTGTCGACCCCGGATCTTGTGAAAAATACCTCAAATTGAAAAAATGGACTAGGAGAGAAATGCAAAAACACGTATCCCTTTTTTTCGTTCCTAGAATGTCCACACCAAATTACAGCCCTTTGCGACTTCCGGTGGCAAAGTTACGCAACACTTGTCAACCCCGGATCTTGTGAAAAATACGTCAAATTGAAAAAATGGACTAGGAGAGAAATGCAAAAACACGTATCCCTTTTTTTCGTTCCTAGAATGTCCACACCAAATTACAGTCCTTTGCGACTTCCGGTGGCAAAGTTACGCAACACTTGTCGACCCCGGATCTTGTGAAAAATACCTCAAATTGAAAAAATGGACTAGGAGAGAAATGCAAAAACACGTATCCCTTTTTTTCGTTCCTAGAATGTCCACACCAAATTACAGCCCTTTGCGACTTCCGGTGGCAAAGTTACGCAACACTTGTCAACCCCGGATCTTGTGAAAAATACGTCAAATTGAAAAAATGGACTAGGAGAGAAATGCAAAAACACGTATCCCTTTTTTTCGTTCCTAGAATGTCCACACCAAATTACAGTCCTTTGCGACTTCCGGTGGCAAAGTTACGCAACACTTGTCGACCCCGGATCTTGTGAAAAATACGTCAAATTGAAAAAATGGACTAGGAGAGAAATGCAAAAACACGTATCCCTTTTTTTCGTCCCAAGAATCGGTATACCAATTTGCAGCCTTTTGCGACTTCCGGTGGCAAAGTTACGCAACACTTGTCGACCCCGGATCTTGTGAAAAATACCTCAAATTGAAAAAATGGACTAGGAGAGAAATGCAAAAACACGTATCCCTTTTTTTAGTTCCTAGAATGTCCACACCAAATTACAGCCCTTTGCGACTTCCGGTGGCAAAGTTACGCAACACTTGTCAACCCCGGATCTTGTGAAAAATACGTCAAATTGAAAAAATGGACTAGGAGAGAAATGCAAAAACACGTATCCCTTTTTTTCGTTCCTAGAATGTCCACACCAAATTACAGTCCTTTGCGACTTCCGGTGGCAAAGTTACGCAACACTTGTCGACCCCGGATCTTGTGAAAAATACCTCAAATTGAAAAAATGGACTAGGAGAGAAATGCAAAAACACGTATCCCTTTTTTTCGTTCCTAGAATGTCCACACCAAATTACAGCCCTTTGCGACTTCCGGTGGCAAAGTTACGCAACACTTGTCAACCCCGGATCTTGTGAAAAATACGTCAAATTGAAAAAATGGACTAGGAGAGAAATGCAAAAACACGTATCCCTTTTTTTCGTTCCTAGAATGTCCACACCAAATTACAGTCCTTTGCGACTTCCGGTGGCAAAGTTACGCAACACTTGTCGACCCCGGATCTTGTGAAAAATACCTCAAATTGAAAAAATGGACTAGGAGAGAAATGCAAAAACACGTATCCCTTTTTTTCGTTCCTAGAATGTCCACACCAAATTACAGCCCTTTGCGACTTCCGGTGGCAAAGTTACGCAACACTTGTCAACCCCGGATCTTGTGAAAAATACGTCAAATTGAAAAAATGGACTAGGAGAGAAATGCAAAAACACGTATCCCTTTTTTTCGTTCCTAGAATGTCCACACCAAATTACAGTCCTTTGCGACTTCCGGTGGCAAAGTTACGCAACACTTGTCGACCCCGGATCTTGTGAAAAATACGTCAAATTGAAAAAATGGACTAGGACAGAAATGCAAAAACACGTATCCCTTTTTTTCGTCCCAAGAATCGGTATACCAATTTGCAGCCTTTTGCGACTTCCGGTGGCAAAGTTACGCAACACTTGTCGACCCCGGATCTTGTGAAAAATACCTCAAATTGAAAAAATGGACTAGGAGAGAAATGCAAAAACACGTATCCCTTTTTTTCGTTCCTAGAATGTCCACACCAAATTACAGTCCTTTGCGACTTCCGGTGGCAAAGTTACGCAACACTTGTCAACCCCGGATCTTGTGAAAAATACGTCAAATTGAAAAAATGGACTAGGAGAGAAATGCAAAAACACGTATCCCTTTTTTTAGTTCCTAGAATGTCCACACCAAATTACAGTCCTTTGCGACTTCCGGTGGCAAAGTTACGCAACACTTGTCGACCCCGGATCTTGTGAAAAATACCTCAAATTGAAAAAATGGACTAGGAGAGAAATGCAAAAACACGTATCCCTTTTTTTCGTTCCTAGAATGTCCACACCAAATTACAGTCCTTTGCGACTTCCGGTGGCAAAGTTACGCAACACTTGTCGACTAAAAAATCGGCTATCTCTCTGTAACTTTGACATCGTAACTGGCAAAGGTCTGAAAATTTACATACTCATTCGAGTGACGAAAAAAGGGGATACGTGTTTTTGCATTTCCCTCCTAGTCCATTTTTTCAATTTGACGTATTTTTTTGAAAATTCAAAGTCGACAAGTGTTGCGTAACTTTGCCACCGGAAGTTGCAAAGGACTGTAATTTGGCGTGGACATTCTAGGAACGAAAAAAAGGGATACGTGTTTTTGCATTTCTCTCCTAGTCCATTTTTTCAATTTGAGGTATTTTTCACAAGATCCGGGGTCGACAAGTGTTGCGTAACTTTGCCACCGGAAGTCGCAAAGGACTGTAATTTGGTGTGGACATTCTAGGAACGAAAAAAAGGGATACGTGTTTTTGCATTTCTCTCCTAGTCCATTTTTTCAATTTGACGTATTTTTCACAAGATCCGGGGTTGACAAGTGTTGCGTAACTTTGCCACCGGAAGTCGCAAAGGGCTGTAATTTGGTGTGGACATTCTAGGAACTAAAAAAAGGGATACGTGTTTTTGCATTTCTCTCCTAGTCCATTTTTTCAATTTGAGGTATTTTTCACAAGATCCGGGGTCGACAAGTGTTGCGTAACTTTGCCACCGGAAGTCGCAAAAGGCTGCAAATTGGTATACCGATTCTTGGGACGAAAAAAAGGGATACGTGTTTTTGCATTTCTCTCCTAGTCCTTTTTTTCAATTTGACGTATTTTTTTGAAAAGTCAAAGTCGACAAGTGTTGCGTAACTTTGCCACCGGAAGTCGCAAAGGGCTGCAAATTGGTATACCGATTCTTGGGACGAAAAACAGGGATACGTGTTTTTGCATTTCTCTCCTAGTCCATTTTTTCAATTTGAGGTATTTTTCACAAGATCCGGGGTTGACAAGTGTTGCGTAACTTTGCCACCGGAAGTCGCAAAGGGCTGTAATTTGGTGTGGACATTCTAGGAACTAAAAAAAGGGATACGTGTTTTTGCATTTCTCTCCTAGTCCATTTTTTCAATTTGAGGTATTTTTCACAAGATCCGGGGTCGACAAGTGTTGCGTAACTTTGCCACCGGAAGTCGCAAAGGACTGTAATTTGGTGTGGACATTCTAGGAACGAAAAAAAGGGATACGTGTTTTTGCATTTCTCTCCTAGTCCATTTTTTCAATTTGAGGTATTTTTCACAAGATCCGGGGTCGACAAGTGTTGCGTAACTTTGCCACCGGAAGTCGCAAAGGACTGTAATTTGGTGTGGACATTCTAGGAACGAAAAAAAGGGATACGTGTTTTTGCATTTCTCTCCTAGTCCATTTTTTCAATTTGACGTATTTTTCACAAGATCCGGGGTTGACAAGTGTTGCGTAACTTTGCCACCGGAAGTCGCAAAGGGCTGTAATTTGGTGTGGACATTCTAGGAACTAAAAAAAGGGATACGTGTTTTTGCATTTCTCTCCTAGTCCATTTTTTCAATTTGAGGTATTTTTCACAAGATCCGGGGTCGACAAGTGTTGCGTAACTTTGCCACCGGAAGTCGCAAAAGGCTGCAAATTGGTATACCGATTCTTGGGACGAAAAAAAGGGATACGTGTTTTTGCATTTCTGTCCTAGTCCATTTTTTCAATTTGACGTATTTTTCACAAGATCCGGGGTCGACAAGTGTTGCGTAACTTTGCCACCGGAAGTCGCAAAGGACTGTAATTTGGTGTGGACATTCTAGGAACGAAAAAAAGGGATACGTGTTTTTGCATTTCTCTCCTAGTCCATTTTTTCAATTTGACGTATTTTTCACAAGATCCGGGGTTGACAAGTGTTGCGTAACTTTGCCACCGGAAGTCGCAAAGGGCTGTAATTTGGTGTGGACATTCTAGGAACGAAAAAAAGGGATACGTGTTTTTGCATTTCTCTCCTAGTCCATTTTTTCAATTTGAGGTATTTTTCACAAGATCCGGGGTCGACAAGTGTTGCGTAACTTTGCCACCGGAAGTCGCAAAGGACTGTAATTTGGTGTGGACATTCTAGGAACGAAAAAAAGGGATACGTGTTTTTGCATTTCTCTCCTAGTCCATTTTTTCAATTTGACGTATTTTTCACAAGATCCGGGGTTGACAAGTGTTGCGTAACTTTGCCACCGGAAGTCGCAAAGGGCTGTAATTTGGTGTGGACATTCTAGGAACGAAAAAAAGGGATACGTGTTTTTGCATTTCTCTCCTAGTCCATTTTTTCAATTTGAGGTATTTTTCACAAGATCCGGGGTCGACAAGTGTTGCGTAACTTTGCCACCGGAAGTCGCAAAGGACTGTAATTTGGTGTGGACATTCTAGGAACGAAAAAAAGGGATACGTGTTTTTGCATTTCTCTCCTAGTCCATTTTTTCAATTTGACGTATTTTTCACAAGATCCGGGGTTGACAAGTGTTGCGTAACTTTGCCACCGGAAGTCGCAAAGGGCTGTAATTTGGTGTGGACATTCTAGGAACTAAAAAAAGGGATACGTGTTTTTGCATTTCTCTCCTAGTCCATTTTTTCAATTTGAGGTATTTTTCACAAGATCCGGGGTCGACAAGTGTTGCGTAACTTTGCCACCGGAAGTCGCAAAAGGCTGCAAATTGGTATACCGATTCTTGGGACGAAAAAAAGGGATACGTGTTTTTGCATTTCTCTCCTAGTCCATTTTTTCAATTTGACGTATTTTTCACAAGATCCGGGGTCGACAAGTGTTGCGTAACTTTGCCACCGGAAGTCGCAAAGGACTGTAATTTGGTGTGGACATTCTAGGAACGAAAAAAAGGGATACGTGTTTTTGCATTTCTCTCCTAGTCCATTTTTTCAATTTGACGTATTTTTCACAAGATCCGGGGTTGACAAGTGTTGCGTAACTTTGCCACCGGAAGTCGCAAAGGGCTGTAATTTGGTGTGGACATTCTAGGAACGAAAAAAAGGGATACGTGTTTTTGCATTTCTCTCCTAGTCCATTTTTTCAATTTGAGGTATTTTTCACAAGATCCGGGGTCGACAAGTGTTGCGTAACTTTGCCACCGGAAGTCGCAAAGGACTGTAATTTGGTGTGGACATTCTAGGAACGAAAAAAAGGGATACGTGTTTTTGCATTTCTCTCCTAGTCCATTTTTTCAATTTGACGTATTTTTCACAAGATCCGGGGTTGACAAGTGTTGCGTAACTTTGCCACCGGAAGTCGCAAAGGGCTGTAATTTGGTGTGGACATTCTAGGAACGAAAAAAAGGGATACGTGTTTTTGCATTTCTCTCCTAGTCCATTTTTTCAATTTGA
Source organism: Cephus spinipes (assembly GCA_963971525.1). NCBI lineage: Eukaryota > Metazoa > Arthropoda > Insecta > Hymenoptera > Cephidae > Cephus > Cephus spinipes. The sequence goes on from OZ020574.1 coordinate 20,919,188, forward strand.
GGTATTTTTCACAAGATCCGGGGTCGACAAGTGTTGCGTAACTTTGCCACCGGAAGTCGCAAAGGACTGTAATTTGGTGTGGACATTCTAGGAACGAAAAAAAGGGATACGTGTTTTTGCATTTCTCTCCTAGTCCATTTTTTCAATTTGACGTATTTTTCACAAGATCCGGGGTTGACAAGTGTTGCGTAACTTTGCCACCGGAAGTCGCAAAGGGCTGTAATTTGGTGTGGACATTCTAGGAACTAAAAAAAGGGATACGTGTTTTTGCATTTCTCTCCTAGTCCATTTTTTCAATTTGAGGTATTTTTCACAAGATCCGGGGTCGACAAGTGTTGCGTAACTTTGCCACCGGAAGTCGCAAAAGGCTGCAAATTGGTATACCGATTCTTGGGACGAAAAAAAGGGATACGTGTTTTTGCATTTCTCTCCTAGTCCATTTTTTCAATTTGACGTATTTTTCACAAGATCCGGGGTCGACAAGTGTTGCGTAACTTTGCCACCGGAAGTCGCAAAGGACTGTAATTTGGTGTGGACATTCTAGGAACGAAAAAAAGGGATACGTGTTTTTGCATTTCTCTCCTAGTCCATTTTTTCAATTTGACGTATTTTTCACAAGATCCGGGGTTGACAAGTGTTGCGTAACTTTGCCACCGGAAGTCGCAAAGGGCTGTAATTTGGTGTGGACATTCTAGGAACGAAAAAAAGGGATACGTGTTTTTGCATTTCTCTCCTAGTCCATTTTTTCAATTTGAGGTATTTTTCACAAGATCCGGGGTCGACAAGTGTTGCGTAACTTTGCCACCGGAAGTCGCAAAGGACTGTAATTTGGTGTGGACATTCTAGGAACGAAAAAAAGGGATACGTGTTTTTGCATTTCTCTCCTAGTCCATTTTTTCAATTTGACGTATTTTTCACAAGATCCGGGGTTGACAAGTGTTGCGTAACTTTGCCACCGGAAGTCGCAAAGGGCTGTAATTTGGTGTGGACATTCTAGGAACGAAAAAAAGGGATACGTGTTTTTGCATTTCTCTCCTAGTCCATTTTTTCAATTTGAGGTATTTTTCACAAGATCCGGGGTCGACAAGTGTTGCGTAACTTTGCCACCGGAAGTCGCAAAGGGCTGTAATTTGGTGTGGACATTCTAGGAACTAAAAAAAGGGATACGTGTCTTTGCGTTTCTCTCATAATCTATTTTCCTATTTTACGTATTTTTTACAGTCTCCAAAATCGATGAGTACTCTATAACTTTAAAATCAGCAATCGCGATGTCTTGGAAATTCGATATGGCTATTCACAGGACGAAGAAATAATACTTCTATGCTTAGTTATCAATTCATGTTAAATTTATCAGTCCCACCACCCACCCTCCCGACTCCCTTTCACTTTAATAATCTGTTTTCTTCCGGACTGCTATAAAATTCAGTGCATGACGTTTTGGACACCGTGTACCGGTTTTCGTCTGGCTGAATGCGTATCCCGAAACAATTGCCGATCGCGCGTTGCACGTGTAGCTGCTGCGCCAGCCTAAGTCACGCCCATGCCCATATTGGGAGTTTGTCAACGAATCCTATGACGCTCGCTTGGGCTATGAAACAATTGCTAGGCGCAGAATTTGTAGGAAGCTATTGCAAAGCAGCGATCTTTGGCATCCGCGAATGAATCCGCGGAAATCCTTCGTTCTGATTGGTCGCACTTAAATGCTTCTCATTTAAAAACTATTGCGAATTTTGGCAAACGGTTTGCGGGAGAGTACTCAGGGCACCTCCAGGTATCGCCCACTTTCCGGTCCAAAAGTAATTCTGGGACACCCTGTATAATCAAACAACGAGCCTGATTATCAATCGACATCAGTCCAAAAGAAGCAGCAGAAAGCAGTTGGGTGTGCATAAGCATTTTAAGGTGGCAAGAATCCCAAAAATAAGTAAGTTCGTCCTCCACGTACTTCCTCCTCGGAACCAAGACGTGTCGGACGTAACAATACTAAGGGGGAGCTAGGTGCGTGTAAGACCTGATCGTAAAGTAATAGGGCAGGGGCGTTTCGCGGAAATTTTGGGGTGTAGTTGCGTCGGACGTAACATGCTAAGAGGTTAAATTTTTCATTTGAAAAAACGCCTAAATTTTGCGAGTTTCGCTCGAGGTACTCGGGGGACAATCGCTAGGCGCGCGTGGTGGGTTAGTGGGCCGCCCGAGGTGCGGAGAGACGTGTAGCGGGACACCCGCTCAGGACCGTACGATCCGCCGCGCTGACAATGGAGCATACTAGAAGTTTTTTAAAAATATTAATTAAAACAATTTGTTTGTTTTTTTTTATTTTTCATTGTTTCTTTTATTTGTTTATTTATTGGTTATTTTATTCAATGATTTTTTCACGTTAATTTTCTTATTTTTTCTTCATATTCTTTTGTATCTTAAACCTCTCAATTACCATGCATAATTTAAGTTAAGAATAAAAGAAATATGAAAAATAAAAAAATCTTCCTAGAAAATTTTCCTGAAAAAAAATGCGAGGCCTCCCCCGTACCTCTCATAGCTTAGCGGGAGAGTCATTAATGCTGGAATAAAACATACAAGTGTAAGGCATTGTTTCGTTTCGATTCTGCAGGTACCTTAAATAGATTAACAATTAATTTAAAAAACCTTCCGTCTTCTGCCGTAGAATTCTTTGGTATACCCCGTGAGAATTCTACGTTGCCCAACTTTCACCACCAGGAGGTAGATGGATAGGCTCATGGTGTGTAGCAAGTGTAAATGGCAATTGCTACACGCCTTTGAAAGTCGAATGTTTGTGTTGTCACGTGTTATGTTGTGTTGTATAGTGTGGTATGTGTGTGATGTGTTTAGTGATTATGTATTCGGAGATCAGGTCTCCGCGGTTCGTCATTTCCGCAGTATTTTTTGACATCAAACTCTCTCCGAATACGTGTGCGTGCGTGTAATTGTGTGTGAGAGAGTGTGTTTTTGAATTTAATATTTTAACGAGTTTCCCCGTACTCGTATTAACGTCCGACACCGCGGTGGCATACTTTTAATCGCGTTCGCGATCGCGCTTTGAGGAATCGCCTGCCATTCCTCGACTATTACCGCTTGTAAATCATCCAACGTTGCAGGCGGCGGAATGTGAGCGCGAACACGGGATTTTAAAACAGCCCAGATGTTTTCGATCGGGTTTAAATCTGGGCTGTACGCGGGCCACCAGCAAAAACTCCGCAACAATTTTTGCCCGATGCGCCGGCGCATTGTCGTCGATAAAAATGAATTCATTACCGAGGCGGCGCGCTAGAGGCACTACTACCGGCCGCAAAATTTTATTTACGTAGGCCTCAGAATTAACGGTTTCGTTACGAAAAATTACGATGTCCGTTCGCAAGTCGATCATGATTCCCGCCCAAATCCTAATCGACTGCCGTGAATTTATCGCGTCGCGTGTACTAAATTTATCATCAAGGCATTCTCCGGTACGCCGCCAAACGCGCCTATGTGTCGTACTTTTTAGCATAATTTTTGATTCATCCGCGAACATGCAGCTACCCCAGTCTTCGTCAGACCATTCCCGGTGATTAACGACAAAGTTTACGCGGTTATTTTTATGAATATTACTCAGGTCGGGTTTAATTACTGAACGGAACGACCTAACTTCGCGTTCAGCTAAACGACGCGTTACCGTGTCCCGCGAGACACTATGTGTTACCGCTTTCTTCGCGATCGCCGTCGCGGATGTAAACGGATTTTGCCGCGCTTCCGAAACAATCGCGGAATCTTCGCGCCGCGTCGTCACCCTTGATCGGCCTCCGCCGTGCCGATAAGCCACTTCCCCGGTCTCGCGATATCTTTTCATAAATCAATTTATATCCGACACGCTTCTTCCTAAATTTATCGCGATCTCTCGCTGGGACCGGCCAGCATTTAACAATTCGAGTACCCTCCCCATTTCAAGTTCAGATAAACGCGACATTTTAGTGTTTAAAGTATTTAACGATTTAAAGTCCTCCGCGCACGTGGACCGAACGATTAGAAAAGTTAGACTGACTTTTCCGTTAAGTTTTTTTGAAGTAAGAGAAGAAACAAATGAAAATCGCGACCGAAAGATAGAAGGAGACGAATGGGCCCCAATAAGCCATAGGGAGGAGAAGGACAAATAGAAAACAGTGTCGCCGTGAGGAAGATAAAAACAGACAGAAGCTAATGTAGCCCGAGAAGGAGAAGGACAGATAAAAAACAGTGTCGCCGTGAGGAAAATAAAAACAGATGGAAACTAATGTAGCTCCAGAAGAAGAAGGACAGATAGAAAACAGTGTCGCCGTGAGGAAAATAAAAACAGATGGAAACTAATGTAGCTCCAGAAGAAGAAGGACAGATAGAAAACAGTGAGCCGTGGGGAAGATAAAAACAGACAGAAGCTAATGTAGCCCGAGAAGGAGAAGGACAGATAAAAAACAGTGTCGCCGTGAGGAAAATAAAAACAGATGGAAACTAATGTAGCTCCAGAAGAAGAAGGACAGATAGAAAACAGTGTCGCCGTGAGGAAAATAAAAACAGATGGAAACTAATGTAGCTCCAGAAGAAGAAGGACAGATAGAAAACAGTGAGCCGTGGGGAAGATAAAAACAGACAGAAACTAATGTAGCCCGGGGAGGAGAAGGATAGAACGGATACATTGTAAGTTCGATGAGGAGAAAAAGTAAAGCGCGATCGCGAACGCGATTAAAAGTATGCCACCGCGGTGTCGGACGTTAATACGAGTACGGGGAAACTCGTTAAAATATTAAATTCAAAAACACACTCTCTCACACACAATTACACGCACGCACACGTATTCGGAGAGAGTTTGATGTCAAAAAATACTGCGGAAATGACGAACCGCGGAGACCTGATCTCCGAATACATAATCACTAAACACATCACACACATACCACACTATACAACACAACATAACACGTGACAACACAAACATTCGACTTTCAAAGGCGTGTAGCAATTGCCATTTACACTTGCTACACACCATGAGCCTATCCATCTACCTCCTGGTGGTGAAAGTTGGGCAACGTAGAATTCTCACGGGGTATACCAAAGAATTCTACGGCAGAAGACGGAAGGTTTTTTAAATTAATTGTTAATCTATTTAAGGTACCTGCAGAATCGAAACGAAACAATGCCTTACACTTGTATGTTTTATTCCAGCATTAATGACTCTCCCGCTAAGCTATGAGAGGTACGGGGGAGGCCTCGCATTTTTTTTCAGGAAAATTTTCTAGGAAGATTTTTTTATTTTTCATATTTCTTTTATTCTTAACTTAAATTATGCATGGTAATTGAGAGGTTTAAGATACAAAAGAATATGAAGAAAAAATAAGAAAATTAACGTGAAAAAATCATTGAATATAATAACCAATAAATAAATAAATAAACAAATAAAAGAAACAATGAAAAATAAAAAAAACAAACAAATTGTTTTAATTAATATTTTTAAAAAACTTCTAGTATGCTCCATTGTCAGCGCGGCGGATCGTACGGTCCTGAGCGGTTGCCCCGCTACACGTCTCTCCGCACCTCGGGCGGCCCACTAACCCACCACGCGCGCCTAGCGATTGTCCCCCGAGTACCTCAAGCGAAACTCGCAAAATTTAGGCGTTTTTTCAAATGAAAAATTTAACCTCTTAGCAAACTCATTTTTGGATGTTTAAAGGCGCATTTTAATCGCTGAAATCTCAGCTACAACGTGGAGTAAATATGAAACTTCTACTTTATCGCATTCCTAATCAAAAATGGCGGGGAAGCTTCTGGTGCGATTGCGATATCTCGAGATCTCCGTCACGTGATCATCTCCGAGATGAATAATTTTGTGAGAATCTGCAGCATCGTTAAAGATGGTATCATGCGAAAACTGGACCAGATTGGCCAGCGCGTTCGGAAGTTATGGCCAATTAAGTGTTTTCACTTCAAAGGGGTGCAGCTCCCCCCAGAGTGATGCTACAGGGGTTCAATCAGGGTGTTTTTTGACCGCCAAAGGATGCTTTTTCTCGTGCCATAATTAGAAATATGAATTTCCTTCCGGAACTAGTAGTTCTCACACTTTTCAAAAAGTCCCAAAATGCACTATTTCACTCCAACCCCTGCCGTTCAGCCATTTTGTATTCGATCGGGATAGAACCTTTACCATTCGAACGGGAAGGAAATTTCCTAAAAAATATGTCTTTGGTTTTTTTAAGTCGGTCATAGTTTCGCAGAGATACACAAAAATTCAAGTGTTCCACTTCAATTGCGCACTACTGTATTTGGGCAAGCCATTCCATTTCAAGTGCTTGAAGACGATTTCCCTATAAGCCAAGACGGTATACTGGGATCAGACTATTTCAAGCAAAGCAAAGCCAATATAAACTATGAAACTAAAGAAATAAATGTTAAAGATCAAGTAATCCCCTTTTACGAACAGGAAATGGTAGTATTAGCGCTAAAGGCTCGAACACTAATAAGCTTACCTTTAACTATCGACTCACCTGAGATAGGATACTTACCAAGAATAGATGTAGATGAGAAAGTCTACATGGGTGAAGCGTGTGTGAAAAAGAAGAACGGAAGGGCACAACTCTTCGCCGTGAATACTTCAGAAGAACCAATAAAGGTAATTTTTATTCCACGAGGGTCAGAAGAAATCGAAATGATCGCCGAAGAAAGTGAAACTATTATCGAGGAAGAGCCAGAAGCCAATATCAAAACTATATTCGTAGGAAAAGAAGAAAGGTTAACAAAGTTAAAACAACTTCTAATATTAGAACATGTTGTACGCCAACTTAGGGCTGAAGATTTTCTCCCCCCTCGCCCTTTCCGTCAATCGCCCGGGCGCCCGGCGGCCGCCATAAGCGCGGTAGTACGCCGCGCCACCGCTAGGGGGTCGCCGCGCTCTGCGTAGCCCACACGCGAAGGCGCCCCCACGCCCACATATGATGGGGTCAAAAACCCCATTAGAGAACAAGTAATTTATATCCAACTTCAATAAAGAGTGTGACGTACTACAGTTTGGGATTACGAGTTCACGACCTCTCCTCGCTCGCTCCGGGCCTCGGCAGCGGCGGACTTCCTCGCTCGCTCCGTACCTCGGCAGCGGCAGACTTCTCGCTCGCTCCGTACCTCGGCAGCGGCAGACTTCTCGCTCGCTCCGTACCTCGGCAGCGGCAGACTTCTCGCTCGCTCCGTACCTCGGCATCGGCAGACTTCTCGCTCGCTCCGTACCTCGGCAGCGGCAGACTTCTCGCTCGCTCCGTACCTCGGCAGCGGCAGACTTCTCGCTCGCTCCGTACCTCGGCAGCGGCAGACTTCCTCGCTCGCTCCGTACCTCGGCAGCGGCAGACTTCTCGCTCGCTCCGTACCTCGGCAGCGGCAGACTTCCTCGCTCGCTCCGTACCTCGGCAGCGGCAGACTTCTCGCTCGCTCCGTACCTCGGCAGCGGCAGACTTCTCGCTCGCTCCGTACCTCGGCAGCGGCAGACTTCCTCGCTCGCTCCGTACCTCGGCAGCGGCAGACTTCCTCGCTCGCTCCGTACCTCGGCAGCGGCAGGCTTCCTCGCTCGCTCCGGACCACGGCAGCGGCAGACTTCCTCGCTCGCTCCGTACCTCGGCAGCGGCAGACTCCATACCTCGCTCCAGGGGACAGCCTCTTTGTGGATCCAGTGCAGCCGGCTTCATCGGGCGTCAATGCCCAAACGCGCGGGCCGAAGGCACCACCGCCCCGCTCACCCTCAGGGTACCTCCGAGGCAACCCGGCCAACGTCGAAGCTCTCGCCCCCTGCTTCTCCGCACTCTTCGGTGAAGGAGAACCACACTGGGCCAACCGTTCCTCGAACCCCAGATCCGGCTGGGATCCCGGCTCTCCGACCGCTACCCATCGTGCCTACAGACTTAGGCAGCTACGCACGCATCCCCAACAAGAAAGATCCGCGACGACTGAAGGGAATCATCGTTAGCCTCTTCGGGCCCGATAGCGACCCCCTCTCGACGAGGTCCAGGGACGGACGCGCTCCGGCTCACCCTGCGCCTGCACTACGCGCTTAGATATCGCGCCCAACCTGTCCTTATAAGGACCACCATTCCACGCTCTCTCACATTGATACCGTTCGCGGCTTACTAAAGGTAGCCCCCCACCCTCCCTACCTCGCGGGAGCGGTATCAAACACTTAAATTCAGAGGAAAAGGAGGAAATAGAAAACTTAGTGAGGGAATCTCTGGACAGATTTCATGTGCCAGGGGAACCTTTGCAATCAACTACTAAGGCTGAACACAAGATAATCACCAACGATGAAATTCTCATTAACACTAAACAATACAGGTACACAAAGAAGAGATAGAAAGACAGGTAAGAAATGCTGGAGACAGGGATAGTCGAACCTTCTACCTCTTGATACAATTCACCGCTATGGATTGTACCGAAAAAACCCGACTCCACAGGATACGAGCGTTGGAGGTTAGTCATTGACTACCGGATGTTGAACGAAAAGACTGTTAGTGATGCCTACCCACTACCAAATATCACTGAGATAGTGGATCAGCTGGGAGGAGCAAGATACTTTTCGGTGTTCGACTTGGCATCAGGGTTCCATCAGATACCCATGGTCTAAGAAGACAAGTACAAGACAGCATTTTCAATACCGCATGGACATTTCGAATACGGGCGAATGCCATTTGGATTGAAAAACGCGCCAGCGACTATCCAACGGTTGATGGATCAAACGTTGACTGGGTTACAAGGTAACGAATTATTTGTGTACCTTGACAACATGGTAATTTACGCAAAATCCACAGAAGAACATAGAATCAAATTTCGTCGATTAGTAGAAAGACTAAGGGCATCGAATCTAAAGCTACAGCCCGACACATGCGAGTTTCTGAGGACAGAAGTGGCATATTTAGGACACGTGATTAGCAAAGAAGGGATGAAGCCTGACCCCAAGAAAATAGAAGCCGTAAAGAAATTTCCGAGGCCTAAGAACGCGAAAAATATAAAGCAATTTCTAGGGTTGGCTGGATACTATAGGAGGTTTATACAAAACTTCTCGAAGATATTGTTACGTCTGGATGAAAACCTTCAGTCACACTTCATGTTTTTAACCTACATTTCGTCTGGTGCGACGCATTATGCTAGTGTCATCTTAGTCACTCATGACAACCGATAGTCTAAACATTAATTTTCAAAGAATAATGCCAATCCGTCACCTCTGCGTGCACTTAGCACCTCTGCGACAAATAAGATATGTGCGTCTTATAGAAATCATAGTATAAACAAACCAGTAGTCACGCGCTATGTGTGTGACCCGAAAAGCTATGGTATAAGGAAGAGGTTACAAAAGACGAATGTAAGGTCAAAAATTAGAGGAAAACCCCCACCTAGTGATCAAGGCCTAACAGTGAGTCATAGGTCAATTAAAATGGAAGTTCAGTTCGATCCAGTGGACGTTTTGGGTCAGCAGTCACAGAGGCCAGTCAGGAATCGGAAGTCAAACGTTACAGTCAGATGACAAATTGTTCCCTAAAAAAAATTCAACTCAAGGAAAAGATCTAAGTTCAAATTTTATAAATCTTTCCAAGTCTTTTGTCACCGATTCCAAATTCGAATTCAACAGTTAGACATCATATTGCTAATCTATTTTATAACGTATGTTATTTTATTTTAACTTTAAATTAAAATTATTGAGTTGTAATTGTAATAACCCGTATGCAACTTTATCGCCAAATTTTCTATTAACTATCTTCCTTCAAATCCTCAAACCAATCCCTATCCCTGTTCAACCAACACGAAATTTCTTAATCCGTGGTAAAGTGCACCACTTCGTAAGTAAAAGTTCAGTTTATCAGCTTTCTGAAAGGTTTCATATTGTGGATTTAAATTTTAACCACCGTCAGTAACAATTCGTTTTGCGCAACCAGTCTCATGAGCATCAACGACACAGGGTGCAAGTAACTGGCCGATCCCGGGTAAATTTCCGAAAGGTTAGACCCTAAACAGGCCATCGTGACCATCCTCCTGACGTTGCCCATTGCTTATAAATATTTGCCAGTGGAGTGGAGTGTATCTGACTTCCCATTACTACCTTACCGATAGCATGCGATCGTTCGTCGGAGGTAGTAACCGTTGTAAATATACTCAGTAGGGTGAAGTCCACCGATCCTCCAACTACCACTACACTGACCAAGTGCAATCGTCAATTGGATGTCACACATGCATATATTAAATTTTTAGTGACAGCGGTGGGATGTGATGTTACTTTACCACCCGTTGAATTGAAGGGTCATGACAACGCAACATACTCCCGCGCGTACATCTGATACTGAACAAACGTTCTACTAGCACTCCTACATCACCCGGTCTGGATTCAAGTTTTATGAAAGAATTCCTTCAACCGATTTCTGCCCCAATAAACACAATTGAATCAGAATCATTCAAACCCAGTAAACAATTTCCACGATCACCTCCAGGTTCCCTTTCACACCCACTTATAAAACCAAATCTAGAACCTATACCAGAACATACCGGAAAACCTATATCAATCGCACCTATAACCTCTCCTACAATGTTGGGAAGTAGTCAAGTCGTTTCTCTTAAAGACGCCGTTGAAGTAGTTCCGCGATACGGTGGATTTAATGTTCCGGTTTCTCAATTCATTGCGGGATGTGAAGAAGCTGTCGAAATGCTGCCCGAATCCGCCGAAGCCAATTTAGTCACTTTAGTACGTACCAAGTTAAAACGAGAAGCACACGACGTAGTTCAAAGAAAGAAATTCTATAAAATGAATGATCTGATTAAGAGTTTAAAAGCCGTATTTGCACCGCGAGAAACAGTGAACGAAGTACGTCACGAATTAGGACGATTGTATCAATGAGATAATGAAAGTGTAGTAGCATTTATGAATCGTGGTCGAAAAATAGGAAACAGAATCATTAACGCAAAAAAGGTAGCAAGTGAGGAAAATCAAGTAGACGAGTCCTTCAGAGAAACAATAGAAGAAGAAATATTAGAAAGTTTTATAAACGGGGTAAAACCAGAAATTGAACATAGATTAGGATGTGTTAAGGATCTTACCGAAGCAGGAATAAAAGCTGTAGAAATAGAAAAAATATTAGCCAAGCGTGCCGATGCTCGAAAACAGTTAAGGATGAAAGAATGTCGCGAAAACCGAGAAACTAATTCAGTAGTTATACAAGGAGAGTTCTGGACCAAGATTCCTGCACCGACATATTACCGACCTGTTGGTTCTCATCCGTGCTAAGTTAGGGACGTGGGGCCCCCTAGGTTAGCGACGTTGGCGCCCCCTGTGTATGGTAAGTTAGGGTGATTGGGCCCAGTATGAAAGATTTCTGCTTACCGACGGCTCCGGAATTTTTTTCGAAGAGGGTGCTGCGCGCGCGCAGGAGTCGACGGCGCCGACCCCTTCATCGGCTGACGTTATCGGAAGGGGGCCCTAGTTTTACGACAGGTGTCAGAGATTTTACGGCAGGTATCAGGGATTTTACGGCAGATTTCAGAAATATTACGGCAGATTTTAGGAATTTTAGATCAGACGTAATTGAGTACATTAACCTTTTGTACGTTACCCAATTTTGTACTTGCGATCCCGAGGCAGCTCCTACCCTTTACACTTCCCCGCAGACTAGCATGTAGAGTCGGTGGAGATCAAGAATGACCCTTCGTATGTCACCGAAGAATTTCGATGACATTTCATCATCATCATCGTCATAAACCCCCTGTTCCTCCTCCTCCGCCTTCTTCACCACTATCGTTCCGCTACGATACAGTGACCTTGGAGAGACGGTAAAATCAAAGGAGGTATCAAATTACCCTTTGTACGTTACCGAAAAATTGTTTACAATAATTTAATGTGCACTATTTATTCGAGAGGAATTGTGCATCGAGACGGTGGATCTTTGATGTCAAAGAATTCAGCAAACCTTTGTATAATGCCGAAATGTAGATGCATGAATTGTTTACTTAATTAAAATTCCTTCACACTCTTAAGGGATCTACCCTAATTAGAATTTTCAAAAAATCGAATTTTTTTTTATTGCATTTTTCGAAAGTATACACATTTAAAAGTATCATATTAAAATTTTATAAAGATCCGAGCAGTCTAACTGTACTTTTGAGCGACGTTCACTTAGCTACCTGAGCGCGCTAATATACGCACCGCTCGGAGCAATACTACCTACCTGCCTTTGTATACATGAGGAGCTGCTACTTTTTGTAAATATATACGAAGGTAGGCTATTTTGGATGAAAATGAGCACTATGAAGAAACTGAAGACATAATGTATGGTTCAGGCATCGCTGATTAGACGTAAGTAAGATTTTTTCTCGATTTTAAAGAAAACTTTAAACGCGTTTTTCTCGAAATGACATTTTTGGACGGCTTGTTGATAAAATCTCCGAAACTATTCAACCGATCCTTACCAAAATTTTACCACATGTTCTTTATGACTATAGCTATAGCGCATATCATACGAATTTTGAAATTTTGAGTATAACTATTTTTTTTTGCAAAAAACGAAGGAAAAAAACGTGTTTTTTCGTAGTTTTTAGTAAAAAGGCCGGCATTTTGTCATTTTTAAAAAAATCAAAAATCGTATGATATGCGCTATAGCCATTTACCTACTGAATCTAAAACCATTTTTTTTTCAGATTATCCATTCCAGAGATTTCATCAACAGCGCACACCCATCTTTTTTTTGGACCTGTCTTCTGCCCCATTTTTCTGTACGAAAACGGAGTAAAATGAATATAAAAAAAATTTTTTTGTGTATTTTAAGAGTGTATTTTTTAGGCCTAACACTTTTTATATCCATATTTATAATTTATACCAGTCAAAAAAATTCGTGAAAATAGCTTTCTTTTTGCCCGTCTAATTAGGGTATTTCCCTTAAGAAGAAGAAGAGTGCCCTCTATATAAGGAAGAACTTGGGCTTTTTCATTAGTTTACTGTCGCAATTCGTCGAGTTTGGAGAAAGAACGTGAACTGAAAGTAAGAATAGATTTTGAGAAGAAGATTTAATCCAACCTGTGCGAAAATGGACTTCTCAAAAATTAACAAAGTGGCGCGTCTGGAGAGTTTCCTGCCAACGAAAAAATTATCAGAACTGGAGGTTGAAAAAGAATACAAGATTACCAGCATAAGGAAAATTCAAACGAAATTTGGAACAAGACACATCGTTGACGTGGAGAATAGCTTCTCAGTATTCCTGCCAGCAAGGATCTCGAGTGTTCTGACGGACGATGAGGATTTCTTTCAACGGATGGTTTCGGATACCGCTGAGAATCGGCTTTGTATGCGTTACCTCGGTGGGAAGTTCAACCTCATGGAATTTCGATACTTGTAAACGTTCATATTTATGATTTAAATAAATTGTCACGTAAGTGACAAAAAAAATACAACTGCTTATTTCTTTCGTATACACACTTTATTCTTAATCAAAAAATATACATTCCAACATCCAAGTCCTTGACGATTTAACATTTTCCATTGCACAATTGAAATGCGGAGCATGGTGATGCGTACATAGGGTAAGTGAATTTTTTCGCAACTTTTGCAGCGAAGGACAACCCAGATCCCCTAAGTTCACGATATTTAACGATTGTCCCATAAAATTCTCCAACCAATTTTTCTTTCCAATCCTTTTACATAAATTCTGGTAGCATCTCGTAAAATGACTCGAAGAATATTTCTGGCATGGTTGTAAGATGTATCGCCGATTGAGTACATTGACCTTTTGTACGTTACCGAATTTTGTACTTGCGATCCCGAGGCAGCTCCTACCCTTTACACTTCCCCGCAGACTAGCATGTAGAGTCGGTGGAGATCAAGAATGACCCTTCGTATGTCACCCGAAGAAATTCGATGACATTTTATCATCGTCATAACCCCGTGTTCCTCCTCCGCATTCGTCGCCACTATCGTTCCGCTACGATACAGTGGCCTTGGAGAGACGGTAAAAATCAAAGGAGGTGTCGAATAACCCTTTGTACGTTGCCGAAAAAATTGTTTACAATAATTTAATGTGCACTATTTGTTCGAGAAGAATTGCGCATCGAGACGGTGGTGGATCTTTGATGCCAAAGAATTTAGGTGTCACCGAAGAATTTCGATGAAAAAAATATAAAAGATTACTTCAAGAATACTAATTTTATATATTTATTACATTAAAATTTTATAATATATGTATATTCCGATCGTTGAGAAGAAGTCATGAATTCGGGTTCCAATTAAACTGAAATATAGAATTAGGGTGTCCCACGACTTATTCCCCACCGGGCACTGTCATATTCTCCGTTGAAAATAGAACAAAATGCAATTTGTCCGAATGAAATCGGTTGCAGCGTTCTCGAGAAAATAAATATTAAAAATTTAGAAATATCATTTTAAGTGATGATTTCCAGTCACCGCCAAAAGAAAACAATAGCAGTAGAAAAAGTAGAGTAGCAGTAGAAAAGAAAAATGACGGGCGTTTGATTCTGTGAACACATTCACATCATTAGACTATATGATAATATTCATGTTTCTACTTGAGTGAATGTGTTCACAGAATCAAACGCCCGTTATTTTCCTTTTCTACTGCTACTCTACTTTTTCTACTGCTATTGTTTTTTTTTTGGCGGTGATTGGAAATCATCACTTAAAATGATGATATTTCTAAATTTTTAATATTTATTTTCTCGAGAACGCTGCAACCGATTTCATTCGGACAAATTGCATTTTGTTCTATTTTCAACGGAGAATATGACAGTGCCCGGTGGGGAATAAGTCGTGGGACACCCTGTATATACAGGGTTTCCCAAAATTACCTGACCAACGGGGTATGACGGTGTTCGGGAGGCACCACTGATCACGAAAATTACCTTCCCTTTGTCCGGAAGGTCATAGTTTTTAAATGGAAGCAGGTCAAAGTTGACCAATCAGAACGAGGCGTCAAGAGAAACGTAGGCACCTACGAACTCTGAGTTTTCTTCCCTCGCTTTTGTTTCTCGGTGGCTTCGGGCAGAATGACGTCAGCCGAGGACATGCCTATTGGAAACAAGAAACAAGCTACCGAGAAACAAAAGCGAGAGAAGAAAACTCAGAGTTCGTAGGTGCCTACGTTTCTCTTGACGCCTCTTTCTGATTGGTCAACTTTGACCTGCTCCCATTTAAAAACTATGACCTTCCGGACAAAAGGAAGGTCATTTTCGTGATCAGTGGTTCCTCCCGAACACCGCCATACCCCGTTGGTCAAGTAATTTTGGGACACCCTGTATATGTGCGTGCGAGATCCAAATTCAATAAGGCACGGCACGTGACAGCATCCCCCCCCTTGAGTATCGACG
The DNA here is from genome assembly GCA_963971525.1 of Cephus spinipes. NCBI lineage: Eukaryota > Metazoa > Arthropoda > Insecta > Hymenoptera > Cephidae > Cephus > Cephus spinipes. Next base: position 20,934,527 of record OZ020574.1, read on the forward strand.
CCCTCGTCGATTCGATCGCCTTTGGCGAGCAATTCAACGACGCCTCGATGCCCTAGGGCCACGCATTGTAAAGATTTTGGCAAGTGTATAATTACGTGATAAATATGATTTTTCTACGGTAAGTGAAGATCTTACGCTATTGCTTAAGCTAATGAATACGCTACCAGGGCCTGGACTATAGTTCTAGTAGGGCTATCGTATTGACATTATCTTCTCTAGCGACTGCCACCTTTGCAGTTTCTGCTGGATGCATCCTTTGTCGTCTATGCCCCCTACTTGTACCCCTTTTTTTTTCTTCGGTCCTCGGGGTCTTCTCCCGGGGAGACTCGCGTCCCTGATTCCTCAGTCTTACAACTGAACTTAACCATGGATGGTGTAATTGTCATGCGACACGGAATTTACGCGGCCTTTGTGTGCGAAGGGCCGCCTCCCCTAATGTTACAAGTGCTGTTGGTAAGTTCCCGTTATTATTGTCCATTGTTCGGCATCCTCTCCATTCAGAGGGCTCGTCTCATCAATATTTCCTTTGCCCTTAGGACACCGGAAGGATCCTAATCCCGTCGAAGCGGAGGGGTCGCCCTTGGCGAGCCACTATCAATCAGAGGACAGCCATACGGCATCACCGGGAGACGTTGAAGTGCATGGCAGGAATCATTTGGAGCGACGCTTCCGTTGACGACCCCCTGGGATTACAACGATTGTTCACCCCGAATGCTAACGTGTCCGAGCCGCGAGGCTAGTTTCTCCCTCTTGGGGCAAAATGTGTATATAGATAATAAAATATACACCTTTGCCTTTAGCTAAAATTTTCCGTTTTGTTTTCTTGGCGGTTGTCACGCTCGTCCCATTGTGCACAATTTCCTTACGAATAGTGTTATGTCTAGAGATATAGGTGAGGATTAATCAACCTGAGCCTCTTGGCGCGGAAGAGTTCCGGTGCCAGTAGCTGTTGGTGGGGACCTGATCTCGGGTTCCCCTGCCCCCATCGTGGTGGTTCTTGTACCACTGTTGCGAATGCGATAAAGGTGACCTACGCGTTTACGTGGTAATGGCACCGTTTCTCCTACTTCAACGTCGTTCTTCCGGGGAGTCAACCATCCACGACAGGTTCGTTTCCGGATGATTTTCCGACAAAGATAGCCGCAGAGGATCAGCACGAAGAGCACCTGGAGAGAGAATCCAACGATGGTCCAGTGTTGTTGCTGCTGCTTGTTTCTTCTGTGCGTCCCAATCTCCATGATCTTCCGTTCGATATCGAATAGTGATTCGCCATCTTGTTGATACTTCCATGGTTGGGATTTCCCATCGGATTCGTCCGGTGCTGGCGGCAATACCCTCTCGTCCGGAAGATCTTTTAGTATCGGAGCTATCAGGGTCACATTTAGGGTGGTCTCTGGTGCATAGAAATATTGCTGCTGGATTTCATAAGCCCTAATGCCGGTCAGCGTTGCACTACGCGTCCGTCCTACGCAATTCGCACTTAGGTGAAATACCCCTGCGCTACTCAATTTCTCTGTGGTATCAACTAGTCCAGGGCAAAGTATGTGTACCGTTTCTGGTTGAGCAAGAGAATAAAACCAGCCCCCTTGAGCTGGCAGGTGTTTCCAGAACGGACCAAGCCATGGAGTGACACGGACGTCGCACTGCTGATAAGCTGTTATCGATGGACGAGTCAGCATTTCTATTTCGCATCTTCCAGTTATAGATACTTCGTAAACGGGAGATTCTATGGTGCAAATGTAGTTGGAAATTACTTGCGCACACGCCGCAATATATAACGCGTCAGCCAAAAAATATGTTCTACGGTCCTCTGAAACGGCAATATATGGAGCGGCTGGAGTGATGTAAGCCGATCCCGTCTGACCTCCTTCCTGAGGCACCGGCCATGGATGCATGTGGTATAACTGATAACGCATTCTGTCAAGTAATGGAATGTGTAGTACGATAATGAGGCGGCCTTGGTGGAACACTAGGTCAGTGCGTACTATACGTGCCAAGATTTCACCCCTTAAAGACTCCACGGGCAATGGAAACTCAAACTCAGGAGCTTGAAGTTGGATTGCCCGGGAGATTGCTGTTAATTGGTCTGTATGTAGAATGGCGGGATCGTATCGTTCATCCCGTGCCGCAGAAATCACTGGGATATATTCCTCACCAATTTTTACGTACTGCTCTAATTTTAATTGAGCGCGGTACGCAAATCTCGTCAGCTCCGCATTAAACTTGATCTTTGAATTTTCCTTGTCCAAGGTTTGTAGTTGCTTCCAAAGACCATCTAATCCGTCGTACAGTTTATCCACTCTTCGGGATTCGCTTACATGATCCTCATGGAGTTGTTGCAACCGCGATGCCGTGATGTGCATCTGTTTTCCTATCAGTTGTGTCAAGTTTGTTTGATCCTCAAACAAGCGGTCTATCTGGGAGTGGATATATTCCGCGTCTTCTTGATTCATTGTCCCGAATAGTGATTTACTGATCGATCCAATTATTCCGTGAGGTACAGAACGCTTTTTCATTGTACGTAAGGGCTCACGGTCTACGGTAGGTGGAAGTTCATGCGCGACCGCCGCATGCCCTACTCCCTCACTGTTGTTTTGGCCATTCTTAATTGATCCCGGAGAAGGTCATGTTGTAGGAGTTCGCGGCAAGTGTCTAGCGAGTTTACCTGCTGACAAGCGTCCAGTGCATTGTCTAATTGCTTGCCTATTTCCGGAAAATCATTTTTGAATTTTTCCACTTCGATAAACACACTCACTCTCCAATCGACGTGTTGTAGTCGTAGCGGAGTCACCCTTTCATAATATAATCCCGGAAGATCTTTTATCGCGATGTGCTGATTCGAATTCTGGCCGTTCAGACTCCCCTCTCCCGGAGACACAAGGCTCAAAAACACGAGTATCCAGATTTCCATCATGTTTCCACTATTCTTGCCGGATATTTTCAACTCTTACTCCAGCGCTACAACCGGGACTTCTTGGTCAAAGATTGCTGGTTCAATGGATGTTGGAGGGCCCGGATGCACGTACAGTTGGTCAACCACTATTGGCTTCACTATCGCTACAGGCCTTCCCTTATAGCGTGCTGCTATATAGGAGCTTTTTGTTGAGCCACTGATCGCGTTCACATGCCCGATCCCCCTTTGTTGAATTATGGGGTCCTTTGGTCCCTCGGGTCCTCTGATCTGATGATCACACTGCTTCACTTTACCACTGGCTACGGCTTCCGCTCGTTTTTCTCGATTTTTCACTCCTGCGCGGCGTACCATGAGTTTTTGTAGTAATTCCCGAGACGAGCAGCGGAAGTCTGGCTTGGTTTTAATAGCCTTCAATGGTGGTAACAATAATATTAATCCGAACCAACTTTATCGTTGGGCATCGACACAGCCCCCTTTTACCGGTGCACTCGTTTTCGGTTCAGGGTATATGCAGGGATGACTGGGAGTATCTAGGGTTTGATCATACACACTCGAGCGGGTTTCGCTCAGAGCTTGTAATGGCCGGGGTGTGATACCAAGTTCGAGCGGGTAATCGCTCAGAATCTCAGTATTAGGAAATACGTAAGGTTCGAGCGGGTAATCGCTCAGAATCTCAGTATTAGGAAATACGTAAGGTTCGAGCGGGTAATCGCTCAGAACATCACTCGAAAGGAGATATATTGGGAGAGTAAGAAGGCCAAATTCGAGCAAATGACCGCTCAGAATTTTTCCGTTATGGTATAGCTTGTGCGGGATATCGCACTAAAGCTATTAGGGTGCTGGATTCTCTTTAGGATCGCTAAGGGAAGGTACCGAAGGAGACGTGCGAGTGCGTTCCGGTTATACGGGCGTAAATGTCGATAATAGTCCGATGACACCCGCGAAATTTCCGGGAAAATCCGCTACAATATGGAACAAATATGGAGTATGCTGCTCGTCAGGAGAGTATACTAATATTCTCGCAAGTGACCGTACCGACTCAACAGCTGTCTCTATTCGTACGGCACCTACGTCAAAGAGGACGGCTCCTGGAGCAACAGCACTGCTTCTAACGAAATTTAAATCGTACCCTAAGTTCACTTCGAATATTGCGGATCCGTGTAATAACTGAGGTGATTCCAATTCGTGTTGCACTTCACCGACCTGTACTGATTCTGAATCTCTACTGTCTCGGAAGGTTACTTGAGTATAGCGGACCATTCAAATTTCTAAGTATGAGGAGACGGAGTGACTAACGAGTTCCGTGTGATTTGTCTGCCTACTGACGACCGAATCCTTGAGGGCAGGGAGTCGAGCTCTCTGTCCACTCTTTGCAAGCTCTGCTTTCCCACATTCGGTAGGAGCTATGGTGGACTTCCCTCGTTATCATCACGTACTGGACCTCGTATTTCGGTCAGCATTACCTGGTTGCGGATTCCCATCTTGGTAGAACGTGAGAAAATCTTCCAACTGCAGTCCCCATGGTTTCGGGTATTTCCGGTGTCACTAAATTCCCTTATTCGCCAGCCAGCGTGTGTTGCATGCGACGATTTTGGGAAATTGCTTATCAATTCCTAGTGTTCATTCTAACATTCCAATGCATTCACTCATATGACAATTTTACGGCATCTGCATGTTTACGAATTAGGTGACCATTTGGCATTTTCAATATTACATTATTTCTATCTGTTACATCTACTATAGTATATGGTCCATGGTATTGACCATCAAACTTACCCTTCCGGACCTCCTTTTTCACCCAAACCTCGTCGCCTACGCGGCCTGTAAATGGCCGGGCCTTTTCATCATAGTACCGTTTGTAGTTTTCTTTCGCCTTGTTGATGTTTTCTCCCGTGATTTCACGAATTTCCGATAGTCGCCTTATCAATTCCGATGAAAAGGAATTATAGGTGGAGAGTTTGGGCTCCGTAGGAAACTGGCTTGGCAGTCTCGGTAGTCTCCCGTATACTACCTCGTACGGGGTGAAATTCGTCGCCTCGTGCACACAGGTGTTGTAAGATAGTTCGGTGTAGGGCAATAGTCTGTCTCAACCATCATATTTCCCGATATAATGTTTGATATACTCCGTTAGCATGATGTGACTTCGCTCTAGGGCACCGTTCGTTTGAGGTCTATACCCAGACGTTGTAAGCTGTTTGATTTTGAAAATCTTCGCAATTTCTCTTAGAAGACTGCTCGTAAATGCGGCTCCCCGGTCAGTCAATATAGCCCGCGGAGCCCCAAATTGACTTATGAGCCGTCGTGTTATTGCATCTGCAATGGTGGCTGCTTTTAAATCCGGGATAGGCTCTGTCAAACAATATTTCGATAATTGATCTTGCATGGTTAGTATATGCTTATTTCCATGCAGAGTAGTGGGTGAAGGCCCTACGGTGTCCAGTGCAACTTTATCAAAGACGTCCGCAGGTGTATCTGTAATCAGCATCGGTTCGCAAGTTTTAACTCGCACGAGCTTCTGCTCCTGACAGCTCTTGCAGCGCCTGATAAAGTTTTGCACATCATTACGAAGTGATGGCCAATAAAAGCGTTCTCGGATTTTCCGGTAGGTCTTTGTTACCCCCCTATGACCGCCCATCAAGCTCTCATGGAACTCGCTTAAGATGGTATTCCGATCTTCCGGCCTCGGCATTTGTATTTTCCCGTAACACATGGTCACTGCAACCCCCGAATTCTCAAACATCTCGTGAATCTTGTCAACAAGTTCGCCTGAGGGCAGGGAATCTGTATAATCTCCGGCGCGGGATATTCGAAGAGATTCAACGTGGTTACGTTCTAAAATCCTCTTCAAGTTGCTTAATCCCTTAAAAATGTTTTCATCTTCAGTTTTTTCGAAGTACCGGGCTTTTATGATTATACTGAAGATCTTATTCTTCCCACAAGGCGTGACAACAAGTTGTCCCACCCTTGGACTTGCCTGTTTAATTCTGTCCGCATCAATTCTTCCCAGATCCGAGAGTATTTTCCCAATTGGCGTAACGAGTTCCCCGTCTGCGGATACAAAATGGACGTAGTTATCGGTTTTGTATGTTAGACATTCCCGGGTTCCAACGACGGGGTTATTGACTTTCACCACTTCCCCTTTGTGATTGCCTTTCTGGTTATTCTCGCTTTCCGATGTTGATGCTACGGCACACAGGTCATTATCGCTAAATCTTATAGTTTTCGATGGTTCGTTACACGAGTTTATTTCTTCCGTCTTTGGTCGTGGAGTAAATATCTGCCTTGGTGTGGGGTTAAAGGGAAACGGAGTTGATCGTGCGGTAGGAACTACTCCTGCAGCCGGTAAAGAGAACCTTACCTCTCGCGAACGCGCTTTTTCGCCACCGCTCTCCGTTGGATATGAGCGTAACGGTGTATCATCCCCTTTTCCGTTCTGTTTTTCCGGTATCACCTTACTGCCTTGGTCTGCGTTTTGCGTAGATTCCTCAATGACAGGGGGAACGAGATCATTTTTGGAAAGGCTTACTCGTCGCAGGAGTTCGGTTTCCGATAACTGCGGAACAGTATTCGTTAACTTCTAAATACGTCTAGCAAGCACAATATCCTCTAGCTCATGATCAAAAGGATCCAACTCCTCGAACTTCTCCTGCATTTCCTCCGGTATCGAGTCTCCATCCGAAACAGTACCTAATACGATTTCAACGTCCTCGTCATCTTGAACCTGACTCGTCCCTTTATCTTGGAATTTCCCCTCCAGAAAACGTAGGGATTCATCAAATTTACTGAACGACTCTTGAAGTTGCGCAGCTAATTCGCCCGTGTCATTCATAGAAGGTGAATTAGTGGCCTCTAACTCTGGGGCAGTTGGCTGTAGATTTTCCTCTGTATGTTCCTTCGGTTTGATAGGGAATTCCCCGGACTGTACCTGCTCCTCGAATACACTATCGTCCGAGCCCTCGTCAACAGAACTCAGATTAACAACAACGGTGTTGGGTGTCTTGGCGGTCAGTGATCTTGGCGGTCAGTGATCAGCGGTCTTGGCGGTCTCGGGTTCAGTGATCTTAGGCGGCAACTCCGCCGGAGTTAGCGGGCGCCTCGACGGTAGGAGTGGTGCGGGTAGCATACTACGATGCATTCTCTGTATCGGCGGATCGGATGCCTCAGTACTTGACTCATCGGTTTCAGATATTGTGGGTACCGCGGGGGTAGATTGCGTGCGAGAACGAGTCCTAGCAGCAATCCCACCAAGGTTTTGAGTCGCCGAAAATCTAGTAAGTCCCGGCCGTCTAGAGGGTCCTGGTGGTCTCCCCCGACCCCTTGCTCTCGTTATACTACTTCCCCCGCGTGCTGATGTCGGCACATTACTCGAGTTTATCGGGAGTACCCTTTTCGTGCTGTCACTTCCGGAACACTCCGAGCTTGATTTCCCTGAAATTACCGGGTTTCGGGAAAGCGCGTCCGCGTTGACGTTCAATTTCCCGGCCTTATAGACAAATTCGTAGTCGTACCTTATCATTTTCCATTTCCACCGCGTAAGCCGTTTTCCAGGATCATCCATGGCTCCTATCCATTTCAGGGGTTCATGATCGCTAACAAGCTTAAACCTTCTACCATACAGATAGGTATTAAAATGCTCTATCGAATCAATGACCGCCAGGCATTCCTTATCCGTAGCGGAATAGTTCTTCTCAGCCTTTGTTAGTACCCTCGAATGATAAGCTATCGGCAGATCTTGCTCGTCATGTTCTTGCGATAGTACTGAACTTATAGCGATGTCCGAGGCGTCTGTTGTTAAAATAAATTGCTTATCCAAGTCCGGGTACTGCAATATTGGTTCCTTGCATAAAGCTTTGCGAAGGTCCCTGAAGCTGATCCTCTGTGGAGGTCCCCAAGAGAATGCTAACCCCTTCTTTAGTAGGTCGAATAATGGCTTTGCGCGCGCTGAGAAATTTGGTATGAACCGTCGGTAATAAACAGCTAAACCCAGAAACTGACGCACATTCTTCTGAGTTTTCGGGGTAGGAAATTTCTCTACCGCCCTTAATTTCTTCGGATCAATTCTCAGCCCGTCACGGCCTACTATGTGTCCGAGATAAGCAACCTCTCGACGAAGAAATTCGCATTTATCAGGCTGCAAGGTGAGATTAGCTTCTTCGAGGCGTCTCATGAGGCGCCGAACCTTGATCTTGTGTTCCGTCAAGGATTTTGCGAAGACCACGATGTCATCTAAGTACACAAATAATTCCGTGCCTTGCAGTCCTCTCAGCACGTTATCCATTAGTCGCTAAAACGTAGCAGGTGCATTTTTCAACCCCTCGGGCATCCTAGAATATTCATAATGCCCATTCAAGGTAAAGAAAGCGGTTTTTACTCGATCCCCGTGGTCCATGGGGATTTGTTGAAATCCGCTAGCTAGATCGAACGTTGAAAAATACTGCGCCTGGCCCAACTGGTCCAATATCTCTACTATATTGGGCAGTGGATAAGCGTCAGATACCGTTTTTTCATTAAGTTTGCGAAATTCTATCACCATTCGCATGCGCGGAGGGCCCTGCGAATCAGGTTTCTTAGGCACTATCCACACTGGCGAATTATACGACGATTGCGAAGGAATAATTATCCCATCGCGCAGTTTTGTCAGTACTTGTTGTTCGACCTCATCCCTATGAATTACTGGGAATCTGTACTGTCTGGTGTTTATCGGCAAGTCGTCGACAGTTGGAATTTTATGATATACGCGATCCGTGCACTGTAACTTATCGCCTTGGAGCTTGAACCGACCCGGGTATTCCTCGATAAGTTCGCGAACGTGTCTCTGTTCCTCTTTGTTGAGATGATCTAATCGCAATGCAGCTAAAATGGCGTCTACGCGATCTGCCGGGGAAACAGCGTCCACGTCCGTTGACTCGGTATCCTCGAGCTCAGATTTCTCGTCGGGACTATAGTAGGTAAATGGCACTAATTCCTGTGCTCCTGGCTGGATTTCTATATCCTCGTTCGAGGTATTAATTGCCATCACGTGGCAGTGGCCATTGGTCTGAGTGACTAGGGCTTCGCCCAGGAACAGCCCTTCCGGTGCCGCCACACGAGCCAGGTAGCCTTCTTTTAAATCCCTATTTACCACTTCTAACGTTACTTGCTGTCGGGTGCGCGCTCGTATTCGAAAGACTCGGTTAAATTTTGCCGTTAATATGCGATTGATTATATGAGGGTTGGTATCAACGAACGGTTTTGGTCGGATGGGGTCACTTTGAGTAACCATGGTATTGTGGTTGAACGAAATCTCCGCCTTTTCCTCGCGAAAGTATGGTTTCCCAATTATAGCATCGGCTGCCAATGGTAAATCGTACATGACATTGAACTTTGTCGGCTTGTCTGTGAAGTGAATTAATACGGTACCAAGTGTTAGTATTTCCTTTTCCGCGATTCCTGAGACTTTGATTATCTCATCTGTATTTATTATCTGATCTTCATCTATTGCCATTAGCTTAATAAGGCTGGCGTCCGAGCCCGTGTCCAAGAAAAATCGTCCTACTCGGTTACGGAGTTCCGGGGCTGACATTTCCACTACCGGTGTTTCTACTGAGGCGCTCGTCCAGAGAACGGTGCAGACTTTTCCAGGAAATTCACCGTGTTTTGCTTCTCGTCCAGGCGACTCGCATGACGCGATTCTTGTGAACGGCTCGCCGTCGGACTTGAGCGACGAGCCTCCTGGTAGTTCAAAGATTGACGATCAACCGGACTAGATGAACGACCGACTCGTACTTTAGAACAATGGCAACATTCGCTGCTGGGTCGCCCGTGACGTTCACTGTCTCGGGTATAGTCCCCACTTCTCGGATGTTGCTTCAAAATTCCACTCGGTCTTGGTGAAAAATCACGATCAGGCGATTCCTGCTGAACCGTATATTCCCGCCGGGAACTCCGATACGCTGGCGAGGGGGTGCGCGAGTCATGGTACCGGTTCGCATCGTACTTTCTCCGATCATATGGTCGGTCACTATCCCGATAGGGTGACCGCGATTCACGCGCGTGTCGATATTCACCATCGGCTCGGTATGTCGGCCGAGTATCGCTGGCGTGATAAGAAATGCGCGAACTCCTTTCCGCGTGTGAGGGACGATCGTAATACGTAGGGCGGGCAGATCTGTCGCCTTCCTTCGTGTACAAGACACGACTTGGATTTATTTCGCGGCGTTTTCGACGTTCGTCTCTGTCGGAAAATCTTTGGGCTATGTGAAAAGCCTCCTCCAACGTCGCCGGCTCCTTCGCGTCTACGGCATCAGCTAACTGTCTTAACGGATCCTTCTCCCCTTCCGGTGGGTCAACGTTATGTTGCCCCCGATATGCAGACCGTCCACTGCTAAGGAGGATGCGTATCTTATCGTAAAATTCGCCAACCAGCTGACCCTGTTTCATCCTTATTCGCGAGAGAGCATCGGTATAATAGTCGTACGTTTTACCTGTGGCAAGACGGCTCTTTAGATATTTAATATAGTCAGCGACGGTGTTTATCTGTTCGCCGTATACGATATTTCTGATGTCACCCTGTAAGTTCCCTATAGCAGCTTTAACGTATTCGCTCTCCATTCCTGGTGGTAGCAACGATGCATCATTCTGTATGTCTTGTAAGTAATGTCTGAGAGACATATTTTTCCCATCATATTTGGGAACTTGCCCCAACCGTTTCTGTAGTGTCAAGCTGCTCATCATCTCTGTGACATTATTAAGCAATCGCGTGGATATGTCTGGGTCGGTCGCCATAGTGATAAAAGAGTCCTTGCGGCGAGGTTTAAAAGAAGAAAGGAGGTTACCTATTTAGATTCTAAATCCCCGTTAAATTTAAAAGATAGCTACAATATCGAGCATCCACCAATTCCGTTTCAATCCTCAGGGGTAGTCAAGAAGTATCCCACTTCTGACACCAATTAACTTGTGACGTGCAGGGCGTTATTACGCGTCCAACGAAGTTAATCTCCCACGCTACGCGTAGAAGTTTATATTTATTTTTGTCTTTTTAAATCAAAGATGCAATAATCCCAATGAAATGATTCGAATATATTGTTACAACCCAATTTTGCTTAAATGCTAGTTTTTAAAATAGAAAATAAAGAAAGTGCCAGATGGTCTTACAGCTAGGTTTACAATGATCTCGAAATGCCGTGCCCACACTCACTCCTGCGTACTCACTCTCATACGTTCATTCGGCGTGCAACGCTGGATGCCAACGCTGCCCTTGGTGTTCGCAATTCTTCTTTACCCGACTCGAGATCCTTCACTTTGGTAATCACTTAAACTACACGACAGTATTGTTCGTGGCAAAAATCAGAATATTAATATCTAAACTCACATTGACTGATACGCTACGCGTGCAACTCGTAGGGCTCGATACGTCTTAATCGACTTACAAACGGCGATAGATAACAGTACGCGGAACTCCCGTGAGAATGATAGCCGCCGCGCGATGCAATTTGTGAGGAGCTATTCCAGCCCGAACTATGCGCTCTGGTGTGTATCTGGAGACTGATTTGCCTTCCCTGATCTAACTTACTTTCTGCTGAAAGTAGGTGGACAGGTAGGGGCAAATCTTACTAATTCAGCGGTTTTACCCGCTCGCGTGAATCCTGGAATTTTCAGTTCACACGTTTAGGCACGTTCTTGGTGCGATAAGACCGGAAGCTAGCTTCCTCCCAATTTGCTGCAGTCGGCATTTCAGAAATCGCGTGATTTCTCTGTTGCGTAGTCTATCGTATCTATGTGTATGCGAGATCCAAATTCCAAAAGGCACGGCACGTGACACAAGCAGTCTGTCACAATGGAGTTCATCGTGGACGTACAAGGTTTCAAGAAACCCTAGGACGAGTTTGTTTTAAGGAGCTGTCTGTCATTGGAGTGGGTAGCGATTTCTCCGAGCCTGCGACGTTTCTATTTCAACCACCGTGTCCATGGAGCTCTCTTCCAGCGAAGTACAAGTGCATGAATTTGTGGTTACAACGCAACTTTCATGGTATGTCTTGGAACTCTGGCGATACATCTTACAACCATGCCAGAAATATTCTTCGAGTCATTTTACGAGATGCTACCAGAATTTATGTAAAAGGATTGGAAAAGAAAAATTGGTTGGAGAATTTTATGGGACAATCGTTAAATATCGTGAACTTGGGGGATCTGGGTTGTCCTTCGCTGCAAAAGTTGCGAAAAAATTCACTTACCCTATGTACGCATCACCATGCTCCGCATTTCAATTGTGCAATGGAAAATGTTAAATCGTCAAGGACTTGGATGTTGGAATGTATATTTTTTGATTAAGAATAAAGTGTGTATACGAAAGAAATAAGCAGTTGTATTTTTTTTGTCACTTACGTGACAATTTATTTAAATCATAAATATGAACGTTTACAAGTATCGAAATTCCATGAGGTTGAACTTCCCACCGAGGTAACGCATACAAAGCCGATTCTCAGCGGTATCCGAAACCATTCGTTGAAAGAAATCCTCATCGTCCGTCAGAACACTCGAGATCCTTGCTGGCAGGAATACTGAGAAGCTATTCTCCACGTCAACGATGTGTCTTGTTCCAAATTTCGTTTGAATTTTCCTTCTGCTGGTAATCTTGTATTCTTTTTCAACCTCCAGTTCTGATAATTTTTTCGTTGGCAGGAAACTCTCCAGACGCACCACTTTGTTAATTTTCGAAAAGTCCATTTTCGCACAGGTTGGATTAAATCTTCTTCTCAAAATCTATTCTTACTTTCAGTTCACGTTCTTTCTCCAAACTCGACGAATTGCGACAGTAAACTAATGAAAGAGCACCAAGCTATTTCTTTTATAGAGGGCACTCTTCTTCTTCTTAAGAGTGTGAAGGAATTTTAATTAAGTAAACAATTCATGGATCTACATTTCGGCATTATACAAAGGTTTGCTAAATTGTTTGACATCAAAGATCCACCACCGTCTCGATGCGCAATTCTTCTCGAATAAATAGTGCACATTAAATTATTGTAAACAATTTTTTCGGCAACGTACAAAGGGTTATTCGACACCTCCTTTGATTTTACCGTCTCCCCAAGGCCACTGTATCGTAGCGGAACTTGCTAAATTCTTTGGCATCAAAGATCCACCACCGTCTCGATGCGCAATTCTTCTCGAATAAATAGTGCACATTAAATTATTGTAAACAATTTTTTCGGCAACGTACAAAGGGTTATTCGACACCTCCTTTGATTTTACCGTCTCCCCAAGGCCACTGTATCGTAGCGGAACTTGCTAAATTCTTTGGCATCAAAGATCCACCACCGTCTCGATACGCAATTCTTCTCGAATAAATAGTGCACAATAAATTATTGTAAACAATTTTTTCGGCAACGTACAAAGGGTTATTCGACACCTCCTTTGATTTTTACTGTCTCTCCAAGGTCACTGTATCGTAGCGGAACGATAGTGGTGAAGAAGGGGGAGGAGGAGGAACAGGGGGTTTATGTCGATGATGATGATGAAATGTCATCGAAATTCTTCGGTGACATTCGAAGGGTCATTCTTGATCTCCACCGACTCTACGTGCTAGTCCGCGGGGAAGTGTAAAGGGTAGGAGCTGCCTCGGGATCGCAAGTACAAAATTGGGTAACGTACAAAAGGTTAATGTACTCAATTACGTCTGATCTAAAATTCCTAAAATCTGCCGTAATATTTCTGAAATCTGCCGTAAAATCCCTGATACCTGCCGTAAAATCTCTGACACCTGACGTAAAACTAGGGCCCCCTTCCGATAACGTCAGCCGATGAAGGGGTCGGCGCCGTCGACTCCTGCGCGCGCGCAGCTCCCTCTTCGAAAAAAATTCCGGAGCCGTCGGTAAGCAGAAATCTTTCATACGGGGCCCAATCACCCTAACTTACTATACACAGGGGGCGCCAAAGTCGCAAACCTAGGGGGCCTCACGTCCCTTACTTAGCACGGATGAGAACCCACAGGTCGGTAATATGTCGGTGCAGGAATCTTGGTCCAGAACTCTCCTTGTATAACTACTTAATTCTACAACCAAGCAGGATCAAAGAAAAGTTCATTTTGTTCAAGATCAAATTTTAAAATGTCAAATTTGTAAGAAACCCGGTCACATTGCTACTACCTGTTGGCATTATAGACCTATTGAGAACGTAAAAAGGGAAAACAAAGGATACCAACCACAAGATAATTATCAAAAACGAGATTTTAACAGAAATCCATTGCCGAAATTTAATTTTCCCGAAAGAACAAATAGCAGACCCCCGCAATTTCAACCAAATTTTACGAATCGAGACCCATCAAGAGTTTGCCGCTATTGTAAATATACGGGTCACACGATAGATGAATGTCGGAAAAGGTAATATAACAATTCCAAATTTCAACAAGAAAATGAGATACGCCAGGGAAACGAGAATGCTCTCCCGAGGGCGGGCGCATCACGGGAGACTACGAAATCCCCTTCGCGCCCAGCGATGATGATCGAAGCACAAGAAATCAAAAGCCAATAATTCGCGATGCTACAGTTAATCTAAGTCGAGAAAATCGAGCTCCCTCAGTCCGAATTTCGTCAAATGATTTATGCTCGCCGGTAAACATGATGTTAGACACAGGTGCCGGTCCTAATCTTATAAAAGAGAAATTCGTCGCATCCTCAACCACTGTGAATCGTGAGGAACTTTTATCATTGAGTGGAATCACTGCTCACTCTGTTACCACCTTACGGATGGTCAGAGTGAACGTCCTAGGATGTACTGCTTCATTCCATTTGGTGCCCGATAATTTCCCCGTCAAGCAAGCAGGAATTTTAGGAACTGAAATTCTCCAAGAGAATGATGCTCATATCAATTACGAAGAGAAATATTTAGGACTTCGAGGAATAGAGATTCCTTTCGAGACTCACGAAACAATTGTAGTATCCCCGAGATTAGTGACAGTCATATACGTGCGAGTAAACGACGTAGAGTTGAAAGAAGGGTATCTTCCGCGCCTTGTAATCGGAGACGGGGTGTATGGAGGACACACGGAAAGTTATGTATTTTAAATATATGCGAAATTGTGTACGAAATATATTTAAAACATAACTAGGAAATATAAATACATGTATTTAATATATCCGTACTATATATATGGATTCTATTTTTTTGGATAGATTTTGCCGATTTTCGTATATGTACATTGTACATATATCTGAAATGAATTTGAAATATATGTTACATGTACGCAAAATGTACGACACCTACATACGATATATATTTTTTATATATGATACATTTATTGCATATACATACTTGATATACGTTACATATATTGCATATATACGCTTGATACCCGTAATACAGGATATGCCTCGAGATCATTTTTTGGCACTACAAAGAATCGACGCCAATGTTGAACAGCTGACCTGTGTACGATACTATAAACGAGCTATTATTAATGAGGAAATTATACAGACAGTTCATTATTGTAAAGTACTTAAAATGTTTAGCAATTTTGTAATTCTGATTGACAGAGAAATATTTGAGATCCTTATATTCATTGTTCTACAAGTAAAAGGTGATCTGAAGTGCTATGCTATTGGAAATTATTACGAACAAAATAATGTGTCTTTGGTAAAAGAGCGCCGTTTAGATCATATGATTTACATTAAACAAAAAAATTGATAAATGTGGAAGTACCGGCAATTAGAGAAAAAATTACTTTTGTTGAGATGCGTCAAATAGAAATGTCTGTCGCATGCATACACCCGAATCATTTTGAATTGCTGACGTAACAGATGCAGGAATATTTGTATTCGTCCGCCTTCGGATTTATTGAAAATATGATTCAGCTTGAAAATATATATCTATACTGTGAACATTGTTGTTATTTGTTTTGTAATCCTTTCTAATTGTATCAAGTATAAATAATTGCGTCAAATATATATATGTAGGCTACAATTTAAAAAGACGAGGATATGAGTATAAAATACATATGGCATATATCTAACTTATGTGAAGCGTATACGTCACATATATCAAACAGATAGGTCACGTATATGTTGATTTACATTTGGGCAGTATATGTCGAATAATTATAGCGTATATTTAACACTAGATTTACGGAACCCGTCATTTTGACGGATTTCATATTTCATATTAGACCATTAAATTCCACACTGGGGTAAATTGCAAACTCGCACCGGCTAGTATGGAATTTAAAGGTGCGTGACAAAGGCGTGAAATTCGAAAGTTAAAGTTACAGAAATTATAAGGATTATTTTATAGCAATTTCTGTTGGCGCTGATAATCAACCTCCGTAAATCTAGTGTTAATATACAGGGTGTATCTTAAGCCCCGGACAAGAGACATATCGTTAGATCCGGCGTGAAAAAATAAAAATATTGGCGTTAACAAAACTCAAAAATTTTAATTAGTTTATTAATCATTAAAGATTAAAGTAAGCCAATAATAAGCGCGTGAAAACTGGTAACTCTTCCTCAGTCTCCTCCCATTGGGGACAACCAATCATTTACTTCCCCACAAAAACAGTGACCGGTGGATACGTAAATATAGTAATGTAAATAAACAAAAGAGTAACGGAAATAAACAAAAGAATAATGCAAAATGTTTTTTGTGGGGAAATGAATGATTGGCTGTCCCCATTGGGGAGGAGACTGAGGAGGAGTTACCAGTTTTCACGCGCTTATTATTGGCTTACTTTAATCTTTAATGATTAATAAACTAATTAAAATTTTTGATTTTTGTTAATGCCAATATTTTTATTTTTTCACGCCGGATCTAACGGTATGTCTCTTGTCCGGGGCTTAAGATACACCCTGTATAAGCCTGATATGATAAAATATATTTATTATATACTGGATATCATAGAAATTGGTTCACGCGTGCATGTATTTGTGCATATATCAAAAATATTAATCATTTATATGCATAATATACTGCATATACATCTGAGGTATGTTGTTAGAAAATATAAAATTACATGTATTCCCCATACATTCTACATGTATTTCCAATATATTGTAACGGCGAGCCAGAACTAGTAACTATCGGCGACAACGAAAGTGAGGAAATAGAATTGCAATGCTATTCACCGATACCAACATCACCGTCCTTGTATGACGTATCAACACAAGTGACGTGGGATGGTGATAGTCCAGTATCCTGGGGACATATCCCTCTGGATTTAACCTGGGATGGTGCTCAGTCAGACCAAGAGACCAGACGATACGAGCACGACCAACCAACACGGAGATCCGCGAGCAATTAAGCTCCAGACAAAAAGGATTACGTAAGGAATGACATCACCAGATGACAGCATCTAGAAGACCAAAGGACTCGACAAGATTAGTATTAAGGGGTCTGGCCACCTTGGCCGATCAGAAAATGGGTACATTTAAAAGAAAAATAATAAACTCGAAAGTATGGGCCGGAATATTTTTATTTTTTTATACAACGTCAGAAAGGGCTTTGGAAATAACGTCAAAAAATTTCCGTTCAGAATATTAAAAAATGGCGCCGTTCTGCACATAGCCGCGGAGGCCCTCCGCACGATACGCGCGGTCGTTGTCCCATCAGTTACTTGGTCATGTCACATCCGGAAAAAAAAAATATATCAGCTCATTCGTGAGTAGTGTCGCTACAATGTAGCGTAGCGGTTTTTTTTTTTGACCATTAAAAAAATTATGGTGGCCCGAAGAAAAAAATTTGTATGTTTTTCTTAAATTTTTCGAGCAAAAACAATAATAAAACAAAAACTAATCAAGTTATCGCAAAAATCCTACGTGACATTTTAGATAATGTATCTAAAAGTATTGTGTAAAAATTTGAAAGCAATCGGACGGATAGTTTACGATATTTCGATGGTACCAGTTCAAAAAATGCAGTTTCGAGATAATCGCAAAAGAAAGTACACTACCGGCGGAAAAGGCAAAAAAGGTCTCGAACGTTTTTTGATGCCATTTCGGCGGAAGTCAACGTAATCTAATTTAACAAGCGGCATTTTGAAGGGGATGAGTTTGGCTTCATTTCCTATATTTTTAATTATTTTTACAATTTGTTTTTCAATTTTGAAAACAACTTTTTTTCGTCTATCGAACCGCGCGGTCGACCGCCCGCAGCGGCTCAACCTTCCTGCCGAAAAATATCTGTAATTTGGTCAATTTTGCGTTTTTCGATACGTACTATGGCTTAAATTGTTCTTAATAGTTCAGAGTTTATTAAAAAAAAAAATAAAAAAAAATGAAAAAAAAAATTACATGGTGGCCAGACCCCTTAAGTTCGACATCAACAGGATGTTTAAATTGATAAGAATATTATATACTCTTTCTATTTCCTGGAGATCTATTTCCAGGATTCGACTTGCATGTAATAGGATATAAGGTTAAGAATTAAAACTAGGATAAGACAGGCAAGCCAGGATGCCGAAACATAAACATAAGCAGGATGTAGATAGGAATAACCTATGTAAGACGATACAACATCACGCCACAGGATGCACCCCCACAACCGGGCAAATCCATTATCTGCAAGTAATATGAAAGGAGGGACAACAGCAAGTAGTAGTAGTACAACGATACCCGTCAGACAGTGCGCGCATAGCAGTACAACAGATTCAGTGAACATTAATCATAGTAAACGCGAACAGTATTGTCAAGTCGGTAGCCATAAGGCATAAAACATTGTGAAAGTAAATTGTATTAATCACCATTTTTATTCATACTTATAATAAATATCTTAAAATATAAGATATTTCTGAAGACACTACAACTACCCTTTACGATTACCAAGTCGTATTCTCTAAGAGGAGAATACTTACTATTTCTCCTAATTCTACTATATCAAGAATCCTCCAGAAGAGAGGATTTCTCCAAGTTCGGGACTCCAAGGGAGAGTACCTACCAGTTCTATTAATCCAGAATCCTCAGGAAAGAGGGTCTGACGAGGTTGAGACTTCAAGGGCGAGATCTCAGGATAAGAGCTAAGAAAGGATCTTAACTAGGAATAAAACACGGAATAATCAAGGTACGCAAAACCTTTTTATTCTTACAAAGCCTCATTACTGTAAGAGCGCTTTCCAACCTTCTTGTACACATCCTGATACGGGGGTTCTTGGGTATATCCTGGGAATTCCTGATGGTTCCAAGGATCCAGTAATAAAGTAGGAACGTCCGTTGACACCTGCAAGCAACCTTAGGGACACCAGTCTTGCGCCAGCGATAGACGGAGAACTACTGCAATTTATCCTTGTTCGAGATATTCTAGCATTGGGATCGAGACGGAGAGCTCCTGAGAGCATCCCCAGTCAGCAGGATCGTGACACAATCCTGCAGGAATTTTCCAGAACTTTTGTCCCTAACTTCATCGCGCAGACTAGTACGTAGCATCGGTGAATCAGAGGGACGAGCGGCATCCCCTTTCAGCGCAGTGCCGAAAAGCGGTTTCGGCGATTTTTGCGTCGAGGTTGATTCCAGGAAAAACGATATCCCCCTTCCCATGCAGGTGTCGGACGGCAGGCGACTCGACCTCGAACGTTATCTCGCAGTGGTCGCGCGTCAGCCTCTTCATCCCACTGAGAGGCTTCGAGAATCTCCCATCCCCCGATTAGTCAGCCTCCTCATCCCACTGAGAAGCTTCGCGAATTCCCCATCCTCCAGCCTCGTGCGAGAGCACCGGCGAGTTCAAAGTGATTCTAGAATTGTCTATGTATCGGTTTTTCGAATGCGCAATTCCGAACGTTATCTCGCAGAGTCGTGCGTTGAGAATGCGGTCACTCATCCCCCCGAGGTGTCAAATTACTCGTAAGCGCGCGCGCGCGCGCGCAACTTCGTCGTCGTCGGAGGAGGGTTAAGGAATATTCCGGAAGATGCATGGATCTTGACCCCCGTTTCAGCCCTTAAGAGTTTTTCCTAAGAAATGTCATAAAAAATCTGAGGTATAGGGTTCCAGTGACAAGAATAATTACCCATACAGGTTCATGTAGTCGAATTCAAAATTTTATTGATTACAATATGTATTTGAGCGAATCGAATAAGGATGACATGTTATCTGGTTGCTCGATTCCCTCTTTCAGATCCTTCTGTTTGACCTTGATTCGAGGTTGTATTGCCAGAAGAATTTCCTGCATCGTTAGCACGATTTGGCCTTGTAGAATTTTCATTCAACGATGCGATTCCGAATAATGTATTGTTATCGAAAGTGATACGATCGCGTCTTTCAGGTAGATCCGTGCTCCGTACCCACTCGTAGTACCGATCTTTTCGAAACTGTTCTCTAGCCCGCATAGATCGTTCTCGTTCTCCTTCTTTCCCATGCGATTGCCCCATTTTTAGGTTATGTTTCACAGATGCTGCCTCAAAGAATTTTCGTTACAAACTAATTTTATGATATAGTTGCATCGTTACTTGTAACTGAATATTCTAGAAAATGCGATGCAAAACAATTCCAGGAAATCCTTGGGAGCTTCGTATAAAAGGCCCTTCGAGGATGCATAGCGATCATTGTTTGTTAAACCTTCAAGTGCATTATTGTTATTAACGAGATGGATTCTACAAAGTGTAAAAAGTTGATCGAGATTATGGAAGGAGCGTATAAACTTCTGAAGAAGGGTTCATCGACGACAGAAATTGAAAAATGGACAAAATTTGGCACTCAAAATATCATACTTTTGAACAAAATTCTGAGAAACGTTAAGCTCACGGTTGGAGAGAAAACCAAAATCTTGACAACCATTGGAATACTTAAATCGTTGAATGAAAAATTTAAACAGCACCTTCAAAAAAGGGGTGAAGGAAATGTGAGAGAGAGAAGAAGTGACAGAGTACGTTGGGATGACTTGGAATCAGCATTCAAGGGGAGAATAAGAACGGGAGTGATAGCAAATTTGCGACACAAGGACTTGAAGCGTTTTCTGGAAGATTCAAGAAAACTGTTCGCTGTTAGAGTGAAAAATGCGCTCCGAAAAGATGGAAATTTGAAAGTGAACGTCGTTTTGTCCTGTAAATTCGAGACTATGAAAGGTGGCGAGATTGTCGAAGAACTAAAGTTCTTCAACACTAAGAACGAAGTTGTTTTACCGTCTACCGATACCAGCGACTGGTTCAACAGAAATGTGAAGGAAAAGTTACTAGCCAAGGTTGAAGACTTTCAAGAAAGGGAATCTGGTTGGTCATTGGTAGAAATTATAAACTTGGCGGTGAACATCAACAGATACATTCCGATACACGGGGGCCTATCTACTTTCATCGAATTACCGAACAACGTGCAAAGTAAGAAAGCAGTCGTGAACATTAGAAACAACGATCCGTACTGTTTCCTCTGGTCCATCACCACAGCTCCAGCTAAAAAAAAATGTAGACAGGATCAATTCGTACCCCCACTTCAGCTCAGTGCTAAGGTATGAAGGTTTAAATTTTCCCATTGGCTTAAAAGACATTTCGAAATTCGAGAAGATGAATGATTTGGTAATTAACGTTTACGGTATAGAGTATGATAGTGGTCATGAGATAGTACCAATTTATCTAAGTCAGCAAAAATCAAACAAGAAAGCGATTCATTTACTCATGTTGGAAACAAAAATTTATTCGAATGGAGATGACGTGGACATGGAAGACGGTAGTGTTTATCACTTTGCTTGGATTCGAAATCTATCCCGTTTACTGAAATCACAAATTACAAAACATAAAGGTTATACTAAACTCTGTGATCGATGTCTATGCCACTTTACAACAGTAAACTCTTTTGAAAAACATAGACTCGATTGTGCAAATATAAACAAATGCAGAGTCGTATTACCCGATGAAAAAGATAAAATTATGAAATTTAAAAATTATAAGTATAAAGAACCTGTTCCGTTTGTCGTTTATGCGGACATCGAGTGTATGTTAGAGCCGATTTTGGATAAGTCTAATTCGTTAAACACATCTCTCTATCAAAGACACGTTCCACACAGTATAGCGTACTATTTACAATGTAACTTTGACGATTCTATCTCTAAATTTAGAGCTTATCGTGGAAAAGATTGTGTGAAATGGTTTATGAATCAATTACAGGAATTAGCTCAAGTTGTAGAGCTTTACCTAAAACGTATCGTACCAATGGAATCTCTAAATTTCAAACAAAGAAATGAATTTTACTCGGCCAAGATTTGTCATATTTGTGAAAAACCGTTTACACCTCAGGATGCCATGTTACGTCCGACACGTCTTGGTTCCGAGGAGGAAGTACGTGGAGGGCGAACTTACTTATTTTTGGGATTCTTGCCACCTTAAAATGCTTATGCACACCCAACTGCTTTCTGCTGCTTCTTTTGGACTGATGTCGATTGATAATCAGGCTCGTTGTTAGATTATATATATATATATATATATATATATATATATATATATATGAAGATGGAGAATTTAGGTATTTGCGAAATGATTCAGAGCAATGCCAAATGTGTATTGGTTAATATGTAATATCTATTGTATTGTAACGAATATAGAAATGAACATAAAGATGAATATAAAAATGAATATAAAAATAAATATAAAAATACGACGCACCGCGTTGTTATAATGATATTATGTACCCTCAAGATGGTCGGTGCTATCTGTGTTTTCGTGTTATGGTGTTGTCTGTGTTGTTCGTGTTACAATGGTTGTTTGAAATCGTGTACGTGTGGTTGGTATTCGATACAGTGAAATGGTACGATAATGGTGCATATGTATAGGTATAATGTTATAGTATGATAATATGATAAAGAACAAGTAATTACGATAATGTGTGGAACTCACCAGTGAAGGAAAGAGAGAGAGAGATTGTAGCTGGTTTGGGACGAGTCCCCGAAATAGTATGTAATCCAAAATGTAGAAGATGGTCCTTGTCCTGGCCGCTAAGGTAGGCACTAGCACTAATGTAGTGGTTGTTACACACAAGGACACTGAGTTCGAAAGGGGTAAAACTTGTGATTCTCGATGCGTTTTGCTGCTCGGTCCTAAGGCGAGGAAGACAAGATAGGCCCTAAGGTATCTTGACTAACACAATGGATTGGCACTAAGTTCGCCTTTGACTCAAAGTTTTAGTGAAAAGTAAAGTGAAGTGACTGCTTTTGATGAGGCTCCTAAGTAGACTGACTAATCCGCTCCTCGATTCTGGCTCGAGGAGTGCTAGGGTCCAGAGAAGGGATGGAAAACTGCCGATTTAGTGCATTCTGGAATCGTGGGACCGGCGCGGACTGTTCTTGGTTCCCGCGGTCTTGCCACGTTATCGGCACGTACTCTTGGAGTTCATGGTCCTAAAGTTCTCTAATTCATCTAACTTATATTATTCTCTCTCTCGTACTCACTGGTGAGTTCCCATGGGAACATTCTGTGGAGGGACTGTTCCCATGGACTTACAATCCTATGATTATTACTATCTTATTTCTAACTTACACTAAGGAGGAGCTAGGTGCGCGTAAGACCTGATCGCAAAATAACAGGGCAGGGGCGTTTGGCGGAAAATTTGGGGTGTAGTTGCGTCGGACGTAACATCTCCCTCCTTAGATGGAACATCGCCAATAGGTGATGCTTCCCTGCTTCCTTCCTTCCGTGGTTGTTGTTTTCGCCGTGGTCCTTGGGTCGTATAGGGACATACACGGTGGGTTGGTGGTGGTCTTATCATTGGTCTTACGGTTCCCTTGCTCCCCTCGTCTTCGAGAGGTTACACGCGTAATCTCCGTTCTCGACGCTTACTCGCGGGCACCTCCGCGAATGCTCAACATGCGTTTTTAGAACGCACCTGCTGACATGGCTCTATGACCCCGGTCCTACAGGGCGCTGATCGCGATCGTCAGTCATGGTCAGGATTTCATTGCGAGAGTTGGTAGGTACTAACGTTTAACATTCCCTTTCCCTGCTATGTTTTATCACGTGTGTCTTAATTCTGGCTCTTTCCAGGCGCGTCGCGGAACGCTGCGCGATTTTATGCGGAAGAGCAGGATCAGGAGGCGTTGGGCGACCCCTGATTGGACCGCTGGGTTTTCGAGCAACCCCGAGGGGTCGGATGCCTTCGGTCTCTGGGGGTTGTTCGGCCCTCCCTGGTTTGAGGTAGAGGGCCGAGGCCAGTTGGTTTTCCTGATTGTCATCGGTGGATGGTGAGTGTTATTTCTGGTTTCGTTCATCTGATCCAGGAACGGATTTCTAACGCGCTCTTGTCTGGTTTCAGGGATTGGTGGGTAAAGGAGGCAGGCACCTCCCTGTGGACGTACAGGGGGCATCTGGAGGACCGTTGGGCAGAGTTGTCCGCTCCTTCTGCATCGGGGAGGCCCTGGTGGCAATAGCCGACATGGCATACGTGTATCTATCAATACATATATCTATACATATATCTATACATATATCTAGGTTGGCTGATTTCATTCCCTGTCCTTAGGCTATGGTAGCTATTTGAGGAGGTAAGGTGCGTCTTGTGGTAGTGGGTACTAGTTCTGGGCCCATATTGGTTCCGGGTTGAGTGTTTGCGTTTTCATGTTGCGGATTCCTCCAGATTTTGCGGGTGCATGGTCGCACTAAGGTAGTTGCAGCTGCGATGAGTAAGGACCTCTTCCAATATCCGAGCAACACGACGGTCACCAACGTGATTGTTCCCAGTGCGGAGTATATTGTTATCTTATGTCCGCGGTTTTCCCGGTGATGTGTTTCTATCTCGTTCAGTTCGTTAGTTAGCTGGTTGAGGGATATCTCGGCTTCCCTGAATCTTGGAGTAATCACATCTTCAGACGGTATTTCCAATTTTGATGCCTTATTCTCGGTGTAGTATTCCCGTACTCCAGGGACCAGCTCGTTGATATCTAGTGAAATCGAAGGTTCGTAGAAATATTGCTCCGGGTTTTCAATTATTTCCGTCCCTATTAGATTCATGTCATTTGTGCGGGCGCTACAGCCTGGTCGTAGCTGTAATATACCGCCTCCGCTGACTTTAATCGTGTCGCTCAGGATTCCGTCGCAAATAATTTTCAGATCTTCGGTTTCCATGGTGGCGAAGAACCATCCCTCGAGCCCCTTTAAGTAAACCCATACGGGGTTGGCTGTTGACCCCATCCTGATATCACAACTAGGGAGCACTTCTTTGTTTGGGTTTATTAGTAACGCGCTTTCACAGCTCGGTCTCCCACTACTGCGAAAAAGAGGTTGAGTAGGTGGACAAACATCGAAGTGTCTTGTTTGCCGGCAACTGGTCAGGTAACCTTGGTCGGTTGTCATGAAGAGCTCGTGGTCGGTGGACATAATTATGAATGGCTTACGAGGCATTATATAGGCGAATTTGCTACCGTTTTCGTCATAGTTTTGGATAACTGGGCTAGGGTGAATTTTATATGTAATAAAATGACTTCTGATTAACAATGGAATCTGCAGCTCGACCATCAGCCGGTTCTTTGAATAGCCTATTAGTATTCGAGATATGGCGGCGAGTTCTTCATTTTGATTACTGTTTCGTGAAGTAGGGAAGTCATTGTTAGGGTTTAGTCGGCGAATTTCCTCAGTCAACCTCGTAAGTTGATCCGGACTGATTAAGTCAGGATGAATGATCCTTAATTTAGCAAAGTACACAGCAGTGACAAGGGTTTTTAGGCACTCGTTGTACTCGTCTACGTGGTTGCGTAGTGCTTGTACCCATCTAGTCAACCTCATCGTATATTCCATTATTGCGATATCTTCGGCGTTCTGGTGGGCTCTGTCCCACGCGTCCTGAGTGTGTCTGTACATGACATCGGTTTTCAGGTTTAGCTTATGTAATCCGTCATGGAGTTCGTGGATCTCTGATTGTACTAGGTGGGTTTGTTTCTCGACGATGTGAGCCATCTTACTTTGGTCGCGGTATAGTTTATCTATTTCTTGGTTATAGTATGTCGCATCATCCTCAGTAAGCGTTCCGAACAACGTGTGGCTGATTTGTCCCACGACTCCGAAGAGTGCACTTCTCTTTGTGAATGGTAATGAACCCGTGGGGTCATACGCTTCGGTTGCTAGATTCCCAACGAGTCCCTCCAATTGGTTTATACAGGGTGTCCCAGAACTACCTGACCCGGTGGGTATGGCGGTGATCGGGAGGCTTCACTGATCACGAATATGACCTTCCTTTTGTCCGGAAGGTCATAGTTTTTAAATGGGAGCAGGTCAAAGTTGACCAATCAGAGGGAGGCGTCAAGAGAAACGTAGGCGCCTGCGAACTCTGAGTTTTCTTCCCTCGCTTTTGTTTTTCGGTGGCTACGGGCAGGATGACGTCAGCCAAAGACATGCTTATGGGATGTCACTCGCTGAGAACGGAGGTTCTCATTTGAAAACTCAAGCAATTAATGAAATCTGCAATGTCCTATGATAATGCCACATGACTTACACAGATATCTCTGTGACGTCTTACGTATATTATCTTGATTTTGCTTTTCTTTTATGGATCTCCAGCGATTCGTGCTACATCCCGTTGACGACTTTTCATATGTATAAAGCATATTCCCTAAGAATTTATTATTTCCTGTACGATATAATACAGATCTTTTGTAGTAGGCAAACTCAAAATCTGTCACCTACAAGTATTACGCAACTTGGCGTGGCCGATAAAAGCGTTACACGTATCTATTATTTTCTCTCTTAGAGCACATACTATGTCAGTATTAAATACCTTCCATGCTTCTCTAGCTTGATTTTACAATTAATGTTATTATTGCAAGACTAAAGATATTTGCAATAAAGTTGCATATCGTACAGGGAATAATAAATTCTTAGGGAATATGCTTTATACATATGAAAAGTCGTCAACGGGATGTAGCACGAATCGCTGGAGATCAATAAAAGAAAAGCAAAATCAAGATAATATACGTAAGACGTCACAGAGATATCTGTGTAAGTCATGTGGCATTATCATAGGACATTGCAGTTTTCATTAATTGCTTGAGTTTTCAACTGAGAACCTCCGTTCTCAGCGAGTGACATCCCATAAGCATGTCTTTGGCTGACGTCATCCTGCCCGTAGCCGCCGAAAAACAAAAGCGAGGGAAGAAAACTCAGAGTTCGCAGGCGCCTACGTTTCTCTTGACGCCTCCCTCTGATTGGTCAACTTTGACCAGCTCCCATTTAAAAACTATGACCTTCCGGACAAAAGGAAGGTCATATTCGTGATCAGTGAAGCCTCCCGATCACCGCCATACCCACAGGGTCAGGTAGTTCTGGGACACCCTGTATATTTAGAGGAACTATTCTTTCGTCTTTCAAAGTGTTCCATGTCGATGATCCCTTTACATAAAGCTCCTAATTTCCCTTCACACGCGTCTAATGCTGCTGGTAACCCGGTTATCCCTTGTACTGCATGTGTAGTGATTTTGGATATATCTATGAATATGGTTACTCTCCATTCTTTATCGGTAAGTCGGATACTATGAAGCTGTTCGTAATATAATCCCGTATTATGCTCAAATGGCGTGACCACATAGTTCGTCTGTTCCAAACCTATTGCGACTCCGATGGTGCCCAAGAGGATGGCAATTCGCCGCAGAGACTCCATCATTGTTGACCCACGGCCAATTTCAATTTGTCCGTATGTCTTGTGAATCGGTCTCCCTTGGAATTCTCTAAAATGACATTATTATTATCAGTGGTGTCAATCACTTTATATGGTCCAGTGTAGTGACCGTCGAGTTTGCTTGTTCGAGGTTCCCTCAAGGCGTACACCATGTCCCCAATTCTGTATTTCCTTGGGTTAGCATTCCTGTCATACCTATCCTTGGATCGCACTTTAGATTCTACCAGGTTTCGCCCCGCTATCTCCCTGATCTCGTTTAATCGCTTGATCAGTTCGGATAGGTAGGTTCCGTACGTTTCGAGCTTATCCCCCTCCGGGAATGACGTGGGTGCTCGTGCGATTCTCCCGAATACTAACTCATATGGAGTGAAGTTCGTGGCTTCATGCACAGAGGTGTTGTATGCAAACATGACGAAAGGAATTAGTTGGTCCCAATTGTCATATTTCTGGAGGTAGTGTTTCAGGTATTCGATCAACACATGGTGACTACGTTCTAAGGACCCGTTAGTCTGGGGGTGGTAACCAGACGTTGTGACATGTTTGATCTTAAAAATTTTGGCCATTTTCCGCAATAATCTGCTAATGAAGCATCCTCCGCGATCCGTTAGGATAATTTTTGGGGCCCCATAGATTGCGATAACGTGTCTTACTAAGGCGTCAGTTATGGTAGCCGCGCTAATATTGGGTATAGGTATGCCTATGCAATATTTGGTCAGATTGTCCTGGATAGTAAGAATGTGTCGATTCCCCTCGGGAGTAATAGGTAGAGGGCCCACAGTGTCAAGAGATATTTTCTCGAAAGCATCCAGGGGCGTATCCGTGATGATCATGGGTTCCCTGGTTTTCGCTCGTACCAATTTTTGTTCCTGGCAGCTTTTGCAGGCCCTTACGTATTCTTGGACATTATGCCGCATTTCTGGCCAGTAGTACCTTTCCCTTATGCGCTGGTATGTTTTTGTCACTCCTTTATGTCCTCCCACTAGGCTATCGTGCGTTTCTTTGATTATCTCCCCCCTTAGTTCCTCTGGGGGCACTTGCACTGTGCCGTGGCATAGCGTAATGGTGACGTCGCTATCGGAGAATACCTTGGTCAGCATTCTTTGCAGCGTGCCAGATGGTAGCCTACTCATTACATCATCTACGTTAGAGATTCTGAGTGTGTCGACCCCTGTGGTTCTCAATGCTCGCTTCAGGTTACATAAGCCTTGCATGATATCTTCACTTGACGTCTTGTCGAAGTGGTATGTTTTACATACAATACTGAATATTCGATGTTTTCCCCGCTTGGTGATTAGGACCGAACCTACTTGTGGATCGTGTTCCAAAAGGTCATCCGGGTTTACAATCCCTAGGTCTTTTAGCAATTTGCCGATAGGGGTCGTCAACTCACAGTCGGCGGAAATGAAGTGAGCGTAGTTATCTTTTGTGAAAGTCAGACACTTGCGGCTATTCCTCAGATTCATTCCTTCTGATACAGGTTGCTCTAAATCGCTCGCTAGTTGGATGGAGGTTCCATTTTCTCTGATTGGTTGAGGCGCCTCTATGTTCAGTTCAGTTACCTCGTGCTGACTACTGTTGTCGTCGGAGTCAGGCGGTTCATTTGTTGCTATTGGTGTTTTTGAGCCTATCTCGACATGAGGTGTAGACCTTGCTACTGGTGGGGAATCGTTTAACCCTTGCCTACCGGGGGTTTCTATGTTACGCTCGGTGTTTCGGATTGGTTCTAATACCTCTTGTAAGCTTATTAATTCTCTTTCTATTTGTTCCCGTTCGGTGTAGCATTCCTCAATTGATCTTTTGATGTTTGCGAGCCGCTTCCGGGCTGAGTCTGATAAAGGTATATTGACCCAGATATCGCTCGAGGGGTCGTTACCCGCGGTTTCTTCTCCAGCGTCGAGATAGTCATCCGTGTCCTCTGAATCCGATGAGAGTTCGATCAGCATGGGTTGAACCTTTGACGTGGGCGTTCGTCGCTCCAGGTCAATTTTATGTTGACTCTCTGGTGGTTCCGGGACTGGCACGTTTTCTTGAGTGTCTCCGCGGTTTTCCTCTTTACTACGAGTTCTGGTTCTGGTTCGTGCGGCTGGACCATACCGTGGATCTGGTATCATGCTGCGTTTCCTTATATGTATAGGCGGCCGGTATTCTTCGTCCGATTCCATTGGTGTTTCTTGTTCCATTGTATCCTCCGAATCTGTTTCCAGAGTCTTTCCAGAGTCTTGCGAGGTACTTGTGGTGCGCAGAGTGTCATCGACTCCCTTCCTTGTTGCCGGTTCCACTGTGGATCGGGTGTTATTATCCCGTTTAGACTGACTCCTTGTAGTCAGTGGGTATACCGTCGTTTCGCCGCTGACTGTGTCGCACGGATTTCGCGACAAGGCGTCGGCATTCAGGTTGGTTTTTCCCGTTTTGTACACCACGCTGTACTGATATTCGGCGAGCTTTAGCCTCCATCTCATAAGTCTAGAAGTCGGGTCTTTTACTGAGTGGAGCCAGTCGGTGGTCGGTTACTAATATGAACTCCCGTCCATATAAGTACGGTCGAAAATAGTTGACTGCATAGACCATTGCTAAACATTCCTTCTCGGTGGTCGAGTAGTTCAATTCAGCGCCGTTTAGTATTCGTGATGCGTACGCAATTGGTAAATCTTGCCCTACTGTTCCCTGACTTAGTACAGCACCTATTGCGTGTCCGGACGCGTCAGTAGTTAGTACGAACGGTTTTTTGAAGTCGGGGTATTGCAATACTGGTTCCTGGCAGATGGCATCCCGGAGGTCTTCGAAACTCCTCTGTTGTGACTCTGACCATTCGAATTTAGTCGTTTTCTTCAGGAGGTCGGTTATTGGTTTAGCTCGCTTGGAGTAGTCCTTAATGAATCGTCTGTAGTACCCTGTGAGTCCGAGGAACTGCTTGCAGTTGGTGGCGGTTTTGGGTGTCGGGAACTCCTTTACCGCTTTAATGAGTCGCGGGTCTGGCTTGACTCCTGCACCGCTTATAGTGTGTCCTAAGTACACTACCTCTTTCCTTAGGAACTCACATTTTTCGGGTTGCAGCATGAGGTTCGCTTCTCTTAACCTGGAGAGTAACCTCCTAACTTTGACTCCGTGCTCTTTCAAGGAGGCCGAATATACTACTATATCGTCTAAATAGACAAATAGTTCTGTTCCCTGGAGACCGGTCAGGGCTGCATCCATCAGGCGTTGGAAGGTTGCTGGAGCATTTTTCAACCCGAAGGGCATTCGGAGAAATTCATAATGACCGTGGGGTGTCGTGAACGCAGTCTTTTGTTTGTCTTCCGCTCTTACCTGTATTTGGTGAAAACCGCTAGCTAGATCAAACACCGAAAAGTACTTCGCTCCTCCTAGTTGGTCTAAGATTTCGACGATGTTAGGTAGAGGATAGGCATCGCCTACTGTCTTTTCGTTAAGTTCACGGTAGTCTATCACCATGCGCCAGCGTTTGCTGCCGTCCAATCCCGGTTTCTTAGGGACTATCCATAGAGGCGAGTTATATGGTGACGTTGATGGTGCGATAATTTCATTCTCCAGGAGCTTATTCACCTGTTGTTTTATCTCATCTTTATGCACGGGTGGATATCTGTATTGCCGGGTAGACACAGGCAACTTATCCACTGTTGGAATTTGGTGTTCCGTGAGCGTAGTGTATGGTAGTTGTTCTCCGGAAATATAGAATCGATCAGAGAATTCTCTCGCGATTTCGGTTACATGTTTTTGTTCCTCGGCATTAAGATGACCTAACCGTAGTTGCTCTATGACCTTGTGAGATCTTTCCCTACCTGACGTCTGGCGTACCACTGTCTCGGTCGAGGTATCCTCCGTGTCTGAGTATCCTTCTAACAGGAGGTATGGGTACAAGGGCTAAGGGCCCACTTGTATCTCTATATCCTCGTCTAGAGTGTTAATAGCGAGAGCTATAGCTATGCCTTCTCTATTAGTTACTATGGCTTCACCTAGGTATATTCCTTTCTCGAATTCAATTCGAGGGAGGTATCCGGTGTGAAGGTCCATGGTAGTGACCAGTATAGGTACGGGTGTTCTGCTTCGTGCTCGCAGGAACGAGGCCGCGTAGGCGCCCTTTAGTCGTCTAGGTATTTCATCTGCTATAAATGGTTGCGGGTTTATCGGTCGGCTTTGGGTAACGATGGTGTTATGGTTAAAGGAGATTTCAGCCTTTTCCTGTCTTAGGAATTCTACTCCTAATATGCCGTCACCGTAACTTTGTTCTCCCGTATTAATAACATGGAATTTCGTTGGTGTCCCCATTACGTGAATCTTAACGGTTCCTATGGTGTAAGTTCTGGCATCACCTATTCCTATTATACAGATTGATTCTTGTGTATCTATTTTTGTAGAGGGCGATAGTGCAGATATTGTTACTATATTGACGTTGGATCCCGTGTCTACCAAGAATCGTCCGAAACCACTCAATAATTCGGGTGCTCGTACGATGATGGAGGGGGATTCTACTTTGGATACACAATCCTGCAGTTTCGTCCCATCTCTACGGATTTCATATGTTCGTTGGCGCTCTGCAATTGGGATCGGCTCGTTGTCGCGCTCACACAACGTAGCTCGTTCGAGTTTAAATGCTCGGTATCAATACAGGCTGTAGTACTATGACTTAGAGGACTGGATCTTCCATCGCCTCCGTATTCCGTTCTAAGCACACGTGGATTCCCATACCGTTTGTCTTCGGTCACTTCTTTATACCGATGGTCTTGCTCGCGGGTTGGTCTACCCTGTGAATATGAGTTCCGTTCCGGCGTGAACCTACTGGTTGATGGATTTTCCGAATACCGTTCCCGCTCGCGTCCTGGAGACCACGGGCGTCTCGGATTTTGGTCCCTTTTTAAGATGGATCCATACCTAGGAGGTGTGTTTGACCGCGTGTCGCGTTGTGGACTCGCGTATCTCGGTGAAGGCGAATAGTCTGAGTGACTGGGCCTGGGTCTGTCGTAATAATACGGGTCTTCCCTATTTCTATCTGGTGAGCGATAATATACTCGCGTAGCCTGCTCATCCTCAAAACGCAACTGCCTAGATGATCGTGGTTCGTAGCCATACCCCGTGTCACCGGTATCTAAGGCTTTCTCCAATTCTAATGTATATTTCAATGCACTTTCCAGTGAATCGGGGGATTTGAGAGCTATTGCGTAACCGAGCTCGTCAGGTAGGCCCCTTCTGAAACTGGCAATGCCCAATTTTTCTACCCCCCATTTTACTGCTTCTGCACTATCTTTGCCTAATTCTTCTTCCGTCGCCTTGAGGCAACGTCGAACAAGCTGTGATATTCTAGCATGGAATTCGCGGATTGATTCTCCACGATACATTCTTGACGCGCGTATTTCGGCCTGGTAATCCATATAATCTTTAGCAGGTGCGAAACAATCACGGAGGTGCTCGATCAACTGTTTAACACTATGGAAGGTCATTCCTTCCGTGCTCATTCGAGCTGGGCCCTTGAGTTTTGATAACACACCTCGCAGATACGAGGTTTCACATGCCTCTGATACTAGTGCTCGTCCGTTTTCTACGTCCAGAGCAAAAGTCTTTAGGGGGATATTTCTTCCATCGAAATATGGTACGTGCTTTACTGCGTTCTGCACCGAGAAATATTCGACTAATGAGTTCATCGCGTCAGTTACGGACTGGTTGTGCGTTGCCATGGCGGTAGTTTCCATGATTCTGGATTGTGTTAATTCTCAAGAGCTCAGTCGGATGTCCTTAATTCTAAACTTAATACGATCTTGTTGTAAGTGTATGTGAGAGTGTGTGTGTGATTAGGCACACAGAAAGCAGCGGTTATTGGCAAGTATCCCACCGCTGCCACCAAATTTTGTTACGTCCGACACGTCTTGGTTCCGAGGAGGAAGTACGTGGAGGGCGAACTTACTTATTTTTGGGATTCTTGCCACCTTAAAATGCTTATGCACACCCAACTGCTTTCTGCTGCTTCTTTTGGACTGATGTCGATTGATAATCAGGCTCGTTGTTAGATTATATATATATATATATATATATATATATATATATATGAAGATGGAGAATTTAGGTATTTGCGAAATGATTCAGAGCAATGCCAAATGTGTATTGGTTAATATGTAATATCTATTGTATTGTAACGAATATAGAAATGAACATAAAGATGAATATAAAAATGAATATAAAAATAAATATAAAAATACGACGCACCGCGTTGTTATAATGATATTATGTACCCTCAAGATGGTCGGTGCTATCTGTGTTTTCGTGTTATGGTGTTGTCTGTGTTGTTCGTGTTACAATGGTTGTTTGAAATCGTGTACGTGTGGTTGGTATTCGATACAGTGAAATGGTACGATAATGGTGCATATGTATAGGTATAATGTTATAGTATGATAATATGATAAAGAACAAGTAATTACGATAATGTGTGGAACTCACCAGTGAAGGAAAGAGAGAGAGAGATTGTAGCTGGTTTGGGACGAGTCCCCGAAATAGTATGTAATCCAAAATGTAGAAGATGGTCCTTGTCCTGGCCGCTAAGGTAGGCACTAGCACTAATGTAGTGGTTGTTACACACAAGGACACTGAGTTCGAAAGGGGTAAAACTTGTGATTCTCGATGCGTTTTGCTGCTCGGTCCTAAGGCGAGGAAGACAAGATAGGCCCTAAGGTATCTTGACTAACACAATGGATTGGCACTAAGTTCGCCTTTGACTCAAAGTTTTAGTGAAAAGTAAAGTGAAGTGACTGCTTTTGATGAGGCTCCTAAGTAGACTGACTAATCCGCTCCTCGATTCTGGCTCGAGGAGTGCTAGGGTCCAGAGAAGGGATGGAAAACTGCCGATTTAGTGCATTCTGGAATCGTGGGACCGGCGCGGACTGTTCTTGGTTCCCGCGGTCTTGCCACGTTATCGGCACGTACTCTTGGAGTTCATGGTCCTAAAGTTCTCTAATTCATCTAACTTATATTATTCTCTCTCTCGTACTCACTGGTGAGTTCCCATGGGAACATTCTGTGGAGGGACTGTTCCCATGGACTTACAATCCTATGATTATTACTATCTTATTTCTAACTTACACTAAGGAGGAGCTAGGTGCGCGTAAGACCTGATCGCAAAATAACAGGGCAGGGGCGTTTGGCGGAAAATTTGGGGTGTAGTTGCGTCGGACGTAACATCTCCCTCCTTAGATGGAACATCGCCAATAGGTGATGCTTCCCTGCTTCCTTCCTTCCGTGGTTGTTGTTTTCGCCGTGGTCCTTGGGTCGTATAGGGACATACACGGTGGGTTGGTGGTGGTC
The DNA here is from genome assembly GCA_963971525.1 of Cephus spinipes. Lineage (NCBI taxonomy): Eukaryota > Metazoa > Arthropoda > Insecta > Hymenoptera > Cephidae > Cephus > Cephus spinipes. The sequence goes on from OZ020574.1 coordinate 20,969,280, forward strand.
TTATCATTGGTCTTACGGTTCCCTTGCTCCCCTCGTCTTCGAGAGGTTACACGCGTAATCTCCGTTCTCGACGCTTACTCGCGGGCACCTCCGCGAATGCTCAACATGCGTTTTTAGAACGCACCTGCTGACATGGCTCTATGACCCCGGTCCTACAGGGCGCTGATCGCGATCGTCAGTCATGGTCAGGATTTCATTGCGAGAGTTGGTAGGTACTAACGTTTAACATTCCCTTTCCCTGCTATGTTTTATCACGTGTGTCTTAATTCTGGCTCTTTCCAGGCGCGTCGCGGAACGCTGCGCGATTTTATGCGGAAGAGCAGGATCAGGAGGCGTTGGGCGACCCCTGATTGGACCGCTGGGTTTTCGAGCAACCCCGAGGGGTCGGATGCCTTCGGTCTCTGGGGGTTGTTCGGCCCTCCCTGGTTTGAGGTAGAGGGCCGAGGCCAGTTGGTTTTCCTGATTGTCATCGGTGGATGGTGAGTGTTATTTCTGGTTTCGTTCATCTGATCCAGGAACGGATTTCTAACGCGCTCTTGTCTGGTTTCAGGGATTGGTGGGTAAAGGAGGCAGGCACCTCCCTGTGGACGTACAGGGGGCATCTGGAGGACCGTTGGGCAGAGTTGTCCGCTCCTTCTGCATCGGGGAGGCCCTGGTGGCAATAGCCGACATGGCATACGTGTATCTATCAATACATATATCTATACATATATCTATACATATATCTAGGTTGGCTGATTTCATTCCCTGTCCTTAGGCTATGGTAGCTATTTGAGGAGGTAAGGTGCGTCTTGTGGTAGTGGGTACTAGTTCTGGGCCCATATTGGTTCCGGGTTGAGTGTTTGCGTTTTCATGTTGCGGATTCCTCCAGATTTTGCGGGTGCATGGTCGCACTAAGGTAGTTGCAGCTGCGATGAGTAAGGACCTCTTCCAATATCCGAGCAACACGACGGTCACCAACGTGATTGTTCCCAGTGCGGAGTATATTGTTATCTTATGTCCGCGGTTTTCCCGGTGATGTGTTTCTATCTCGTTCAGTTCGTTAGTTAGCTGGTTGAGGGATATCTCGGCTTCCCTGAATCTTGGAGTAATCACATCTTCAGACGGTATTTCCAATTTTGATGCCTTATTCTCGGTGTAGTATTCCCGTACTCCAGGGACCAGCTCGTTGATATCTAGTGAAATCGAAGGTTCGTAGAAATATTGCTCCGGGTTTTCAATTATTTCCGTCCCTATTAGATTCATGTCATTTGTGCGGGCGCTACAGCCTGGTCGTAGCTGTAATATACCGCCTCCGCTGACTTTAATCGTGTCGCTCAGGATTCCGTCGCAAATAATTTTCAGATCTTCGGTTTCCATGGTGGCGAAGAACCATCCCTCGAGCCCCTTTAAGTAAACCCATACGGGGTTGGCTGTTGACCCCATCCTGATATCACAACTAGGGAGCACTTCTTTGTTTGGGTTTATTAGTAACGCGCTTTCACAGCTCGGTCTCCCACTACTGCGAAAAAGAGGTTGAGTAGGTGGACAAACATCGAAGTGTCTTGTTTGCCGGCAACTGGTCAGGTAACCTTGGTCGGTTGTCATGAAGAGCTCGTGGTCGGTGGACATAATTATGAATGGCTTACGAGGCATTATATAGGCGAATTTGCTACCGTTTTCGTCATAGTTTTGGATAACTGGGCTAGGGTGAATTTTATATGTAATAAAATGACTTCTGATTAACAATGGAATCTGCAGCTCGACCATCAGCCGGTTCTTTGAATAGCCTATTAGTATTCGAGATATGGCGGCGAGTTCTTCATTTTGATTACTGTTTCGTGAAGTAGGGAAGTCATTGTTAGGGTTTAGTCGGCGAATTTCCTCAGTCAACCTCGTAAGTTGATCCGGACTGATTAAGTCAGGATGAATGATCCTTAATTTAGCAAAGTACACAGCAGTGACAAGGGTTTTTAGGCACTCGTTGTACTCGTCTACGTGGTTGCGTAGTGCTTGTACCCATCTAGTCAACCTCATCGTATATTCCATTATTGCGATATCTTCGGCGTTCTGGTGGGCTCTGTCCCACGCGTCCTGAGTGTGTCTGTACATGACATCGGTTTTCAGGTTTAGCTTATGTAATCCGTCATGGAGTTCGTGGATCTCTGATTGTACTAGGTGGGTTTGTTTCTCGACGATGTGAGCCATCTTACTTTGGTCGCGGTATAGTTTATCTATTTCTTGGTTATAGTATGTCGCATCATCCTCAGTAAGCGTTCCGAACAACGTGTGGCTGATTTGTCCCACGACTCCGAAGAGTGCACTTCTCTTTGTGAATGGTAATGAACCCGTGGGGTCATACGCTTCGGTTGCTAGATTCCCAACGAGTCCCTCCAATTGGTTTATACAGGGTGTCCCAGAACTACCTGACCCGGTGGGTATGGCGGTGATCGGGAGGCTTCACTGATCACGAATATGACCTTCCTTTTGTCCGGAAGGTCATAGTTTTTAAATGGGAGCAGGTCAAAGTTGACCAATCAGAGGGAGGCGTCAAGAGAAACGTAGGCGCCTGCGAACTCTGAGTTTTCTTCCCTCGCTTTTGTTTTTCGGTGGCTACGGGCAGGATGACGTCAGCCAAAGACATGCTTATGGGATGTCACTCGCTGAGAACGGAGGTTCTCATTTGAAAACTCAAGCAATTAATGAAATCTGCAATGTCCTATGATAATGCCACATGACTTACACAGATATCTCTGTGACGTCTTACGTATATTATCTTGATTTTGCTTTTCTTTTATGGATCTCCAGCGATTCGTGCTACATCCCGTTGACGACTTTTCATATGTATAAAGCATATTCCCTAAGAATTTATTATTTCCTGTACGATATAATACAGATCTTTTGTAGTAGGCAAACTCAAAATCTGTCACCTACAAGTATTACGCAACTTGGCGTGGCCGATAAAAGCGTTACACGTATCTATTATTTTCTCTCTTAGAGCACATACTATGTCAGTATTAAATACCTTCCATGCTTCTCTAGCTTGATTTTACAATTAATGTTATTATTGCAAGACTAAAGATATTTGCAATAAAGTTGCATATCGTACAGGGAATAATAAATTCTTAGGGAATATGCTTTATACATATGAAAAGTCGTCAACGGGATGTAGCACGAATCGCTGGAGATCAATAAAAGAAAAGCAAAATCAAGATAATATACGTAAGACGTCACAGAGATATCTGTGTAAGTCATGTGGCATTATCATAGGACATTGCAGTTTTCATTAATTGCTTGAGTTTTCAACTGAGAACCTCCGTTCTCAGCGAGTGACATCCCATAAGCATGTCTTTGGCTGACGTCATCCTGCCCGTAGCCGCCGAAAAACAAAAGCGAGGGAAGAAAACTCAGAGTTCGCAGGCGCCTACGTTTCTCTTGACGCCTCCCTCTGATTGGTCAACTTTGACCAGCTCCCATTTAAAAACTATGACCTTCCGGACAAAAGGAAGGTCATATTCGTGATCAGTGAAGCCTCCCGATCACCGCCATACCCACAGGGTCAGGTAGTTCTGGGACACCCTGTATATTTAGAGGAACTATTCTTTCGTCTTTCAAAGTGTTCCATGTCGATGATCCCTTTACATAAAGCTCCTAATTTCCCTTCACACGCGTCTAATGCTGCTGGTAACCCGGTTATCCCTTGTACTGCATGTGTAGTGATTTTGGATATATCTATGAATATGGTTACTCTCCATTCTTTATCGGTAAGTCGGATACTATGAAGCTGTTCGTAATATAATCCCGTATTATGCTCAAATGGCGTGACCACATAGTTCGTCTGTTCCAAACCTATTGCGACTCCGATGGTGCCCAAGAGGATGGCAATTCGCCGCAGAGACTCCATCATTGTTGACCCACGGCCAATTTCAATTTGTCCGTATGTCTTGTGAATCGGTCTCCCTTGGAATTCTCTAAAATGACATTATTATTATCAGTGGTGTCAATCACTTTATATGGTCCAGTGTAGTGACCGTCGAGTTTGCTTGTTCGAGGTTCCCTCAAGGCGTACACCATGTCCCCAATTCTGTATTTCCTTGGGTTAGCATTCCTGTCATACCTATCCTTGGATCGCACTTTAGATTCTACCAGGTTTCGCCCCGCTATCTCCCTGATCTCGTTTAATCGCTTGATCAGTTCGGATAGGTAGGTTCCGTACGTTTCGAGCTTATCCCCCTCCGGGAATGACGTGGGTGCTCGTGCGATTCTCCCGAATACTAACTCATATGGAGTGAAGTTCGTGGCTTCATGCACAGAGGTGTTGTATGCAAACATGACGAAAGGAATTAGTTGGTCCCAATTGTCATATTTCTGGAGGTAGTGTTTCAGGTATTCGATCAACACATGGTGACTACGTTCTAAGGACCCGTTAGTCTGGGGGTGGTAACCAGACGTTGTGACATGTTTGATCTTAAAAATGTTGGCCATTTTCCGCAATAATCTGCTAATGAAGCATCCTCCGCGATCCGTTAGGATAATTTTTGGGGCCCCATAGATTGCGATAACGTGTCTTACTAAGGCGTCAGTTATGGTAGCCGCGCTAATATTGGGTATAGGTATGCCTATGCAATATTTGGTCAGATTGTCCTGGATAGTAAGAATGTGTCGATTCCCCTCGGGAGTAATAGGTAGAGGGCCCACAGTGTCAAGAGATATTTTCTCGAAAGCATCCAGGGGCGTATCCGTGATGATCATGGGTTCCCTGGTTTTCGCTCGTACCAATTTTTGTTCCTGGCAGCTTTTGCAGGCCCTTACGTATTCTTGGACATTATGCCGCATTTCTGGCCAGTAGTACCTTTCCCTTATGCGCTGGTATGTTTTTGTCACTCCTTTATGTCCTCCCACTAGGCTATCGTGCGTTTCTTTGATTATCTCCCCCCTTAGTTCCTCTGGGGGCACTTGCACTGTGCCGTGGCATAGCGTAATGGTGACGTCGCTATCGGAGAATACCTTGGTCAGCATTCTTTGCAGCGTGCCAGATGGTAGCCTACTCATTACATCATCTACGTTAGAGATTCTGAGTGTGTCGACCCCTGTGGTTCTCAATGCTCGCTTCAGGTTACATAAGCCTTGCATGATATCTTCACTTGACGTCTTGTCGAAGTGGTATGTTTTACATACAATACTGAATATTCGATGTTTTCCCCGCTTGGTGATTAGGACCGAACCTACTTGTGGATCGTGTTCCAAAAGGTCATCCGGGTTTACAATCCCTAGGTCTTTTAGCAATTTGCCGATAGGGGTCGTCAACTCACAGTCGGCGGAAATGAAGTGAGCGTAGTTATCTTTTGTGAAAGTCAGACACTTGCGGCTATTCCTCAGATTCATTCCTTCTGATACAGGTTGCTCTAAATCGCTCGCTAGTTGGATGGAGGTTCCATTTTCTCTGATTGGTTGAGGCGCCTCTATGTTCAGTTCAGTTACCTCGTGCTGACTACTGTTGTCGTCGGAGTCAGGCGGTTCATTTGTTGCTATTGGTGTTTTTGAGCCTATCTCGACATGAGGTGTAGACCTTGCTACTGGTGGGGAATCGTTTAACCCTTGCCTACCGGGGGTTTCTATGTTACGCTCGGTGTTTCGGATTGGTTCTAATACCTCTTGTAAGCTTATTAATTCTCTTTCTATTTGTTCCCGTTCGGTGTAGCATTCCTCAATTGATCTTTTGATGTTTGCGAGCCGCTTCCGGGCTGAGTCTGATAAAGGTATATTGACCCAGATATCGCTCGAGGGGTCGTTACCCGCGGTTTCTTCTCCAGCGTCGAGATAGTCATCCGTGTCCTCTGAATCCGATGAGAGTTCGATCAGCATGGGTTGAACCTTTGACGTGGGCGTTCGTCGCTCCAGGTCAATTTTATGTTGACTCTCTGGTGGTTCCGGGACTGGCACGTTTTCTTGAGTGTCTCCGCGGTTTTCCTCTTTACTACGAGTTCTGGTTCTGGTTCGTGCGGCTGGACCATACCGTGGATCTGGTATCATGCTGCGTTTCCTTATATGTATAGGCGGCCGGTATTCTTCGTCCGATTCCATTGGTGTTTCTTGTTCCATTGTATCCTCCGAATCTGTTTCCAGAGTCTTTCCAGAGTCTTGCGAGGTACTTGTGGTGCGCAGAGTGTCATCGACTCCCTTCCTTGTTGCCGGTTCCACTGTGGATCGGGTGTTATTATCCCGTTTAGACTGACTCCTTGTAGTCAGTGGGTATACCGTCGTTTCGCCGCTGACTGTGTCGCACGGATTTCGCGACAAGGCGTCGGCATTCAGGTTGGTTTTTCCCGTTTTGTACACCACGCTGTACTGATATTCGGCGAGCTTTAGCCTCCATCTCATAAGTCTAGAAGTCGGGTCTTTTACTGAGTGGAGCCAGTCGGTGGTCGGTTACTAATATGAACTCCCGTCCATATAAGTACGGTCGAAAATAGTTGACTGCATAGACCATTGCTAAACATTCCTTCTCGGTGGTCGAGTAGTTCAATTCAGCGCCGTTTAGTATTCGTGATGCGTACGCAATTGGTAAATCTTGCCCTACTGTTCCCTGACTTAGTACAGCACCTATTGCGTGTCCGGACGCGTCAGTAGTTAGTACGAACGGTTTTTTGAAGTCGGGGTATTGCAATACTGGTTCCTGGCAGATGGCATCCCGGAGGTCTTCGAAACTCCTCTGTTGTGACTCTGACCATTCGAATTTAGTCGTTTTCTTCAGGAGGTCGGTTATTGGTTTAGCTCGCTTGGAGTAGTCCTTAATGAATCGTCTGTAGTACCCTGTGAGTCCGAGGAACTGCTTGCAGTTGGTGGCGGTTTTGGGTGTCGGGAACTCCTTTACCGCTTTAATGAGTCGCGGGTCTGGCTTGACTCCTGCACCGCTTATAGTGTGTCCTAAGTACACTACCTCTTTCCTTAGGAACTCACATTTTTCGGGTTGCAGCATGAGGTTCGCTTCTCTTAACCTGGAGAGTAACCTCCTAACTTTGACTCCGTGCTCTTTCAAGGAGGCCGAATATACTACTATATCGTCTAAATAGACAAATAGTTCTGTTCCCTGGAGACCGGTCAGGGCTGCATCCATCAGGCGTTGGAAGGTTGCTGGAGCATTTTTCAACCCGAAGGGCATTCGGAGAAATTCATAATGACCGTGGGGTGTCGTGAACGCAGTCTTTTGTTTGTCTTCCGCTCTTACCTGTATTTGGTGAAAACCGCTAGCTAGATCAAACACCGAAAAGTACTTCGCTCCTCCTAGTTGGTCTAAGATTTCGACGATGTTAGGTAGAGGATAGGCATCGCCTACTGTCTTTTCGTTAAGTTCACGGTAGTCTATCACCATGCGCCAGCGTTTGCTGCCGTCCAATCCCGGTTTCTTAGGGACTATCCATAGAGGCGAGTTATATGGTGACGTTGATGGTGCGATAATTTCATTCTCCAGGAGCTTATTCACCTGTTGTTTTATCTCATCTTTATGCACGGGTGGATATCTGTATTGCCGGGTAGACACAGGCAACTTATCCACTGTTGGAATTTGGTGTTCCGTGAGCGTAGTGTATGGTAGTTGTTCTCCGGAAATATAGAATCGATCAGAGAATTCTCTCGCGATTTCGGTTACATGTTTTTGTTCCTCGGCATTAAGATGACCTAACCGTAGTTGCTCTATGACCTTGTGAGATCTTTCCCTACCTGACGTCTGGCGTACCACTGTCTCGGTCGAGGTATCCTCCGTGTCTGAGTATCCTTCTAACAGGAGGTATGGGTACAAGGGCTAAGGGCCCACTTGTATCTCTATATCCTCGTCTAGAGTGTTAATAGCGAGAGCTATAGCTATGCCTTCTCTATTAGTTACTATGGCTTCACCTAGGTATATTCCTTTCTCGAATTCAATTCGAGGGAGGTATCCGGTGTGAAGGTCCATGGTAGTGACCAGTATAGGTACGGGTGTTCTGCTTCGTGCTCGCAGGAACGAGGCCGCGTAGGCGCCCTTTAGTCGTCTAGGTATTTCATCTGCTATAAATGGTTGCGGGTTTATCGGTCGGCTTTGGGTAACGATGGTGTTATGGTTAAAGGAGATTTCAGCCTTTTCCTGTCTTAGGAATTCTACTCCTAATATGCCGTCACCGTAACTTTGTTCTCCCGTATTAATAACATGGAATTTCGTTGGTGTCCCCATTACGTGAATCTTAACGGTTCCTATGGTGTAAGTTCTGGCATCACCTATTCCTATTATACAGATTGATTCTTGTGTATCTATTTTTGTAGAGGGCGATAGTGCAGATATTGTTACTATATTGACGTTGGATCCCGTGTCTACCAAGAATCGTCCGAAACCACTCAATAATTCGGGTGCTCGTACGATGATGGAGGGGGATTCTACTTTGGATACACAATCCTGCAGTTTCGTCCCATCTCTACGGATTTCATATGTTCGTTGGCGCTCTGCAATTGGGATCGGCTCGTTGTCGCGCTCACACAACGTAGCTCGTTCGAGTTTAAATGCTCGGTATCAATACAGGCTGTAGTACTATGACTTAGAGGACTGGATCTTCCATCGCCTCCGTATTCCGTTCTAAGCACACGTGGATTCCCATACCGTTTGTCTTCGGTCACTTCTTTATACCGATGGTCTTGCTCGCGGGTTGGTCTACCCTGTGAATATGAGTTCCGTTCCGGCGTGAACCTACTGGTTGATGGATTTTCCGAATACCGTTCCCGCTCGCGTCCTGGAGACCACGGGCGTCTCGGATTTTGGTCCCTTTTTAAGATGGATCCATACCTAGGAGGTGTGTTTGACCGCGTGTCGCGTTGTGGACTCGCGTATCTCGGTGAAGGCGAATAGTCTGAGTGACTGGGCCTGGGTCTGTCGTAATAATACGGGTCTTCCCTATTTCTATCTGGTGAGCGATAATATACTCGCGTAGCCTGCTCATCCTCAAAACGCAACTGCCTAGATGATCGTGGTTCGTAGCCATACCCCGTGTCACCGGTATCTAAGGCTTTCTCCAATTCTAATGTATATTTCAATGCACTTTCCAGTGAATCGGGGGATTTGAGAGCTATTGCGTAACCGAGCTCGTCAGGTAGGCCCCTTCTGAAACTGGCAATGCCCAATTTTTCTACCCCCCATTTTACTGCTTCTGCACTATCTTTGCCTAATTCTTCTTCCGTCGCCTTGAGGCAACGTCGAACAAGCTGTGATATTCTAGCATGGAATTCGCGGATTGATTCTCCACGATACATTCTTGACGCGCGTATTTCGGCCTGGTAATCCATATAATCTTTAGCAGGTGCGAAACAATCACGGAGGTGCTCGATCAACTGTTTAACACTATGGAAGGTCATTCCTTCCGTGCTCATTCGAGCTGGGCCCTTGAGTTTTGATAACACACCTCGCAGATACGAGGTTTCACATGCCTCTGATACTAGTGCTCGTCCGTTTTCTACGTCCAGAGCAAAAGTCTTTAGGGGGATATTTCTTCCATCGAAATATGGTACGTGCTTTACTGCGTTCTGCACCGAGAAATATTCGACTAATGAGTTCATCGCGTCAGTTACGGACTGGTTGTGCGTTGCCATGGCGGTAGTTTCCATGATTCTGGATTGTGTTAATTCTCAAGAGCTCAGTCGGATGTCCTTAATTCTAAACTTAATACGATCTTGTTGTAAGTGTATGTGAGAGTGTGTGTGTGATTAGGCACACAGAAAGCAGCGGTTATTGGCAAGTATCCCACCGCTGCCACCAAATTTTGTTACGTCCGACACGTCTTGGTTCCGAGGAGGAAGTACGTGGAGGGCGAACTTACTTATTTTTGGGATTCTTGCCACCTTAAAATGCTTATGCACACCCAACTGCTTTCTGCTGCTTCTTTTGGACTGATGTCGATTGATAATCAGGCTCGTTGTTAGATTATATATATATATATATATATATATATATATATATATATATGAAGATGGAGAATTTAGGTATTTGCGAAATGATTCAGAGCAATGCCAAATGTGTATTGGTTAATATGTAATATCTATTGTATTGTAACGAATATAGAAATGAACATAAAGATGAATATAAAAATGAATATAAAAATAAATATAAAAATACGACGCACCGCGTTGTTATAATGATATTATGTACCCTCAAGATGGTCGGTGCTATCTGTGTTTTCGTGTTATGGTGTTGTCTGTGTTGTTCGTGTTACAATGGTTGTTTGAAATCGTGTACGTGTGGTTGGTATTCGATACAGTGAAATGGTACGATAATGGTGCATATGTATAGGTATAATGTTATAGTATGATAATATGATAAAGAACAAGTAATTACGATAATGTGTGGAACTCACCAGTGAAGGAAAGAGAGAGAGAGATTGTAGCTGGTTTGGGACGAGTCCCCGAAATAGTATGTAATCCAAAATGTAGAAGATGGTCCTTGTCCTGGCCGCTAAGGTAGGCACTAGCACTAATGTAGTGGTTGTTACACACAAGGACACTGAGTTCGAAAGGGGTAAAACTTGTGATTCTCGATGCGTTTTGCTGCTCGGTCCTAAGGCGAGGAAGACAAGATAGGCCCTAAGGTATCTTGACTAACACAATGGATTGGCACTAAGTTCGCCTTTGACTCAAAGTTTTAGTGAAAAGTAAAGTGAAGTGACTGCTTTTGATGAGGCTCCTAAGTAGACTGACTAATCCGCTCCTCGATTCTGGCTCGAGGAGTGCTAGGGTCCAGAGAAGGGATGGAAAACTGCCGATTTAGTGCATTCTGGAATCGTGGGACCGGCGCGGACTGTTCTTGGTTCCCGCGGTCTTGCCACGTTATCGGCACGTACTCTTGGAGTTCATGGTCCTAAAGTTCTCTAATTCATCTAACTTATATTATTCTCTCTCTCGTACTCACTGGTGAGTTCCCATGGGAACATTCTGTGGAGGGACTGTTCCCATGGACTTACAATCCTATGATTATTACTATCTTATTTCTAACTTACACTAAGGAGGAGCTAGGTGCGCGTAAGACCTGATCGCAAAATAACAGGACAGGGGCGTTTGGCGGAAAATTTGGGGTGTAGTTGCGTCGGACGTAACAGCCAAGCATCGTGATCATTGCCATTTTACAGGCAAGTATCGCGGTGCTGCACATCAGGGGTGTAATTTGAACTATAAGAACTCTCATACCGTTCCTGTCGTATTTCATAATCTATCTGGCTATGATTCACATTTCTTCATTAGAGCTCTAGCTACATCTTTCGAGGGTTCAATGAATCTCTTACCAGTAAACAAAGAAAGATATATATCTTTCACGAAGAGCGTCAAAGATACGATTGTAAATTATCGATTTATTGATTCGTTTAGATTTATGCCGAGTAGTTTTGAAAAATTAGCATCTTATTTAAAAGATGATGAGAAATTAATTAGGCGTAGACATTGTAATAATGTAGAGGAGTTTAATTTATTGACTAGAAAAGGTGTTTTTCCCTACGAATATATTGATAATTGGGAAAAACTCCAAGAGAATCAATTACCCATAAAAGAAGAATTTTATTCAAAATTAAATAACGAAGGAATCTCAGAAGCAGATTACGATCACGCTTGTAATGTTTGGCAAACTTTTTGCATTGAAACATTAGGCGAATATTCTGATTTGTATCTGAAAACCGATGTTCTCCTTTTAGCCGATATCTTTGAAAACTTTAGAGGCAACTATTACGCTATATACAATTTAGATCCTCTACACTATTACACTGCACCGGGCCTTGCTTTCGACGCTATGCTCAAGTGTACGGGTGTTGAACTTGAGCTGCTGACTGATGTAGAGATGTTGTTGTTTATCGAGAGAGGTATCCGAGGTGGCGTAGCTCAATGCTCCAACAGATACGCCAAGGCTAACAATAGGTACATGGGAGCTCATTTCGATTCAAGCAAAGAGGAATCGTATATTATGTACTATGACGTAAATAATTTATACGGTGCAGCTATGAGTCAATCTTTACCAGTAGGCTCATTCGAATGGGAAGAAAATTTTGAACAATTGGATATTTGCAATATTCCCGATAACTCTCTTACGGGTTACATATTCGAAATTGATTTGGAGTATCCTATCGAGCTTCAAGAACTTCATAAAGATTTGCCACTCTGTCCGCAACAATACACTCCTCCAGGCTCTAAAAATTCGAAATTGATAACTTCGCTCCTCCCCAAAAATAGATACATCATTCATTATAAGAATTTGAAACAGTGTTTGAGATTATGCTTTACTACTACAACGTATGCTTTACGTTATTGCATGTCACTTGATCCTTCAATGCAACGCCAGCTCCTAACCATCCGGATTGTTCCTTCCGTTCGTTATCTTAATAAATAATTCTAAGAAGTCGCTCACACTCTTTTTCACATAGAGAGGTAGAGGTAGGGAGCACGCTTTAAAAATGACGCTTGCAGCCGCTACGACTCAGTTCAAAAAATGGCTAGCAACTACGTGCAGTTATTCAGAAACGTCTTTGTACCCTACGAATGGGTGCAAGCCGGATTGGAACCGAGTACACGAATTACAGTAGAAAACGCTCTTCGTATGAGTAGTACTTTTAGGCACGTCATGTGTGTCATCGACATTAACGGCATTGTAGCCGTTAAGGAAAATCATCAGAATCAAATTTGGTTCCGAAAAATATAAGGTAAGCATTGAAGAATTATTTTTCATTTTTTATTTTCATGATATTGTATACATTCAATTATGAATTTTTAATTTGATTATAACAAGTAATCTTTTTTGGTTTTATAGTAATGTGAACAGTAGTAGTAATAGCAACAGTAGCAGCAGCAGCAGCAGCAGCAGCATTAGTATCAGTAGTAGTAACAGTAGTAGCAGTAGATGTACTAAAATGAAAAAATATATATGTATAATAGTTTTTTTATATATTGTCTTCTTTTTCTTCTTCTGAAAAAAAAATTATCCATTTCCATACCATGTCCCACCTCGGTGAAGCCTACAAATCCGACTTATCGATCCAACTATTGTGCGAACCATCGAATCCTAGCCATTTCACAAATAGCTTGTTTCCACGTCTCCTCAGTATCTTCTCCACGAGATATATGTCGGGATACTTGACGCTGGTAAGTTCATGGTCGTAGAAGCCACCTTCGATGAGATGATCCTGGTAGTCCTTGAGATTGCACGTCACCGGATCGGTATTCTTCACTCGACTTACGGTGAAAATTTCAGTCGTCCAATTGGGTGTATAACCTTTCTCGAAGACGTGTTTAAATTTGCTGATTCGCACTCTGTCGCCGACTTTAAACTTTGATCTTTTAAGTGTGGACTTGACTTTGACTTTCTTGTACACCCGTTGCAGTAGATCCTTCTCGTTACGAGCAGTCACATCCGCCGGTTTCATACCAATGGTGCGATGCTTACTGTTATTGTAAGAGGATACCAAGTCCGATAAGATATCCAGCCATCGGTGATTGCCCTGAAGGCTAAACTGCATCCACATCTTACTTTTCAGAGTACGATTGAAGCGCTCGCAGATCGATGCCTTCAAGTTACTGAATGTCGAGTACAGGGTAATACCGTGTTTTTGCATGAGATTCTTGAATTCGGAATTGTAAAATTCTCGGCCTTGGTCAACGTGCAATTTCTTCGGGATTCGACCCTTTACCAGTACAGATCTCATAGCTGCTGTCACGTCTTTAGCGTTCTTAGGCCGCGTTTCCACAGGCAAGAAAACTTCTGCGAGAAATGTCTGACAGACTGGCGGATAGCAACTAGCCCATGTAAACTGTACTGCAAGCGCGATCGCGACAGTTTTTGAGCGCTCGCCATGAGTTCTTGCGGGCGCGATAAGTTGCAAGTTTAAACAAGTCTGCGTCGACTTGCGATACAAGTTGCGCGCAATAGGACTAGTTTCGAATATCTAGCGCTTGCAGTGACAGTTTTTGTTTGTTATTATCCGGTAATTTCCTATTTCTTCTTCGCAATGAGTAAACTAAAGGGACGCGAATGGTCTCGCGATGATGTAGCGAAATTAATAGAGATATACGAATGCAACTCTTGCTTGTGGGATTGCCGGGACGCAGATTACAAGAATAGAATAAAGAAAAATGCGGTATTCACTACTATTGCGAAGGATTTTTTAATAAAACTTCAAAATCCACAGCAGTCATGCGAGTGAAATTAAAATATTGTTGAGAATCTTCTATTTGCAGTTCCGTGAACAAATTATGGAAGCTACCGTATTTGGATCGCCTTAATAGCCATTGTCGAACCCATACAGATCTTTTTTTTTTTTGTATTCTTGTTCGCCAATACTGTTATTATTGCAGCTGCTACACGCTCACGTCTACGCGGCATGATTTCATTCAGTAAACTGAAATGCGATGACTCTTGCAATACCTCGAACTATCCTGTGTATACAGTACTGCGATAACTTGCGACAGTATTGTCTGACAGTCTCTCGCACGACAATTATTTCTGGCAATATTGCGGAAATTTACATGCTAGGGTAAACGGTGTTGCAAGTAACTTTTGCTAGACTTCCTAGAGTTCTCTCGCCTGTGAAAACACGGCCTTACTCTTGGTCGGTACGACCCAAGCAAACTTTGAAAATATGTCTATGACGGTGAGCAGATACTTGTATCCATCGTTCTCTCGGGCGTACGCTGACATGTCAACGAGATCCGCTTGCCAAGTCTCGTCCAGCCCACGGACGTCAACGTGCCGGCGCTGGTAATTCCTCCTGGCAGGTCTATGCGGCTCCTTCACCACCGCTAATTTTTTTCCGTCCATTCTCCAGCGCACTCAGTCTGGCGTCCAGCTGAGAAATGATCAGAGAGTTGCGAATAGCCAATTCTTGTCCTGGCTCGATATCCGCTTGCAGACGTTTCAACGCATCCTTCGTGGTAGAATCGAGAGATTGAATCATCAAGTTGTTGTTATCGATATCGTTGCGCATTCCTGCAGTCACTTGAAACACGGTATTCAGCTCCTGCTTCACTACAGTTTTCATCAGATTCAAGGTCACAGCATCGTTTTCCTCCTCGGGATTGGCGACGTTGCAGAGCTTCTTGTTATCAATGTCGTAGTGTCCAGTAGCAGTGAATTTGAATCCAACGCCAGGGAGACCACGGCTACTCGTAACCGCGGTCCTGCTACTCAACTGACGTCCAAACACGTCGACGCTCATATTCAAAGTGACGAGCGTGATCGTTTCATTGAATTAATAAATGACACCCGCCTCGCGCAATTCTTCGATAATCGACACGATTTCGTTGGAGTGACTGGGGTTACCAGCTTCCCGAGACGCAAGGAGCAGGCGAAGCCGATCTACCAGTTCGTTGGGATCGTCCCAGTACACGTAATCCGTTCGTTCGTCCTTGGCGGCGATCATGTACCGCGGTACTATACCTTT
Organism: Cephus spinipes; assembly: GCA_963971525.1. Lineage (NCBI taxonomy): Eukaryota > Metazoa > Arthropoda > Insecta > Hymenoptera > Cephidae > Cephus > Cephus spinipes. Next base: position 20,984,684 of record OZ020574.1, read on the forward strand.
ACCCGTTACAGAGGGTTGTTCGATCAGTTTCGCAATAATGTTATTAAATTTGCAACTCTTGCTCTTGCGAATTTCATCATCAGGTTTATAGTACTTTCTGTGTGCATTCGTCGTTAAAATAATGTTTTTGTAATTGTCCATGTCATTCTGGGTTATACTAGTCTCGTCAGGTACCTTCTTGAACAAGAGTTCGATCAAACCCACAGTTTTCAAGTAAGTCGTGTCGTCTACATGGATTCGATCGCCCTCAAAGCTGATGGGTGAATCGCCTATCATTAATTTGTTCTTGGCGAGTTTACGCACACCATAGGCGGTATCCAATTGTTTATTCTCCCTCGATAGCAGCATATCGAGATACCGTTGCGTAGGATCGTTCTGATCAATGGATACGTCTGCGTCATCGTTATCTCCTTCGTCATCATGTTTACCTTCTTCCTTTTCCTCCTCTTCTTCTTCGAAAGAATCATTCTTTAACGACTTGAAGGATTCATCTGCCGTTCTAAACGTATCGTCTGCTTCTACCTCTTGCTTTACTTCATCCTTAATCTCATCCTTGATAAGATTACGCTCCGGCTGAGATGCAGTCACTAGTTTCTGCAGTGGAGTCACTACCGGTTTCAAAACCTCACTCATCGTCTGTTCGACGTTCTCTCTACCCAATTTTAGCATTCTATGCTTTTTGCGAATCGCATCGCTGGCTTTAGCGATTTGGCGTAAGACGTCTTTTTGCTCCTGAAGTTTTCTTTGCATGTTGACACTGCCGAATCCAAAACGCTACTGCATTCACTTTTTTCAATGATCACTCATTTATGCTCACGAAGCAATCGAATCCTTTTCTGTATCTACCTCCGTCGAGGTCGCTGTCCTTGTCGATCACGAGAAACCCATACTTATCACCGTTCCAGCATGCCGAACACAGGTCTTTAAACTGTGCATAAGTCATATCAGTGTTTACATGATCATCGTACACGTGCTTGAGATTCATTTCATCCTGCTTAAAGAGCACCAGCAGATTAGCATTGTCCCGTACCAGATGTTTGGGAATGCGAGCGTACGTCTGACAGAGATAGAAACAGTCAACGTCCCTGTGCCGCCCCATGCTGAAGAAGGCTCTGATGTTATCTTGCTTCTCGCAAGCTATATCGTCGTAAATAATTATCGAGTATCGACATGCCTCGTTCGGTGGCAGCACCTGTTCGTGTTCCGTAAAGGGAAAGTACTCGACGTCGTCCACGGACGTGAGTAAACGTTCTAAAAACTTGTACTTTGGCTGATCGAGCGATTTCGAGTATACGTAGACGTTTTCGAATCTTAATCCGTTGGGATGGGTTATGAGAGCGAGCAGTGCGTTCGTCTTGCCGCAATTGGATGGTCCGCAAAACACTGCTCGTATACTGTTTGGCAGTAATTCACCGTGTCGCTTGACCTCCTTCCTCTCCTTTACTCGCACGATTTTGTCAAAGTTCGTTACGGGTAACCTGACGGACTGCTTCTCGAACCTTATCTCGATCTTGACTAACGTGGAAACTATAAATGACTAGTTTATAAGGATCAGCGTTCAGTCGGAATTGTTTCACCGCAGGGACATGATCGTGCATTCTAAGCGTAAACGCATTGGGAGGAAAAAGTCTCATAGTGGCATAGGATTAGTCAACAGGATCATCAACAGTCTACCCGTTGAGTTACACATATCCGGTTATCAGTACAGCGGGCCCGGTACGAAACTAGCAAAGAGACTCGCGCGTGGCGATCCGGGAATCAACCCCCTGGACGCAGCCTGCAAAGAGCACGATATCGCCTACTCGAAGAATCGAGAGAGCCTCGAACACAGCGGGGCGGCGGACAGGGTACTCGCCGACAAAGCTTGGAAACGCGTTTTCGCGAAAGACGCGAGTCTCGCCGAGAAGGCGGCGGCCTGGTCCGTAGCGAACGTAATGGGTGCCAAGTCGGAACTCGGTATGGGACTCAAGAAGAAGAAAAAGCCAAAGACTGTAACGCTGAGGAAAGTCATCGAGGAAGCCAAACGATCGATGATTCCTAGCAACGACGCAGGGTTAGCTATCAGAACTGCTCTCAAGGGTGCACAAGCTGCCGTCAAGCGAGCAGGTGGAAAGCGCAACGTCCGCACACCGCGCATTCTACCCGTGCCGTCCAAAGTCGGAGGCTTCCTGCCGTTTCTCATCCCCGTGTTTGGGGGTCTCAGCGCCGCTAGAGCGTTGGCTGGCGGTGCTGCGGGTATAGCCAAAGCCGTGAACGATGCGAATGCAAGCAAGGAACAACTGAAGGAAAGTCAGAGGCACAACGAGACGATGGAAGCCATCGCGTTAGGCAAAGGACTGTACTTGAAACCCTACAAAAAAGGACTAGGCCTTCATCTGAAACCAAAAAACTTGAAGTGAAACTACCACGCCGAGCGCTGACCGATGCGGATCTGCTCAAATACGCCAAGATCATGAAGATTCCACATTTTCGCGGAGTCTTCATGCGGAACGCTATGCCGAAGGGCGGACCGTACAAGTACGAGTCGGCAATCGTCAATCTCGACGACGAAGATGGGTCAGGAACACACTGGGTCGCGTACAAGAAGCTGAACGATCGAGTCATTTATTTCGACAGTTTCGGCAATCTTCGACCGCCGCTAGATCTTATCGGATATCTCGGTGTTGGTAGTGTAAAGTACAATTACGAGCGATATCAGGAGTACGATACTTTTGCGTGTGGACACTTGTGTCTAAAGTTCCTATGCGGACAATTAAATCGTAAGAACAAGTATCGTCTATATAAGCTTGCTGTGTAATTTCACAAGGTCAGTCGAACGTTCGCAATCATGGAAGATTCATTCACGTTGACTTTATCAGGCACCTTCTCCATACTGGAAGCCGAATACTTTCCTCCTATCGAGCTTTCTCCGTACAAAAATTACGCTCTGGGGCTCATCGAGTTGCTGACCTTCAATTCGATTCCCAACGTGGACACGGATCACAACAAGCTCTACGTGGGGGACGAAGTTATTACTATACCCACTGGTAGCTACGAGATCGAAGATATCGAAAGCTACGTGCATAGCGCGTTGACGGACAAGAGCATCGTCATTTACATTAAACCTAACAATAATACGCTGTGCAGCGAAATTAAGTGCAACCGTGATGTTGACTTTCGACCCAACGATTCCATAGGTCGCTTGTTGGGCTTCACTCAACGCGTTCTGGAAGCTAATAAATTACACACGTCCGACGTACCGGTCGCCATTCTCAAGGTGAACGCCCTACGAGTCGAATGCAACGTCACGACGGGCGCTTACATCAACGAACGTAAAGTGCACACCATACACGAATTCTTTCCGGTCGTGCCACCCGGATACAAGATCATAGAGGTGCCATCGCACGTCATTTATCTACCGATCGCCACCAAGACGATAGATCACCTGCAGCTGCGAATAGTCGATCAAGACGGGGACCTGGTGAATTTTCAAGGAGAAGTCATAACGATCAGGCTGCATGTCAGATCCATGCGATAATGGGTATCGTCTATAATAGAAAAATCGTCAATGGTTATAATAGTAGACCGATATGCCAAAGAGGGATCAGTCGTCGACCGCTTCTCAAGACGCTAACACGTCGAAACGTCCTGTTTCTGGAAAATCTAGGATTCAAGGTCGCGAGAGGAAAGTAAAGCGTTCGTTTTGCTGCATTCTTTTCGTCTGCCGCGTACCATGCAGGAAGAAACGCTGAACATTCAGACGCCGATCGTCTTCGACGAATCTATAGCACACTATGAAACCGCGCATCAACCTTACGCCTCCTCAACGTTCAACAACAGCGACGAGGTTCGAATCTCCGTTCAACATCAAGATCTATGCTTACTACCGAGCAAAAGTTCGCTGCACGTGTATGGAAAGCTGGTCAAGGAAGATGGGTCCACAGCGACTGCGAGCATGACTCTGGTCAACAATGCCGTTTGCCATCTCTTCGAGGAGATTCGCTACGAAATGAATGCTATAGAGATCGACCGGAGCAAGAACGTCGGTCTCACGAGTCTCATGAAGGGATATGTTTCCCTGAGTCCCGGTCAACGATCCTTGATGGAGAACGCCGGTTGGCTCGACGTCAGAGAACAAGAGAAGTTGACCAATGCGGACGGTTACTTCGACGTATCCGTACCGCTGAGTCTGATCCTGGGTTTCGTTGAAGATTATCGCAAAATCGTCGTTAACGCTAAACACGAACTGATTCTGACGAGAGCAAAGAGCGATGTCAATGCAATAGTGCAAACTGCCCCGGAAGAATGCAAAGTCGTAATTCACAACTTAGAATGGCTGATACCGTACGTAAAGGTGTCGGATCGACGAAAGATACAACTGCTGAAATTCATCGAGAGGGATGCACCCATCTCCGTGAGCTTTCGTACCTGGGAGCTGTACGAGTACCCTCTACTCCTTACCACTTCGAAACACGTGTGGACCGTCAAGACGTCGACTCAGTTGGAGAAACCACGATACGTGATACTGGGTTTTCAGACGAGCAGAAAGAACAAGAAAGATAAGAATGCTAGTCACTTTGACCACTGCAACGTCAGAGACGTTAAGCTCTTTTTGAACTCGCAATGTTATCCCTACGGAAATCTGAATCTCGACATTGCTCATAATCAGTTTGCTCTGCTGTACGAGATGTATGTAAACTTTCAAGCCACGTACTACGGCAAGGATCCCGAGCCTTTGCTGAAGAAGAATGAATTTCTCAAGTACGCTCCATTGATCGTTATCGATTGCTCCAAACAAAACGAGTCCCTCAAACTCGGACCCGTCGATATTCGTCTGGAATTCGAGGCGCAAGACAATTTCCCTGCCGAAACATCGGCATTCTGCCTGATCCTGCACGATCGAATAGTCGAATATAATCCGATCACTGGTGGGGTGAAGAAATTGGTATAAAGACGCTGCAATCGTCTCTCCCTGCGCAGTTCATTAGAAAAATGGAATTCGTCGTGTACGTACAAGGTTTCAAGAAACCCTCGAACGAGTTTGTCCTGAAGGAGCTATCCGTGATTGGAGTCGACAGCAATTTCTCCGAGCCTGCAACGTTCCTGTTTCAACCACCTTGTCCATAGAAGCATCTACCGGTTAAATACAAAAGTATAAATTTGTGGTTGGAGCGCAACTTTCATGGAATATGCTGGAGCGCTGGGGACATTGCTTACAATCAAGCTAAAAACATTCTTCGAGTCATCTTGCAAAATGCATCTAAGATCTACGTGAAAGGATTGGAGAAGAAGAGTTGGTTGGGAGCTTTCGTAGGACGATCCGAACACATCGTGGATCTAGGAGATGTGGGATGCCCTTCGCTACAAAATCTGCGCAAGAACTTACTCACCCGCTGCTCGCATCATCATGCTTACCATTTCCAATGTTCGATGGAAAACGTTAAATTATTAAGGAATTGGTTGTTGGAATGTATTTTTGATTATGAATAAAGACATAAGATATAATAACAAGTTGTATATTTATTTAACACGTATACATAGTATTAAGAGCACGATTACAAACATTGAAATTCAATCTGATTGTACTGCACACCGAGATAGCGTATGAGCAGTCGATCTTCGTTGGCAGCATGCACAATGTTTTGGAACAAACTGTTATCATCTTTCAAGGCTTTGGACACTCTCGATGGTAGAAATGTCGAGAAGCTATTCTCGATGTCGACGAATAATCTTGTTCCGTATTTCGTTTCAATTTTCCGAATACAACTAATTTTGTACTCCTTTTGAATCTCTAATTCTGCCAACTTTTTCGTTGGTAGAAATGCGTCCAAATGGGCCACTTTGTTAATTGTCGAGAAGTCCATTGCCTTCAATTAATATCGAATTTCTTATGACGTCTTTTAGCTTCGATCAACTGTATTCAAACTTTAAGCTCACGTTGTTTACTCTTATTCGACATCGGTCGAATTGTTATAGAAGACTAACGAAGGTACGTTGAGATCCTCCTTCTATAGGAAACTCTTAAGGGCTAAAACGGGGGATGAGGGGGTTACGCAAATTTCTAGGAATCGAATCGGCTACAGAAATTCCTGGAATCGACGTCAAGGTCGATGCATTTTTCGGAATATTCCTTAGCTCTCCATCGACGACGACGAAGTTGCGTCGCGCGCGCTTACGAGTAATTTGACACCTCGGGGGGATGAGTGACCGCATTCTCAACGCACGACTCTGCCAGATAACGTTCGGAATTGCGCATTCGAACAACCGATACATAGACAATTCTAGAATCACTTTGAACTCGCAGGTGCTCTCGCACGAGGCTGGGGGATGGGGAATTCGCGAAGCTTCTCAGTGGGATGAGGAGGCTGACTAATCGGGGGATGGGGGATTCGCGAAGCTTCTCAGTGGGATGAGGAGGCTGACGCGCGACCACTGCGAGATAACGTTCGAGGTCGAGTCGCCTGCCGTCCGACACCTGCATGGGAAGGGGGATATCGTTTTTCCTGGAATCAACCTCGACGCAAAAGTCGCCGAAACCGCTTTTCGGCACTGCGTTCAAAGGGGATGCCGCTCGTCCCTCTGATTCACCGATGCTACGTACTAGTCTGCGCGATGAAGTTAGGGACAAAAGTTCTGGAAAATTCCTGCAGGATTGCATCAGCGATGCTGGGCAATTCTGCTCGAGGTCAAACGGGCTGAGGGCTGACGTCCGAAACCTGCACGAACGTGCACGGGGCCCGTCGAAGCTTCTGGAAGGCTTTCCGGGGTGGGGGGCAAGGGGCTGCCTCAAAACGTCGCGCGAGAGGACCGCCGGCTCTGGGAGCGATCCTTCCCGACTTAGCACGGACACGAACCGTCGAAGCTTCCAGAATGTTCTAGAATGTTCTAGATGGTTCTCGATCGTGCGTAATTCCTAGAATCGAGCGCAAAATTCTTGGAATGTGACGTAAAATTCCCGGAATCGAGCCAAAATTCTTGGAATCGAGGGTCCTGATGACGTCACTTCCAGAAATCCTAGTGCTCACGACGGCAACTTAGCACGGACACCCACCTTCGAAGGCTCTGGAGTGTCGGTATATGTCGGTTACAGGAATCTTGAGCCAGAACCCCCAATCTTATACTACTTTGGACGTTGAAGGCAGGTTGGATCTATCAATAACCGATTTTAAATGTTTCATGTCTTGCTGTAGCTCTTTTATTAATTTCTGATTTTGTAAAATAGCTACAACAGAAATGTGCATGCATAAAATAGAAAAATGTTATACAATTATTAATTTTTCATATTAAAAATGAAGGTGTACTTTCAAGAAGCATATCAAAATTATTTGATGGTAGAGTTTCACTTAAGATGTCCGCTCCCGATACATCTTTGCTTGCTTGTAATGCCACATCTTTGTTGGGTTTGTAGTCATAAATTATTTCCTCATTACTGTTATTTTGTCTCATGTTGTCTTTTTGTTTTATCTTAAATATGTTGTTCGTGTTTTAGAATATTCAAAGTAAAAATGACATATGTTAACACGTTAAGCGCCACGCCGGTCCCTAGGGACCGGCGCAAAACTTTCCGTTCAGGCCTCGCCGGTCCGCACAGACCGGCGGCAGACTTTTCGTTCGTGTTATCATCGCGCGCGTGTCGGTCCTTCCGTACTTGTGAGACTGAACGTTTAATTTAGGCGACATCGTTTTTGTTTGGTCAATACTTTAAGGAAAACAATATAATACTTAAAAACATTAATATAATTTATTAGAACATCTGTTTATATACTGGCTCGCCTATCGGCGAGCGGCCCAGCAGGGCCCGCCTGACGGCTAACTGTGGCCTGAACGTGTTAAAAAGGTCTGTCAAAATTAGTAGGTAATACCTTATCAATCAGAATGTTTGCACCCGGTAAACTTTTTTTAAAATATTTTAACGGCTGTTTCTTTGTGTTTATTTCACTTTCTTTGGAAATTGGACACCATTCTTCTTCGTTATCCGTGCTTGAAAACATTTTTCTTTTTTGTTTTCTTATCTAAAGTTTATTAGTAACAGAAAATTATAATTTTTGGATTATATACTGCGATAATAATATTACTCACACTCGCTTATTCTTCGGAATCTGAAGATATCAACTGCATATTTAATAAATTTGAACAAATGCGTTTCTGAACCCATAATAAAAGAAAACGGATTCAAAAAGTTAAAAATGAACATTATTAGCAAGAAATTTTGAAATATACTTACAGGTTTCACTTTATAACTTCTTGATGCACTCTTATTTTCTTTTTCATCTGAATTTTTAATGATGACTCTTTTGGGTGATAAAACACCGTCCATAACTTTAATGGTCCTTTGCAATTTCGAAATTTGATCTATATCAATATTACAGAAACTCTGCATTAAAATTATCGTAATTATCAAAGATTGTGATTTCACTATTGAGAAACCCTTACTATCATTTTGTACATAATGAAGGTTTAATTTCAATTGATTTAAATGTTATAAATTTTAATGATAAATTACCTGATATTTCTGCTACTATCACATCATAACAAAGCCAACCGCCCTTAGGCTTATTTCCACATCGCCACTCCACAACGTATGATGTATCAGGATCATTTTGTAAATAATTATTCTTATCAAAATCTTTTATCCAACTAATGGGAATACCTGGCGTATATTTTCCAGTATCTTCTCCCGCCAACCACTTCACTAAAGCAAACATCCTTGTCGCGATTGATATAGATTGATGAATGATTGATTGATTGATTTTTTATAGATTGATGGATGGTAAAAACATTCAAATATTAAAAAACATTAGACATTAGAGCATTCAAAACATTTGACAAAGACAAAAAATCATCGAGAAAATAATTCAATATTTATAAAAATTGGATCTATCATTAAACGATGAGCTCGCCAATCGCTTCTCGTAAAAACGTGACGAATTCGTGTGTCTCAACACGAAAACGGACGTACCAACTGTATAATTATTTAGGACGTGTGGATTCTATTCCTGATAGGACTAAAAGATATTGGGCAGCAAAAGCAAGAAGAAAATGATACGAAAAGTCTATTTAGACAAATTATCAACGTTCCTGAACGTAATTTCATTTAATCGATTATGAACCACATATGCATTATATTTTTTTTAACAGCAAAGAAAATATCACTTATTCAACTTGCAGTGAGCCTCCTCCAGTTATGGTACGATTAAGCGTACCTAAAGTGTCAAATAAAATAAGTCGAATATGTTTCCTAAAAACATACATTTTTTCTCTATTTTTTCTAATTTTTTCTCTCTAACAGCTACGAACTAATGAGCAATCTATTCAACCTTGCTGTTCAACGAGTGTTACTAATTTTCATTATGATACGCAAACGGGAACTACATCAGTAGATGATGGAACTTACAGCGAAGAATCAAGCTGTTCGATTGAGAATCCTATGCTATCTAATAGTCAACCTGAAGATAATAATGAATTAAATGAGACGTTGGCCCTGCGAGAAAAACAAACATCATCTTACAGATATCCAATGGATTTGTTGATTAAAACTCTGTTAGTCATGGCTACAAAACTTAGACATAATTTAACATATTCTGCAATTGAAGATATCACGAAATTAGTTAATGTTCTAACAACATCGCGTACGGGGTATGACTCTAAATACTACTTCAAGAAAATTTTAAATCAATATTCAAAATTCATGACAATTCATCACTTTTGTCCAGTTTGTGAAAATTACGCCGGCGTGGAAACACAAAATGCAAATGATATTGAGGAATCACTCAACTGCCAATCATGTGATGCAATAATTAATTTTAAAACTAATATAGCATGTGGAAATATCTTTTTATATTTAAGTCTAACTGATCAACTGCGTGAATTTTTTGAACTATCCAAAGATAATCGTCTTTACCCTAAATTTCAAAGAAAAAAAAATCAGTATGCAATAGAAGATATTTATGACGGTTCTTCATACAAAAAAAATTTGATTGATAATACGATAAGCATTAATTTTAGTATTGATGGTGCATTAATATTCGAGTATTAAGATTGTTCTATTTATCCATTGCTATACATGTACTATCAATGAACTCCCACCATCTCAACGTGGGAAAAATGTAATGTTAACTGCGTTGTGGTTCGGAAAAGGCAGACCAAAATTTATGAATGAATTTATTAAACCTTTTATAAATGAAGCTCAATCACAGTATAATATCGGCTTTCAATATTCCCGAGATGGAAAAATACTTTTAAAAAAATGCCGCGTGTTGATCGGAATGTGTGATTCTGTTGGAAGACCTTTAGTTCAAAATTCCACCCAATATAATGGCAAGTACGGGTGTAGTTATTGTTTACATCCTGGTATTCGAGTAACTAGAGGCAATGGAACAACTCGCGTGTATCCCGTGGATGATTTAGGAAATGCATTTGGAGAAGGATTACGTTCTCATGAGACAACATTAATCCATGCAACAAATTGTGAAAAAGGAATTAAAGGTCGTTCAAGCTTTTGTGATATTTTCGGTTTTGATATAATTGACAATCTTGCACCTGATTGGATGCACTCTGTTGCGTTAGGAATTTGTAAACAATTTGCAAAATTGTGGTTCGATTCTCATTATAAAAATGAACCATTTTATATAGGCCGCCACATTGAATTTGTTAATTCTACTTTAGTCTCATATAAACCTAATACAGAAATATCTCGATCGCCCAGAACAATGTCTGAGAGGCAGCTTTGGAGAGCGCACGAATGGGCTATTTGGTTACTATTTTACAGTTTACCAGTTCTTAAATCAATTTTGACACGAAAATATCTAAATCACTGGATACTGCTTGTGAATGGGATTTCAATTCTACTGCAAAATTCTATAATGCCATCTGAATTAGTCTTAGCTGAAAGATATCTATTTGCATTTGTAACTGATGCCAAAACTTTATATTCTTTAGAACACATTTCATTTAATGTGCATCTTTTAACACATTTAACGGATAGCGTATTAAAATGGGGTCCTCTTTGGACGCATAGTATGTTTATATACGAAAATTGTAACCGAGACCTAAAGGTTTATGTACAGAGTTCTCAAGCAGTCTCTACACAAATTCGTGACAGTTTCAGGTATAAATGTGCTGTGACACGTCTTTATAACATTTGTATCGACCATTTAACAGATGCTCAACGTCTTTATTTAAACAAAATATTAAACAAAGAAAGCTATCCTCGTATTTTCCTGAAAATCAACGGTGTTTCTATGTTAGGAGATCCATATTCAATACAAATAATACCAAGACATTATTTCATAGTATTAAAAAGATTAGATATTGCTGTTCAATCATCACAGATTGGCCAATATTTTCATAAAATAATGATTAACTAGGAAGTTATACACTCCAAAAAATACCTAAAATTAAAAAAAAGAAGAAATTATGTTATAATGTTAACTAATCACGATATTTTTGAAATTGAAGATTTTATTGTAATTTCCGTACGTAATAATCCAAAATGTTTTGCTTTGGGCAAATATGATAATGATTATGACAACTTAGTTTTCTCCGAAAAAATAAAACACATGATTTATTTAAAAGACATTTGCAAAGACTGGGCTGCTGTAAATGTGAATAATATAAAAGAGAAAGTGACATTGATTGAAATTCGACAAACAATTGTACTGATAGCGTGTATATATTCGAGTCATTACGAATTTCTAACGTAACAAATTCTTGTTATGCAAATATTCATATTGTTTATTGATAATACTAATAATAATAATAACAACAATAATTATAACATCAACGTCAAGATATACGAAAACTATTCAAGAAACATGTAGAAATGTATATTTATTTTGAGAACATAGAAAATATAATTTATGAGTATATGATGTATATGTATATGCCAAAATATATGTATATGAAATGTAAAAAGAACATGCTATTGAAAATATATGCAATAGATATAATTGTCAAATATTCGTCACGTACATATAGAATATTGAAATGTATACTTAAACAGTTTAAGTGATTATTACAGTTTAATTAATTACAGTTTACTTATTTGTTCACCTAATTTTGCTTTTATATACAGGGTGATTCAGAATACCCGGACCACCCGTAATCGACGGATTCGGGATGATATCAGGAATCGATCGCTGGATAAAAAATTTAAAAATTCGTAACCAATTTTAAATACGAGATAATTAAAGTTCAGCCAATAACGGCGTGGCTTCCATCACACACGAACGTTCTTTCGAGAGACGGCATACTCGCGAGCAGCGCGCAAATGACACTTGAAACTCAACCACAAACGTTCTCAAACTTATCCCTTAAGGCAAGTATGAACAAATGAAACGATGGAATCGAACCATCAGCGACTCTAGCAGCACACGCCATCGTAAAATAGCGATATCCAATCAGAGGAAGCGGAAGTCTCTGGGTACCCTTTTTACCACATTAGCTAAATCAATCAACACATTCTCCTCCTGTTCAATCCAGTTGTTTGCTGCTCATAATAAGGCACACCATGCATCTGCTTAAACCGGTCAAAAAGTGAGGTTGAATGCGTCGGAGCTAGACATGGACGGAGAAAGAGACCGTAGTTCTTGATAACTACATGTTTTTCACTGCGTTTCCCTACTTTTAAATACACACAATAAAATATAAATTTCGCGAACTAGCATTCATTTTGCCATCATATTTGCATTAATTATTCTAATACATATCTAAATTTTTGGATTGTTTGTTATTGCTTATCTGCAGAGGTGCGGCGGAAGTACCGCAGAGCTGCCGCAGAAGTGCCGCGAAGATTTTGGCGGAGATGCCTCGGAGGTGCGGCAGAATTGTAGTAGCGGAGAATTTTAACCCAAATTTATGATCATTTTAGTAGCTTTCTAGTCCGGCATTACAAGAAATAGAATAGAGACAATGTCTAAAAATTGTCTCTCTTCTGTAACAAATAAAATCCAAAAATTATGCTCTTAACTTCATTATCACTTCACACTTAACTTAATGTGGATAGCGGCAAACAAATTTGCTATCGTCTTTCGTTTCGGATTTTGGCAAATAAAAAATACGTTTGGCTAAATAAAATAATGTTGCTTTTTGATGCGCTGTTATTTATTCAGAAATCAACATTCGCGAGTCTTTTCATAATCAGTTCTCATCATATATCAGTACTGTACACATAGTAAAGATGGAGTACACGGCTTCGGAGTACACCGAAATGCTTATTTTATATGGAGAGTGCGGGAGAAATTCAGCAGCAGCAGCTCGAGCTTTTGCAGCTGACGATGAACGATGTCATCCGGGTCGTGGACGAAAACCGTCGAAATACGTCATTTTAAGATTGGTTTGTCGAGCATCGGAGACAAGGGAAGCTAGTTTGCGACAGCAAAAATAATGGTTCTGGAGTCCCCCTGACCGCAAGGATACCTGAGGGAGAAGAGGAAATCCTGGAGGCCATCGAAGAAGACCCAACGCGCAGCATTCGCGACGTCAAACGTTTATTTGGGCATTCATACAGCAGTATTCAACGCATTTTAAAAGAAAATACAATGCATGCGTCCCATTATACTCGCGTACAATCATTGCAAGCATCAGATTATCCTCTTCACCTTGAATATTGTCGATGGCTTATAATGTAGCAGGACGTAAATGACCCATTCATAGACAATGTGCTTTTTACGGATGAGTGTACTTTTGGTCGTGATACTACATTCAATTACCATAATTATCATCACTGGGCATCGCAGAATCCACAACTAATGCCCAACATAATAGCCAACAGCGATTCACAATTAATATTTGGTCCGGAATACTTGGAAACTCTTTGGTAAGTGACACTATATTTTTGTACCTAAAGGAGAAAGTATTGTTTTTATGAAAACGTACTTCTTCAGGTTTTCAAGTGTAATAATAATTTGATAAGCTTGCGTACGTATTTCAGATCGGTCCATTTGAGCTGCCAGCAGAACTAAACGGCGACTTATATGCCGAATTCCTAGATCGTGATTTGCCACGACTACTTGAACGCAATGCAGAGCCTAGAGATAGTAACACCGTTACATTCCTTTTCAAATTCTAATGAATACGTGTATTTTCATTTTTTATTTCATATATCAAAATTTCGAGATAATCAAGGTTGAAGTTGCAGTAATGCGACCAATCAGAACGCGTTGAAACGGAGCGTAGATGACGTCGCGAGCCAGCCCGCAAGGCCTGCTTACAGTAGGCCAATAACACTAAAAGTATCGTCTCTTGTATTTTACTCAATTACATGCAGATAAACCGGGACACTACGACGATACTCTTAGTGTTATTGGTCTACTGTAAGCAGGCCTTGCGGGCTGGCTCGCGACGTTATCTACGCTCCGTTTCAACGCGTTCTGATTGGTCGCATTACTGCAACTTCAACCTTGATTATCTCGAAATTTTGATATATGAAATAAAAAATGAAAATACACGTATTCATTAGAATTTGAAACGGAATGTAACGGTGTTACTACAGTGCGTTTCATAACAAACACCCTGTATATACTATTCAGGTTATAGTAAATATATTTTGTAGATATACGGTGCGTAAATATAAATATAAGTTCATTATATTGTGACGTGCAGGGCGTTATTACACGTCTAGCAAAGTTAATCTCCCATGCTACGCGTGGAAGTTTATATTTATTTTTGTTTTGGGTAAGTTCTTGACTGCCGTCCTATACAGGCCCGGTCGTTTGGATTGCCGTTCGGTCGAGGAATTGGTGTATGGTCAATTTAAATCAAAGATGCAATAATCCCAATGAGATGATTCAAATGTATTGTTACAACCCCAAATTTGCTTAGGTGCTAGTTATTAGATAAAGATACGAAGAAAATGCCAGATGGTCTTACAGCTAGTTTTACAATGGCCTCGTAATGCCGTGCCCACACTCACTCTTACGTACTCACTCTCATACGTTCATGCGGCGCGCAACGCTGGATGCCAACGCTGCCCTTGGTGTTCGCAATTCTTCTTTACACGACTCGAGATCCTTCACTTTGGTAATCACTTAAACTACACGACAGTATTGTTCGTGGCAAAAATCAGAATACTAATATCTAAACTCACATTGACTGATACGCTACGCGTGCAACTCGTAGGGCTCGATACGACTTATCGACTTACAACGGCGATAGATAAATAGTACGCGGAACTCCCGTGAGAATGATAGCCGCCGCGCGATGCAATTTGTGAGGAGCTATTCCAGCCCGAACTATGCGCTCTGGTGTGTATCTGGAGACTGATTTGCCTTCCCTGATCTAACCTACTTTCTGCTGAAAGTAGGTGGACAGGTAGGGACAAATCTTACTAATTCAGCGGTTTTACCCGCTCGCGTGAATCCTGGAATTTTCAGTTCACACGTTTTAGGCACGTTCTTGGTGCGATAAGACCGGAAGCTAGCTTCCTCCCAATTTGCTGCAGTCGGCATCTCGGAAATCGCGTGACCCCTCTGTTGCATCGTGTGTCGTATCTATTTGTATGCGAGATTAACTTCCAAAAGCACGGCACGTGACAGCATCCCCCCCTTAAGCATCGACGCCCTCGTCGATTCGATCGCCTTCGGCGAACAATCCAACGACGCCCCGATACCCAAGGCCACGGGTCGTAAAGAGGTTGGCAAGTGTATAAACATGATTTTTCTATGGTAAGTGAAGATCTTACGCTATTGCTTAAGCTTATGAATACGTTAACAGGACCCAGACGATCACTCTAGTAGGGTTATCTCATTGATAGAAGGATGCCCTGGACTGCTACCTTGCAAATTCCCGTAGATGCAGTCTGGGAAAATCCGTACCCCTTCCTTACCCATTCGTTCTTCTCCGGTCCTCAGGGTCTCCTCCCAGGGAGACTCGTGTCCCTGATTCCTCAGTCTTACAACTGGAAGACGTGCTTGAACATGGAAGACGTCCCATTACCTCGTGACGTCCAGGTGATACAACATGGGATTTATACCGCCTTTCTTTGCGAAGGGCCCCCGCCGCTGGAGTTGTTGGTGATGCTGGTAAGCTCATATCATTGTTCGTTGTTTGGTATCTACTCAGTTCCAGGGGACTCGTTTAATCATTATTCCCTTTGCTCTTAGGACACTGGAAGGATCCTGATTCCGACTAGGCGGACGGGTCGCTCTTGGAGGGCCAACATCAATGAACGAACAGCCATACGACAACGTCGAGAATGGCTGAGGATCCTGACGACCGTTATTTGGAATGACGACTCGGATTGCGATCCTCTTGGGTTGCGAAGGTTGTTCACCCCCGACTGCTGATTCGGACCAGGCCCCGGATTCGGTTCCCCTTTTTGTGGAAAGGAACGATAATAAAATAAAAACATCTGTTGGCTAAAATACTCGAGGTTTGTTTTCTTGGTGTTCGTCGTCTCCTGTCATAGTGTTATCCTTTACCTTATGAATAGTGGTATGTCTAGAGAAACAGTTTAGGATTAATCGACCTGAGCCTCCTGGCGCGAGAGAAATCCGGTGCCGGTAGCTGTTGGTGGGGGCCCGATCTCGGGTTCCCCTGGCCCCATCGTGGTGGTTCTTGTACCACTGTTGCGAATGCGATAAAGGTGACCTAGGCGTTTACGTGGTAATGGCATCGTTTCTCCTACTTCAGCGTCGTTCTTCCGGGGAGTCAACCATCCATGACAGGTTCGTTTTCGGATGATTTTCCGACAAAGATAGCCGCAGAGGACCAGCACGAAGAGCCCCTGAAGAGAGAATCCAACGATGGTCCAGTGTTGTTGCTGCTGCTTGTTTCTTCTGTGCGTCCCAATCTCCATGATCTTCCGTTCGATATGGAACAGTGAGTCGCCATCTTGTTGGTTCTTCCATGGTTGGGATTTCCCATCGGAGTCGTCCGGTGTTGGCGGCAATACCCTCTCGTCCGGGAGATCTTTTAGTATCGGTGCTATCAGGGTCACATTTAAGGTGGTCTCTGGTGCGTAGAAATATTGCTGTTGGCTTTCATAAGCCCTAATGCCGGTCAGCGTTGCACTACGCGTCCGTCCTACGCAATTCGCACTTAGGTGAAATACTCCTGCGCCACTCAATTTCTCTGTGGTATCAACTAGTCCAGAGCAAAGTATGTGTACCGTTTCTGGTTGCGCAAGAGAATACAACCAGCCCCCTTGAGCTGGCAGGTGTTTCCAGAACGGACCAAGCCATGGAGTGACACGGACGTTGCATTGCTGATAAGCTGTTATCGATGGTCGAGTCAGCATTTCTATTTCGCATCTTCCAGTTATAGATACCTTGTAAACGGGAGCTTCTATGGTGCAAATGTAGTTGGAAATTACTTGCGCACATGACGCGATATATAACGCGTCAGCCAAAAAATATGTTCTACGGTCCTGTGAAACGGCAATGTATGGAGCGGCTAGAGTTATGTAAGCCGATCCCGTCCGACGTCCTTCCTGAGGCACCGGCCATGGATGCATGTGGTATAACTGATAACGCGTTCTGTCAAGTAATGGAATGTGCAGTACGATAATGAGGCGGCCTTGGTGGAACACTAGGTCAGTGCGTACTATACGTGCCAAGATTTCACCACTTAAAGACTCCACGGGCAATGGAAACTCAAACTCAGGAGCTTGAAGTTGAATTGCCCGGGAGATTGCTGTTAATTGGTCTATATGTAGAATGGCGGGATCATATCGCCCATCCCGTGCTGCGGAAATCACTCGGATATATTCCTCACCAATTTTTACATACTGTTCTAATTTCAATTGAGCGCAGTACGCAAATCTCGTCAGTTCCGCATTAAACCTGATCTTTGCATTTTCCTTATCCAAGGTTTGTAATTGCTTCCAAAGACCATCTAATCCGTCGTACAGTTTATCCACTCTTCGGGATTCGCTTACATGATCCTCATGGAGTTGTTGCAACCGTGATGCCGTGATGTGCATCTGTTTTCCTATCAGTTGTGTCAAGTTTGTTTGATCCTCAAACAGTCGGTCTATCTGGGAGTGGATATATTCCGCGTCTTCCTGATTCATGGTCCCGAATAGTGATTTACTGATCGATCCAATTATTCCGAGCGGCACAGAACGCTTTTTCATTGTACGCAAGGGCTCACGGTCTACGGTAGGTGGAAGTTCATGCGCGACCGCCGCATGCCCTAACTCCCTCACTGTTGTTTTGGCCATTTTTAATTGATCCCGGAGAAGGTCATGTTGCAAGAGTTCGCGGCAAGTGTCTAGCGAGTTTACCTGTTGACAAGCGTCCAGTGCATCCCGAGTAGAAATTTATTCCAGGCTCAGATCAGGCCCTGATAAAGTGTGCCTTAAAACGGCATCCGGCCCTGCTAAGGCCGATTCACGAGGCCCTTATCCGGGGTGTAACGCTGCTGCGAGGCAGGCCCTGATCAGGCTTCTGATCCGGGCCGGACTGCATGTCGGATTATAGCCGGAACTGTTATAACAGTTTTTGAAAATATTGTAGGTATTGGAATAATTCAGTGTGACGTATTATGCCTTGCCTTCAAGAGGTAGGAGGATTCCTGCAAATTATAAATTAGTTTGTTGATCCTAAAAAATTGTATATAGAAGCAGTGAGATGGATAGGACTGCTAGGTGCTGCAAGTTAGTAGCTTTTATCGCCTCTTCGTCTCTATTACAGAATTCTATACAGTTTGGAACTTATCGGCTCAGTGACCCACTTTTGCTTGCGGGAATCCCTGTCCCTCTGGTGGTCGGTGGTTGTATTACATGTATATACGAGGCTGACGTAAGGTAAGCCAGATCAGGCAAACGTAGCGACATTAGTTTAGGTCCGGATATGGCTAAGAGCAGGCGAGCCGGAACAGGCCAGCCTTCCCAAAACCTGACCCGAGCCTGACGGAAACTCAATGTTGTACTGATGCATGATCAGGGCAGGATCTGGGCCTTATCCGGCTATCCTGATCAGGCATGCCACACCGATACCTGATTCGGACCTGATACGACATCAGGCAGCCTGACTAAATTTCTGCTCGGGATTGTCTAATTGCTTGCCTATTTCTGGGAAATCATTCTTGAATTTTTCAACTTCAATAAATACACTTACTCTCCAATCCACGTGTTGTAGTCGTAGTGGAGTCACTCTATCGTAGTATAATCCAGGAAGATCTTTTATCGCAATGTTCTGATGCGAATTCTGGCCGTTCAGACTCCCCTCCCCCGGAGACACAAGGCTCAAAAACACTAGTATCCAGATTTCCATCATGTTTCCCCTATTGTTGCTGGATATTTTCAGCTCTTACTCCAGCGTTACAACTGGGGCTTCTTGATCAATGATTGCTGGTTCAATGGATGTTGGAGGGCCCGGATGCACTTATAGTTGGTCAGTCACCACTGGATTCACTATCGCCACAGGCCTTCCCTTATAGCGTGCTGCTATATAGAAGCTTTTTGTTGAGCCACTGATCGCGTTCGCCTGTCCGATCCCCGTTTGTTAAATTAAGGGGTCCTTTGGTCCCTCGGGTCCTCTGATCTGATGATCACACTGTTTCACTTTACCACTGGCAACAGCTTCCGCCCGTTTTTCTCGATTTTTCACTCCCGCGCGGCGTACCATGAGTTTTTGTAATAATTCCCGAGACGAGCAGCGGAAGTCTGGCTTGATTTACTAGCCCTCAATGGTGGTAACAATAATATTAATCAGAACTAACCCTATCGTCGGACATCGACACCGCTCCCTTTTTACCGGTGCACTCGTAGTCGGTTCGGGGAATATGCAGGGATGACTGGGAGTATCTAGGGTTAGATCATACACATTCGAGCGGGTAATCGCTCAGAATCTCAGTATTTTGGGAATACGTAATGTTCGAGCGGGTAATCGCTCAGAACATCACTCGAAAGGACTTATATTGGGAGAGTAGGAATATTCGAGCGGGTAATCGCTCAGAAATTTTCCCGTCAGGATATAGCTTGTGCGGGTTATCGCACTAAAGCTGTCAAGGTGCTGGATTCACGCTAGAATCGCTAAGGAAATGTGCCGAAGGCGACGTGCAAGTGCTTTCCAGTTATGCGGGAGTAAATGTTGATAATAGTCCGATGACACCCGCGGAGTTCCCGGGGAAATCTGCTACAATGTGAAACAAATACGGAATATGCTGCTCGTCAGGAGAGTATATTAGTATTCTCGCAAGTGACCGTACCGCCCCTGCTGCTGTCTTTATTCGTACGGCACCCACGTCAAAAAGCACTACTCCCGGATCAACAGCACTGATTCTAACGAAGTTCAAATCGTAATCTAAGTTTACTTCAAATATTGCAGATCCGTGCAACAACTGAGGTGATTCTAATTCGTGTTGTACTTCACCGGTCGGTACTGATTCTAAATTATCTTCGTATATTCTAAATTGTCTTCAATGCCTAAATGAATGTAGCGGACCATTGAAGAATCTAAATATGAGGAGACCGGAGCGACTAATGAGTTCCGTGTAAGTTGTCTGCGTACTGACGACTGAATCCTTGAGGGCAGGGAGTCGAGCTCTCTGTTCACTCCTTTTTGCAAACCTTGCTTTCCCACATTCGGTAGGAGCTATGGTGGACTTCCCTCGTTATCATCACGTACTGGACCTCGTATTTCGGTCAGCATTACCTGGTTGCGGATTCCCATCTTGGCAGAACGTGAGAAAATCTTCCAACTGCAGTCCCCATGGTTTCGGGTGTTTCCGGTGTCACTAGATCCCCTCATTCGCCAGCCAGCGTGTGTTGCATGTGAGGATTTTGGGAAATTACTTATCGATTCCTAATGTTCATTCTAACATCCCAATACATTCACTCGTATGACAATTTCACGGCATCTACATGTTTACGAATTAGGTGACCATTTGGCATTTTCAATATTACATTATTTCTATCTGTTACATCTACTATAGTATATGGTCCATGGTATTGACCATCAAACTTACCCTTCCGGACCTCCTTTTTCACCCAAACCTCGTCGCCTACGCGGCCTGTAAATGGCCGGGCCTTTTCATCATAGTACCGTTTGTAGTTTTCTTTCGCCTTGTTGATGTTTTCCCCCGTGATTTCACGAATTTCCGATAGTCGCCTTATCAATTCCGATGTAAAGTAATTATAGGTAGAGAGTTTGGGCTCCGTAGGAAACTGGCTTGGCAGTCTCGGTAGTCTCCCGTATACTACCTCGTACGGGGTGAAATTCGTCGCCTCGTGCACACAGGTGTTGTAAGATAGTTCGGCGTAGGGCAATAGTCTGTCCCAATCGTCATATTTCCCGATATAATGCTTGATATACTCCGTCAGCATGATGTGACTTCGCTCTAGGGCACCGTTCGTTTGAGGTCTATATCCAGACGTTGTAAGCTGTTTGATTTTGAATATCTTCGCAATTTCTCTTAGAAGACTACTCGTAAATGCGGCTCCCCGGTCAGTCAATATAGCGCGCCCAGCCCCAAATTGACTTATGAGCCGTCGCGTGATTGCCTCTGCAATGGTGGCTGCTTTTAAATCCGGGATAGGCTCTGTCAAACAATACTTCGATAATTGATCTTGCATGGTTAGTATATGCTTATTTCCATGCGGAGTAGTGGGTAAAGGCCCTACGGTGTCCAGTGCAACTTTATCAAAGACGTCCACAGGTGTATCTGTAATCAGCATCGGTTCGCGAGTTTTAACTCGCACGAGCTTCTGCTCCTGACAGCTCTTGCAGCGCCTGATAAAGTTTTGCACATCATTACGAAGTGATGGCCAATAAAAGCGTTCCCAGATTTTCCGGTAGGTCTTTGTTACCCCCCGATGACCGCCCATCAAGCTCTCATGGAACTCGCTTAAGATGGTATTCCGATCTTCCGGCCTCGGCATTTGTATTTTCCCGTAACAAATGGTCACTGCAACCCCCGAATTCTCAAACATCTCGTGAACCTTGTCAACAAGTTCGCCTGCGGGCAGGGAATCTGTATAATCTCCGGCGCGGGATATTCGAAGAGATTCAACGTGGTTACGTTCTAAAATCCTCTTCAAGTTGCTTAATCCCTTAAAAATGTTTTCATCTTCAGTTTTTTCGAAGTACCGGGATTTTATGATTATACTGTAGATCTTATTCTTCCGACAAGGCGTGACAACAATTTGTCCTACCCTTGGACTTGCCTGTTTAATTCTGTCCGCATCAATTCTTCCCAGATTCGAGAGTATTTTCCCAATTGGCGTAACGAGTTCCCCGTCTGCGGATACAAAATGGACGTAGTTATCGGGTTTGTATGTTAGACATTCCCGGGTTTCAACGACGGGGTTATTGACTTTCACCACTTCCCCTTTGTGATTGCCTTTCTGGTCATTCTCGCTTTCCGATGTTGATGCTACGGCACACAGGTCATTATCGCTAAATCTTATAGTTTTCGATGGTTCGTTACACGAGTTTGTTTCTTCCGTCTTTGGTCGTGGAGTAAATATCTGCCTTGGTGTGGGGTTAAAGGGAAACGGAGTTGATCGTGCGGTAGGAACTACTCCTGCAGCCGGTAAAGAGAACCTTACCTCTCGCGAACGCGCTTTTTCGCCACCGCTCTCCGTTGGATATGAGCGTAACGGTGTATCATCCCCTTTTCCGTTCTGTTTTTCCGGTATCACCTTACTGCCTTTGTCTGCGTTTTGCGTAGATTCCTCAATGACAGGGGGAACGAGATCATTTTTGGAAAGGCTTACTCGTCGCAGGAGTTCGGTTTCCGATAACTGCGGAACAGTATTCGTTAACTTCTCAATACGTCTAGCAAGCACAATATCCTCTAGCTCATCATCAAAAGGATCCAACTCCTCGAACTTCTCCTGCATTTCCTCCGGTATCGAGTCTCCATCCGAAACAGTACCTAATACGATTTCAACGTCCTCGTCATCTTGAACCTGACTCGTCCCTTTATCTTGGAATTTCCCCTCCAGAAAACGTAGGGATTCATCAAATTTACTGAACGACTCTTGAAGTTGCGCAGCTAATTCGCCCGTGTCATTCATAGAAGGTGAATTAGTGGCCTCTAACTCTGGGGCAGTTGGCTGTGGATTTTCCTCTGTATGTTCCTTCGGTTTGATAGGGAATTCCCCGGACTGTACCTGCTCCTCGAATACACTATCGTCCGAGCCCTCGTCAACAGAACTCAGATTAACAACAACGGTGTCGGGTGTCTTGGCGGTCAGTGGCCTGCTCAGCCCTGCTGACGTCTCGGGTTCAGTGATCTTAGGCGGCAACTCCGCCGGAGTTAGCGGGCGCCTCGACGGTAGGAGTGGTGCGGGTAGCATACTACGATGCATTCTCTGTATCGGCGGATCGGATGCCTCAGTACTTGACTCATCGGTTTCAGATATTGTGGGTACCGCGGGGGTAGATTGCGTGCGAGAACGAGTCCTAGCAGCAATCCCACCAAGGTTTTGAGTCGCCGAAAATCTAGTAACTCCCGCCCGTCTAGAGGGTCCTGGTGGTCTCCCCCGACCCCTTGCTCTCGTTATACTACTTCCCCCGCGTGCTGATGTCGGCACATGCTCGAGTTTATCGGGAGTACCCTTTTCGTGCTGTCACTTCCGGAACACTCCGAGCTTGATTCCCCTGAAATTACCGGGTTTCGGGAAAGCGCGTCCGCGTTGACGTTCAATTTCCCGGCCTTATAGACAAATTCGTAGTCGTACCTTATCATTTTCCATTTCCACCGCGTAAGCCGTTTTCCAGGATCATCCATGGCTCCTATCCATTTCAGGGGTTCATGATCGCTAACAAGCTTAAACCTTCTACCATACAGATAGGTATTAAAATGCTCTATCGAATCAATGACCGCCAGGCATTCCTTATCCGTAGCGGAATAGTTCTTCTCAGCCTTTGTTAGTACCCTCGAATGATAAGCTATCGGCAGATCTTGCTCGTCATGTTCTTGCGATAGTACTGAACTTATAGCGATGTCCGAGGCGTCTGTTGTTAATGTGAATTGCTTATCCAAGTCCGGGTACTGCAATATTGGTTCCTTGCATAAAGCTTTGCAAAGGTCCCTGAAACTGCTCCTCTGTGGAGGTCTCCAAGAGAATGCTAACCCCTTCTTTAGTAGGTCAAATAATGGCTTTGCACGCGCTGAGAAATTCGGTATGAACCGTCGGTAGTAACCGGCCAACCCCAGAAACTGGCGCATATTCTTCGGAGTCTTCGGGGTAGGAAATTTCTCTACTGCTCTTAATTACTTTAGATCCATTCTCAGCCCGTCACGGCCTACTATGTGTCCGAGATAAGCAACCTCTCGACGAAGAAATTCGCATTTGTCAGGTTGCAAGGTGAGATTGGCTTCTTCAAGGCGTCTCATGAGGCGTCGAACCTTGATCTTATGTTCTGACAAGGATTTCGCGAAAACCACGACGTCATCTAGGTACACAAATAATTCCGTGCCTTGCAGTCCTCTCAGCACGTTATCCATTAATCGCTGAAACGTAGCAGGTGCATTTTTCAACCCTTCGGGCATCCTAGCATATTCGTAATGCCCATTTAAAGTAGAGAAAGCGGTTTTTGCTCGATCCCCGTGGTCCATCGGGATTTGTTGAAATCCGCTAGCTAGATCGAAAGTTGAAAAATACTGCGCCTGGCCCAATTGGACCAATATCTCTAGTATATTGGGCAGTGGATAAGCGTCAGATACCGTTTTTTCATTAAGTTTGCGAAAGTCTATCACCATTCGCATGCGCGGACGGCCCTGCGAATCAGGTTTCTTAGGCACTATCCACACTGGCGAATTATACGGCGATTGCGAAGGAATAATTATCCCATCGCGCAGTTTTGTCAGTACTTGTTGTTCGACCTCATCCCTATGAATTACTGGGAATCTGTACTGTCTGGTGTTTATCGGCAAGTCGTCGACAGTTGGAATTTTATGATATACGCGATCCGTGCACTGTAACTTATCGCCTTGGAGCTTGAACCGACCCGGGTATTCCTCGATAAGTTCGCGAACGTGTCTCTGTTCCTCTTTGTTGAGATGATCTAATCGCAATGCAGCTAAAATGGCGTCTACGCGATCTGCCGGGGAAACAGCGTCCACGTCCGTTGACTCGGTATCCTCGAGCTCAGATTTCTCGTCGGGACTATAGTAGGTAAATGGCACTAATTCCTGTGCTCCTGGCTGGATTTCTATATCCTCGTTCGAGGTATTAATTGCCATCACGTGGCAGTGGCCATTGGTCTGAGTGACTAGGGCTTCGCCCAGGAACAGCCCTTCCGGTGCCGCCACACGAGCCAGGTAGCCTTCTTTTAAATCCCTATTTACCACTTCTAACGTTACTTGCTGTCGGGTGCGCGCTCGTATTCGAAAGACTCGGTTGGATTTTGCCGTTAATATGCGATTGATTATATGAGGGTTGGTATCAACGAACGGTTTTGGTCGGATGGGGTCACTTTGAGTAACCATGGTATTGTGGTTGAACGAAATCTCCGCCTTTTCCTCGCGAAAGTATGGTTTCCCAATTATAGCATCGGCTGCCAATGGTAAATCGTACATGACATTGAACTTTGTCGGCTTGTCTGTGAAGTGAATTAATACGGTACCAAGTGTTAGTATTTCCTTTTCCGCGATTCCTGAGACTTTGATTATCTCATCTGTATTTATTTCCTGATCTTCGTCTATAGCCCTTAGCTTAATAAGGCTGGCGTCCGAGCCCGTGTCCAAGAAAAATCGTCCTACTCGGTTACGGAGTTCCGGGGCTGACATTTCCACTACCGGTGTTTCTACTGAGGCGCTCATCCAGAGAACGGTGCAGACTTTTCCAGGAATTTCACCGTGTTTTGCTTCTCGTCCAAGCGACTCGCATGACGCGATTCTTGTGAACGGCTCGCCGTCGGACTTGGGTGACGAGCCTCCTGGTAGTTTAAAGACTGGCGATCACCCGGACTAGACGAACGATCAACTCGTGCTTTAGAACAATGGCAGCATTCGCTGCTGGGTCGACCGTGACGTTCACTCTCTCGGGTATAGTCCCCACTTCTCTGACGGTGCTTCAAAATTCCCGTCGGTCTTGGTGGAAAATC
Organism: Cephus spinipes; assembly: GCA_963971525.1. Lineage (NCBI taxonomy): Eukaryota > Metazoa > Arthropoda > Insecta > Hymenoptera > Cephidae > Cephus > Cephus spinipes. The sequence goes on from OZ020574.1 coordinate 21,010,663, forward strand.
ATGATCAGGCGATTCCTGCCGAACCGTGTATTCCCGCCGGGAACTCCGATACACAGGCGATGGGGTGCGCGAGCCATAATAACGATTCGCATCGTACCTTCGCCGATCGTATGGTCGGTCATCGTCCCGATAGTGTGACCGCGATTCGCGCGCGTAGCGATATTCACCCTCGTCTCGGTATGTCGGCCGAGAATCGCTGGTGTGATAAGAAGAGCGCGTATTCTGTTCCGCGTGTGAGGGACGATCGTAATAAGAGGGGCGAGCAGAGTTACCGCCTTCCCTCGTGTACAGGACACGACTTGGACTAATTTCGCGGCGTTTTCGACGTTCGTCTCTATCGGCAAATCTTTGGGCTATGTGAAAGGCCTCTTCCAACGTCGCCGGTTCCTTCGCGTCTACGGCATCACTCATGTTTGTCGGTAATCCGTCTATAAACGCGGTCAGAGCTAACTGTCTTAACGGATCCTTTTCTCCTTCCGGTGGGTCAACGTTATGTTGCGCCCGATATGCAGACCGTCCTCCGCTAAGGAGGATCCGTATCTTATCGTAAAATTCACCGACCAGCTGGCCCTGTTTCATCCTTATCCGCGAGAGAGCATCCGTCTAATAGTCATATGTTTTGCCCGTGGCAAGACGGCTCTTTAGATATTTGATATAAACTGCGACGGTGTTTATCTGTTCGCCGTAAACGATATTCCTGATATCACCCTGTAGGTTCCCTATAGCAGCTTTAACGTATTCGCTCTCCGTGCCTGGTGGTAGCAACGATGCACCATTCTGTATGTCTTGTAAGTAATGTCTGAGAGACATATTCTTCCCATCATATTTGGGAACTAGCCCCAACCGTTTCTGTAGCGTCATGCTGCTCATTATCTCAGTCACATTATTAAGCAATCGCGTAGATATGTCTGGGTCGGTCGCCATAATGATCAAAATTCCTTGCGGCGAGGTTTAAAAGAAGAAAGGAGGTTACTTATTTAGATTCTAAATCCCCGTTAATTTTAACAGATAGCTACAATATCGAACATCCACCAATTCCGCTTTCAATCCTCGGGGGTAGTCAAGAAGTATCCCACTTCTGACACCAATTAACTTGTGACGTGCAGGGCATTATTACGCGTCCAACGGAGTTAATCTCCCACGCTACGCGTAGAAGTTTATATTTATTTTTGTTTTGGGTAAGCTCTTGACTGCCGTCCTATACAGGCCCGGTCGTTTGGATTGCCACTAGGTGGAGGAATTGGTGTATGGTCTTTCTAAATCAAAGATGCAGTAATCCCAATGAAATGATTCAAATATATTGTTACAACTAGATTTTGCTTAAGTGCTAGTTATTAAAATAGAAAATAAAGAAAGTGCCGGATGGTCTTACAGCTATGTTTGCAATGGTCTCGTAATGCCGTGCCCACACTCACTCCTGCGTACTCACTCTCATACGTTCATTCGGCGTGCAACGCTGGATGCCAACGCTGCCCTTGGTGTTCGCAATTCTTCTTTACACGACTCGAGATCCTTCACTTTGGTAATCACTTAAACTACACGACAGTATTGTTCGTGGCAAAAATCAGAATACTAATATCTAAACTCACATTGACTGATACGCTACGCGTGCAACTCGTAGGGCTCGATACGTCTTAATCGACTTACAAACGGCGATAGATAACAGTACGCGGAACTCCCGTGAGAATGATAGCCGCCGCGCGATGCAATTTGTGAGGAGCTATTCCAGCCCGAACTATGCGCTCTGGTGTGTATCTGGAGACTGATTTGCCTTCCCTGATCTAACCTACTTTCTGCTGAAAGTAGGTGGACAGGTAGGGGCAAATCTTACTAATTCAGCGGTTTTACCCGCTCGCGTGAATCCTGGAATTTTCAGTTCACACGTTTTAGGCACGTTCTTGGTGCGATAAGACCGGAAGCTAGCTTCCTCCCAATTTGCTGCAGTCGGCATCTCGGAAATCGCGTGACCCCTCTGTTGCATCGTGTGTCGTATCTATTTGTATGCGAGATTAACTTCCAAAAGCACGGCACGTGACAATATTGTCTATATATTTTTTTAAAACCATATAAAAAATATATCGGCAACATATATGTTGTGGTATATATCACGTATACGTCATATACGTGAAGTATAATTAATATATACGAAAAGTATTTAAAATATATGAAGTATATTTTGGAGTATATTCCAACATATATTTTTTTCCGTATGTCTTAAGACATATTATTAGAGTTGAGAATCTAGATATATTCGCCTATGTTAATTCTAAATTTGTATACGTGGAAAAACATATACGAACGGATACGAAGGGATTGTATCACGATGTTTTAATTCAACGATGTTTGTTAGAACAAGTGCTAGAGAATGCATTAAAAATCGCTAGACTCCTACCTGACGAATTTGCATATTACGTCATGAAAGGACCAGGCTATATGGCTATAATATCAGGAGAAGTAGCAAATATTATAAAATGCATACCAGTAGAAGTTACTATAAGAAGCACTACCGAATGTTATCAAGAATTACCGGTCTATGTACGAAACGAATCATACTTCTTAACACCAAAAACACATATTCTCCTAAAAACTGGATTTCAAATGACTTGCAATTCAATAGCATCACCAGTATACTATATTGAACCTGAATGGTATATGATGTTACCTGAACCATGCAAAACGCGCACACCTATAATCATAAAACCCAATACTAACCCTACATGGAAATATATAGATCCTGTATCGTTAGGAACCGGCGGTATATATGGGCAAAGAGATTTAGATCATTTACGCGAACATATTATGTTTTCCGTTGTTCAACCCGCTGTACTAAATACAATAGCGAGAGAATTCACAGGACAACCGAGCGTGCATCAGGGAATGTCTATAACTAATCTTATGAATGAAGTAGATATACGCACTATAGAGTGTAAGGCATGGGAAAACACTTGGAACGTATTTATCAAATTTGGAACTGCGAGTGCAGGATTATTTGGTATAATGATGACTGGTTGTAGATACGATCGTACATAACTATACCTTACACACCATATATGGATGGTCGATCCATCTAATCGGAGCCTTATGGGACTCCGTTGCTCATTTGCTAATTTACTTAGGGAGAAAACAAGAATTAACTCCAAAGAAAATGTCTAGTAACCATGACGAAGAATCTCAACAAACCACACCACCAGCTGAACCTAGGCATACCTCTAATCCTAAGGAAGAACCTCGTGTTTGTATCAAATACCCAACCAATGAACTCCAACAATTCCGCCAAGGTGTATTCTCTCTCTCTCAATAAGCTTCTTGGAAAATTTCTATCTCTGCTTCACATGACGTCCAGCTTTAATCCATGCTACCAATAACCATTGAACTCGACTGTACTTCATGTCACCAGGATGCGCTTACCTAATACTGACTCCGCTATAATTCAAGAATGAGACGGCTTATGTCCAGAAGAATACCCTGACAGATATCAGGCTCTAATTTCTGCAGTTTGCGTAAAACAATTAAATAGAACAGCATATATCAGCTTCAACCTACGATTACTATGCAGAGACTGTTGGGAAGAAATATATGAAGATCAAGAACACTACGAGCATATCAAGGAATGGCATTATTTGAGAAAGAATAATATGCTGATCTCTCCACCGTGTTACAGGTGCGATCTGAAATTATTACAGAACGCTGAAGCGATTCGGTGTAGAACCTGTATAGGCGGATACCTTGGAAACGAGACAGATTATCATCGAGGGAAAATCATCTCATTATATATCCAAAGAAATCCTTAGACAGTACCAGATCAAAACAATGAGGCATAGATGTATACCATCCACTCCAGAAAGAATGACAGAGTATTTTGAATTGTACCCAGGAATGTGGGTACCGCAATTTTGGAATAACTTACGAGAAGAAGAGCTATATTCCAGAGGCCCCTTCCTATCTAATCCGAAAACGTTCATAGAAGGGATAGAACTCATATTTCCCGAAGGATACTATACTCTCGAAAGAGTAAACCCGAATGTAACGGAAGGAAATCAAGAAATTCAATCGCAACAATTGTCGCCAACTCCGGGAATATTACCGCCATTTTCATCACTTCCACAAGCATTCTCACGTGAACAGCCATTCTTACAAGAATTTCAACTTCCAGGACCATCTTCATTACAGTTCTCCCAACGGTCTCAAGAAGAATTGCAACTTCCAAATCTCTCTTCACCGCAATTATCGGAATATTTAGAAGAAGAATTACAACAATTAATTAATCAAATTCCGACAATATTTCCCCGACTGACAGTAGCCGATGAACTACTCGCATCACAAGCAGAATCGACATTTCCAGAATTATTCCCACAACCATCAACATATAAACAAGAATCATCAAGGCAACCTCGACAGGAGGGTATTAGACGTCAAAGAGCAAAGAGACGAAGTGCCTCTTCCGATAGGATATACAAAAAACCAAGATGGGAATAACAGCCGTAAGCAAGGGCAGAAGCCTCAGTTATAAAGCCGACGAGGACAACAGGGGAAAAGATCCTGCCCCACTACTCTCAGAGGAAGTTGCGGCTATTTAAGCACGAGTCCTCTTCGCCCAGTCACTACACTCAGTTGACTGTCAAAAGTGCCATCATGACATCGGAACATACACTCGCAGAAACAGAGAGCGAATACGAGATTTGGCCGGGACTGTGGGTACCCCAATTCTGGAAGACCTTGCCATTTGAGCAGAGGTCTGAACGGGCTCTCGCGTTAACTATCGTGGAGCTTGCCGATGATGAAGGAGCCGTGACGGCGGTCACGAAACAGTGAATATAAGTGATAGTGACAGCTCACCTGAAGGGCAAGAAGACGATAAGAGCGATATATTGTGCTACTCACCAATGCCGGCGTCACCATCTTTGTATGGTCCGTCGTGCAGCCTACTAACAATCACGTGGGACGGCGAAGGACCCATTTCGTGGGGACACCTCCCACCGGACGAGTCGTGGGATGACGGGCAGTCAGAACGAGGACCGGAGCAACAAGACCGCCCACGGCAGAGGTCCGCGAGCTGCTAGGCCACCAGGGACCAAGGGAACACAGAATGTGACGCCATAAGATGATGCAGAGAGCACCATCAACCAGCAGATGACGTCACCTGGAACAAAGGCATGGCCAAGGACTTGATTGGATTTAAAATAGAGTATTTTAGTTAGATAAGCCTAACCTAGCAGGATGTATAATTATTATATAACAAGATTTAACTTGCATGAAACTAGATATATCCTAAGTTGGATAAAAACCAAAGCTAAGATAAGGAAATAATTTAGGATGATATAGAATAACAAGATAAGAAAGCCCTATGCAAATCGACACCAAAATATCAACAGGAAACAGATAAAAGAACCTATGTAAAACAATACCTTAAAGGAAAGATGAAGGCTGATGCAAGCATCGCGCTACCAAGCGTACCCCCACAATAGCAAAACCTTTATCCAAGAATAGTATAAAAAGCGAACGTGGTTCAGGGCAGACAGTACAGCGAAACCCAGTGCATAAGCAACATCAGTGACGTATAACCAGTGAATAAGCAGTGCAGTATTGTCGAAAGCCATAGGGCATTATTAAGGAAACCTTTGTGATAATAACTCTACAGTATTTTTATAACCACCTTCATATTAATACATTTTTTTATAATAAATATCTTAATTAAAAGATATTGCTGTGAGAAGTTACTGCGAACGCCTTCTACATCATTTTTCCTCCAGTTATATCCTTCAAAAGAGAGGACCTACTAATTCACATCCTCTAAGCGAGAGGATCTACTAAGTCCAATAATCCTCTAAAGGAAGAGGATTCACCGAGTCAGAACCTCCTAAGGAGAGGTTTCATCGAGAAAACAGGAGGAAGTCCTGTCCAGATTAAACAAGGTACGACAATTATCTATTCTCCTCAATCCTTACCTACTGTAAGAACGCTTTCCGACTTCTTGTGAATATATTCCGAAACGGGTGTTCCCGAGAACACATGACGGTCTTCAAGGATCCTGAAACATAGTAGAAACGTCGATTAGCTTATGCAAGCAACCCTAGGGCAACGAACAGACAACTACTAATACTATCCTGCAAAGGTACATCCTGAAGCTGAGATCGAAACGGAGTGCTCATTAGAGTATCTCGTCAGTAAGGATCGTAACCGGGCGGTGATGAGTTTTCCCGAGGGGAAATACAATAACATTAACAGGCACGTGAGATTCACCCCCAAGGGGGGAAATCAATAGCAACAACAACAGCAGCAGCAACAACCACCACCATAAAGACTACAATATAACTACCTAACTGCCGGAAACGGGCAGAAGACCAGCCAACTGGAACGGTGTCATAAGTGAAGTGATAATATGAAGTGATATATATATAAAAAAAAAAATGTTCCTAGCTCTAACATAGTTTTATAAGACCATTATAACTAACACAGTCTCGTAAGTAATTTTTCTATTATCAATATATGTTAGCAATATAAAATTTTAATCATTCACATAGTTTTATAAGACCTTTATAACTAATATAATCTCATAAGTAATTTTTCCATTATCAGCAATATAAAATTTATTCAACACTTCCATCATTCGCCACTAACCTCACATCATGCAAAATCCAAAAATTGTTTTCTCTACCGAGATTCGATCGTTACGAATTTCATTCCTAACTCTCGATTAAGGGGGGAGGTGTTACGTCCGGATGAGAACCTTCAGTCACACTTCATGTTTTCAACCTACATTTTGTCTGGTGCGACGCATTATGCTAGTGTCATCTTAGTGAATCATGACAACCGATAATATAAACATTAATTTTCAAAGAATAATGCCAATCCGTCACTACCTTAAGAAAACACGTCAACAGCTAGCCTTAGCACCTCTGCGACAAATAAGATATGTACGTCTTATAGAAATCATAGTATAAACAAACCAGTGGTCACGCGCTATGTGTGTGACCCGAAAAGCTATGGTATAAGGAAGAGGTTACAAAAGACGAATGTAAGGTCAAAAATTAGAGGAAAACCCCCACCTAGTGATCAAGGCCTAACAGTGAGTCATAGGTCAATTAAAATGGAAGATCAGTTCGATCCAGTGGACGTTTTGGGTCAGCAGTCACAGAGGCCAGTCAGGAATCGGAAGTCAAACGTTACAGTCAGATGACAAATTGTTCCCTAAAAAAAATTCAACTCAAGGAAAAGATCTAAGTTCAAATTTTATAAATCTTTCCAAGTCTTTTGTCACCGATTCCAAATTCGAATTCAACAGTTAGACATCATATTGCTAATCTATTTTATAACGTATGTTATTTTATTTTAACTTTAAATTAAAATTATTGAGTTGTAATTGTAATAACCCGTATGCAACTTTATCGCCAAATTTTCTATTAACTATCTTCCTTCAAATCCTCAAACCAATCCCTATCCCTGTTCAACCAACACGAAATTTCTTAATCCGTGGTAAAGTGCACCACTTCGTAAGTAAAAGTTCAGTTTATCAGCTTTCTGAAAGGTTTCATATTGTGGATTTAAATTCTAACCACCGTCAGTAACAATTCGTTTTGCGCAACCAGTCTCATGAGCATCAACGACACAGGGTGCAAGTAACTGGCCGATCCCGGGTAAATTTCCGAAAGGTTAGACCCTAAACAGGCCATCGTGACCATCCTCCTGACGTTGCCCATTGCTTATAAATATTTGCCAGTGGAGTGGAGTGTATCTGACTTCCCATTACTACCTTACCGATAGCATGCGATCGTTCGTCGGAGGTAGTAACCGTTGTAAATATACTCAGTAGGGTGAAGTCCACCGATCCTCCAACTACCACTACACTGACCGAGTACAATCGTCAATTGGATGTCACAATATCAAAACCATTGACAAATTTACTCAAAGATGGAATAGAATTCAAATGGGGCGAGGCACAACAGGAAGCATTTAAAATTCTGAAAGGAAAATTATGTAAGGATCCGATTTTACAGTATCCCGATTTCACGAAACCTTTCAATATCACCATTGACGCATCAGGGTATGCGATCGGAGGAGTGTTAAGTCAAGGACAGATAGGAAGAGACTTGCCAATTGCATATACGCCAAGGCTACTGAATAAGGCAGAATTAAATTATTCTACAATCGAGAAAGAATTATTAGCCATAGTATACTGCACGAACTACTTTAGACCATATATCTACGGTAGAAAATTTACACTAATGACAGATCATAAACTGTTAATGTGGTTGCACAGAGTCAAGGATCCGACCTCCAGACTATTATGGTGGAGATTTAAATTAGATGAGTATGAATACAACATTGTATACAAAGAAGGAAGAGCAAACAGCAACGCGGATGCACTATCTAGAAACCAGGTAGAAGAAAGTAAGATGTTTCCTATAATAGACCATGATACTACGGATAGCAATAACTCAGATAGCGATAGTGATTCATCAGAAGCTATGATTGATTTACCGCAAGTAGAAGCACAACCAAGACAAATAGTAGAGCAAAAAGTTACGCTACCAAAGATCAGAGACAACATTGCCGCAAGGAAAGGCAACATTGTATGTTTTTGTAACAAAGAAGGAAACCCCGCGGACGTGGGGGCCGCAATACTCAAGACTCACAAGGAAGGGTATCGAAGTGTCACCCCCGATTTCAATGAAACTTTGCTATGTTGTAGAGGACAAAAAAATAAGAGACACGTGTTTTTTTTATGTGCCGATATACACTTTAAAGGGGTAAAAACCACCCCCAAAGTTCACCCCCAAAAACAGTTTTTTCACGATATCTCTATTTCTATGTTATTTTTTTTGTTTAAACCAATTGGAGATTGCTTGTTATTGAATGGCGATATTAAATACAGCATTTAGATCTCCGAGGGTCGCATCCCTTATTTTTTATAAGGGTAAAAGTGGTTTTTTAATAACATTTTTCTCTTTAAAATTTCTAAAACTCGCCAAATATTTATAAAAAAAATTTCATTCTAAATAAAATAAGATTCTGAATTTGACCTGTTTCTGTATTTTTCATAAAATCACATTTCAAGAGGGTAAACCACCCCATGTTAGTATTTTTCACTTTCCTTTCAAAAAATTATTTCTACGTAAAATTAACGTAAGTATATTTACATGTGTTAACTCAAAATAATTTTCACATTTTCGTATAAACAAAAATATAGCGGATATCGCAGCTTGGGGGTTAAACTACCCCTACATAATGCGTTCATATGTAGCGATCATCTAACAATAAGTGTCAGTAACCTATTTTGTAGAGGACAATAAATACGAATGTTCTGTTTTATCTGCCGATAAACACTTTTACGGGGTTAAAATCACCCCCGAAGTTCACGCCCCCCCCCCCCAAACAGTTTTTTCACAGTATCTCTGTGTTTTTGTAAATTTCTTTGTAAAACTCTCTTTGAAAAACCGATTAGAGATATTTGCAATAACATTGGAAAGATCTATAGTGGCAATGCTCCTTAGGGTTTCTCTTTTTAGAAATTAAGAAAAAAATTGGTTCTGATTAAATAACAATATTTTTAAATTAATCTATTCATCATAAGCTTCTCTAGACATTAAAAATTTCTCTTCATACAATTAATTTTAGAATCTTAATTTATTAATGCTCCAGCTAATTATAAAAAAATGCATTCTTGCAATATAATATTTTACAAAATTTATAATTTATAATATTTTACAAAATATTATTATAATATTGATATATTATATAAATATTATATATATTATTATATATAATATTATATACAGGGTGTCCCAAAATTACCTGACCAACGGGGTATGGCGGTGTTCGGGAGGCACCACTGATCATGAAAATGACCTTCCTTTTGTCCGGAAGATCATAGTTTTTAAATGGGAGCAGGTCAAAGTTGACCAATCAGAGGAAGGCATCAAGAGAAACGTAGGCACCTGCAAACTCTGAGTTTTCTTCCCTCGCTTTTGTTTCTCGGTGGTTTCGGGCAGGATGACGTCAGCCGAAGATATGGCTATTGGAAACAAGAAACAAGCTATCCAGAACAAAAGCGAGGGAAGGAAACTCAGAGTTCGTAGCTGCCTACGTTTCTCTTGACGCCTCGTTCTGATTGGTCAACTTTGACCTGCTCCCATTTAAAAACTATGACCTTCCGGACAAAAGGAAGGCCATTTTCGTGATCAGTGGTGCCTCCCGAAAACCGCCATACCCCGTTGGTCAGGTAATTTTGGGACACCCTGTATATATAATATTTTACAAAATTTATAATTTATAATATTTTACAAAATATTATTAAAAATTAAAGCATTATGGATTATAAGTAGAACAATAATGAAAATCTTCAAAAAAGTGTTTCAACAAAGTGACTTTTTGCACCAAGAACACCGAATTATGGCAATATTATTACAACCGCCGATTATATATACATATATAAAAGATCGTCATTCAATAAGAAGCAATCTCCAATTGGTTTAAACAAAAAAAAACTGTATAGAAACAGAGATACCGTGAAAAAACTGTTTTGGGGAGGTGGGGGGGGGGGTGAACTTTAGGGGTGATTTTAACCCCGTAAAAGTGTTTATCGGCAGATAAAAAAGAACATTCGTATTTATTGTCCTCTACAAAATAGGTTACTGACACTTATTGTTAGATGATCGCTACATATGAACGCATTATGTAGGGGTAGTTTAACCCCCAAGCTGCGATATCCGCTATATTTTTGTTTATACGAAAATGTGAAAATTATTTTGAGTTAACACATGTAAATATACTTACGTTAATTTTACGTACAAATAATTTTTCAAAGGAAAGTGAAAAATACTAACATGGGGTAGTGTCCCCTCTTGAAATGTGATTTTATGAAAAATACAGAAACAGGTCAACTTCAGAATCTTATTTTATTTAGAATGAAATTATTTTTATAAATATTTGGCGAGTTTTAGAAATTTTAAAGAGAAAAATGTTATTAAAAAACCACTTTTACCCTTATAAAAAATAAGGGATGCGACCCTCGGAGATCTAAATGCTGTATTTAATATCGTCATTCAATAAAAAGCAATCTTCAATTGGTTTAAACAAAAAAAACAGCATAGAAATAGAGATATCGTGAAAAAACTGTTTTTGGGGGTGAACTTTGGGGGTGGTTTTTACCCCTTTAAAGTGTATATCGGCACATAAAAAAAACACGTGTCTCTTATTTTTTTGTCCTCTACAACATAGCAAAGTTTCATTCAAATCGGGGGGTGACACTTCGATACCCTTTCTTGTCAGTCAAAACTACTAAGGCTAACAGACGCAACAATGGCAGTAGGAGAAGTTGTGAAAACTCGAACTAAAACAAATACTATTTTTACTATAATATTAGAAGGCACTGAAGGAATCCGACAAGGTTTAGAAACTTTAAAGAAACTATTAATGAGGGAAAATGCGGAGGCGATTGCAATATCGCACTCTGAAAAAATATACACAATAAAATGGGAACAAATTGAAAAAATGATACAGGAAATATTCGAGGAAACAGAAATAAAAATAGTAGTTTGTGAAAATAAAATAATTATTCCGCCACCGGAAGACCGAAAATTTATAATAGAAGAGAACCACTCAAGTGCGTTAGGAGGTCACAAGGGAGTGACAAAGACCTATGCCAGAGTGAAGGACAGATACAACTGGATAGGAATGAAGAAGGATGTCAAGGAATATATACAGAGGTGTGTGAGTTGCCAAAAGAAGAAACTAGTTAGAGTCAAAACTAAACAACCAATGGTACTCACAGACACGCCGGAAGAAGCTTTTCAGAAAATAGCCATGGATATAGTAGGGCCATTACCTATAACAAAAAGAGGAAAAATGCACATATTAACTATACAGGATGTATTTACGAAATTATCAGCAGCAATCCCTTTGAAGGAAGCGAATTCCAGGGAGATAGCAGAAGGATTCGTGAAAAACTATATGTATATATGTATCTATGGGATACCAAAGACGATATTAACAGATCAGGGACAAGCATTCCTAAGCCAATTTATAAAAACTATAGCAAAGTTATTTAAAATAAAACAAGTGAAAACGACCGCATTCCATCCTCAGAACAACGAAAGTCAACGAGACCTTGATGATCTTCAAGAGGGGAGGTGTAACGATGGTAAAGAAATAGTGTACTTAGATGACAGTGACGACTTACCTGAAAACCAGGAAGACGGTGATAGTGATGTGATATGTTATTCACCAGTCCCAGCATCACCATCATTGTACGATCCGCCGTACGATCTACCAATACCCACGACAAGGGAAGGCGACAGCCCTATCTCCTGGGGTAATATCCCATTAGACGAAGCATGGGATAACGTGCAGTCGGAGCAGGAGCCGGAGCGACACGACCAGCCACGACAGCGGTCCGCCAGCTACTGAGCAGCAGGGACTAAGGAACAATGGCATCACGTCATCACATGAGGTCATCATGCGAGCGCACCACAGAGCCAGCGGATGACGTCATCTGGAGTAAAGACACGAACAAGGACTTGATAAGATTTAATATAACAGGATGTTATATGCGCTCCGGCTCCTGCTCCGACTGCACGTTATCCCATGCTTCGTCTAATGGGATATTACCCCAGGAGATAGGGCTGTCACCTTCCCATGTCGTGGGTGTTGGCGGATCGTACGGCGGATCGTACAATGATGATTGTATTGATTGTATTGATTGTTTGAAATTTTTGTTTCTGCCTGATACAGCTCTGGTGCGTTAACACATTAATTTGGATTATTTTGTTGCAGTATTTCTTATCGCTTTCCTATAAGTCCTTGGCTGGTTTTCCTCCTTTCGTACCTCGTAAACGCTGCGACGCTTCCGACGAGCTAGCCTCTGAAGCGGCGTACCGTGGAACGTAAGGTGGTCTAATTTAATACTACCTTGCGAGTTCCGGGTAACCTTTAGGTTTAGTTACGTTTTTTTAATTCTTTTCTTGGTCGTGGTGCCCCTATCTGATTTGCGTAGCCTTGGTGCCCTTAGTTTCGTTACGTTTTATGATACTCTTACTTGGCCATGGTGTCCTTATCTGTTGCGTTGGCCGTGTAGCCCTTAGGTTTAGTTTGCCTGGTGGCAAGTTTAGGTTTAATTGCTCGGTGGCAATCGGTTACCCCGGATTAATTCTCTTTCACGACCTTCGCTGCCCTGCTTAAAAAATACGATAGAAAACGATTAAAAAAATCCTATCTAATCCAATCGTGTTTTTGGTTCGTAAAATTTAGATTCGTTATCTAATATTTCCTATACAATTTCTATCGTTTTATATAAAAAGAAGCAGATCAATTGTTTATCGTTTTTAATAGATTTCTATCTTGAATTGTTACCGTACACCGACAGGCAATATACGTTTTTTTAAAGAACAAATATTTAAACACCTTAAATTATAGTCAATCTGTTTATTCAACAACTTATAGCAATTATTTCTAGTCATAAACGTTCAGTAAGATTAATTAAGTAAGGAACAAAATTATATGAGTTGTATGTAAACCGGAAGTATTAATCCATCTCATCGAAATCTGAGTGCACCACAGATTGAATTTTCTTTTTTATTACGTTGTACCTTCAATTCCTTGACAGAAAACAAATAATAGTACGTAACAATATTTTAATACTGCGTGCATCCATTTTTCGCAAAAATATAATATATATTAATTGCATATTATATAGGATGACTGTATGCATAACACGACAAATTGATCACTAGTTAACTGTACTAAGAATACATTGCACATAAATTCTCAACCAAAAGATTGATTTCATTGAATATCTTGCGATAAGGGAAAAATTTGACAAAAATCAGCGTCTTGGAGATATTAAGAATACTTTCTTTTATCGGAAAAATTAGAGACTTCATTTCATATGAAAGTTTTCTATCGAATATGTTAAATAATTTTTTTAATTCATTTATTAGTAACTTTTTGGAATTATTATTAAAAATAAACGTTCTTCCTATCTTCCAAGACGTCGATTTTTTTCAGTTTTTATTCTCGTGTCAAAGCACTCAAATTCGAATCAAATGAGATTCTTGGTGGAAAATGTACGTGCAATGCATTCTTAAATTCATGATAATTGTTGGGGAAACCATTTGTTACATTAAGCCATATAAGAAGGTTATCGTTTATTTCATATTCTTCCCTAATAAGTTGGTGACGATAGAAAACGATTCGATTCCTATCACGCATTTTCATATTAATACATATAAAAATATGATTCATATAGAATCATATAGCATCATATACGTAATAGAACGTGAATTTCATATTACCATAGATAGACGTACTCCTTATATGAAAATACATATAGGTATAGATTAAATTTCTATCGTATTATTACGATAAAGCAACAACCTTATAGGTTCAGATTACATTAGATAGAAACTCTATCATCACTTCAACTTGATGTAGATAGGACTGATAGAAAACGATTGAAATTGACAATTAGTTTTATCGTTTCTTATCGACTTCTATCGTATTTTTTAAGCAGGGTGTATTGAAAACAAGCCTAGCGCTCGTGGTACTCGTTGGTGGTACCTGGCGTTCAACATTCTCAACTTTGCTGAGACCACCCTTTGCAAAAAGTGCCATTGAGTGATCAATGGCGGGCTATAAAAAAAGGACGATAACCATACAGTTTTAATGTGAATTGTATAGGAAAGTTAAGGGCAAACACTGAATGACAACAATTCGAATGGAAAGACAATGGCAAGCATGAATGGAATTTTTTTTCCATGGAAACTTAATGGAAATGCCAATGGATAACGAAGGACAAAATTCCTATGGCATTTGTCTAATCATTGTCCAACGTGGTCCAGTGCGAATTTTAATGGAAACAAGGCAATGGAAAACTTTGCGTAAGGGAATCTTGTATGGAATTACTATAATCAATGACAATGCATTGGTGTGTAAAAAATTCCCACAAAACCCCCTTAGGAGCATTTACCATTGCCTCTTATTTCTGTTATATCTGTTTCAATATATATATATATATATATATATATATATATATATATATATTGTGACGGGGCAGATTTTACCCCGTCAGGTCCTCGGCGGGAACTGTCGTGTTACGCGGGAAAACGCGTGTTAGAAAAGAATCCAGGGAAGAAGCCACCACCTCAAGGGCTAACGAAGTTGCGAATAGGTTGATTTCTAATTTTGTTGTATGATTTTTGCTATGTCCCATGCCGCGAATATTGTATTCGCGGGCTTACCGAGTCTCGCGAAGAACCAGCGAGGGAGCATCAGCGTGGGAGGAACGAGGACGAAAGGCTGAGTGACGTCAGAGCGCCGGCTGGGCCCTAGCTGCGCGCGCTGTAGCTCACCGCACCAATCACCTCGCGACTTGGAGCAACTCTACGCACGCTATCACCCGAGCTACATGAACTGGTCTACGCGTACCGAGTAACTAGCAGGGAGCTATCACTCATTCCGCGTGACATCGACCTACGAACGACGGAGCACCTGTAACGCACCACAACTCATGACGGAGGCCCACCGCTATCGACGAACGGAACGAAGACTCGCGAACTGGGAATCCGGGGACGCCTGGTGAACCGTTGCGAATTCCTATGGGACGACGGAGCCCATCGCGGGACAGCCAGTAATCGCTGTTCCCGAATCGAATGAATTGTCACGAAGACGGATTTGAATAATAGCGCGTGGTGTCATTTTGGAGATTTCTGATTGGGGCCGTAGGACCAATCAGCGGTGGTTGCGAATAAGGGAGAGGATGATAGTCTCCGGTGCTGCCGATTACGATCGAAAGGGAAGGCAACTTCCTTCTTCTTGCCTGGACCGTCGACGACGCGAGTCGTGTTTTTGGAACCGTTTGTTTTCTGGGGTTAAGTCCTATGGAGAATCCGGACTTCGTCCGAGGCCGCGTATACGAGCTAAATTCTCCTTATCGAAGAGACATAGAGATTTCGGTAAGCGATTCGTTGTATTTTTGTGAGCGACGAAATCTCGTATAACCCCGCGTTGTTCGTTTTGTGAATTGTGCCTGTAGGCACGTGGGAGATTTTCCCACTCGTAGAATCGCGATCGTTTTGGGAAGTACGAGATTCCGCCGACCGGCAAGGGACTTTGTTCGCGTAAATATGTTGCCCATTGTGGACATATTTATCGCCCGTTGTGTAAATCGAAGTGCGTATGAATGTGAGCGAATGAGAAGTTCTCTCGGCAAAAATTTGAGTGTTAGATCTTCGAATTTTATTGTATCGCGTTCGCGTTAGGGACGTGTTGCCGAGAGACACGAATTAGTCCTTGAGGTCGTGTTGTTCGAAGTATCGCGAGTAGATCGCGTTGTAATTTTGACTCGACTCAAATATTGAGATGGTATGTGAATGAAACGTATGTCGAATTGTCCGAAAGTATTTATTGAAGATTGAATTGTCGAAAATGTCGAATTGGATCGAATCGTATGAAAGTATCGAGTGAATGTCGAAGTATCGAATTTTATCGGATTGTACGAATGGATTTTAGCGAATCGTAGGAATTGGACTGCGCGGAATAGATCGCGAACGTTATGCGTAGAATTTCGTTTAAGAACATTATTAGAAAGTAATATTGTCATTCGTGGTTGTTTTAGTCGCGATCTTATTGGGTCCATTATTTATTCTGAAATTGTTAAATTTGGATTTTGTCATATCCGCGTGGTCGCGTCCGAAATCGGCGCAAAAATAAACGATCGATTTTGTTATTGTTGACCCAAAAAGCCGAAGTGTTCATTTGATTGAAGTTGTCCTTACTCTTGAAGATCCCCGACGCCTCCGCGGTACTGAGTTAGCCAACGTAGGCACGCGAAGAAGAACCGTAGACATTGATACGTGGTTCCCGTTTTGGAACCTGGCGCCCAACAATACCAGTGGTATTTTTTTGAATTGTATGTATTAGCCCTGGGTTGCCTGGAACGCGAAGGAATCGCGTAAGTTGTGCGCCGGTCAGTCTCTCATCTCCCGACGAGGCTAGATCGCGAAATATACGTCACAATATATATATATACAGTAATGCGCAATTGAAGTGGAACACTTGAATTTTTTTACATATCTGTGAAAGTATGACGGATTTCGAAAAACCAAAGACATATTTTTTAGGAAATTTCCTTCCCGTTCGAATGGTTAAGGTTTTATCCCGATCGGATACAAAATGGCCGAATGGCAGGGGTTGGAGTGAAAAAGTGCGTTTTGGAACTTTTTGAAAAATTCGAGATCTAGTAGTTCCGGAAGGAAAATTATATTTCTAATTAGGGCACGAGAGAGAGCATCCTTCGGCATTAAAAAAACACCCCCATTGAACCCCTGTAGGATCACTCTAGGGGGAGTTACACCCCTTGAAGTGAAAACACTTAAATGGCCATAACTTCCGAACGCGCCGGCCAATCTGGTCCAGTTTTTGCATGATTTCATCTTTAATGATACTGCAGATTCTCACAAAATTACTGTTCTCGGAGATGATCCCGTGACGGAGATCTCGAGCTTTCGCAAGCGCACCCGAAGCTTCCCCGCCATTTTTCATTAGGAAAGCGATGAAATAGAAGTTTCATTTTTATCCACGTTGTAGCTGAGGTTTCAACGATTAAAACGCGCTTTTGAACATCCAAATACGAGTACGCTAAGGGGTTCAATTATCCGTTTGAAAAAACGCCTAAATTTTGCGAGTTTCGCTTCAGGCGCTCGGGGGAGTACTAGCCTACCACGCGCGCCAAGCACTTGTCCCCCGAGCGCCTGAAGCGAAACTCGCAAAATTTAGGCGTTTTTTCAAACGGATAATTGAACCCCTTAGCGTACTCGTATTTGGATGTTTAAAAGCGCGTTTTAATCGTTGAAATCTCAGCTACAACGTGGATAAAAATGAAACTTCTATTTCATCGCTTTCCTAATGAAAAATGGCGGGGAAGCTTCGGGTGCGCTTGCGAAAGCTCGAGATCTCCGTCACGGGATCATCTCCCAACAGTAATTTTGTGAGAATCTGCAGTACATTAAAGATGATATCATGCAAAAACTGGATCAGATTGGCCGGCGCGTTCGGAAGTTATGGCCATTTAAGTGTTTTCACTTCAAGGGGGTGTAACTCCCCCTAGAGTGATCCTACAGGGGTTCAGTGGGGGTGTTTTTTTAATGCCGAAGGATGCTCTCTCTCGTGCCCTAATTAGAAATATGAATTTCCTTCCGGAACTACTAGATCTCGAATTTTTCAAAAAGTTCGAAAATTCACTTTTTCACTCCAACCCCTGCCATTCGGCCATTTTGTATCCGATCGGGATAAAACCTTAACCATTCGAACGGGAAGGAAATTTCATAAAAAATATGTCTTTGGTTTTTCGAAATCCGTCATACTTTCACAGATATGTAAAAAAATTCAAGTGTTCCACTTCAATTGCGCATTACTGTATATATATATATGTTATCAATTAACGAATGAAACATTTTAATGAATTAAATATTTTGTAATACTTCTATTTTTCAAAAATTATAAAACGCTACATATCCATACACGTTATAAAAATGAATTTGCAAGATGACATATAGTATTTTGTAATACTTATATTTTTATAAAATTCTAAACCCTTATTATTTTTAATATTATGTTTATTAATCTCTCTCAAAGTCGTTGGCAAGTGGTGTAACATACATTATATCGTCCACAATCATACACAAACATTTTTGCTTGATATTATCGACTGAAGAATACATTCTGACTCCTCGTTTCACTGTCCGCACGAAATCGCAAGATGATATGCCTAAGTCATCGTCCGTGATCTCAAACTCGTTACTTAAAACTAATTCATTTCCATAAATTAAGAAATAGTTTTTGTCGTTCAATCTTAATTCTAATACTTTGAGAATGTCCATATATTGCTTAGATATTAGTTGAACGACAGAATTATCTCGCCTTGTTACTTTCTTGCAAGCCTGGCTACAATAAAGAGTTCCCTTATAGATAAAACGCTGGTAACTAAATAAATTATAGTCGGTATCGTTTAATTCAGGTACCGTTAATCTTAGTGTATTTCTGTCGTGGTAACTCGCAATTTCAGATTGACCTTTACCGAGGACAGTTAGACACCCCGTTTGGACACAGTTCTTAACCGTTTTTCGGTTTTCAAGAAGATTATAAAATAGCTCGTAGGCTGCAAGACAGGTGTTTTCTGTCATAATTTTTTTGCTAGTTTTAACTAGGTTACCTCTGCGTTCATAAGAACGATAAATTTGGGCAACAACCGATCGCGTCCCATTGAAAAATCTCGTCAAAATCCCGTTGTAATGTTCAAAACCGAACGTGGAGGTTGCCCATAGAGCTCCCAAATTGCGTACACTTTCTGCCATATGCAATAATAAATGAGTGTTAAACGATAAATGTTCAACACTGTATAGTAGTCTGATTAATATCACGAATTTTTTTAGACTTTCTTCAGCTTGAAATATTTCTATCTCCGTGATTTTATTTTGCAAGAGCTTTCGAAAACCGTACACAAGTAAAAACCAATGGTGAAGATATTTTGGTTCATTACTTTGCGAAAAACTACTAGAGAATAGTACAGCAAAAGAGAATGCCATTCGGAGGCTTTGATCAATCCGCGCTTGCCTAGTGTACAAGGGAGTCTCATTATTTCGGAAACAGGTTTTATGCGTTCCAAATCATCTGATACTACCTGTATCGATGTACTTAAAGACCAGGGTTGTTTAGAGTAGGCGGGATGAAACAGCAAACCGAAAAACATTGAGACCACCCCTAAGAGACCGGCATGCATATACTCGGGCGTGAAAGATGATACAATATCAAATCCTTTATTAAGACACCAAAGACAGCCATATTCACCATTGAATTGCGAAGAGTATGTTACTTTGCACCTCGCAACAGAGTC
The DNA here is from genome assembly GCA_963971525.1 of Cephus spinipes. Classification (NCBI taxonomy): domain Eukaryota; kingdom Metazoa; phylum Arthropoda; class Insecta; order Hymenoptera; family Cephidae; genus Cephus; species Cephus spinipes. The sequence continues at coordinate 21,030,548 of OZ020574.1, forward strand.
AACGGGAGAAAGTATGGTATGCACTCGGATGGTTAAATCATTTCCAACTGGCGATTTTATCGTGAGACCAGACGCGTGCAATTCGGTCAATTCGGCTGTTAAGGACGTTGTTCGGTAAAATGAAAGATCCAACAGAGGATTGAAACTTTCACCAAATATTCTTCGAATTATTAAAAAAATATTTCTCCTCAGGCAAAAATCGTTTTGCCGTCCGGAATTGGTAAAAAATGTCATTGAAATTAATGATTTTAACACGCAAAGCATAGACGCATGGCCTATATTAATTTTTTGACATCGATGGAGGTCTAACACATGCATGAAACTTTGCTAACAGTTAAAAGACTATAAAAGACATATTCTCAAAAAAAAAATGAAATTTTTTGACCGTCTCGATCCATGTTCATTTTGACGAAAACTAAAATTTTCGATAGGATGAGGTGTGTGGTGGGGGGGAATGCTCGCGACGTGGCATCAGCGTAGCTGGGTCGGCGGAGGGGACAGCCCGTACCTTGTATGTACACTGGGCCACAGGAATGGTGTCAACGGTAGACGCCGTGCGGTGAGGTAAGAGAGGAGATTTGGGCGGCGCCTGCTCGTCTATCTTGGCCTGTGCGTGCGACGCAGAGAGCACTACGGTGCGAGCGAGACGCCAGAGCGTCGCTCGGTGCGTCCTTGTTGCACAGCACTAGTGTAAGCGAGACGCCAACAAGGCCCCTCATTCGCAATAGGGAGCTTGGTGGGGAACCGCTCGTATTCGGGCGCACGCTTTCTCCCTCTCTCTCAGACTAACGCTCTATGACGAGACAGCTAGTACCCCGCCAAGAATCGAGAAGGATCTATGGGACTTTCGGTAGTGGGAATGAGATAGACTTTTCGATTATCCGTCCTCGTCAAACAGCGTTAGTGAGACAAAGAGAGATATATGCGACGTGGTGGCTAGGAACAAGTGTCCAGCGTCTAACCCATAGCTACCGTGCGCCCTATTCGCGCAGCATGAGTGGGGGCGAGACGGCGATAGGTCCCAGAGTTGGCACGCTAGCACCCCCGACCTATCGCCGTCTCGCCCCCACTCATGCTGCGCGAATAGGGCGCACGGTAGCTATGGGTTAGACGCTGGACACTTGTTCCTAGCCACCACGTCGCATATATCTCTCTTTGTCTCACTAACGCTGTTTGACGAGGACGGATAATCGAAAAATCTATCTCATTCCCACTACCGAAAGTCCCATAGATCCTTCTCGGGGGTACTAGCTGTCCTCGTCATAGAGCGTTAGTCTGAGAGAGAGGGAGAAAGCGTGCCCCCGAACACGAGCGGTTCCCCACCAAGCTCCCTATTGCGAATGAGGGGCCTTGTTGGCGTCTCGCTTACACTAGTGCTGTGCAACAAGGACGCACCGAGCGACGCTCTGGCGTCTCGCTCGCACCGTAGTGCTCTCTGCGTCGCACGCACAGGCCAAGATAGACGAGCAGGCGCCGCCCAAATTTCCTCTCTTACCTCACCGCACGGCGTCTACCGTTGACACCATTCCTGTGGCCCAGTGTACATATACATATGCATGAATTTAAATCTGACGTTTCATTCAGCACCGTACATTATAGAATAATAAGTATTGGTTATCGTATTAAATAGTTTAACAATGAATGAAACTTAACGACCAACGAAACTTAAAAACGATTATCTTGTAATAATATATCTTGTTATTCTTCGATTATCTTGTTTTATACATATATAAATATTTAAATATATAATATTATATATTTAATATTAATCTATAATCTTTGATCGAATAGCATACTTTTACCGATATAAATATGTCTGTTTGGCCGCTGAACGTAATGGGGCAGTCCGATGTTGCCAGCTCGTTTACCGTATTAGTGTGTGCTTGTCGGTGCACACCATTTGTGCGTGTGCGTAAACCAATCCGAAACAAAAATTTGTACCGTTCGTTGTACTACGCGCAATGGCATTCATGCTAGCGGTACGGTATAACTTTTTGATGAGATTGTCACCGAAGAACGTCCTTAATGGCTTCAAAAATGTATCCATTCGTGGCGAACTATTACCGAAGAATATTCCTGCAAAAATGGTATTATCTCGCCGAGTATTGAGGGGTAGCTCGTTAATGGAGACCAACAAAGGCCACATGGACGCACTCGAGCATTTAAACACTTTGACACCATCGGTATTTAACTGAAGAGTTATATCGTTTTTTTCAATTATCCCATTCTGTTCGTAGAGACGATACAATTGTCCCGATGTTACGTCGCTTGTGCTATTTTTCGTCACATTCAGCTGAGCTCATAGTTCTGAGTTATTGAGAAGATCCCTTAATTTTTCTTTAATCGACAGTTTAAAATTTTTTTTAAAAAATTGCCTCGCATTCGCATAGTAGCTCATCGCTGTCTCCAAATTCAAGACTAACTTCGCATTGTTTACAGAAGAAGTTCTTTTTAGGTTCGGTTGTAGGCAATTTTTTAAGAAACGCGAATTTCGATGAATAAACTGGGACTGGCAAATGACAATTCAAAAGCTCCAAGAGATTCTCGAGCCCCTTTTCTGAGAGAGAATGGTTTAAGACAAATGCCATTATAAGGGCTTCACTTTCAGCGTGATTGATGCGAGCTCCTTCGTACAACATCTAAAACAAAAAAGTATAGCTTTTAACGAGGAAACTTAGTCATTCAAACATAATAGTGAGATTCGGCTAAAAAAAAGTAAGATAAAAAAGATTCAAATTTGATCTCCTATGCATTAATGCATAGTAGTAATGCATGTAAATTTACAATAAAATCTGGTTCCATTGAACTGGACAATGGAAATACAATTTTTATGTATTCAAATATATTTTTTAATTTAGATAAAATGCTCGTTATTTCAATGAAATAATAAAGTGTATCGTGGCTAACCGGAGCTTGCGGATTATCACCACTGGCGTTGATAACTTTCTTATGGATTAGATTTTCAGATTCCTCTTCGGCTACTTCTTGCTTATCTTCTTTAGAAGAAGTCGCGAAACTTGAATCGAACCTGGATCCCATTGACGAGGATGAATGATTTTCAAAATTATCGTTCCCCTCATTTTCTACAACTGTTATGCGAAATAAATAGTATTGATAGAAGGTCGTCCTATGTATAGCCACAAGTAATTATTTCATTCACGGACGCGTAAAAATCTCGAAAGTAAGAAAAATTTTTTTAACCTTTTAAGGACGGGACTGGTCGATATATCGACCACTTCGGTATCATATTATTTTGGAATTGTTTCGGGGGTAATATTATATGTTAAATACAGGAAACATAGTGTTATTATTCTAAAAAGCATATTTGATCTTGAAATAGTGATTTCAAGGTCAAATTTTTTATTCGGTATTTCGACCTGAAAATTGGTATACTAACGTATTTTGATGCTTTGAATACGAAACAAATAGTGTTGCGTTTGATAAAACGCATTTTCATAGTGATTATTATTATATTATTATTATTATTACTCACGGAAATAAAGCACCCCAACGTGAGAGGCAAGGGGACTCACGAAAATCAAGCACCCCGAAGGGATCAAATTTTCGCCACATCCACGCTGTTGATTCTGGGTCATGCTAAGAGCGAAAACTAATACATTTCGTGTGATAAAAATGCATGTAATGCATACAAAAACGTAGAGATATCATTTTTGGACTAAAAAAGTACAAGTAATGAAGTTGACCTTGAAATGCAATTTTCAAAGTCACGGATGTCTCCTGAACATTTTTTGATATTTTTTTCGTATTCAGCGCATCCAAATACGTCTAAAAGCACTCCTAACTCGCCAAATTAAATTTTTAACATTGGACTTTACGTTCCAGACGGGACTGGTCGATATATCGACCACCAATTTTGTCAGGCACTCCACGTGACATATTCTTTCATTTTATGCACAAATATTGTGTTAAAAAAAAGTCGAATTTCAACGTCAAAATCCCCGTCCTTAAAAGGTTAATGTTCTGGCGCAGTTTTAGGCGATGCATGTCTGCGCTAGACGGATAGATTCCCATCGATCTCACGTTCTTATTCGATTCAAGATTCGCAATTACTCAATACAATATTATTAAATGTCAATATTATTTAATATTACCTGATAGTGATTCAGCTTCTGATACGTCGAAAGTTTCAATTTGGTCAATTTCGATCATTTCGATATCATCGTTATCGGAAATGCGCAACGATTCATTATTGGCTCTGATTCCTTCATTTCGACGACAATTAATTGTTCTCCTCGGAATAGGTGCATTCACATCGAATAAATACTTTCGATACCGTCTTCCCTGATCCATTATCACATGAAATAATTTGACAGATAATGTGAAATATGTGGGATAAAATGTATGTGGGTAACTTTTGTAGGCTATAAATCCGTCGTTCGTTCTTGTTATGATATCCGTGTATATGCAAAAATGTGGAAGCGCCGCACTTTCATCCCTCCCCAAAATGATAGAAACGCGCGCGCTTCGGTGCGGCTGCGCGGCGTGCTCGTGAGCACGTGATATGCGATCACGTGGTCAATATGGCGTCCCAACCTCAGCCAGAGAACATAAAAGTACATGGAACAACAGGCCTTATGGGAGCATTTGGCTGGGGTGCTCGGTTAGTTATCACCCCAGCCACCGCGGCGCTACTAATGTTCATGTGAGCAGCCATATAGAAAAATCGTAGCTCCGCCCATCGTGTGTCCCGCTCACACTCGTGTGTCCGGATTGCTTGGGGTGATGGTGCGTTCTCGCTCTCACTCGTGCGTTGAGTATGCCGAGAACGCTGAGTCATATCGACGCTCGTTCTCAGTCACTCTTATGTGACTTTATAATAAATAACGCGAAGGCGTCATTTCTTTTGTAACCAGCCTTCCTAGTTCGAATCCTGATCCTGTATTTATTTTATTTTATTTTTTTTTAAGAATAACAAGAAAATGATGTAAATGCAACAATATATCAATGTTTTATCAAACGAAAATAAAATATATTTAGTCGTTACATGCGATATCCTAATTAATTTATAAATTATTTAATCCGAAAACGCGCTTGCATATTTGTTACTTAATCGCGCCCTAACGGCTGAAACGATCTAGATGAAATTTGACGTACAGATACTTCATGTCCCGGATTAACACATACGTTATTTTTATCCCGGAAACTTGAACAATTCCTTAAAGATAGGATTAAGTAGATGTTTGATATTCAATCACACCATGAGATGTGAGAACGTAGAAATCTGTGACCACGCGAGCAAAGCCTCTATACTATAATACACTTATTATCCCGCCCATTCTGCAAAGTATACAGAGTGTATCAGCTAAGATGCACATTTGAGATTTGCGATGAAACGGTGCACAATTTCGAAAAACTGATGTAACGACTATTAAATAATTTTTGATTGCGTATCGAATGGGCATATTATTATTGTTCGTTTAACTTCCGTTCGCAAATGAAAAAAATTATCTTTACCAATTCAAATGATACTGAAAAAGGTTAAATGCAAAAGTCGTTAAGCAAGAAAAAATAAGAGAGATGAAAACAAAATGTACAGTCCAGGAACACGAAGACTCCAAAATCTACGTCCAGGAATACGAAGGCTCTAGAATCTACATCCAAGATCATGGAAATCAGCAGGAGTACTTCGAATTCCAACTTGTAATAAAAAATAGCATTGGAATATGTTTTACCCACTGTATACGGGTTTGCGTCTGAAACGCAAACCTCAATACAGTTGCGAATCATGAGTTCGGCATGAAGCTGCTGCACGAAGCTAAGGCTTTCTGCCAGTGTCGGAAATCTGTTCAAAAATGACAAAATTTCGAACGCAAATATCTCCCTTATTATGTATGCAATCCGTACGAATTTTTGTTTCATCTGTATTATTTTTTCTTGCTCTACGACTTTTGCATTTAACTTTTTTGAGTATCATTTGAAATGGCAAAGATAATTTGTTTTATTTGCGAACGGAAGTCAAACGAACAATAATAATATGTCCATTCGATGGGCAATCAAAAGTTATTCAATAGTCGTTATATCAGTTTTTCGAAATTGTGCACCGTTCCATCGCAAATCTCAAACGTGCATCTTAGCTGATACACTCTGTATAGTCAAAGAATATAAACGTACACAGTTCTCTGGTATACTCTAAGAAAAATGCAATTTTATTTCAATAATTGGCGTGAAGACGCTACCGCATCTCAGGATAACTATGTGATTTTGCGCCGTCCTTCTCTCACTCGTTATTAATTTAAAAATTTTACCGTAGTCCTTTTAAATGCAACGATTTCTGAGACGTAACCACAATCGGAGAGACTTAGTAAACGCTCGGTTTTAAAAACGATTTTCTCCTTGATTGAAGGATCCAATGGAATTAGGTAAATATACAATTGAATATCGCACCGCTTATATATTCCGTTGCATTGTAGAATGTATAATGTTCTAATGTAATGTAATGTTCTAATGTATGTAATGTAATGTAATGTATCTATGTTCTCTGGTATAAAACAATAAAACTGCCGTATTACCATCTCGTACATTTGGCAGATTTAGCTGTGCTTTGTGCTTAGCCGTGATAGATTCTCATAGTACGATCAATTACCTACGAGTGTTCACTCTCGGTAATAATGCCGAAGACAAATGTATGTGCCTATAACGGATGCTCTAATTCTTCTCGAAAGAATGCCGATCTGAGCTTCCACCGTTTTCCCGTTGACAATAACATGTAAGTACATGTATGGATATTTTCAGAACATACATAGGGAGAGTCCCCCAGTACCGGCCGGCATCCAGTACCGGCCATTTGCAGTTTTGGAATATTTGTAGGAAATAGCGCTGTGACGCCTACTGTGCCTTTAATGGTACGCTCGTATAGGGATATATCTTGCGCGGCGGCGAGATGTCGCGACCTGCTCACTGTCAGTATAAGGATTTGTGTTGCGCTTATTTAACCTACAATACACGAGTAAAGTTCGTGAGCGATTGCTAGAATTTAGAAGACGTGTTCGAAAATAATCAAATCTGGTATGTATTGACTATTTATATTGCTGCTGAAAAATATATATTATTTAAACTTTTACGCGTATAATCTTGTCAATAGTTGGACATAATATTTAATTACGTTTCCTTCAGTATCGGCCACGAAACTGTCCCCCAGTACTGGCCACTATTTCAATATTTTTTTGATCAGCTAAGAAAGGAAATAAATTGTTTTCTGTAAAAGATGTTAACAAGAAAGGTAAGAGATTGCTATCGGGTAAAGATGTTAGCGAAAATAGTAAAAAAAAGGAAAAAGAAAATCAAAGTCCTCATACCTTCAATAAAGAAGAGACAATTTGTGCTTTGTGTCTGGAATCACATGAAGAAGATTGGATACAATGTGAAAAATGTATGGCCTGGGTTCATGAAGCGTGTGCTAATGTATCAGAGCTGTCACAACAATATATTTGCGATTATTGCCTAATATAGTTATAAGTATCTTTAGTGGCCGGTACTGGAGGCCAATTTTCTATATGTTGATTTTTCTCTAATTTAATATTTTATTAATAAAGTTGATTATTTTTAAATATATCGATGTTTGATTATTTTCATTTATAATACAGGAGTTCCTGTACACATATCAATAGGTTTTGTACATGTAACTTGTGGAATTTTTGTTTTATTTTGAATCATCCTTAGGGTGACGGTACTGGCTGACTCTCCCCTATAAATCAGAAATAGCTTTCAATATCACAGCATTAAAAGGACTATGTCGCCACAGCTGTTTGTGATAAATAATGCTCTTTATCACGGGTGATATCATACGACAATTTAGCATTCAATTAAAGTTAAGTAAGTAAACTCGTAAAATATTCTGAATATTTCTGAAATGCGAGACTGAAATAAAGAATGCGCTATTTATAAATTTCAATTTAAAAAAGAACAGATTTCGCCCAGCCAACTACCGCTATTACATATTTTCTTTTCCTTTTATTGCTGATGCATCATGTTTCCTCTACTGCATGGGATTTTGGAACCGTTTGTTATTGTTTTTTAGTCGGAAGGAGTGGATTGTTCGAGTTCAACGAAGTGAGTGGTTGCAGCTCGGCATCCCAAGATTAGAAAATCAGAGAATCTGTTCGGAGCATTTTCAATTGAATGATTTTATTAATTACGACCGCGCGAACGGTACGCGTAAATTGCTGTTGACAGCCGTACCAGTTGCGAATAATTTTAGTGTTGATCCGGCCTGCGAAGCTTTGCAAATACCCGTTCCTGCTCAACAAACGAGCGAGACTGTTTTGGTAACGTCAGTCGCCAAAAAGACCGGCAATTCTGGGACTGTCCTGGTTTCGCGAAAAAAACATCAAGTATCTATTCGGGAACAGCGATTGCTCAAACAGATTTTAACACTGAAATGTAAATTAAAGAAAGCACGTCAAACAGTTCGTAACTTTACGAGGCGAACCACGAAGAAACTTTCTATTCCGGAAATAATCGAGGGCGCCGCGCAGTATATCGACGGAAACCGCTTGTTGCTGTTGACGATGCAATTGACTCATATTAAAGTTTCACAGTGGAACGAAGACGAGAAGCATTTTGCTTTAGGTCTATTCTACAAGTCGCCCAAAGCGTACACTTATTTAAGAGTCAACAAGAATATAGCTCTTCCTTGCGTAACTTTGATCAGACAGTGGATCAACGATGTTCATTTGACTACTGGGATCAGCACCGGATTGTTCAAATTATTAGAAACGAAAGCTCAGGCGATGACCGAAGACGAACTACAGTGCGTTTTAATGTGGGACGAAATGTCGATCAAGAGGCTGCTTGAATACAATCCGAAAGACGATCTCGTGGAAGGTTTTCAGGACCTCGGGAGTCTTGGCCGTTCAAATCGAGTTGCAAATTACGCGTTAGTATTCTTGATTCGCGGATTGACGTACAAGTGGAAGCAACCTGTTGCGATTTTTATCTCACAAGGAAACATTGACGGTAACAAGTTAACGACTATAATAATGCTCGTATTAGATGCTGTTTCGCGAATAGGATTTGTTCCGCGCTCTATGGTCTGCGACCAGGGCTCTCCTAACAGAAGAGCAATCGCTAACCTGGAAATAACTGAGGAACGTCCATTTATCGAATTATCGGGATCGAAAGTATTTTTTAATTACGATGTCTTCCATGAGATAAAAAGCATCCGCAATAATTTGTACCGCCACGATTTTATAATCGGCGGAAAACATATTTCGTGGGAGGCAATCCGAGAGTTGCGCGACGTAGAACGGAATAAACCGTGCTGGGCTGCTCCGAAATTAACCGATCGCCACATAGATCCAACCAACTTTCAACGCATGAATGTAAGATTAGCGACACAAGTTTTTAGTGCATCAGTCTCCGCTGCAATGACTACCGGACGTATGACGGGAGATCTGCGACATCCGTGCAATATTGCTACAGCTAATTTTATAAAACGATTAAACGACATTTTTGATTGTCTGAACAGCCGATACGCGAATTATTCAAATCCACTGAAACTCGTGCTTTCTGATAAATCGCCTCAGGTTAAAGATTGCCTAGAGAAAGCTCTTCCGTGGCTGGAACAGTGGACAATATCGCACGGCCCGTCTCCACCGTGCTTCGCAGGTCTCCGACTGTCGATTAGATCGGTTTTGATGTTCTGGAGTGAACTTCGTATTAAAAATACTCTGTATTTATTAACGACTCGATTGAATCAGGATGCACTCGAGAATCAATTTTCGGTTTTGCGCAGTCGACCCGGTCATAATGACAATCCTTCTGCTATGCAGTTCAGACGGAACTTGCAATACGTTATAACAATTCGTCAAGGTGGTGTTGTTTATTAAAGCACTTAAATTTTGTAATACGTACAGTCTGCACGTAAGATTTTATTTGCATTTTTTCCTCATACATTTCTTAAAATATCTTACGATAATTTTTTTCGAGGCAATAGTTTCAATATACATACTGCGACGTATCGGAGAAAATAAAAGAAACACTCCTTACTCGGGCCCCACGTTGGGCGCCAAATTTTGCGACGTAAAAAGAAGGAAAACCAAAACCCTTTCGCCGCGGGCCCCACGTTGGGCGCCAAATTTTGCGACGTAAGCCCAAAAAAAAAACAAATTAGTTTCAAGGTTTCCGAAGGATCCCATACAGTCTACGTCAGCAAAAACGACCCGCAATGGTCCTCTCTCTCTGCCTCCTATCACCAACACGAATTCACGGGTTGGGCGCCAGGTATCCCTCGCGGGAGTACCACGAGTGCAACGCACTCTCTTTGTCACTAATTAAATTTTACCCAATTCGGAATCGGCCGGGTTACACTAAAACTAAACACTAATATAACGGACCCGAGGACCACGCCAACAACCTAAGACGGGTCTCTCGTTCTCAAAGGTATCACCAAATTTCTAACGGATCCGGGGGCGACGCCAACGGTCCTAAGACGTGCCACCCGTTCACAAAGTCACTAACCTAATCTCACTACGAGATGCACCAAAGGACAACGGCCGATCCGTAAGATGTCCACTAAGCAGCGGAGGAGAGAGAGTCGCTAAACACTAAATCACCAAATGCCCAATCCGGTGGCTAGCTAGACGGAAGCGTCGTGGCGTTCAGGCAGGGAACAGAGGTATAGCAATGGAAAGTAGGAAAAGCACAATAATACGTTAACGCACCAGAGCTATATTTTAAGACAAGCCATCCAGAGCAATTAGAAAATAGCCAAATGAAAATTCATATAAGTCACAACATGCGGCAGAATACAGCAACAACCAAGAGCGGTGCAGAGCCAAGCAATTCAAAATAACAAAAGTCTTATACCAAATTTACAAAGCTGAGAAAAAGGATTCTATATAAACCAAAGTGAAGTTAATCTAAGGAAATTACTATAACATATATGCGGAAAGAAAAGCGTAGGTAGAGATAAGCAAGTAATAGAAAGATTAGCAAACGGAGAAACATAAGAAAGAAAATCTACCAAATGAGTACATCCATTAAACTTCGAAAGAATGACTATATATAATTCCCAAAAACGCAAAAGCTACGGATTCTAAGTATACCAGGTACGCCAAATTTAATAATACGCTCAAATGGATTTTACTGAAATGCGGAAAGATTACACTAAAGCATTGACTTAAACTAACGCGGAAAGATAAACGCAAAAGACTCTAACAATGCGGAACGATTGCACGAACATCAATCGGACAAATAATATTAACCAATCGTCTCAGAAATTAGATATACTAAGGTATTATCGGGCGTACAGAGATCTACGGCGTTTCGCCTAGAGTAGCACGGCGGCTATCGCGCGGTTGTCGGCGCACGCGTGAGCGGCGAGTTCGGCGAGTTTGTAGGCGCGGGCTTACCATGGATTCGCGGGGAGCGGTGAGGCTCGTGACGCGCTCGCGGGCACAGGGCCGTCCCTAGCAATTCGTTTTTGGATTACTTTTCTGAGAATTAACCGAGTACTCTGATATTGTCACAAACAGCGCTAGATAACTAATACGGATCACGGGCGCGAAAGAGTGCACGAGTAAATAGGAATCACGAACAGAAATTCCGGCGTACTCGTTACTACGATTCTCTAGATGTTGACAGAACTTTACGCGAATAGGAAAGAGTCCATCGCAAAACGCGGAGAGTCGAAGAGCAACAGAAAAGCACGCGACAAATACAAAATACAGAATAAATAACACCAAGAAATCACATAAATAGCGAGAGCATAAAATATAATAATTATCACTAAAAGCATTCTATAGTTGCCGGTTTCAAATTCGTTTGGATGCAATAAATTTATTTTCGAATACTAATTGTGGCTACTAATCGGTCGTGTTCAGAAGGAACGGCAAAAACGGCCGGCGAAAACACACGCGGTCGCCGCGAGGGTCGAGCGTGTATCTGGCGAACAAAGGAGTTTCTAAGATTCTATTAGGCCAGAGGGGCGCTCAAAATTCAGCCGTTAAATAATTCGACAAATCTCTAAACAATAAACAGCAACTAGAAGATGCGAGACATCAATAAATTATAATATGAAATATCGCCAAAAAGCGCAGCGCTACAGAAAGACTCGACAATATAAGAAAACGTATTTTACAGACAGATTCCAGTATAGAGCTTACGTTAGGGCCTCATGCGGCAAAAATCCAACAAACAGAAAATTATCGGAATATCACTAATTCGCAAATCCCAGCACTATCGTCCTTTTTGCTAGCCCGATGCGGAAAGACGTTCGCATCGGGACTCTCAAAATCGGAGATAAGTCCGCTGAGGCAGAAGGCCTAGGCGGTACTTTTTCACTAACACAAAAAAATTATTTCGCCAATTTTATAATGGTAGTCAAGGGTCTCACCAAATCTAGTAGCGGCTACGAATCGCAAGTCTAAGGAGTTCGAAAGGGCCAGAAGGGCTTCCTTCCTTCCTTCCTTCCTTCTCTCTCTTATATTCCCTCGATATTCTATCCTTCTATCTTGCCTGTTCTTACTGACTGTCCCTAAATTGCACCCACTCGCTAAGAAGCTCCAAACGTAAGTGAAGTACTCGTTTAATTTTACTCAGCTCGAGACCTCTTGACCCCCACTATTTACATTATTTCGGCGCTGGCGGAACCGTGACAATACATCGAACTTCAAACGTATTATTTCCTTAAGGGGTTTTTTTCGCGGTGAGGATCATCGCTAGTCACGAAGTTGACCGTAGCTGTCGGCGGCACGTTCGGGAGTCTTCGGGTGCTGCGGTCCGTTCGTAGGCCAGGGAGCGCGGGAGTCCGCGGTGCTGGCTGCTCTCCCTCCCTGTCTCCGGCGGTACCTTGGCATGAGCCCGCCGTAGATATTCTCGCGGCCCCGCGGCAGGACGAGGAGGACACGTCAACTCCTGGTCGGCGGCGAGGGCGGCGTCGATCGTAGGGCGTCCCAGCTGGACGGCCGGCAGACGAAAGCTTGAGCCCCATCCCGGGTACTCTGGACTCGCTGGGTTCCGTAGGTGCAGCATCCACTCCTCGTGCAGCGGCGGCAGTCGGTCCACAAGGGTCACCAAAATCAGCGCCTCTTTCCTCCCTTCCCCCGTTGTTCGTCGTCGGTCCACCAGCTCTTACACCAATTCGGCTCACCAAGGCGTCATACAATATCCAAAGAAAGAAAAAGAAAAAGAAAGCAAGCAGTATGCAAATAAAACCAAGCAAAGAAACATTAAAGCGGACGACAGGCTGGCTACTTAATACTAAAGGAATCTGTGCGTCTTAACCTAGGACTGACGTTTGGAGCGTAAAACAGTTAAATCCTATATCCCTACACTTGCGGGTCGTTTGTGGATTGGATTGTCCAAAATTCACGTCACAATACTAATAGTAAAAAATAATAGGACATAAAACATGTAATTTTTTACAAGCTAAAATTATTTAAAACTTTTTTCTCTAAAATCAGTATTTATCGAAAAAATACAGGGTCCGCCAGAACTACCTGACCCGGTGGGTATGGCGGTGATCGGGAGGCTTCACTGATCACGAATATGACCTTCTTTTTGTCCGGAAGGTCATAGTTTTTAAATGGGAGCAGGTCAAAGTTGACCAATCAGAGGGAGGCGTCAAGAGAAACGTAGGCGCCTGCAAACTCTGAGTTTTCTTCCCTCGCTTTTGTTTTTCGGTGGCTACGGGCAGGATGACGTCAGCCAAAGACATGCTTATGGGATGTCACTCGCTGAGAACGGAGGTTCTCAGTTGAAAATTCAAGCAATTAATGAAAACTGCAATGTCCTATGATACTGCCACATGACTTACACATATATCTCTGTGACATCTTACGTATATTATCATGATTTTGCTTTTCTTTTATTGATCTCCAGCGATTCGTGCTACATCCCGTTGACGACTTTTCATATGCATAAAGCATATTCCCTAAGAATTTATTATTCCCTGTACGATTTGCAACTTTATTGCAAATATCTTTAGTCTTGCAATAATAACATTAATTGTAAAATCAAGCTAGAGAAGCATGGAAGGTATTTAATACTGACATAGTATGGGCTCTGAGAGAGAAAATAATAGATACGTGTAACGCTTTTATCGGCCACGCCAAGTTGCATAATACTTGTAGGTGACAGATTTTGGATTTGCCTACTACAAAAGATCTGTATTATATCGTACAGGGAATAATAAATTCTTAGGGAATATGCTTTATGCATATGAAAAGTCGTCAACGGGATGTAGCACGAATCGCTGGAGATCAATAAAAGGAAAGCAAAATCAAGATAATATACGTAAGACGTCACAGAGATATCTGTGTAAGTCATGTAGCATTATCATAGAACATTGCAGTTTTCATTAATTGCTCGAGTTTTCAACTGAGAACCTCCGTTCTCAGCGAGTGACATCCCATAAGCATGTCTTCGGCTGACGTCATCCTGCCCGTAGCCACCGAAAAACAAAAGCGAGGGAAGGAAACTCAGAGTTCGCAGGCGCCTACGTTTCTCTTGACGCCTCCCTCTGATTGGTCAACTTTGACCTGCTCCCATTTAAAAACTATGACCTTCCGGACAAAAAGAAGGCCATATTCGTGATCAGTGAAGCCTCCCGATCACCGCCATACCCACCGGGTCAGGTAGTTCTGGCGGACCCTGTATAAATAAAGTATTTTTTTCTTGAAAAATAGCAATTTTTTAATTTTAATTAATTTTGCGGGTATTTCCACTATTATATTCGTGATCAGCACGTCAAAATACGTCAGAATACAAAGACCCATATCTTTCGGAGGTATACGCTTTTCGGAACATTATCAAAAAAATAAATAAATTTTAATATTAATATTCGATCCGGGAGCTACTCTTACGCGGAAAAAGGTTAACCACCTATAACCACTTGACCATTGCTTCTCTTGAGAAACCTGTATGTGAAAATAGTAGAAATGCTGTACTGAACGTACGATCACCTCTCAGTCGTAGCATTTGCAGCGCATCCCAGAGAGAGAGAGAGGGCATGTACACGTCCAAGCAATGCTATAACGTTAGTGCAAGTAGTATGACATTATGGGTTTGTGGCGTGAGTGCGAGAGAGGCGAGCGTGAGGGGCACGGCTTCGAGTCTTTCTATGTGTCTGTCACACTGATATATCGGCGCGCATTCTATCGGCAATAAACGGCAGCTCTATTTCTATGCCAAATGCTAACACGGACCCTGTTGTTCCTGTTACTTCTATGTTCTCTGCCTCAGCTTACGACGCCATTCTTTTCGGTCTCGAGTCATTAGTGCGGGCTGTTGGAATCCACGATTACGTCGAAAACACGCCAAAAGCGTATTGGAAAACCCGATTCGGTCGAAAAAGAAAAAGTTCGAGAAACGCGAAAGAAAATATCGGTGCCGCGTAAAAAAGTCGCGAGTGATAAAAAAAAAAACGAGTCTCTGGTGAACTATCAAAAAAAGCTCATGTTGCGCCTTACGGGCAAAGAACAGCAGGAAACAAAGAAGGATGACATTCCCGTCGAACAAATTGATATAAATTCAATTATAGTGACACTACGGTAACAAAATAAGCTATTGACGCAGCAAAATAAACAGCTGATTGAGTTGAATTCAACTTCGCCGCGTAAGTATTTTTTTGTACTGAATTCTCAATTTTGTTAAATGTGAAACATTTTTTTTATTTTTCCACTTTCTCTGGAGTTTTGCGAATATTTGTTTAAGGAATATAAACTTGCCGAAACAATATTTTTAGTTTAAAAAATTGAATGAATGATTATGAATTAAATATAACCATTTCCGAAAGAGCAAAAAAAAATGAAAAATGACAATGTTGGAAAATTCTGTGTATATCTTTTTATCGGTTTTTCAGATGTTATTCAAATGTCTAAGGAGGCTCGTCAAATATTAACAATGCTGCGAAGCGCCAAAAAACGAATGACGACGAACGGATCTACGGCTGTTCCCCATACATGCTCATGTCCAATTAATCGGGAAGTGGATAACAATGCCGAAAATCCACCAGCACTTGCTTCTCCACAGTACGAAAATAACGATACAAGAATCGAAGTGGATTTGCCAACGTCCGACACTGAGATAGCCAATGTACAGATTATTGTTGCGAATGAGGAAATTGAGGTGGATGGAAGCCATGATTTCATTTCCACGAAGATACCTGTTTTGACAATATCAAATCCATTGTTGCAGCAATCACTCATGGAAAATGTAAGTTTGTAATGGGCATCTCGATTTTTTTTTTTCTTAAAAACTATTTTTTCGTAACAATTTGAATGAACTATAGCAATCGTAGAAAAGTAATAGTGAACGGAACCTTTTCAAGAATATGCCGCGAACCCATGAAGGCATACAATGTTGCAAGCAAACTGAAAACATTCCCGCGGCTTCTGCTAGCCTTTTTCAGTTCTTTCTTCTAGTTTAAGAGTATCAGTTCGCTCTGCGTTTTCAAATACAGAGTGAATGAATATAAGCGTTTCAAGTATGGAACACAAAAATAAGAAAAAGGAAATGCAGTATGATTTTAAGAGCATAAAAAAATTTTTTGTTTAATTTTTTTTCGAAATAGTGCCGTACTCAACAAACTCTCTTGTTGAGAACAATGTTCTCCAGTAAGACAAATCACTCCTTGGAAGTTTAACCCGAAACAAAAAAAAAACAAATATTTTTCAGTTCTGTATAAGAATAGCTAGAGAAATAATAATAAAAGCCTCGGCTTCGCCTCGGCCTTTTTATATCACATACGCCAGGAAATTCAACTTTCTGGCCTAGGGTCTTAATATACTATATATTCGATTACATTTTTAGGTTCAAGTGGATTTAGTTAACTTCGGCGGAATTCTCGTTTCAAAAAAGGTGTTACAGAGCTGTCACCAAACCAAAATTTCGAAGCTAACCACGGATCTAATGACCATCGTGTTTTCGGCAACGGAGATGGCCGACTCCTCTCTCACAGGCAAAATCGCAAACATGCACAAAGAGCGAAATAAAAGTGGTGAGGTTCGACAAAAGAAGGAACTCGATCCTTCTAAAATTCAAGCAATCATCGGTAATATTTATTTTCATTTACAGAAATAAAGATTTCGATTATAGAGACTATTACGTATTAGAGAATACAAATTTACTGCATTTATCTGAAAAAACATTATAACATGACTCTATAGTCTAATATGCATTTGAGGGTCTTTACACGTTTAAATGATAATAATGCTTTTCTCGTAGTTTGCAGGACACGTTCAGGAACGGATTCAAGGTGCAACTGAAGCGGAAATAAAAAAAGCGATCAGAGAAAAACTAAAATACGAAAGTCAAAAGCAGTACGGCGTTGGCTATAAAAAAGTCGCGATCGGGGAAAATGCTGAAAATAAGGGTCCCGAGAACTGCTAGCGACAATATTTATTTTTTGTTTTATTGTATTTTGGTTTTAGGCTCTATGTTTTTTATTATATCAAATAAAACTGATTAAAAATTATACTGGTAATGTGTTTTTTACTAATTTCAGTTTACAACACAGTGCCCTATTACTAAGGATTTCAGCATAGCGTACATGTGTGTCGCTACCGAACGCTAATATTTAAAAAAACCATTGAATTTCCATTCGGATCACAAGCACTGGAAATTTAATGGCATTTTATAATGGCAATTCACTACCATTACAAAATGCCATTGATTTTCCATTGCTTGAAACGCAATGGAAATGAAGGCATTTTTGTCAAAGAAAATATTACCATTCATTTTGCCCTACGCATAATCAATGGCAATACTTATGCCATTTTGAATGGAATTTTTTGTCCTTGGCAAAAATGCCTTCATTTCCATTGCGTTCGAAGTAATGGGAAATCAATGGTATTTTTTAATGGCAATCAATGGGACTTTTTGCTAAGGGCACTTACTCTCCCGATTTCCGATTTTGTAGAGTTCAGTTTTTTTGACGACAGCATATATCGTCGCGACCTGTAGTATTTCAATATCAAAAGGTCGAAATAGACGAATTGTATGTATAAACAGAAACTTTATTAATATTTTTACAACGAAGCACCATAGAATATTTTATTAATAAATTCTTTAAATACGTACTAAAGCAGTAAGTTTGATATTTCACGAGTAAAACGCCAATTGAACGTTTTATATAGATTCGGTCTCTTGTTGAATACCTTCTTGTAAGAATCCCATAACAGGTATTTAAGTTCTTTAGTAATTTTTATCCGTTTTTCTTTATCTGAAAAAAACTATAATTGTTAAACATACACTCAACACATCTCATCTGTAGCACATACAGGGTGTTTTATTTTAAGCAAGCCATCTAAATATTTCGAAAACTAGAGGAGCTACAAAAAATTAACCATGTATTACGTAAGCTACAAAATAAAAATCTATCCCCATCTTCTAATGAACCAGCCGAGCGACAGGAACATCTCGAAATCCTAGCTCTAACGTATCTTAAAGGTACAACAGACCGGATCAGCAAAGTGCTACGGAAACATAACCCCAAAGAAATTTGGATAAATAATGCTCAGTACGAAAGACCGTAAACCACCACTGAGTGCTCCAGGAGTATACAAAATCCCTTGCTCCTGTGGAAAAGTATACATAGGTGAAACCGGGAGGAAGATCAGTACACGGGTCAAAGAACATCAACGGTGTACCAAATACGGTAATTTTTCTCAATCTGCCTTGGCAGAACATTGGATGGACACTGGAAATTCAGTGGAATATGAAAAGACAGAAATGCTAGCTAGTTCTACAGGTTACTTCGCCCGAAAACATCGCGAAGGTTTAGACATATTAAAACACCCAGATAACCTAAATAGGGATCGAGGATATCAAGTAAACCCCATTTGGCACACCGTCCTCCCGGTTTTTTAATTGATCAGCATATCAACTAAACACTTTATGATCGGCTGAAGCACTGATCCGCATGAGCAATCATTGGTATATTAAGACTTCCTAACAACAGGGAGCTTCAGTATCGGAGCCTCCTAGCCCTGAAGATGCAGACTGAAACGTTTGCGAAACGTCGACATGAAGCTGAACACAGACGCGGCTTCCATCCGGAAACCATGAGTATTAATCTTTATCGATATTATATGTCCGATTAATTCTGAGTGGATTCGTTCCACATTGTTAGTGTCCTTTTAGTGTTTCTACCGTGTTAGTTTAAATAAAAATGTTATACTATTCTTCAATAATTCAGTAAACTCATTCGAGCGTATTATTTTGCATGGCGAACCTTTCAATCATTAGAATCAGTATATTTAGCGTATTAGATTGTATAGAGTCATCATTTCCCATTTCTATAGATCAATTAATTGTCTGATTAACTTATTTATGCTTCTCCGATTGATATTTTTTCTATTGCTTGCCTATTTTTATGTGCGCTTTTCTTTCCACATTTATATGTAGTAATATCGTTAAATTAACTTCACTTTAGTTTATATAGACTTCTTTCTTTTTTGCTTTGTTAATTTATCGTAAGTTTTTTGTTAATTTGATTTGGCCTATCTCGCACCGCTCATATCTGATCTTGTCTTGCCTCATGCTTTGGCTCGTATGAATTTCTTTTTCTATTTTTCTTCTAAGTGCTTTGACCGCTTGTTATAAAATATAGCTCCGGTGCGTTGAACTTACGTAATCTCTTTTCCTAATTTATGCTTAACCTCCTCTGTACCCGTCTGAACGCCACGACGCTTCCGACTAGTTAGTCACCATGTAGGCCACTTTTATTTTTTAGCAACATTCTGTCATCCTCCGCGTTAGTGAACATCTTACGGATCGGCCGTTGTTCCTTGGTGCAACTCATAGCGAAATTTTGATGAACTTCGTGAGCGAGTGGCAGGTTTTAAGGCTGTTGGCGTAGCCCCCGCATCCGTTAGATTATTAGCGAAAACTTTGTGAACGGAGGGCCCGTCATCGGTTGTTGGCGCGGTGCTCGATTCCGGTATATTGGTGTTTAGTTTTATTGTAAACCGGCTCTTACCGAATTGGGTAATTTAATTTGTGATAAAGAGAGTGCGTTACACTCGTGGTACTTCCGCGAGGGATACTTGGCGCCCAACCCGATAATTCGTGCTGGTGATAGAAGAGAGAGAAACTACTTTCGTCATCGGAAAATTTATGAGGACCATTGAGGGTCGTTTTTTTGAACGTACTTACAGAAATACGTTACAGTATGGAGTATAGTATGTATATGTTATGACGTGTATCTCGCTTTCTGGTTCCCTTCGAGTCACCACCCTGCTCAGAAGCTACGCTCTCTGGTTGATTCGTATAGTAACGTCAATGCTCTCGGAAGATTTGATATTGTTGAATTGAAGTCGAGGTGCTCGAATCTGCTGTGGGGAGATAGTCTCGACGTACCGAGTTGCCCGGCAGAAGAGAATCCTCAATGGAGACGTCTCCATGGACCGGCAAAAGCCCGGGTGAAATACCGGCTCCCTACTGAACAGAGGCAAAGGGCTGGAGAGCGGGTGGAGGTATAGTTTTGTTACAGTTAAGGGCAGGGAAGCAACCCCCTGATCCGAGTTAAGGGGGGAAGCGGCTGTGGAGGATCTCCAAAAGTTGTTACTTACCGATTCGCTAAGGAACGCTCTCAATTTGATTTAAAGGGACAACTTGAAGAAAAAGATAAGAGTTATCGGCTATAAGGATCTCAACCAATCAGAATGATTAGTTCTCGAATTTGACTATTGTCAAAGTAGTCTGTCTTGTAACTTGCTATCTATTGATAGTTTTTCTGTGTTTCCGATACGGTATAGAAGGTTTTCGCCTGTGTAGCCTGTCTCGCCATTTTCAGGAAATTCTATGGATTTTCTGTGTGTGTTCCGGAGGTGTAGTGCTGTGTTATCGATCCACATGGATTAGCTGCCCCAACTCCAGTGAGGACACCCAATGTATTAATTGGTGAAGGGATTTCGATTTAATAGGTCCGATTCGTTCTTTTACGTTCTCGATCCGTTGCTCTCTGTATCTCGCACTATTTGTCTAACGCTTTCTCAGACCCTCTCTATCTTAAGGCAGTATCCTGCTTTACAAGGCTCAAAAAATCGATTTTTTTTTATTGCCTAAATCTATTCCTAATGTATTCAAGAATATGTATTCAAAGTTATAGAGGGTATTTCACAATATTTTCAAATATACAGCACTAAACGCAATGGGGTATGGAGCAGGTATACGAGCGCTCGGGTAGCTGGAGCGCGCGCTCCTCCCCTCGGTCGAATAACTCCGAACTATCTACCTGAAAAAGTTTAACGGTTGTTCGAAACAATATTTTTAATTCGTAGAAGTGCTGTGTATAGGCTATAAACTATATTACGGTTTATAACTGTATTATTCCTTACTGTGCACGTACTTATACGGAGCTGCTTGTAACGTCAACGGTTAGTTTTTCTCTGAGTCTTGTCGAGTGCACATCGCTACAATATCATGTCGAGTTATCCTAAAGGTGATAAATCGAGCACTGATCGTTCTGCGAAGCCACGAAAACGCAGATTCCACGAGAATCGATTCACAACTGAACCAGACGATGCAGAGTGCAGTACAAGCATTAGTGCGAAAAAATTAGCCACCGCAAGTACCGAAGATATAATTGTATATCTAGGTCACGCTTGCCGAATAGTTGGATTTCTAACAGTGTTTCTTGCAATTTCTGACATAGTAATATGCAAATCTTGTAAACAAAAAATAACATTTGCAGAGAGCGGGCATCGAGGATTGGGCTTCAAAATTATATTATTATGTATGTGCGGTCGACGAGAAATAAATTCAGGACCGTTAATAAACACTGGTTACGAAATAAATAGACGAATTGTGTTTGTGATGAGGCTTTTTGGTGTTGGACGAGAAGGTATCAATGTATTTTGTGAACTTATAGAAATGTGTCAAGGTTTGGCAAAATCAACATACGATAAAATAGTGCAGCATTTACACTCAGCGTCGAAATCAATGTTTGAAAATGTCTGTGAAAAGGCTGTCAAAGAAGAGCAAGAAAAAAGTGTAGAAAGTGAGCAAACTGCAAATTGTTTTAAAGTTTCCGGCAATGGATCGTGGAAAAAACGTGGCTTTACTTCATTGTTCGGTGTAACAACTCTAATTGCATATTACTCTGGCAAAGTAGTCGAGCTTATTGTTAAAAGTGCGTATTGTCATTCATGTGTCGTAAATAAAAATACATTGGACAATGACCAATTTGAGGAATGGTATGAAGATCATAAAGAATCATGCTCCTCAAACCACAACGGTTCAGCAGGGAAGATGGAGGTGGATTCAATCGTGGAAATGTTTTTAAAATCTGTTGAAAAATTCGGAGTAAAGTACATGAATTATATTGGCGACGGCGATTCGAAAACTTTTGCTAGTATTCTCAAAATCAATCCATACGGTGACGATTGCCCTGTTACTAAAAATGAGTGCGTGGGGCATGTACAAAAGCGTATGGGTACTCGACTCTGAAATATAAGAAAAGCAGAGAAAATCGGAGGTAAAAACCGGTTGACGGACAGCATCATTAAAAAGTTAACGATTTATTATGGTTTGGCAATTCGAAGAAATAGTAATTCTGTCGAAGACATGAAGAAAGCTGTCATGGCAACGCTAGATCATTATTGTTCGAGTGATGAATCTCCTCACCATGAGAATTGTCCGGCAGGCGCCGAAAGCTGGTGTGAATGGCGCAAAGCTGAAACCACGAATTCTCTTACTTCTTTCAAACATCCTGCTCCATTGATTGACGAAAATGTGGAGAAACATATTCGTCCAATCTATGAAGAACTCTCAAACGACGAACTTTTGACGCGATGCTTAGGCGGGCACACACAAAATTCAAACGAATCGTTCAATTCTACTGTCTGGCGCATGAGCCCGAAACATTTGAATTCCGGCCGAAAAAATATTGAAATTGCTGCGTACATGGCTGCAGGAATGTTTAACGAAGGATATTCTGCAGTTTTAAGTACCATGCAACTGCTCGATTTAAAAATCGGCCAGGTATGTAGGATGTTTGCGGATAACGTCGACGCACAACGGATCGAGAGGGAAAACCGGCGTACGTCTTTTTCCAGCAAGGAAGCTCGCACGGCACGTAGACTAGGGCAACTTCATCAAAATGAGTTTTTTGAAGAAGTTGATGGATTACTTTATGGCGCAGGAATAGCTGATTAGCGTTTTATTACGGTAAGTAACCGAAAATTAACATTTTTTCCGACCGTGAACTTTAAAGCGCGTTTTCTCGAGTTTTCATTTTTACGCATTCTCTAAACTGGCGGGCGTGATTGCAAGAAAACTAGACCACCAATCAACATGAACCAAGGCTTGTTAGCTTCAGTTTTGTATTCTCTTCTATTTGAACTAAAAAGATTAATGAAAAAACAATTCTAAACAACTGTTCTAGCAAGTTAAAATGATTTTTGTTTGTATAGAAAACATATTTTTTTCAAACTTGAGAAAAATTTTAGATTTCGCAATTCTTTGGGATTTTCTTAGTTCATATAGAAGAAAAATATATGGAAATTAAGATTTTCTTTGGTTTATTTGTTTCAGACGAAAATTGCGAGCTGCATCTTGCCCGCAGATTGGAGACTGCAATTGCACGGTGTTCCACAAATGAGCATAAAAATCGGCTGTTTGAATATTTTTCGCTCAAAAAAATTTTTTTATAACGTTGAAATATGCAATAAAATAATCTTATAAGTTCGCTACGCTTGCTTATTTCTTTCTGTCCTACAAAAATTCCCCAAAAAACGCGTTTTCTAGGCCTCCTAAAGCAGGATACCCCCTTAACCGTGCAACCTGAGTGGCCATGCATTTTCGTAATCTTCCGCTCCCGGTCGTATATCCAGTTGCGCTTGCTGATCTACGCAACCCCCAAAATCAGCACCTAGGCTTGCATTTCTCGATTTCACGTATCTTCTGATAGGTTCCGTCGGAGCTCTCGTTTTGGCGGAGTTGGGCCTGTTCGACCCCAACTCCCAGGTCATACCGGCTAATCAGTTCCCGGTGATAAAAAAATTGGCTAGCCCCCGCTTTGCTTGCGGATGTAGGAGCGAAGGGTGCATAGCGGAAGGTAACGTAGGTTGATTCTCAAAGATAGTTAGTTCTCGCATTTTTCGTTATCAATATCGAGTTAAAAAATACGTTACAATGTATATAGTAAAATATAATAATATATACCTGTCATGTACATTTGCCGAACGGTTCTTACAATTTTATTGTTAGAAAATTTAATCGCTTTAAAGATATCCCCAGCACTCTTGTGTGTGTCATCAAATATTCTTAAAATAAGCGCAAGGCATCGAGAAGCTTGTAATAAGCTAGCACGTCTCAGGGTCCCAAGTATTGTAGTCATAGAATTAATTTCATCATCCAAGACAATATGGGTCAGCTTAAGAGACGCTATATTGTTCAATCGACGCTGAAGGATTCTGTGGACAGATAAAAACATTGACAAAAACTAGAGGTTAAATATCATTTACATAAAAACAGAAAAAGAATCACTAATAAATATTTACGGCGTTGGTTTTTTATGGCTAGAGTAACTTAGTGTTGTTGTATATCGTGCATTCACGTCTAGATATTTTGGCGTTGCCTCTAAAGTTTTCATATTTAGATTGTATCCTAAATATGTTAAAGTTTCTGCACCATCAGAACGGGGTTGTAGACTTGTTTGCGTTTTCGATGGTTTAAATTGGCAGTTGTACACACTAATGCCCTTTTCAACGACGTCTAAAAACCTAAAACAATTGTATTATTATTAATTTATAGATAACATAACAACTGAACCTATCTATATCATGGCAATGTTAAGTGGCCTGACTGTCATCGACTGCATTTTGTAATCCTTTGAAACATACATTTTTCTCTTACATACAATGCACTTAAAATTTGGTACTCGGGGAATTTTGGGCCATTTTGAATTTCGAAATTTCTATATCGGATTCGAATTCATGAATTTAAAATACATCTAAATATGAAATTTTAAATATATCGAATTGTAGTAAATGCTTTTTTCTGAATTGAAAGAAGTGTATCTCCTGAGCTAGTACACCGTGCTTCAAAGGCATAAACCAATTCACGCGGTTCTTGCGGATATTTTGTACAGCCTACTTTTCCCGAATGGTAAAATATTATATTAACCCTTTATACGGCAAATCCGAAATATGGCTAGGAACGCTTACTTGACCCAATATGATAGGTCCACCATATGGTGGGTAGTGTGAAAATTGGGTTTAGAATGATAAGTAATATGATAAGAATGATAATGATAATGATAAAAGCAAATGTTATTCTAATGGCGTTTTATTTGAATTTTTTTATGAGTGACCTCTAACACCAGTTGGTTGTTTTTTCACAACTTTGAAGTGTGCCACGAGGAGGCTACATGATAATATTTCACACTTCATTTTTCATTTTTTACCAGATTTCTTGTAATACACGCACAAAAAGTCCTCCTTTTCGTGCTTAATAAGTGTGGCGATACTGGCTCTTTTTAGTGAGGCATGAGAAAAAAATACTGCGCATGCGCAAATCAAACTGGTTATTATGGACATTCTTTTAACACGTTAGTATATTTTTTGCCACACTACAAACACGAAAAGGGGTAGTTTTTGTGCACATGTTACAAAAAATATTACGTGACCCGCGTACAAAAAAAGAGGACACTCGGCGAAGTGTGTGAAGTTGGTAGCACTCGCCTTCAATTCGTACCAGAGGCAACACTCGCGTTCGGCTCGTGCTGCTGTGATACTCGCTTCCAGTTTGTACTGCCAGCTTCACAACCTTCACCGAAAGGCCGATATTTTGCACTCGTATCACAAAGTATTATTTTAAAGTTTCCTTATGTTTTTTGAAACATAAAGCGGAAACGAAATTAGAAACGAAAAAACCTCCAAGTAAAAACTATTATATTTAAACAATCATGGGAAGTATTTAAGATCAAATTGTCGGACGTTATAGCCCGCTATTTTGATTTTCGTTTTTTAATTATGAAATTCGTAATCGACATCCTCTCAAACTCCATCATTCCAACTTTTTTATCCGTGCCTTTTTCAGATCCTAACTCTCAGTTTTGCTTGTCGCGTAAAGGGTTCAAATAAGAACTTTTAACCGATATTAACTATGTTACGTCCCGGTTGCAGGGTTCGAGTATATCGGTCTCTCGTATCCGGGGCATCTCACGTGGTTTCTGCAACCTCTCCCCTTTCTTCACCATTTCGAGGACCTATCAGCGGCGGTCTTTGTGGACGAATTCCGTCATGCGCGGGAATATCCGACATCCAGACGCGTTGTGAACTTCGGCCGCGAGACATTTCGCGAGACTGTCAAATCAGCACCTCGAAACCCCCCTCGCAGCGCTCACATGGGGCTAGCAAGAGAACCTGCTGCGCGGCCGCTGCGAGGGCCGCGAGCAGTCTCAATTCGCAGCCTAACGGATAACGTTAGCACTCTATCGAGAGGTGCGCAGTATAGGCAGTTATCAGTCACGCATAATAGTCAGTGAGTTCGGAAACCTCATACCGCAATCCACGGTTAATTACGCGAGACGCCTACGCCGCTGGTAGGTCCCTCACGAGTGGAGTCCGATAGAGAGATGGAGAGAGAGATAGAGAGACAGAGATACAGAGAGACAGAGAGATAGAGAAATAGAGGAAGAGGGAGGGAGGGAGGGAGGGTAAGAGGGAGAGAGAGCGATATGAGAATTGTATTACAATATATTGTTTATACAATATTGGTTCCACTATCTGATGTTTGCATTACAGCGGGCGCCAGCAGGTCCCACGTCCATATGCCTTTCCGTTACTACGCGGTGTCGAGACGTAACACTGTATGGAAGGTGCAGCGATTATATATTTGGAATGTGGGCACGAGAATTTGTAATTTGAACGATAAGTTGGTGAAGTGAGAAAAATAGTAGCGGGTAGTAGATTTGATCAATTTACATTACTACAGGGTAACAAATGGGAAAGTGTGAAACCTGATTGATTACTTTTTTTGAAAAGTACAGAAATCAAAAAAACGAAATGATGGTGAAATAGTAGAAATGTTGAGGTTTTATTAAGGAATACAATTGCATTATTTTAAAAAATTTATGTATAATATTTTAGAAACAAACATCTTAAAGATACTGAAAAAGCGAAAGGAGCAAAACACGTCATGGTAACGCCGATCAACCCAAAGACCTAGAGCATTTCAAAGCGGATATTCAGAAAGCGGTTCACGATATTTCTGTTACTGTAAGACAGCATGTGTTTTATTGTTAAAAAAAGGCTCGATTACTGTGCCAATTCAGATGATGCACGCTTCAAAAACTTATACCATTAAGTGTTTTGCCCCTTACGAATTTTCGGTATTTTTAAGATGTTCGTTTCTAAAATATATAAAATTCTTAAAATTATGCAATTGTGTTCCTTAATAAAAGCTCAAAGTTTCTACTATTTAACCATCATTTCGTTTATTTGTATTCCTGTACCTGTTCAAAAATAATAATCATTTAGTTTTCACACCTTCCATTTGTTACCCTGTACATACATTTTCCAGATACCGGGAATATCTCGATGCTATTATCGAGGCTTTTGACTGTAACGCTATCTATCCGACAAAGTATAAACTAAAAGATACATGAAAGTAGCTCATCCGTGACATTGAATAGTGATACCTTATCTCACGGATGAACTATCAAAAAGTTATTTTTTGATATGTTGATTATCAATAGTCGAGAGATTACCAATAAACGAGAGAGGGACTTCCCAATTATATAATATCGTTCGGCAATATGTTAATAGTGTACAGAACAGTCTGCTACTTTGTAACCTAATATTGTCATGATAACTATTAATATCAAAACGAGAATTTCTGTGAATCTCTATTTGTTAATCGTGTTATTTACCAACATGGCACCGGTGATAGACAGGCCCCTTGAAAATATAAATATTATACATCACGAATTATTAACATAATATACAATACAGATTATTGAGAATAACTATCGCATTTAGTGAAACGATATTAATACCTATATTGTATCGGTCTACCACAAATATAAACAAGGCTGCAAAGAACTTTGCAAATTGCTTCCTCATTATTTTACTTGGTTTTTTCTATCACAATGATGCAAAGTAGAATCTTACACTTTGCTTCTGATGAAACAGCATGCTTTTTTAAAAGTGAGTCCCTTCGTCTCTCTCAAAATGATTTTTTCAATCAATATACATGTATCTATATTTATATATCTAGCCGTCGTCTCAGCTTCAAAATAATATTGAAATATTGAATAGTAATCACATGGCTATAACAAACGTGCTTATACGTTATGAAATATGTGTGAACATTTTTTTTGCTTCTTGATTCTTTTCCTTCGTTCAGAAAGCCTCCACTATGAGGAAGTTCTTTGATTTATTTTGGCTATTTATATACATATATTACCGTCTTTTAGTTCAGCTTTTGTCCGAATGTTGTAACTTTTTTTTTATTGATAATACAGTTAAAAATGAGGTAAAAAATAAACAAAAAAATAACGATAATTTTTTGAAACTTTCAAAACCACGTAAAATCTGAACCGCTTTAGCGATCTTGTCGAAATTCAATACCAAACAACATTGAACGTATCTTCAGTTATGAAGAACTATTTAGCTAAATCGTCGAACCTTTACGAAAGTTAGAGCGACCACGCCCTTTTTTCAAAAAATTTTAAATGACAAAATCGGAATGGCTCCATATATTTCAATAAAAATCGCAACAGTTAAAGAGGGATATCTATTATACTTTACTTGCGTGCCAAATTTCAGTCCGATCGTTCTAACGGTTACTGAGTAGGAGGCATTTGAATTTTCGAAGCCCTGCACACACACACACACACACACACACACACACACACACACACACACACACACACACACGGTCACGGACACGGACATTTTTTCTAAACTACTTTTCTTGACGTATTAGACCATGTTAAGTATACTCACATGAAAATCTCGAAAAAAAATTTTTGGATGAAAACATAGCTTCCTCTATGAGGAAGCAAAATGAAAAAAAATGTGGCAACACATAAATAACATACAATACATATTGAAGCAGGACCATTGTAATTGAACTTTCGTTTCTATAGCGACAATTATTTTGGTCACATTGTATTTTTGTAGCTGAAAACCTTAGGATAGAAACGAGAAAAATGGGGTTTTTCTGCACAGAACCACCCTTTATGAAAGTTATCTTACCACAAGGTCTTAAAACAGTGTAATATCTTGTAATTCTATAGATAATGTTACATAAAGTGTAATTTATTGTCAATTTAAAACTTGTCACCAATTGAAATTGAATTTTTATTACTAAAAGGAGGGCGTCTACAAATTAATATTTAGCTGTAAATTTATTACTAATTTTTAAAAAATCTGCATTACATATTAATATTCTATATAAATAAAACTATACTCAGGATAAAGTGACGATAGTACCTTTTTGCAGAATCTTCGTTATCTGTTACATACAAAAAGTCATCAACGTATCGGTACAAAGTACCAGTTTTTAGAAACTTTGATAACTCATGTTGTACCATATGGCTATAATAAATGTCACATAAAACTGCAGAAAGCAAAGCTCCTTGGGCTACGCCTTTTATCAATAAGTATTTCTTATTATTAATCCAAATCTACAAATGAATAATATGACTGATAAACATTAACAGTATAACGACAAATTATCCATATTAATGGGGTCACTCGCGTTCAGAGAGTCTAAAACAAGACCAATTAGTTGAGGTCGAGGTGCTCGAATCTGCCGTGAGGAGGAAAAGAAAGACCCGACGGAGACATTTCCACGGACCGGCAGAAGCCTGGATAAAATATCGGCGCCCCGATGGAGAGAGGCAAAGGGCTGTAGAGCGGCCAGAGATATAGTTTTGGTACGGTTAAGCGCAGGGGAGGGAACCCCCTGATCCGAATTAAGGATGTGGCGCCCAGCTGTCGCCCAATGTTCTGGGGAAGCGGTAGTGGAGAATCTCTAGTTGTTACGTACCAATTCGCTAAGGAACGCTCTCGATTTGATTTAAAGGGACGACTCGATAAAAAGGATAAGAGTTATCGGCTATAAGGATCTCGACCAATCAGAATGATTAGTTTTCGAATTTAGCTAATTTTACGCGACACCAAAGATCAGCACCTACGTTTGCGTTTCACGATTTTACGCGTCCCCAAAAATCGGCAGGATGCGTTAAGTTATCGCATCTTCTGATAGTTTCCATCAGAGCTCTTGTTTTGGCGGAGTTGGGCCTGTTCCACCCCTACTCCCACATCCTATCGGCTTGTCAGTTCTCGGTGAAAAAAGAATTAGCTGGCGCCCGTCTGGTTTGGGGATGCATGAGCGAAGGGTGGACGGCCGAAAGTAACATAGGTTAGTTCTCGAATTTTTTCGTTATCAGCGTCGAGTTAAGAAAATACGTTGCAATACGTTATATTTGAATGATCCCGTGAAGCTCCAAAAAAAAGGGTGCCAAACGCCATTTTGGACTGGGTCATCTGAAAGCAAAAAAATCACCGTCGATCTTTAGTGAACGATGTCAGGTAGATATGGATCGTTCACTTTTTCTATTTATAAATTCTCTTTTATTGGAAAAAAACGCTTTTTTTTACCAAACATGACGCCATTTTGTAAAAAATTAAAATTGTTCAAAAAGCTACGATCGATCCGTTCCTGACATCATTCAATAAGGATCGACGTTGATTTTTTTGCTTTCAGATGATCCAGTCCAAATTAGCGATTGGCGCCCTTTTTTTTTTAGCTTCACAAGATCATTCATCACTCCGTTATTTATGACTATTTTTTTAATGTAAAAAATGCCATAATATCTTGAAATATGTATCTTTTAAATAAAAAAAGTAATTATCTAAAAATATTCAAACCCGCCTTAAAAAAAATCACCTTGTTTTTGACTTTCTTAACTCCAGTGACCCCTTAACAGTAATGACAATAAAGATGCTTATGTTTACGGTTTATTTTTAGTCTTGTGAAGAAAATCCAATACTATATATATTTTATTATTTACCTTTTGATTAAAAATATGATTTTTTATTTTAGTCATTAGCCAATCCTTTCTGATCATTTCACTGTGAGAATCTTTCGTTGGAGAGAATAATGTATGCGCCGATATAGACAACTGTAAGTTTCGGTTGACGAAGTATTGCCTAGTCGTCAATTTTCGTAAACTTTTTAAATCACGCCGCTTCATAATAGTAAGTAACTCCATTCTTATTTTGTCAGGTATTGAATCGCAAAGGGACGTTACGATTTCAAATAATTTGTCTAAAGCAAACAAAAATAGTAAAATGAGATCACTTTAAAACTGAAAAAAACTCAAATTAATGCCAAAATGATGCAACAAAGATGTAAACCACAATTGATATTTAAAAAAAATGTAGGGTCCAAAGATGGTTTACTAGGACTAATTGTATGCCTCTTGATAATAAAATACTAATCTGACATACTATAACCTAAAATTTTTAGATTTACGCTGTAAAAACATCGAATAATTTCTAATTCCGCTTAAAATGAACCTACTATACTGAGACGTTACTGTAAGGTAGGTAGTCTTAATTTTGACCTACACAATATCGTAGAAATCATCACGTGAATTTTACAACGATTTCTTGATAAACCGTACCTGCTTCAGGGTACAAATTCCTGTTATTGTAGGGAAAAATAAAAACTGCTTTAATAGCACGAAGCGGATAATACAATGCGGTGTAAAGATCAGTAGACGTAATAATTTCTGATAGACCAACAATTCAGGCCCTAATTACTCGTGCACACCTCTATAAACCTAAATTTCCCGAAGGTGACCGATATTTTATCACCATGAGTAGTTAAAATTTATATGGAATCTAGCAATTTCTCTGTTTCTGTGTATCATGAACATAAAATATTGTTCAATAAGGTAAACATTGCTATTGGCCATACATATTTTAGTGATAGGTTAGAACTTTTTCCAAACTTAATTGATTATAAATTACATTTCTAGCATATTTTCCAGGTCTTCAAACTTTTACCAATATAATCAAATTTATCTATATTTGTTTGTAATAATCTATTATTTGTTGTGGATATATCATGAAATCCTATAGAAATATCATTCATTCATTATTGGTCTACGGTATCATGGATATACAGGGTGTCCCAGAACTGATGAATTTCCTCTTGGGGGTGAAGAGGGAATAGAATTTGGAACCGAAAGTTCCTTTTCAACATTATGATTTTATCACTTATTAAGAAGTTATTAGCGTTTGCAGTTGATCGATCACAACGTGGCCTCGTCCCGCGCGCCACTGGTGCCCAGCTCGATCGTTTCAGAATAACAAATTTATTATTCTGAAATATTTTTGTTATTCTTTCTCATTCAAACATTGACCAACCTTTTTATTGTGTATGACATTGATTATGATTATGGTTATCATGGACTAGCGCGAAATACAAGAAATAAAGAGGAAAATCGAAGTGGATCGAACTGAATGGAATCTGAAATCGAAGAAAAGATCCGAAAATCTAGTTGTTGGGCACCAGGTGCGGCTTCCCCGTACCACCATCCCTTACCACGGCCGTTTTCCACATTTCCCGGCGGCTCAGCGTCAGCACACTGGAAATGGTAGAGGGGAACGTGGGGGCGAGGAGAGAGAATTTCGGAATCAGCGGACTATGCAGCGAGTAGAATACCGATTTGCTTATTACCATTAAATAAACGGTGATTTTACAATATAAATCCCGTCGCGTACAGTGTCTTCCCCAACGGCGGTTAACGTCTAGGCCGAGTCGTGGTAGCTAGCCTGCCCAAAACCTGTACCTACCTCGGTGTGCCTACCGAATCCGCGAATCTCCCCGCGGCGCGATTCGTGATCCTAGCAAGTCTCGTTGGAGACGAGCTTTTTCTTGCTCTGGAGTGTGCCCTCTGAAGTCGGTACCCACCTGAGGCATCCGTGTGTCCGCCCCACTCCCGCTCCGGCTATCTTCTCGCGCGAGATATATTCTCTAAATAAGATCGCTCTCGCGGAATTTACTAAGAACTAGCTGTCCCATAAATCCCTTATTAAACCCAAATAGTGGTGGCCGTATCCCTTCCGCCTACTTCCATGGCGCCACGTCCCGGCTGCACGAGGGATTCCATAGGGCACTCGGTGTATCACACGCTGGCACTATACTATTTTTAAAAAACCGAGAGTCTTGGTTCTCTGCGAGAAATCCCGATAAACGCAATCTGCGATTATCCGATAGAGATCGGCTATCGGCGGAGCACGGAAGAAGAACTCATTTTCCCACGGTCTGCCGGACACTCGAGTCCTTCCACACGGACTCCCCGCGACACACTCTCCTTCTTCCCTACCGCTCTGCGCGGTAGGTCAAAAATCAAAATAATTTTCCTCTCCGGCGTCCTCCCCCCGCAGCCGCAAACCGTAACCGGTCAAAGTTCCCGGGTTACCGGCAGTACGTCCCGGCATTTGGGCACCCCTTGCGGCGTGCAGGCTGTCGATCCAGAAGGGCCACGTGCCTCCGCTACCGGTCCACTATTTACCCTCGTGCACTCCTACCGAACCCCGGAACTACGAAATCTTTAGAGATGGAGGTCGGAGGCACCGTCGTACTGTCGACACCGCGCAGAGATGCGGAGCTTTTGTAATGTGTCGTCCTGACGCCTCGTTACAGCGTATTAACACGTTCAACTCGGCGTGAACCACCGGTGGTTCACAGGCATTTCTTTCATCTGAAGGCGTGAACCACCGGTGGTCCACACGTATAGTCTATCCACGAGTTCAATGTAGGCGATTGGCAGCATGCGAAAGTAGTCCCTAGTTACTTTGAATGGTATTACTACGCGTTCAAGCCTCCGTCCCCACCCCTCACCAATACGGCGCGATCTATGATTTTAAACAACACGCGAGGTGATCAAAAAGTATACTTAAATGTTTAAGCTTTATTATTAATTCACGTTTCTAAATAAAGTGATCATGTATTTGATTTCATAAATTTGTACACGCACTACCTTAACGGGCGCAGTAAATGTGCTACGGTACTTCATTTCAGAACATTGACGTATTAGAAAAGGGTTCCTTAAAGATCTAAAAAATTTTGTTTCCTAGAAACTTTCTCCTACATATTCTATGATATACTAATCATATTTTTATTAGAAACCATTTTTTTAAAGTTACTACTTCATGCTGTGGACGAAATTATATGCATTCATGAACATGGAACATACATGTGTCATATGGCTACCACAGCCAGAGACGGCACTGGATTTTCTTTGTAGTCATTCTATTACTGCCAACATTACTGGTAGAAAATATTTCCGTAATATTAATACCGCAATTTCATTATATCAAACAATTATGCAGCAGTTTCGTGTGAAATTATATCTTATTCTTCTTATTATACAACAGCAAAAGTATAAATTAAAGCATGACATGCTTTTAGAAGAAATTACTGGTGCAGGCCTCATGAAAGCACGTGTTGCAGGCTAGGGATTTCATAGTTTTCGATCTGTCAAAAACCACACCGAACTCGTGAACCTACTATAGTTTGCTCCGTCTGGCGGCGTGGACCATCGCGCCGATAGACGAATAAACAACTGATAATCTCGAGCCCCCCGACCATACGGACTTCGAAAAAATGCGCCGGGTTGAACGTGTTTAAAAAAACGTGACCTCACATTTTCGATATCTAAACGCTGAAGAAAGCCATCGGTCGTTCTCACGGCCACAAAATGATTCGCTTAGGAAAATCAATTCATTTGTTCAATGCCTCCGCAGCGTCAATTAATAATAATGATCATAATCAAAATGATAGTATTATTCAATATTAATACTCAATGCTAATTTTCGATATAGGTACGTTGTTCCTACATTCACCTTTAGGATGTTATTACGGGGTGGGATTTAACAATGAAGATTTGGACGTCCATAGCGCGTCGTATTATATCAGCACAATGTCGATAATATCTCTGAGCCATTCTATGGATATTCTTTAGAGATGTATCCTTTGAAATCGGAAAATGAGAATATTTGGATATGCACTGTATGGACCTAACCAACGCGTGTAATTTCATTCATATTTAATTAAATAATATTAAAAAAAGAGTGTGTGCTTAGACCACACGTCTGAAGCGAAACTTCTTTCGGGCATTTTAATGAAATTCATACGAGAATAAGCAGGGGGCGTCAGAGCGAGAAGGAGAGCAAAAGTAAAATGTTATGAGTTGACCGAAGTTATGCGGTAATCCAATTTGATGTTTTTCACGTTGGAATGGAATTAAGATTGGAAATGGTAACTAATCCTAATGAAGCGACAAGAAGATCAGGAACAATTCTCGATGCATTATTTTCAAGACTTTTAGACAAAATTGGATCAAGAATATTTATATCATATTTTAGCTACCACAAGCCAATTGTTTCAATGATAGAATCATAGAAAATGAAATGTCATAACGTGTTGATAAGAATTCGAAAAAAAATTAAATTCTGATTTTTATAAAATATGTATGTAGTATGTTACGTAATATTGTTACGTCCGACGCAACGCCGCCCCCTATTACCCCCCTTCAGCATCCCTCAGTCCCCTACATTAGCAAAAGATCAAGGACCACAACGATTCTAACTGATCCTCGACAAACATGCGTTATTTACTACAAGTCATAGATTATAATATTTTAGGGACATCATTATATTTTACATAATACCTCACACTCTCTCACATTTCCAAATATCACATCCACATTGCGATATTACAGGTGGACGAGCGGAAAGAGAGAGAGATTGCGACAATCAAGGAACAAGAACTGCATGGACAATAATGCTGAACGGAATACCCAGAATGGAGGTGCCTAAAGTACATTCCAACATAGCACCGCGAAAAACCGCACACGTTAGGACTTGTACCAGCTACCTTCCCCACCCTCTCACCATCCTCACCATCAAGACAATCCGGTCAACGCAATAACTCAAAGAGGAATCTGCGAACGAAAATCTATTGACTGGAATCTATTGGGAAATTGGTCACAACAGCCCTGATTTCACCATAACATGGATCCAAATTTCCGAAAACTCATGACAATGCACCCAATCCCCTCCTTATTCAAAGTTTTCCTTATGAATATCGATACCGATCACTGGAAGTTATTAATCAATCCTCTGGTAGAGTAGTATCCCTTCTGGAGTCTTGAGCCGATTGTCCGCGTCAGTCAAGTGTTGTGCAGACCAGATACCTTAGGGCTTATTTTGATCTAGCTTACCTTAGGGCCCAAGCGAAAAGTGCATCGCCTCAGTACCGGACGTCCACGCGAAAGGAACTCAATTCTCGGCATTTCGTAAGCATCGTCTAATGCGAGTGTCCACTTTAGGACTGGACCAAGAATCTCCCCTTCAAGCAAATCTACTTCATTATTGTCGAGCACCTCCCGGCGCTCTTCTCTTTTCTCTCTTCTCTGCTCATCTACTAATAAGTAACTCACAACTATCTCACTTATATCAATTGTAAACCAAACTACAAGTTGACGATCAC
Organism: Cephus spinipes; assembly: GCA_963971525.1. Taxonomy (NCBI): domain Eukaryota; kingdom Metazoa; phylum Arthropoda; class Insecta; order Hymenoptera; family Cephidae; genus Cephus; species Cephus spinipes. Next base: position 21,067,037 of record OZ020574.1, read on the forward strand.
ACGCATTCCTCTTTATTCAATTTCGCATTGTTACTAGAAGTTAACATACTATAATTTCCACTCGAATTTACCATTTATTTGTATTCCAAACCTATTATTTCATTATACTGAGTTAAACGATATTTTCTTCTCATAATTTCAAAACCTAAACCTAACAGATCCTAAATCCAAATAATCTCTTTATCTATCAGTAGCAAACACATTTCACGTAGAAGAAACGAGTCTGTCAATTCAGTTATATCTATCGTTTGGTTGTGATCCTCACCTTAGCTATTGACCAAGGAACATAAAAGCAAATAGACGTGCTTTAGCATCTTAAAGTAGCAAGAACCCAATACTTTTACGTGATACTTGATTACAACACCTATGCTAGCTCCCTGATGCACCCGCAAACGGTCGCTCACGCATAGGACGTAACAATATTGCCATTATATTAGTTCGCATCAGCCTCCACTTTCTTTTACTCTCATTCTGGATCTGACAGGGGAGCTCATTCTCTTATGAATTTCATTAAAATATCCGAAAGAAGTTTCACTTGAGCCGTGTGGTCTAAGCACACAGACTTTTTTTTTTAATTATTACAAATAACAGAAGTATTCCAGATGGACAAAGTTATTGGTCCACCCTATATATGTCAAAAGTTTGAAACTCATAATACTTCTATTTTGTAATAGGAAGTGACTGACCAATTAGCAATTTATTACGTTTTGTATAAATTATGTAGAAAACATTTATGCAAATAATTAAGTCCGATTTCGTGAAATAGAAAACAAAACTATGTACGTGTTCCAAAAAAGAAAGTGGAGTATGGTGGGAAGATAAAGGTAACTAGAAATACAGAAAAGTACCTTGAGAGAAGGTTTTAAATCGTAATATCATCCAAGTTCCTAAGAGTCTCTGTTAGAATAACAGCATTATAATTATTAAAAAATAGCTTGAAAGTTAACTTTCTTTGCAGTTCTATAACTCAGAAATGTATACAACTTACCGCAATTTATAGAACCGTACGCATCTTTTATATCACAAGATACGAAATTATGCAAATGTTTTTGTGTCGAATTTCGTAAACACTGAACAGTCGTTTTCCACTGCTTATGAAAACGTGGTAGTGTCATCTGATTGTAATGGGTAATATACAATTGCTCTAAGAATCTTGAAACTTTGCGTAGGTTTTTTTTTTCTGCCTGACTATATCTAGGGGGAAAAAAGTAAGGAAACACACCATATGTATTAGGCATAATGGACACTGCTCATCCTGCTCATATACTGAGTGGGGCGAAGTACACTACAACCGCGAAGGAGCTGATTTCTAATGGAAAAATAAATCGAAAGTGTAAAATAAATTTTCTCTCTACGAGGCTTCATTAAAAAAAAAAATCAACTTTAAAAATCAATCGGGTACGCGTGCACACGATTAATAATCGACTTAAGCAAAATCGCTTAAGAGACTAACTGTTTGTTTGTATTTGTATCCAATGTCGCGTTCTCCAGACGTTTAAAAAATTAAAGGTTCAGGCCACGCTAAACACAGTTAATGACTCTCTGATTCAACCAACACAACTTTGTATACAACAATGGTGTCGACACTTTTAACAGTTCGTAAATTAACAAAATAAATTGTTTTCGAGATTGGAATATTGGTTTAATTCTTTCATATCATCTTATATCATGATATTATTGTATACAGACACAGATGGAAATAGTGGTCTGTAGCGAGTTTTGTAAGTCAATCCTTAGGCAAGTGAACGTGTACTTGCATGATTTTACCTTACTAATATTTAATGTCTATTTTCTCAAAAATGAAGCCTCATAGAGAAAACAAATTTGTACTGCAATTTCAATTTTACTTATTCATAAGGAATCTTGTACGTTTTAGTTATACCACGATTGTCGCCCCAACCTATATACAGGGTGTTCGTTCTGAAACGCACTGTAGTAACACCATTACATTCCTTGTCAAATTCTAATGAATAGGTATATTTTCATTTTTTATTTCATATATCAAAATTTCGAGATAGTCAAGGTTGAAGTTGCAGTAATGCGACCAATCAGATCGCGTTTAAACGGAGCGTAGATGACGTCGCGAGCCAGCCCGCAAGGCCTGCTTACAGTAGACCAATAACACTACGTCGTAGTGTCCCAGTTTATCTGCATGTAATTGAGAAAAATACAAGAGACGATACATTTAGAGTTATTGGCCTACTGTAAGCAGGCCTTGCGGGCTGGCTCGCGACGTCATCTACGCTCCGTTTAAACGCGCTCTGATTGGTCGCATTACTGCAACTTCAACCTTGATTATCTCGAAATTTTGATATATGAAATAAAACATGAAAACATACGTATTCATTAGAATTTGACAAGGAATGCAACGATGTTACTACAGTGCGTTTCATAACGAACACCCTGTATATACATGTATTTACAAATTATGTACATTGATTCATATTCACACGCACGCACGCATGCACACACGCACACGCACATGTCAAAGGGCAGTTTCGACGACATGCGACGCTCACAACGGCAAGCCGATATTTTTTTTTTAAAGAAAGTAACCCTGGGACATGTGGCATTGAAATTTTATTCTAATGTAATCTAACGAACTATTTTTTAGCCCATCACAACTCCAAGTATCCAGCATCCAACATTTTTGAAAAATTTGGTGTAAGTGCCACCAAACGGTCTTGGAAGCATACAATAGATATAAAAATGTTCCGAGACCGTCCTAGAATATAACAAATTTCCTGGAAACTGCCAATACACAAGAAAAAAAGTCCTGGAAACTACCTTTTAACATGAATATAATAACCCAATGCCAAATATATATATATATATAGACTTTTCAAGTGCATTGTAATATTTTGACTCACTTTATCTGTAATATAGGCCTAACGCCTGTTAATTTTGGTAGTAATACCAATTTGGCAATTGGAGGGTCATCGAAATCTTTGGAATCGTCAAGCATAATTGTCAAGTTTCGTTTCATTTTTCGGATATATTTAGCTTTCTCAGTTTTCCATATGCCGTGTGGTATATAAATCTTTTTACTACCAGTAGAAGTAATATTTGTTATATAAAATTGAATATATAATATTTCTTTAATAAATTCAGTAAGAAACCAGTATACCACTTTTGCAAAAACTGATTCTTTTATTATGCTGTTATTAATAGGTTTCAACCAATCAACATCAACAACCTGGAAAACACAAACAGCATCCAGATTCAATAGTACCCAGTTCTTAAAATATCTTATATTTTACCTACCTTCAGCTTATTTATGATTGATTTTAAAGTGATACATTCATATCGTCCATTGTCCACCAACTGGTTAATAACCTTCAGCATTTTCTTCTTATTTCTATTATTGCCAAACAATCTTAATGGAACAACCTTATGAAAAATAAGCTGGAAATATCTTTTTATTTCCTGAATCGGAACAGAAATATCTTTTTTCTTAGCATCGTTTTTTTTAGTCTGAATTATATTCTTGAGAAGACTATAATAGTTAAATCTTTTATGATGTTTTTGAAAACATTCCAATATGGGAACTACTAAAGGAATACAGTTTTCATAACCATCAACATGTACATCAATACAAAAATCCATAATATATTGAAATATTTCCTTTCCATTTATTGATGCTTCCAAGATATGAGTTTTTGGAAATTTTGGTTCCTTTTGTATCTTTGACACATAATGATCAATAGAAATATTGATTCTCTGTAGTACATTATCAATAGACCCTAAAGTCATTCGTATTTCAGTTGATTGTAATGATCCATCAATAGATCCTACAGACATTTGTGTATCACTTGATTCTAATGATCCAACTGTTTTATCTTTAGTACAATTAATAAAATTATCAAAACCTTCTGAAAGTTTGAAAAACAAGAATTTTATATAACATGGCAATAATATTTGTTAAATTAAAATATCCATAAATCTATAATCATCTGGCTACCTATAAAGTCAATAGAATTGCTTCCATAGCGTACATCATTTATGTCTTTGTTTACTTCTTCATCCTCCTTGATAACTTCACGAGAGTGCATACTTCCTAATAATGTCTTTTTGTATTTCTGCAAAATCTCTGCATCATTTATATAAAATGCTTCATTTTTTGTCTGAATAGGTATAATATTCCAATGTTTGCAAAAGCTATATAGAATTAAATTGTACATTAAGATTCAATACATTTGTGAAACTATGTAACTATAAAAATTTATAAAATTGTCATCGACTTATTTTCCTCCAATTTATAATAATCTTATAATTTTTTATGATTACAAACCTTACTAATGTAGGACCATAAACGTCACTTATCTTTTGCCACTGTTCATTCATTGTGAGAGATATTCAACTAAATAATAATGCATGTGTATAACCTCAAAACGACTCAAAATTTCGCATTCTGTCTGTGTTAGCAGAGATGAGTATGAAAATTCACTTTCTTTCTTTCTTCCGGATACTCGGCTTTAGTTCCTTGAGGCATAATACAAATAGACAAGGTATAGCCGTTGAGTGTAGATGGGTATAGAGGTGCGGAGGACGTGGTGGGGGTATGTCAAGCATATACTATAGTAAAATTGTAGTTCCAATCCCGGCGGGTAGATGGCGCCCCGAAAATCCCAAGCTATCTGGTGGCGCTGCCTATGAGTCGGGATTTGTACTAAAAGAGACTGTAGCGCGCACGCGCAAATTGTTTGCAAGAAACAAGCACCATTTGTTCCGAGTGACATTAATAACACAAACAACATTCTAAATAGAATTAATGATGGAGAAATTGTAGGATTCATCACGTGTATCAAAGATTATATAATAGAAACGAATTTCAGTGTCATAACTCTTATTGCTTTCTATTGGGAACGTATATTTTCGGATTGTAGATTACATATGCAAGTGCACATAAATAAATATAAAATCATTTTCTTAAATAACTATGTGTTATTTGTTGTAGACCTTACCTAATTTTTAGGGTAGCTTCTTATTTATTTTTATTAATAATTTAGATAAGAAGAACATACGAATGTATTTAAAGGAAAATCGTGCATATGGTTTATCTGTCAATTATGTGGTAGAGCAAATGACGTAACTACTGAAATACAAGTTCCGAAAAAATTATAAAAAGAACATGATGGTGGTCGATGGGCAAGGCATTGGGTTAGGATGCTAAAGGTCTGTGGTTCGAGACTCTCCGTCGGAAGTTTTTTTTTTCTTCTTCTGGACGTTATGATTTTTTTTTTAAATACAAGGTATTAAAGAGGTTGAAGCGCTTCACGCCAGTCAAATCAGTGCTCAATGTTTTTTATCGTTTTCACAAAGTTTTATGAATCAATTGATTGCAGTGAAGGGTGATTTGTATTATAACATGTGCCCATAACCCATAAAAACATTCAGAGCGATGAATTTACAATAATATTACCTGACCAATATTACATAATGCATTAAATTTACAAAAACGATTACTAAAATTTAGCACTGATTTGACCGGCGTGAAGTGCTTCAAACTCTTCAAAAGTTGTACGGGCTGCACGCTGAAGGTAAAAAAAAATCGAACCAAATATCAATTTTTTTCTAATTTTATTTATTACTTTATTATAATAAAGGCATCAACAACGATAATCTACGGGCTTCTACATCACCCAAGAGGTGCCGTAGTCGATGCGTTCCCATTATTTAACGTAGCGGGTCCCCAGTAGGCCTATACTACGATCGAAGATAATAGTCATACAAATGATCTATTTAAATAATTAGCGTATAAGCAAATTACAATAACGTAAAAAAATGGTTCGACTGTAAAATCTAAATAACATGCGCTCGGTAGTAAGAAATAAATTTTGTTCATCGAAGATGAATACTAAAATTCTCGACTATATTTCTATTTAAGGACGTTGTTCGGTGATAATCTCACGAAAAAGTTATACCGTACCGCTAGCATGAATGCCATTGCGCGTAGTACGACGAACAGTACAAACTTTTGTTTCGGATTGGTCTACGCACACGCACAAATGGTGTGCACCGACAAGCACACTCTGATACGGTAAACGAGCTGGCAACATCGGACTGCCCCATTACGCTCAGCGGCCAAACAGACATATGTATATGCACAAGTAACGCGCTGTCCTCTCCGCCGACCCAGCTACGCTGTTGCCACGTTGCGAGCGTTCCCCCCACCACACACCTCACATACTATCGAAAATTTTAGTTTTCGTCAAAATAAACATGGATCGAGACGGTCAACAAATTTCATTTTTTTTGAGAATATGTCTTTTAGAGTCTTTTAACTGTTAGCAAAGTTTCATGCATGTGTTAGACCTCCATCGATGTCAAAAAATTAATATAGGCCATGCGTCTATGCTTTGCGTGTTAAAATCATCAATTTCAATGACATTTTTTACCAATTCCGGACGGCAAAACGATTTTTGCCTGAGGAGAAATATTTTTTTAATAATTCGAAGAATATTTGGTGAAAGTTTCAATCCTCTGTTGGATCTTTCATTTTACCGAACAACGTCCTTAACTGGACTAATGCTGTGTTGTTTATCTCGATATACCTAGGTATATTATACAGGGTGTCCCAGAATTACTTTTGGACCGGAAAGTGGGCGATACCTGGAGGTGCCCTGAGTACTCTCCCGCAAACCGTTTGCCAAAATTCGCAATAGTTTTTAAATGAGAAGCATTTAAGTGCGACCAATCAGAACGAAGGATTTCCGCGGATTCATTCGCGGATGCCAAAGATCGCTGCTTTGCAATAGCTTCCTACAAATTCTGCGCCTAGCAATTGTTTCATAGCTCAAGCGAGCGTCATAGGATTCGTTGACAAACTCCCAATATGGGCATGGGCGTGACTTAGGCTGGCGCAGCAGCTACACGTGCAACGCGCGATCGGCAACTGTTTCGGGATACGCATTCAGCTAGACGAAAACCGGTACACGGTGTCCAAAACGTCATGCACTGAATTTTATAGCAGTCCGGAAGAAAACAGATTATTAAAGTGAGAGGGAGTCGGGAGGGTGGGTGGTGGGACTGATAAATTTAACATGAATTGATAACTAAGCATAGAAGTATTATTTCTTCGTCCTGTGAATAGCCATATCGAATTTCCAAGACATCGCGATTGCTGATTTTAAAGTTATAGAGTACTCATCGATTTTGGAGACTGTAAAAAATACGTAAAATAGGAAAATAGATTAGGAGAGAAACGCAAAGACACGTATCCCTTTTTTTAGTTCCTAGAATGTCCACACTAAATTACAGCCCTTTGCGACTTCCGGTGGCAAAGTTACGCAACACTTGTCGACCCCGGATCTTGTGAAAAATACGTCAAATTGAAAAAATGGACTAGGAGAGAAATGCAGAAACACGTATCCCTTTTTTTAGTTCCTAGAATGTCCACACCAAATTACAGCCCTTTGCGACTTCCGGTGGCAAAGTTACGCAACACTTGTCGACCCCGGATCTTGTGAAAAATACGTCAAATTGAAAAAATGGACTAGGAGAGAAATGCAGAAACACGTATCCCTTTTTTTAGTTCCTAGAATGTCCACACCAAATTACAGCCCTTTGCGACTTCCGGTGGCAAAGTTACGCAACACTTGTCGACCCCGGATCTTGTGAAAAATACGTCAAATTGAAAAAATGGACTAGGAGAGAAATGCAAAAACACGTATCCCTTTTTTTCGTCCCAAGAATCGGTATACCAATTTGCAGCCCTTTGCGACTTCCGGTGGCAAAGTTACGCAACACTTGTCGACCCCGGATCTTGTGAAAAATACGTCAAATTGAAAAAATGGACTAGGAGAGAAATGCAAAAACACGTATCCCTTTTTTTCGTCCCAAGAATCGGTATACCAATTTGCAGCCCTTTGCGACTTCCGGTGGCAAAGTTACGCAACACTTGTCGACCCCGGATCTTGTGAAAAATACGTCAAATTGAAAAAATGGACTAGGAGAGAAATGCAAAAACACGTATCCCTTTTTTTCGTCCCAAGAATCGGTATACCAATTTGCAGCCCTTTGCGACTTCCGGTGGCAAAGTTACGCAACACTTGTCGACCCCGGATCTTGTGAAAAATACGTCAAATTGAAAAAATGGACTAGGAGAGAAATGCAAAAACACGTATCCCTTTTTTTCGTCCCAAGAATCGGTATACCAATTTGCAGCCCTTTGCGACTTCCGGTGGCAAAGTTACGCAACACTTGTCGACCCCGGATCTTGTGAAAAATACGTCAAATTGAAAAAATGGACTAGGAGAGAAATGCAAAAACACGTATCCCTTTTTTTCGTCCCAAGAATCGGTATACCAATTTGCAGCCCTTTGCGACTTCCGGTGGCAAAGTTACGCAACACTTGTCGACCCCGGATCTTGTGAAAAATACGTCAAATTGAAAAAATGGACTAGGAGAGAAATGCAAAAACACGTATCCCTTTTTTTAGTTCCTAGAATGTCCACACCAAATTACAGCCCTTTGCGACTTCCGGTGGCAAAGTTACGCAACACTTGTCGACCACGGATCTTACGAAAAATACGTCAAATTGAAAAAATGGACTAGGAGAGAAATGCAAAAACACGTATCCCTTTTTTTAGTTCCTAGAATGTCCACACCAAATTACAGCCCTTTGCGACTTCCGGTGGCAAAGTTACGCAACACTTGTCGACCCCGGATCTTGTGAAAAATACGTCAAATTGAAAAAATGGACTAGGAGAAAAATGCAAAAACACGTATCCCTTTTTTTCGTCCCAAGAATCGGTATACCAATTTGCAGCCCTTTGCGACTTCCGGTGGCAAAGTTACGCAACACTTGTCGACCCCGGATCTTGTGAAAAATACGTCAAATTGAAAAAATGGACTAGGAGAGAAATGCAAAAACACGTATCCCTTTTTTTCGTCCCAAGAATCGGTATACCAATTTGCAGCCCTTTGCGACTTCCGGTGGCAAAGTTACGCAACACTTGTCGACCCCGGATCTTGTGAAAAATACGTCAAATTGAAAAAATGGACTAGGAGAGAAATGCAAAAACACGTATCCCTTTTTTTCGTCCCAAGAATCGGTATACCAATTTGCAGCCCTTTGCGACTTCCGGTGGCAAAGTTACGCAACACTTGTCGACCCCGGATCTTGTGAAAAATACGTCAAATTGAAAAATGGACTAGGAGAGAAATGCAAAAACACGTATCCCTTTTTTTAGTTCCTAGAATGTCCACACCAAATTACAGCCCTTTGCGACTTCCGGTGGCAAAGTTACGCAACACTTGTCGACCCCGGATCTTGTGAAAAATACGTCAAATTGAAAAAATGGACTAGGAGAGAAATGCAGAAACACGTATCCCTTTTTTTAGTTCCTAGAATGTCCACACCAAATTACAGCCCTTTGCGACTTCCGGTGGCAAAGTTACGCAACACTTGTCGACCCCGGATCTTGTGAAAAATACGTCAAATTGAAAAAATGGACTAGGAGAGAAATGCAAAAACACGTATCCCTTTTTTTTGTCCCAAGAATCGGTATACCAATTTGCAGCCCTTTGCGACTTCCGGTGGCAAGGTTACGCAACACTTGTCGACCCCGGATCTTGTGAAAAATACGTCAAATTGAAAAAATGGACTAGGAGAGAAATGCAAAAACACGTATCCCTTTTTTTAGTTCCTAGAATGTCCACAACAAATTACAGCCCTTTGCGACTTCCGGTGGCAAAGTTACGCAACACTTGTCGACCCCGGATCTTGTGAAAAATACGTCAAATTGAAAAAATGGACTAGGAGAGAAATGCAAAAACACGTATCCCTTTTTTTCGTCCCAAGAATCGGTATACCAATTTCCAGCCCTTAGCGACTTCCGGTGGCAAAGTTACGCAACACTTGTCGACTCCGGATCTTGTGAAAAATACGTCAAATTGAAAAAATGGACTAGGAGAGAAATGCAAAAAAACGTATCCCCTTTTTTCGTCACTCGAATGAGTATGCAAATTTTCAGACCTTTGCCAGTTACGATGTCAAAGTTACAGAGAGATAGCCGATTTTTTAGTCGACAAATGTTGCGTAACTTTGCCACCGGAAGTCGCAAAGGGCTGTAATTTGGTGTGGACATTCTAGGAACTAAAAAAAGGGATACGTGTTTTTGCATTTCTCTCCTAGTCCATTTTTCAATTTGACGTATTTTTCACAAGATCCGGGGTCGACAAGTGTTGCGTAACTTTGCCACCGGAAGTCGCAAAGGGCTGCAAATTGGTATACCGATTCTTGGGACGAAAAAAAGGGATACGTGTTTTTGCATTTTTCTCCTAGTCCATTTTTTCAATTTGACGTATTTTTCACAAGATCCGGGGTCGACAAGTGTTGCGTAACTTTGCCACCGGAAGTCGCAAAGGGCTGCAAATTGGTATACCGATTCTTGGGACGAAAAAAAGGGATACGTGTTTTTGCATTTCTCTCCTAGTCCATTTTTCAATTTGACGTATTTTTCACAAGATCCGGGGTCGACAAGTGTTGCGTAACTTTGCCACCGGAAGTCGCAAAGGGCTGCAAATTGGTATACCGATTCTTGGGACGAAAAAAAGGGATACGTGTTTTTGCATTTCTCTCCTAGTCCATTTTTTCAATTTGACGTATTTTTCACAAGATCCGGGGTCGACAAGTGTTGCGTAACTTTGCCACCGGAAGTCGCAAAGGGCTGCAAATTGGTATACCGATTCTTGGGACGAAAAAAAGGGATACGTGTTTTTGCATTTCTCTCCTAGTCCATTTTTTCAATTTGACGTATTTTTCACAAGATCCGGGGTCGACAAGTGTTGCGTAACTTTGCCACCGGAAGTCGCAAAGGGCTGTAATTTGGTGTGGACATTCTAGGAACTAAAAAAAGGGATACGTGTTTCTGCATTTCTCTCCTAGTCCATTTTTTCAATTTGACGTATTTTTCACAAGATCCGGGGTCGACAAGTGTTGCGTAACTTTGCCACCGGAAGTCGCAAAGGGCTGTAATTTGGTGTGGACATTCTAGGAACTAAAAAAAGGGATACGTGTCTTTGCGTTTCTCTCCTAATCTATTTTCCTATTTTACGTATTTTTTACAGTCTCCAAAATCGATGAGTACTCTATAACTTTAAAATCAGCAATCGCGATGTCTTGGAAATTCGATATGGCTATTCACAGGACGAAGAAATAATACTTCTATGCTTAGTTATCAATTCATGTTAAATTTATCAGTCCCACCACCCACCCTCCCGACTCCCTCTCACTTTAATAATCTGTTTTCTTCCGGACTGCTATAAAATTCAGTGCATGACGTTTTGGACACCGTGTACCGGTTTTCGTCTAGCTGAATGCGTATCCCGAAACAGTTGCCGATCGCGCGTTGCACGTGTAGCTGCTGCGCCAGCCTAAGTCACGCCCATGCCCATATTGGGAGTTTGTCAACGAATCCTATGACGCTCGCTTGAGCTATGAAACAATTGCTAGGCGCAGAATTTGTAGGAAGCTATTGCAAAGCAGCGATCTTTGGCATCCGCGAATGAATCCGCGGAAATCCTTCGTTCTGATTGGTCGCACTTAAATGCTTCTCATTTAAAAACTATTGCGAATTTTGGCAAACGGTTTGCGGGAGAGTACTCAGGGCACCTCCAGGTATCGCCCACTTTCCGGTCCAAAAGTAATTCTGGGACACCCTGTATTGCATGCACGTACTTGGCCAGGTAAAAACAAAGAGTACTTTCCTCGAGAAAACGCGAGAAACACGCTAGTCGAACGTCTAGATTCAACTGGAAAAACTGTCGTTCGTTCCTAGAAAGATCGCTCGAGATAAGACGAATTTAACGGCCAAGTCTCTACAATGTTGTGGCTATTCCTCGCGGCTTTGTCTGAAGTTAAATTTCTCGAAAAAAGGTCACTCGTTGCAGGAAAAATCATCACTTCGTTTGGGAATATATATATGTATAGTATATTTTCTTATGCATACGTGTAGATTTGTAAATAAGTAATGCACCTGGCCAAGTACGTGCATGCAATATAATATACCTAGGTATATCGAGATAAACAACACAGCATTAGTCCAGTTAAATAGAGATATAGTCAAGAATTTTAGTATTCATCTTCGATGAACAATAGTATATTACGACCCTAGGCCAGAAAGTTGGATTTCCTGGCGTATGTGATACTGTAGGAACGGAGCAATCGCGGCCGTTATTGTCCGAAATGCCCTACCCATCCCCTTCCCCCGCTCAGCGGCGCGAGCGAACAAGGAGAAGCGAGCGTTGGCAAGTTAGTAGGGAATCGGAGTCTGTATAGGAGGTATTAATAAAATTGAGATTAGAGTGTCGATCGAACCTTGTTGTTCCCTTTTAAAATTCCTCCCGTATTCCCTACAATACAAAGGCCGAGGCGAAGACGAGGCTTTTATATCACATACACCAGGGCATTCAACTTTTTGGCTATGGGTCATATACTATTTTTCTTGATCCCCTGCCGAAAGTTCGTTAATAAATTATTGTTAGTTTATAAATTAAAAGCAATATGTATTTACTATTCGTACCCGGATCGAAAAAACGATATTAAATTAGCTTACATCAATTGTTTTAACAGTCAGGTAACTTCATGTAAGTTAATTTTTTTCGATTCGGTATACTTTTACGGATTATGTTAGAACATTTTCCCGGTTATCTCGCGAAGTGGAGCGCACTCCGAGGCGAAGCCGAGGATCTTGCTGGTCGGGGCGGGCATTAAACACATACAAAATAAAATGCAAGAATAAAATGACTAAAAAAAAGATTATTATTAAAGACAATATTATTATTATTGTTATTAATATAATAATACATTTTATTTGGCTATTTTTCCTTTTTTTGCGCGTTATTTTTTTTCCTTACTGCAATTGCACATAGTGATGGTAAATACACAGTTGTTGAATGTACAGTTGTCAAATTTTACAGGCTTCGCCTCGGCCTTTATATCACATACGCCAGGGCATTCAAGTTTTTGGCCATGGGTCGTATACTATTTTTTCTTAACACGTGCATGAAAAAGGCCCTTTTTCATGCATTTAAAGTGAATGGAAAGTTGCTCATTTCGAGCGTGCGGGAGGGAATCATTCCCTCCCGCTCTTCAAAAAATTTTGAAAATTTTAAAAGTTTTGAAAAATTTTGAAAATTTTTGAAAATTTTGAATATACTATTACCTGCACTTGTCAAAAAAAGCACAGTGTGCAACTAGGGGAGGAGGACAATTTCTAGCCCTTTTCCCCCCCTAGTTGCACAATATACTATTCTTGCTCCCTAAGCCGAAAGTACCGTCTTCCCGTTTTTCATTATTCAACTGACATTACAAATTTACGGTTATGAAGAGTTGAGTAAAAACATAGGTGCTTAGAGTTTATGATTGAACATTCACTTGTTTGCATTTGTTTATATGCAGGCAAGCAGGCCACAAAAGTGGCTCTTCCCGGACTCAAATGCGGCCGGGAAGACGGTACTTTCGGCTTAGGGAGCAAGAAAAATTTATTTCTTACTACATGTTATTTAGATTTTACAGTCGAACCATTTTTTTACGTTATTGTGATTTGCTTATACGCTAATTATTTAAATGGGTCATTTGTATGACGTTATTATCTTCGATCGTAGTATAGGCCTACTGGGGACTCGCTACGTTAAATAATGGGAACGCATCGACTACGGCACCTCTTGGGTGATGTAGAAGCCCGTAGATTATCGTTGTTGATGCCTTTATTATAATAAAGTAATAAAAAAAATTAGAAAAAAATTGATATTTGGTTCGATTTTTTTTACCTTCAGCGTGCAGCCCGTACATACAACTTTTGAAGAGTTTGAAGCACTTCACGCCGGTCAAATTAGTGCTAAATTTTAGTAATCGTTTTTGTAAATTTAATGCATTATGTAATATTGGTCAGGTAATATTATTGTAAATTCATCGCTCTGAATGTTTTTATGGGTTATGGGCACATGTTATAATACAAATCACCCTTCACTGCAATCAATTAATTCATAAAACTTTGTGAAAACGATAAAAAATATTGAGCACTGATTTGACTGGCGTGAAGCGCTTCAACCTCTTTAATACCTTAGCCCGTATTCAGAACTCGCTTTTAGTGCTAATAGTGCGCTTTTAAATTTTTTCTTTGTGAGTTTTAACTACAAGCGACTCTGTTAGTGACTTTAAGAGCGAGTTGTGAATACGGACTCTTGTATTTAAACAAAAATCATAACGTCCAGAAGAAGAAAAAAAAACTTCCGACGGAGAGTCTCGAACCACAGACCTTTAGCCTACTAACCCAATGCCTTGCCCATCGACCACCATCATGTACTTTTTATATTTTCTTCGGAATTTGTATTTCAGTAGTTACGTCATTTGCTCTACCACATAATTGACAGATAAACCATATGCACGATTTTCCTTTAAATACATTCGTATGTTCTTTTTATCTAAATTATTAATAAAAATAAATAAGAAGCTACCCTAAAAATTAAGGTAAGGTCTACAACAAATAACACATAGTTATTTAAGAAAACGATTTTATATTTATTTATGTGCACTTGCATATGTAATCTACAATCCGAAAATATACATTCCCAATAGAAAGCAATGAGAGTTATGACACTGAAATTCGTTTCTATTATATAATCGTTGATACACGTGATAAATCCTACAATTTCTCCATCATTAATTCTATTTAGAATGTTGTTTGTGTTATTAATGTCACTCGGAACAAATGGTGCTTGTTTCTTGCAAACAATTTGCGCGTGCGCGCTACAGTCTCTTTTAGTACAAATCCCGACTCATAGGCAGCGCCACCAGATAGCTTGGGATTTTCGGGGCGCCATCTACCCGCCGGGATTGGAACTACAATTTTACTATAGTATGAGCTTGACATACCCCCACCACGTCCTCCGCACCTCTATACCCATCAACACTCAACGGTATAGCCACCTGGTTGGCTGACCACTTGCTGCCGCCATCGACATATAGTACAGAGATGAGTAGGGAGATTGCCAATGAGCCTGTTTTTGGTGCTCTCAATTTTTCTCTGGTTTCGACGCGCCACCTTAGCGGAGGGCCCTCGAAGCAGTTCCACGTTTTTGATTGGTCGTGTATATATAGTAATACTACGCGTGTTAATCTGGAGCTGTGTTTTGGCGCGTCGACGCGCCACCTGAACGAGACTCTCGAACTAGTTCCACGTTTTTGATTGGTCGAATGAATTCGTGTGTTCCTCGAGATCCATGATTTTAAACCGGATGAACACTCAAATAGGGAGCAGAGATGAGTAGGGAGATTGCCAATGAGCCTGTTTTAGGTGGTCGCAATTTTTCTCTGGTTTCGGCGCGCCACCTTAGCGAAGGGCCCTCGAAGCAGTTCCACGGTTTTGATTGGTCGTATATATATAGTAATACTACGCGTGTTAATCTGGAGCTGTGTTTTGGCGCATCGACGCGCCACCTGAACGAGACTCTCGAAGCAGTTCCACGTTTTTGATTGGTCGAATGAATTCGTGTGTTCCTCGAGATCCACGATTTTACACCGCGTGAACACTCAAATAGGGAGACTTGTATCTACCTTTTTTTTACAGGATATTGCATAAACCGTAGTAATAAGGTAGTCAATACCCTTAATATCCATATGAAGCTTTGGAAATAATGAGAGTAAGCAAATCAAACTTTAAAAAAAAACCTCGAACGTGGGTAACTACAGAAATATAAGTTTGCTAAATAACATACCACAATGACTCGATGGCACACGTGCTTGCTGCTTTAAGGATGTTGTTCGGTAAAATGAAAGATCCAACAGAGGATTGAAACTTTCACCAAATATTCTTCGAATTATTAAAAAAATATTTCTCCTCAGGCAAAAATCGTTTTGCCGTCCGGAATATTGGTAAAAAATGTCATTGAAATTGATGATTTTAATACGCAAAGCATAGACGCATGGCCTATATTAATTTTCTGACATCGATGGAGGTCTAACACATGCATGAAACTTTGCTAACAGTTAAAAGACTCTAAAAGACATATTCTAAAAAAAAAAATGAAATTTTTTGACCGTCTCGATCCATGTTTATTTTGACGAAAACTAAAATTTTCGATAGTATATGAGGTGTGTGGTGGGGGGAACGCTCGCGACGTGGCAACAGCGTAGCTGGGTCGGCGGAGAGGACAGCGCGTTACTTGTGCATATACATATGTCTGTTTGGCCGCTGAGCGTAATGGGGCAGTCCGATGTTGCCAGCTCGTTTACCGTATTAGTGTGTGCTTGTCGTTGCACACCATTTGTGCGTGTGCGTAATGGCATTCATGCTAGCGGTACGGTATAACTTTTTGGTGAGATTGTCACCGAACAACGTCCTTAACGTCCGAGAGTCTCGGGTTCGAAACTCACGTCTTACCTCTTTTTTTTTGTTTAATTATCAACTATGCTTATTGGTTTACCTATTTAACTGAAGTTTCATGAAATACATAAAAATATTAATCTACAAATATTGTATTATATTACATCGTATACATCCAATAAATTGGTACATGAATCAGCGAACGTTTCTTCTTCCCGAGAGCCTACCTGTGACAAACATCTATGTTACGCTGTTTCATATTTTAATAGCATAAATAATATTTAGACGGATAAAGAAGGCATTACGGAAAATTACCAAAAACAAAAATGCACTTATAAATCTCGGGCATAAAAATAATGATGAGCATATAAAAATGAACCAATCATTTTCTATAGTGAGATGAAACGAATAATGTATCTGGTTAGGGACTTTTTTTTCATTTAGTTTTTTCCATTCAAGGCTATGTAAAGGTAACATTTTTAATACATCGAATTATCAGAAAATTATGTCGAGGTATAATTTTAATTCTGAATTATTTTATACATCAGAACGTACTCATAATTCGAGATATTAAAAATACAATTATCTTTCCGTAGGCTTGAATAAAAAAAATTACTAAATTGAATCAGGTTACTCAAAAATGTATGAAACTAATAATTTCTAAGCAGATACACTATTTGTCTCATCTCACCATAAATTTGGCTATCGCATACTTTGGAGTCGATTTCTTTTACGAACACGCTTATTCGAGGTCTTATGGCTGATTGGGGTCCGACCTCAAAGTTTTTCCAGCGTAATGACTGTTTTGAGGCCCATAAAGGTGACTCTCACACAGAATTTGTTTATATTTTTTTATTGTTAATAAAATTGTTTATATTGTTAGGTTAGGTTAGGTTTTGTTAGGTTAGTTTAGCTTAGAATTCCAATGCTGTGACACCCCAAGGTATTAGTTTTTTTTTTTTAAAAAACATTAGCTTGCAGGTTCGACCCCTTAATGTTTCGGGTTCCCAAAGTATCCCGTGGACATATTTATATACATATGTATAAAATAATTGTGTGGGTTTTTTACGCTTTTCATTTTTTTTACCCGATATTAATAAGTGCAATTTTTTGGGACATTTATTACTACTTTTCTATTCGGCTGAATAATATTTAAACTATCAAAAAGTGAAACAGCCTGCCATACGTGCGAGTGTTATCAACATGTTTTTTTAATCGGCACATTAAAACAAAAAATGAAATCGAGAAATTTATCTATGTTAGAAATGCAAAAAGCGTTAAGCGAATGAAACGAGATTTTTTTCCATTGCTGTCAATTTTTCTCTTACGCCTTCATGACAGTCCATATCGCAATAAGTGAGGCTGCTTATTTGTACCAGCTATGGATTACTGTTTGTAAAGAACACGCATTGGGCGCGTTGGCAACGATTCAGCTTCGTAATCGTAAGATGCCGAGTTCGCGTCTAAAGACGCGAAGACTTTTTTTTCTTCATTTCTTTTTTGTTTAATTTTTTTTAACCCGGTATTGCATGACTCGCATGGGAGGGCGAAGTTCAAAAATAATGCAGTCCTAAACAAACCACACGCGAAATAAAATATGTGTAGTTCAAGACATTGCATATGCAGTTTTATAACAAATACTTTATGCAATGGCATGTGCGCCTTGCTAGAGACTTCATTATTTTCCATTTGTCAAATAAAACACATAAAAATCGGGAATGAATTATAGCAATCGTAGAAAAGTAATAGTGAACGGAACCTTTTCAAGAATATGCCGCGAACCCATGAAGGCATACAATGTTGCAAGCAAACTGAAAACATTCCCGCGGCTTCTGCTAGCCTTTTTCAGTTCTTTCTTCTAGTTTGAGAGTGTCAGTTCGCTCTGCGTTTTCAAATATAGAGTGAATGAATATAAGCGTTTCAAGTATGGAATACGAAAATAAGAAAAAGGAAAGGCAGTATGATTTCTGTGCGTACAGAGGATGTGCAAACGGAAAATTAACGACCAAGTCCAGACTGTACAGGTTTCCTAAGAAAGACGATCCTCGACTGGCAATATGGATCAAAAGTACAGGTGAGTTGTTAATATGAACTTTCTATCTGTATACTTATCTAGCATACCTTTTGTCTGTACACTGAATCTTATTAGAGTGTTCTTCACACAGTGTCTAATACAGTATTTAAAAGTTCACTGTCAGTAGTCAGAAAATTTCGTTAATATAAGTTCAACTTTACACACACAAATTTTTGTATATTCTCTGAAAGATCCAGTCTACAGATAAAGGGTCTATTATCAAAAGTACTATCTCTATAGGCGGGGAGGGAGAATAAAGGGAACACATTATAATTAGAGAAATATATTAATTTATTAGTCTAATTCTGGATAAGTATAATCAAAACCTATCCAGGATTGCCTCCATCATTATGCGCAATGCGCGGTCTGCCCCTTCTGTTGCTGCTGCTGGTGGTGTGTTTCGCGTATCGGGACGGCGGTTTTGCCCTCCGCGGCCACGATACGGGGCCTGCTGTCCCCCTTTGGCCGCCTGCCGCCGCTTGCGGCTCCACCGCCAATTCGGTTTTTGTTTCCCATATGAAAATAGAGCAAAATATATAATAGTATTTAAAGAAAATGTATCGTAGTTACTAATTGTTCATACAAAATTTGTACTTACTACCACCACCTTGTCCCTCACTGCCCGGTTTTCCCGTCAGTTCTTTTTGGGGTTCTTTTGGGGCCTGCTCCGCCACCGCGTGCTGCTGCTTCTCGGTTCTACAAACAATACAAAAACACGTTAGTACAAATAATTTGAAATGGAATGTCTAAAATAATATATGTACATTAATCACGAACATGTTTTTTTAAACTTACGTCAAATCGCTCTGTTCGAGGAGAGCCGCCAACTTCTCCGTCTCACTCTCCAGTGTTTCTTTGTTATTCTGTAAAATAAACCAAACAAATTACATTAAACTTTGTAGATATCCTAAAATTTCAGTATATCCTGCGATGAGGTTTTTGTATTGCAATATACTATTTAAACTGACACATCTCTCTAGAAGATGATGTCGTAAAGGAAAGAGAGAAACGATATACTATTAAAAGGAAACAAGACTTACCATTTTGGTCGCACGTCGAAACTATTCTGTCGCGATGCAGCTCGGCGAGCGGCGATCGGGGACGCGTGCGAGCATGGAAGGGATAGGGGTGGCGGCGTGCGGTGGGCGGTGTAGTACACGAGCGCATGGGATGAAGGTGACAGGCAATAGAGCGTTTAAAAAAAGGGGTTTTTTAAAATTTCTTTAAAGAAAATCTTTGAATGTATGATTTACATTTTTTTTTTCTAGACTTTGACAAATATTTTTATGTGTACACAAAATTTATAATGTTTAAATTAAAAATAGATGTGAATCGGCGTGCATTGTAGTAACTGAACTGTTAGTCTGTAATAAAACAAAATATTTCGTTGGTTCACGAATTTTTGTGTACTATCAATGTACAATTAAATTAAAAAATGCATGATTGAAGAATCTGCGGCGCCTTGAAAAGAAGTAGACATTCATGAAAAAAAAACTTTATGTTAGGTAATAGTGATTTCTACAAACTTGCAGCTGTTTAATTCGAATCTGTCATGCAGGACTCATACTCGATTTTTTTTATTTTCAAACTGTCGCAGTTGCACTGCTGTTTGATTATTACTAGTTATAATTGTTGCAAAATTTCTAAGATGCAATTATATTGATCATTGAACATGTTCTTTCATTGCGTTCTAGGTAATAAGCGACTGAAAGGGTTATCAGCGTCTACTCTTCGAGTTTGCGGACTATGCGAAGAACACTTTGAACCGAGCTGTTTCATTGGTCCGAAGCGCCGTTTGACTCATGATGCGGTTCCAAAGATGTTCATGGAGGATGAAGATGTTTGGCCGGAAACATCAGACGCACATGTCACAAAGGCAGTCGGAGAACTGCATGTGACATTGGAAAGAGACGAAACTCCGGTAAGTTTAATAACGTCTCTAGAACCATTGCGTTCGATCGATTCGGATTTAGTAACTCGTGATGAATCCGGTGATCAATTAAGTGATACTCTATTCACTTCGGCGGTCAATACAGCTACTGGCGCATCTACCAGTACTGCCGCGATGGCGGAGTTTTCAGGTACGAAGCATGTTCGCACATATAGGAGAGTCGCAGTAAACTTTTCTGAATCTGAGGATGAAAATTGTGCGTGGACAAAGGTCGAACCGCCGACGCATTCGACTGTCCCATCCTGCGAACCTTCTACTGTAAAATCTCTAGAAAAAATGACCGGTCGCCTTAATGAGCAGATTGCAAATCTTAAAAAATATAAAACAGCTCTAAAACGAAAAGAGTCTGTGAGCCGCAAAAAGATTGCATTACTGCAGCGAAAACTACGACGAGCTTCGACAAAAAACGCGCGCCTCACGAGTAAGGCTAAAAAAGAGTCTATCGACGACTTCCTCGATCGGCACGAGTGCAGGGAACCCGCGGCCAGGACGATGGTAAAACTCCAGTTGCATCGCAAGAAGGCTCCTTACTCCGAAGAGGAAAAAGACCTTGCGAAGCAGCTATATTACTACTCTGCATCGGCGTATACACGTTTGAGGAATGCAGGCTGCTCATTTCCTTCGGAGAGTAGCGTACGCAACTGGATTTCGGAAGTTGACATTAAACCCGGATTTTGCGATTTCATCTTCGGAAAATTAGCCGATAAAATCTCGATTCTCCCGCCCGAAAATCGTGTGTGCGCATTGAAATTCGACGAAATGACAATCAAAACATTCGAAGAATATTCTGAGAAGTTTGATTGTATCGAGGGCCTTGTCGACCTCGGTTCTCTTGGCCGCAAAGACGAACGTGCTCGATACGTCTTTTTATTTTGCGTCGATAGCATCAATGCAAAAAATCCTTGGCGTCAACCGTTAGCATATTTTCTTACGGGAACCGGAATGAAGGCTTTCCATATTTACGAATTGCTAAAAGAATGTTTATGCAGATTGTCCGCTGCAGGAGCTGAAGTAGTGCTTATAACTTGTGACCAGGGTCCATCGAATCAAAGTCTTTTTGGCTCGTACCTCAAAGTATCAGCGGAAAAGCCTTTTTTTACGATTGGAGAAAAACAATTCTTTGCTTCTTTCGATTTCCCGCACCTTATCAAACGACTGTTGAGCACTCTCCGTACGCATAAGGTGTTATATTGCAACGGAGAGGTAATGGTCAATTATCAGGACTTTGTTGATGCGTGGGAGTATGATAATTGCTGCAGCAGTTCTAATCTGCTCTCCCACATCACGAAAGCGCATTTGCATCCGTCATCCTTCGAGGCGATGAATGTCAAACGTGCCTTTCAAATGTTGAGCCATAAATTTGCCGCAGCCATATTAACCGCGGGTAATGATCCGAAAGGGTTGAAGAGCAATACGTGGCAAGTGACCGCTGCTTTCGCGGAACGTATGAATAAAGTCATAGATGCGTGCAACGCGTATAGGCTTTTCAGCGGAAATCCAACGAAACGTCCCCTTGCTGACAGAAATCCGGAGATTGAAAAAATCCTTCGCGATTTCGTTCAGTGGTCTGCCGACTGGACTGTTGCTGATGCTAGGAAAAAAGAAATGAAGAAAGTTCCATGCATAAAAGGTCTACCGCTTTCGGTAAATGCGATATTGGAGTCGTATCGAACGGTAAAAAACAAAAAGCCCCAATTCGAATTAGCTGCAGCCTTATGTAATCAGGATTCGGTCGAGCATTTGTTCGCCAAACTGCGACAACGCGGAGGCCACAATCCGAATCCGACAGTGAGAATGGTTCGATTGTCATTGAGACATATACTCTCCACTGGATACATCGGGGGTGGTAGCAGAGGGAACGTAGAATGTCCCGAAGCTGCTGCTTTGATTCAGCCAGGCACAGTGGTAGCCAGAGCGTTCGACCGATCAGAGGGAATGTTCGAAAACCCCCTCGAACATGACAGAGACGACGAAATCATCGAGGTCCAAGAGGCTGCAGAGATGCTGCAGTATGAAAGTGAAGAGGTCGAAACAGTGATGGAATCCCAGGAACTTCATGAAAGCACGCGATCTGTTTACGAGCAGAATGCTGTCAACTTTTTCGCAGGATACGTAGCTCAGCGCCAAATGCGCAAGTATCCGTGCGACAATTGTCGCAACGACATATTGAAAACACCAATGGACGAACGTTCTTCTACTGAGATGTACACCGAATTTCGGGAGTACGAACATCAAGATGAAGAAGCTCCAACGGTGACATGGCTCAGTCGACCAACTCAAAAGTTTGAAAGTATAGTGGGCGTTCAACTTGAGGCTTTCGGTCGATTGTGGAAGAAACACTGGGTGTGCAACGGCATCTTGAATAATCTTGTAGGAGAGATTATACAAGAAACTAGCCAGCTGCATTCTGACTGGTTTGACGAACATCACGAGTGCCGAGAGCATCGTGTAAAGCTATTGCACTTCTTGATTAAAGTGAAGTTGTTCGCACAAACAAAGTTCAATAATCGAGCAGACCGTGTAAAAAGAACAGGTAATATTGATTATAAATGCAAAAAATTAAACAAAATTAAAGGTATTTGATTTATCGTTCCTGACTCTTGGCAGAGACTCTCTGAGTTGCGATATGATCAAGCCTAATTCACGAGCTCGTTCCTGGGCATTAATACCAGAGGCTTTTTAAGCTGCGACTCGTGTGTTTCTATCTAATTATTAGTAATAAAATAATGGAACGTACCCTGACTTCTGTCAGAGGCTCTTTTAGCTGCGTTCCAATGTAGATTTGTTCACGAAGTCGTTCCCCGGGGTCTCACGGAGGCTTTTCAAGCTGCGCTTCGTTCATTTATTATGTTTACTAGATATGGGGGGTGATGTTGATTGCCTTCTCGTGGTGCCCCCCGAAAACGAGTGCACTTATCATATTCATCAAACATATAGACGGGCATTGTAAGCTTTACCGCATTATCAATTGCAAAATTAGTGTAACCATCATAATGTCTACTGTTCAATGAAGATCGGTGCACTCGGCTAAACAATCAACACAAATTATTACTACTTTGGTGTATATTTGTAGAAATACAATAAAGCTAATGCTACAGTTTTGTATGAACGAATAGGAATTTTATACATGAAAGCTGACCCGATCTTGCATCATTTGCACCCCCATTCGATCGATGCAACGCCGGATCATCAAGGAGTAATGTCACTTTAGCAGCTCAAAAAAATATATAAAAATAGGAACAATTATTATTAGAAAATATCATGTGCAATATAAAGTCTGTTAATTTGAATTTATTATACATGATTTTAAGAGTATACAACAATTTTTCATTTCATTTTTTTTCGAAATAGTAGCGTACCCAACAAACCCTCTTGTTTAAAACAGTGTTCTCCGGCCAGATAGATCACTCCTTGGAAGTTTAACCCGAAACAAAAAACCAAATATTTTTCAGTTATGTATAAGAATAGCTAGAGAAATACGTAGGGAAATTAAAAAAGTACGTCTAAAATCAAAGTTCTGATTAGACCTTCTGCAGCTATTCTTATATACTGTTATGCCGTCATG
Source organism: Cephus spinipes (assembly GCA_963971525.1). Lineage (NCBI taxonomy): Eukaryota > Metazoa > Arthropoda > Insecta > Hymenoptera > Cephidae > Cephus > Cephus spinipes. Next base: position 21,090,958 of record OZ020574.1, read on the forward strand.
AGTTCTTTAGGATCACGAATAAATAATTGCACCGATTTGGAATTATACAGGGTGTATCGCAACTATCCGATTATAAGTACAAGGTGCGATAGAGGAGACCATGCTGAGCAAAATGGCAGGTTCCAAAATGTTGTACGACAAAAATTGACCAAGCTGTTAGCGATCAAAGTTGACCAATCACAGACGAGCAATAGCTGCAAAGAATTATACATAGTGATAATCTGACGGAAATAAAAACCAAGCACTTGTGGTAAGAGCTAGGGGCTACGCACACATGCTACCGTTACACGGACGTAAAACAATTGATAGAGAGGAGCATGTTCAACTGCTAAGCTCAGGCAGCTCCAGAAAAATGAATTACCACAGTCGGTAACTCTAATGCATTTTTTCGAGCTGTTAAAAAATTAAATTATTTCTTAGCATTTTCTTGATGACTTCGTGTTTGTGAGGCTTTTGGCGTGCTACAGATTTCTCTCGCAATCGAGAGGACTGCACAGGCTCTCTCTTCTCAATAATTATTATGAATAACTATTTGCGGATTTATGATGAAGGATGAAAATAGTTATTTGGAAAGAGCGTAATGACGACACATAATTTACCTATTGACGAAACAATTTCTGGATCCACTAGGTGATTGTGTAACTTCGATACTACTCGCTTCGATTCCACCTACCATAAGAGTTCTCGATACTTGCCGTCATTGAGACAAATCACCAACTGCGCTGCAACCTCTTCAAATTATTACTGTAATGATATGTTAAACCCCAATGTCGACTACGACCTGCGCTTCGATTAAGACGAGTAGAATTAACAAAGTTCAATTTTTAAAAAGCCCCAGACGCCATCCCCACAGATACCTTCACATACTTCCTCGACGTAGTGCTGGGAGATTCAGGGTCCCTCGCTGTCATTCTGGGAATTTCTGTGCTACTAGCCGTTGCCGTTCATAGTACATTTTCCTGTACTTCCTTCTGTACATTATTATTACAGTTCATTTACATATCGCATATCAAGTTGAAGTTCAGGGTATGAAAGTTACACCAATCGATAGCTAAAGGTCTCCTTATGAAGATATTATTTTGTATCGGCTTCATTTTCGTGGCCATTATTTTCTCTTCCTTCCGTAATACGTTGTTTTTTGAATTATGTAATTATCATTTTTAGTTTGATTTTTACGACCTTTTTCCAAACCCGTTGTAAAATTAGTCAAATTCGTCCGGTTATTCTCGCATAGGCACCGGTTTTGGGAGCAATTATCAATGTTCATGGCACGATATGGATAAATATTTTTTTCATTAAAACATGCGTTCATGCGCCATTTGCACCAGACATAACTTGGGCAAAGAGATTTTCGTGCAGGATGAGACCCTAACGGAAAATCGAAGGAGACAGTAGAGAGTAGTAGAGAGATAAGAAGTACTTTTTCCGGGACTTCTTACGGTACTCCATCCCGTACGTTCTTCCGTTCATCTTACAGCAAGTCTGCCTGTGCGTTTCCCTGAATCTGCACGGAGCTGTTTGCTGTGATTTCGAAGTACAGATGTCTCTCGCTCATGTTCTTGAATTCCTGCTGTTCCTGGCCATTAATTTCTCCGGGACTTTTTCCGGGACTTTCTGTGGTACTTTTACCGGCACTTTTTCCGGGACTTTTTCCGGGACTTTTTCCGGGAGTTTCTGTGGTACTTTTACCGGCACTTTTTCCGGGACTTTTTCCGGCACTTTTACCGGCACTTTTTCCGGGACTTTTTCCGGGACGTTTTCCGGGACTTTTTCCGGGACTTTCTGTGGTACTTTTACCGGCACTTTTTCCGGGACTTTTTCCGGGACTTTTTCCGGGACTTTCTGTGGTACTTTTACCGGCACTTTTTCCGGGACTTTTTCCGGCACTTTTTCCGGGACTTTTTCCGGGACGTTTTCCGGGACTTTTTCCGGGACTTTCTGTGGTACTTTTACCGGCACTTTTTCCGGGACTTTTTCCGGCACTTTTACCGGCACTTTTTCCGGGACTTTTTCCGGGACGTTTTCCGGGACTTCTTACGGTACTTCATCCCGTACGTTCTTCCGTTCTTCTTACAGCAAGTATGCCTGTGCGTTTCCCTGAATCTGCACGGAGCTGTTTGCTGTGATTTCGAAGTACAGATGTCTCTCGCTCATGTTCTTGAATTCCTGCTGTTCCTGGCCATTAATTTCTCCGGGACTTTCTGTGGTACTTTTACCGGCACTTTTTCCGGGACTTTTTCCGGGACTTTTTCCGGGACTTTCTGTGGTACTTTTACCGGCACTTTTTCCGGGACTTTTTCCGGCACTTTTACCGGCACTTTTTCCGGGACGTTTTCCGGGACTTTTTCCGGGACTTTCTGTGGTACTTTTACCGGCACTTTTTCCGGGACTTTTTCCGGCACTTTTACCGGCACTTTTTCCGAGACTTTTTCCGGGACGTTTTCCGGGACTTCTTACGGTACTTCATCCCGTACGTTCTTCCGTTCTTCTTACAGCAAGTATGCCTGTGCGTTTCCCTGAATCTGCACGGAGCTGTTTGCTGTGATTTCGAAGTACATATGTCTCTCGCTCATGTTCTTGAATTCCTGCTGTTCCTGGCTCCTAGGCTCTAAAAAGAATAAAGTCGAATACCCTGACTCCGATAATTGCGTAAAACACCCGTTTTTTATTCACCTGCTATTTTCTATTTATTTGCTCCGAAGTAGAACACCACTCGCTTTAACGAGGATCAATTGTTTGTTCCAATTGACATACGCTCAAATTCAATGATCGAAAATTATATCGCACGCACTAATAGAATTTACAATGTTTGCGCTTATTTTCTGGACTATGGAAAAATCTACAAGCGTTGTGCCTGAGAGCGATGTTATCATGAATGCTTTAACCAACAGAGCCAAAGTGAAATGGGGAGATCGTTTCTACAGCGGTCGAGTCGTTGCTCGGAGCCGTAAGTCGGATGCACTACATTCTCAGAACATATTTATTATCTCTTAGGCCTGTTTTTACCGTTTAAGTTTTATAAGAGCTTAGCCGAAACCCTTCTACATTGGTTTATGCTGTTCGAGTTAAACAATTATACGTACTCGAGCGCTAGGTTTCATTAAATGTCGTTTAAACTTAAATGGTATAACTGCGCTCTTAGTGTGTTATAATCTAATACAAAATGATAAAAATTAGAAGACAAGACCTGGTTAGAATCTCTCCATATTAATACACACGGTACTGTGATTAACCAATCGGAGAGAACCTCACTGCAGCCACAGGTTCAGCCAGGGTTATCCGCTTCACAGCAACTTCCTCTTTCAGTTCGAGGAAACACTGACGAAGACAACAACGTTGACAATGACGATAACCGTCACTACAACTGTAACAACGACCGTCACCATGACAATGACAATGACGATGACGATGACGATGACGATGACGATGACGATGACATTAACGGACCTACGAACACGGAAATTTACAGCGACATTCCACAAGTCGAGCTCACAGTGGGAAGTGGAGTTCGTATTTCAGAGCTCGACTTGGAGGATATACGGCAACGGTGGACAGACAAACCAAAAGAAATGACGAGACGTATTTTGATCAGTATCATCGGACGACACAATTTGACACAAATGTCTCGAACTGGAAGAGGAAATAGAAGACCAATTCCGCATCGTATACTTCGAGCTACAGAGAGTAAGATTTCTTAAAAGTTTTTAATCGACGCCAAATGAAATTATTCATTAAAGTAAACTTACTTAACATGCTCATATTCTGGTTTATTTAGCGTTCACCTTCAACCACACGCAAGCCCGATTCCGCCTCAGTCACCACAAATTTAATATCTGCGTAACAAAATTTTGCAATGGACTAAGAAATCCCCGTTAAAATAATTTCAACGAAGCCAAAATAATTATTAATCAGTTCTCGTGTTGTTGTTCTGTTTTTTGTTGTGTTCTTGTTCATTCAGCGCTTCCGGCTATCTAAGTGATCATTTTCAAAATTCAGGTAATCTCCCAAGCATCATTCTGCATTCATCCGATATTTCTAATAAAATTCACTCGTTCAGGAATCCAAAGTCATTGTTTCCATGTTCCTGAACATGTTCACTCACAACCTGGCGCACCGAGACATGACCCACGACCTTTCGGTTATCCAGACCATCAATTTGACTACTCCGTTGCCATCTTCCTCCATGACCTGGTGTACCGAGGCCTCTGATTATACAGCCAGACTTTTTTTGAAATCCAAGTACGAAATGAATCTTTTTCCAATACGCAGTTATTCATATTTGTCACTTTTGTCTCTCCAGGCACTCCTGACAATCCTTACTAATAACCTGGTGCTCCAAGGCATGATCCACGACCTTCCGGTTATCCAGACCATCATAGCGACTGCTCTCACGTTCCTGAAATACTGAGGCCTATCGTATCAGCGATTCAAATCATCAGTGTGGATTCTAGTTATTTCGTAGCATCGCAGTGTCTGAATTTTATCATTATAAATGATTATTCATAATCGCAATGTAGATTATGCTATTAATAATAAATGTATATTCGTTTAAAAATTCTCAAAATTGTTATTTTTTATGGTACAAAATAGAATAGAAAATAACAATATGCAATTTAATAAAATTAATTTAATAAAAAAATTAATTAATTAATTAATTTAATTATTTTAATTTAAAAAATTAATTAAAAATAAATTAATTTAATTAAAAAAATTAATTAATTATTTTAATGAGCTCAACCTGTGGAATATTATTGTCGTCATCGTCGTCATCATTGTTGTAATTTTCGTCGTTGTGGTCATTAATATTGCCGTTGCTATTGTGGTTGTCGTCGTCGTCGTCGTCGTTGTCGCGTCCGTAATTGAATTTTATTTGTTATTTTAAAATTTTATAACAATATTCCATAAATTATTAAATAAATTTGTCAACAAATAGAATTGAAAATTTTTTAATGAAACAAGTAACAGTTATAACAATCTGCAATTTGGTGTGAGTATAATTTCAATTTCTATGCTAAATATGAAATATGTTAATGGTATTACTTTTTTACTATTCAATAATATATTCTCTCAGTGTAGTCAGTGTTTGAGACGAAGCACAGTCTTAAGACCACAGATATAGTAATAATAAGACATGGTAGAGCAGGGCTTAAGATAGTGCTTAACACGAAGAACTGACTATGAATACGGGCATAGGTCATTTCATAGTATAGTCGCAGGTAAAGAATTTGTATAGCGAAAAAAAAATGTGTGTATTCCCGTGTTTTGTTCCTCGTGATGATCGTCAAATGTTTTGTTTTCCTGGTAACGTCATGTTGCTAGGACCATCGCGCTAACCTAGTGCAGTTCACGATGGCTAATTACACACGTCAGGAATATGGTGACATGGTTAAAGCTCTCGGATGGGCCGAAGATAATTATGAGGCAGCGGTCAATAGATACGCGGATTTATTTCCCAATCGTCGGCTCCCTAACGCGCGGGTAATGCGTGATGTAAATGATCGGCTATACAACGCAGCTGATATTGTACCGCAACGCGGTATAAACGGTGGTCGAACTACGCGTCATCGTGGCAGTGTTGAAGACTCTGTACTTCAGGTCTTTCACGATGATCCATGCACTAGCTCCAGAATCGTTGGTCGACAGTTGCAAATTAGCCACACCACTGTAAACAGAATAACGCGTGCGGATGGACTTCGCCCTTTCCATATGAACCCCGTCCATGTAATGGAAGAAGGCGACGCGCAAAATCGTCTGGACTTCTGCCGCTTGCTAATTCAACATCATGAAGCCGATCCGGACTTCGTAAACTCGATTCTTTTTACTGACGAATCAAATTTTGATGAATCAGGATTGAGAAACAGCCATAATGAGCATTATTATGCTCATTGGAATCCAAACGCACCGCGTGAACGAGGTCGTCGACAATGGCGGTTTAATATAAACATATGGTGCGGCATAGTTGGAACTCATTTGGTATGTACAATTGTCTATTCCAGTGTATAATCTTCATTATTTTCTGTATTGCGTAGTGTAAATTCACTTTGGGTAACAATACTATAATTAAAAATATATTACAGATTGGTCCATTCGTACTTCCCTCACGACTAAGAGGGCAAAACTATTGTACTTTTCTGAGGGAACACTTGCCAGAAATTTTAGACAATTTACCACTAGCCGTCCGTAATAATATGTGGTTCCAACATGACGGAGCTCCCGCCCATAATGCGAGCGTTGTACGACAGTTCCTGAATGAGCAGTTCCCAAATAGGTGGATAGGCCGAGGTGGTACTATAAATTGGCCTGCTAGATCCCCAGACCTCACGATTCCCGATTTTTTCTTATGGGGATTTTTTAAATCCATCGTGTATGGTCAAACGATGCCGGCCAACCAAGATGATCTAGAAACACGTATTCACTATGCTGCCGAAAGCGTCACGGATGAAATGCTCCGTTGTGCTCAGGAGAATGTTATCCTGCGTGCAAGGAAATGTATTGAAGTCGAAGGTGGACATTTTGAACACCTGCTACCGTGAACTTTGAAATTCAGTCTTGTTATCCCCTCAATCCGGAGCAACTTGTAGAACCTTTTTGAAGCTTCGATAGCACCCTCCCTCTCCAGCCCCGTGCAGGTTTCGGAAGGCTGCAAATTTCTCCGGGACTTTTTCCGGGACTTTCTGTGGTACTTTTACCGGCACTTTTACCGGCACTTTTTCCGGGACTTTTTACGGGACTTTTTCGGGACTTTTTACGGGACTTTTTACGGGACTTTTTACGGGACTTTTTCGGGACTTTTTCCGGGACTTCTTACGGTACTTCATCCCGTACGTTCTTCCGTTCTTTTTACAGCAAGTCTGCCTGTGCGTTTCCCTGAATCTGCACGGAGCTGTTTGCTGTGATTTCGAAGTACAGATGTCTCTCGCTCATGTTCTTGAATTCCTGCTGTTCATGGCCATTAATTTCTCCGGGACTTTTTCCGGGACGTTTTCCGGGACTTCTTACGGTACTTCATCCCGTACGTTCTTCCGTTCTTCTTACAGCAAGTCTGCCTGTGCGTTTCCCTGAATCTGCACGGAGCTGTTTGCTGTGATTTCGAAGTACAGATGTCTCTCGCGCATGTTCTTGAATTCCTGCTGTTCCTCGCCCTCCATTTCTCTGGGAATTTTTCCGGTACTTTTTACAAGTTGCTCCGGATTGAGGGGATAACAAGACTAAATTTCAAAGTTCACGGTAGCAGGTGTTCAAAATGTCCACCTTCGACTTCAATACATTTCCTTGCACGCAGGATAACATTCTCCTGAGCACAACGGAGCATTTCATCCGTGACGCTTTCGGCAGCATAGTGAATACGTGTTTCTAGATCATCTTGGTTGGCCGGCATCGTTTGACCATACACGATGGATTTAAAAAATCCCCATAAGAAAAAATCGGGAATCGTGAGGTCTGGGGATCTAGCAGGCCAATTTATAGTACCACCTCGGCCTATCCACCTATTTGGGAACTGCTCATTCAGGAACTGTCGTACAACGCTCGCATTATGGGCGGGAGCTCCGTCATGTTGGAACCACATATTATTACGGACGGCTAGTGGTAAATTGTCTAAAATTTCTGGCAAGTGTTCCCTCAGAAAAGTACAATAGTTTTGCCCTCTTAGTCGTGAGGGAAGTACGAATGGACCAATCTGTAATATATTTTTAATTATAGTATTGTTACCCAAAGTGAATTTACACTACGCAATACAGAAAATAATGAAGATTATACACTGGAATAGACAATTGTACATACCAAATGAGTTCCAACTATGCCGCACCATATGTTTATATTAAACCGCCATTGTCGACGACCTCGTTCACGCGGTGCGTTTGGATTCCAATGAGCATAATAATGCTCATTATGGCTGTTTCTCAATCCTGATTCATCAAAATTTGATTCGTCAGTAAAAAGAATCGAGTTTACGAAGTCCGGATCGGCTTCATGATGTTGAATTAGCAAGCGGCAGAAGTCCAGACGATTTTGCGCGTCGCCTTCTTCCATTACATGGACGGGGTTCATATGGAAAGGGCGAAGTCCATCCGCACGCGTTATTCTGTTTACAGTGGTGTGGCTAATTTGCAACTGTCGACCAACGATTCTGGAGCTAGTGCATGGATCATCGTGAAAGACCTGAAGTACAGAGTCTTCAACACTGCCACGATGACGCGTAGTTCGACCACCGTTTATACCGCGTTGCGGTACAATATCAGCTGCGTTGTATAGCCGATCATTTACATCACGCATTACCCGCGCGTTAGGGAGCCGACGATTGGGAAATAAATCCGCGTATCTATTGACCGCTGCCTCATAATTATCTTCGGCCCATCCGAGAGCTTTAACCATGTCACCATATTCCTGACGTGTGTAATTAGCCATCGTGAACTGCACTAGGTTAGCGCGATGGTCCTAGCAACATGACGTTACCAGGAAAACAAAACATTTGACGATCATCACGAGGAACAAAACACGGGAATACACACATTTTTTTTTCGCTATACAAATTCTTTACCTGCGACTATACTATGAAATGACCTATGCCCGTATTCATAGTCAGTTCTTCGTGTTAAGCACTATCTTAAGCCCTGCTCTACCATGTCTTATTATTACTATATCTGTGGTCTTAAGACTGTGCTTCGTCTCAAACACTGACTACACTGAGAGAATATATTATTGAATAGTAAAAAAGTAATACCATTAACATATTTCATATTTAGCATAGAAATTGAAATTATACTCACACCAAATTGCAGATTGTTATAACTGTTACTTGTTTCATTAAAAAATTTTCAATTCTATTTGTTGACAAATTTATTTAATAATTTATGGAATATTGTTATAAAATTTTAAAATAACAAATAAAATTCAATTACGGACGCGACAACGACGACGACGACGACGACAACCACAATAGCAACGGCAATATTAATGACCACAACGACGAAAATTACAACAATGATGACGACGATGACGACAATAATATTCCACAGGTTGAGCTCATTAAAATAATTAATTAATTTTTTTAATTAAATTAATTTATTTTTAATTAATTTTTTAAATTAAAATAATTAAATTAATTAATTAATTAATTTTTTTATTAAATTAATTTTATTAAATTGCATATTGTTATTTTCTATTCTATTTTGTACCATAAAAAATAACAATTTTGAGAATTTTTAAACGAATATACATTTATTATTAATAGCATAATCTACATTGCGATTATGAATAATCATTTATAATGATAAAATTCAGACACTGCGATGCTACGAAATAACTAGAATCCACACTGATGATTTGAATCGCTGATACGATAGGCCTCAGTATTTCAGGAACGTGAGAGCAGTCGCTATGATGGTCTGGATAACCGGAAGGTCGTGGATCATGCCTTGGAGCACCAGGTTATTAGTAAGGATTGTCAGGAGTGCCTGGAGAGACAAAAGTGACAAATATGAATAACTGCGTATTGGAAAAAGATTCATTTCGTACTTGGATTTCAAAAAAAGTCTGGCTGTATAATCAGAGGCCTCGGTACACCAGGTCATGGAGGAAGATGGCAACGGAGTAGTCAAATTGATGGTCTGGATAACCGAAAGGTCGTGGGTCATGTCTCGGTGCGCCAGGTTGTGAGTGAACATGTTCAGGAACATGGAAACAATGACTTTGGATTCCTGAACGAGTGAATTTTATTAGAAATATCGGATGAATGCAGAATGATGCTTGGGAGATTACCTGAATTTTGAAAATGATCACTTAGATAGCCGGAAGCGCTGAATGAACAAGAACACAACAAAAAACAGAACAACAACACGAGAACTGATTAATAATTATTTTGGCTTCGTTGAAATTATTTTAACGGGGATTTCTTAGTCCATTGCAAAATTTTGTTACGCAGATATTAAATTTGTGGTGACTGAGGCGGAATCGGGCTTGCGTGTGGTTGAAGGTGAACGCTAAATAAACCAGAATATGAGCATGTTAAGTAAGTTTACTTTAATGAATAATTTCATTTGGCGTCGATTAAAAACTTTTAAGAAATCTTACTCTCTGTAGCTCGAAGTATACGATGCGGAATTGGTCTTCTATTTCCTCTTCCAGTTCGAGACATTTGTGTCAAATTGTGTCGTCCGATGATACTGATCAAAATACGTCTCGTCATTTCTTTTGGTTTGTCTGTCCACCGTTGCCGTATATCCTCCAAGTCGAGCTCTGAAATACGAACTCCACTTCCCACTGTGAGCTCGACTTGTGGAATGTCGCTGTAAATTTCCGTGTTCGTAGGTCCGTTAATGTCATCGTCATCGTCATCGTCATCGTCATCGTCATCGTCATTGTCATTGTCATGGTGACGGTCGTTGTTACAGTTGTAGTGACGGTTATCGTCATTGTCAACGTTGTTGTCTTCGTCAGTGTTTCCTCGAACTGAAAGAGGAAGTTGCTGTGAAGCGGATAACCCTGGCTGAACCTGTGGCTGCAGTGAGGTTCTCTCCGATTGGTTAATCACAGTACCGTGTGTATTAATATGGAGAGATTCTAACCAGGTCTTGTCTTCTAATTTTTATCATTTTGTATTAGATTATAACACACTAAGAGCGCAGTTATACCATTTAAGTTTAAACGACATTTAATGAAACCTAGCGCTCGAGTACGTATAATTGTTTAACTCGAACAGCATAAACCAATGTAGAAGGGTTTCGGCTAAGCTCTTATAAAACTTAAACGGTAAAAACAGGCCTAAGAGATAATAAATATGTTCTGAGAATGTAGTGCATCCGACTTACGGCTCCGAGCAACGACTCGACCGCTGTAGAAACGATCTCCCCATTTCACTTTGGCTCTGTTGGTTAAAGCATTCATGATAACATCGCTCTCAGGCACAACGCTTGTAGATTTTTCCATAGTCCAGAAAATAAGCGCAAACATTGTAAATTCTATTAGTGCGTGCGATATAATTTTCGATCATTGAATTTGAGCGTATGTCAATTGGAACAAACAATTGATCCTCGTTAAAGCGAGTGGTGTTCTACTTCGGAGCAAATAAATAGAAAATAGCAGGTGAATAAAAAACGGGTGTTTTACGCAATTATCGGAGTCAGGGTATTCGACTTTATTCTTTTTAGAGCCTAGGAGCCAGGAACAGCAGGAATTCAAGAACATGAGCGAGAGACATATGTACTTCGAAATCACAGCAAACAGCTCCGTGCAGATTCAGGGAAACGCACAGGCATACTTGCTGTAAGAAGAACGGAAGAACGTACGGGATGAAGTACCGTAAGAAGTCCCGGAAAACGTCCCGGAAAAAGTCTCGGAAAAAGTGCCGGTAAAAGTGCCGGAAAAAGTCCCGGAAAAAGTGCCGGTAAAAGTACCACAGAAAGTCCCGGAAAAAGTCCCGGAAAACGTCCCGGAAAAAGTGCCGGTAAAAGTGCCGGAAAAAGTCCCGGAAAAAGTGCCGGTAAAAGTACCACAGAAAGTCCCGGAAAAAGTCCCGGAAAAAGTCCCGGAAAAAGTGCCGGTAAAAGTACCACAGAAAGTCCCGGAGAAATTAATGGCCAGGAACAGCAGGAATTCAAGAACATGAGCGAGAGACATCTGTACTTCGAAATCACAGCAAACAGCTCCGTGCAGATTCAGGGAAACGCACAGGCATACTTGCTGTAAGAAGAACGGAAGAACGTACGGGATGAAGTACCGTAAGAAGTCCCGGAAAACGTCCCGGAAAAAGTCCCGGAAAAAGTGCCGGTAAAAGTGCCGGAAAAAGTCCCGGAAAAAGTGCCGGTAAAAGTACCACAGAAAGTCCCGGAAAAAGTCCCGGAAAACGTCCCGGAAAAAGTCCCGGAAAAAGTGCCGGAAAAAGTCCCGGAAAAAGTGCCGGTAAAAGTACCACAGAAAGTCCCGGAAAAAGTCCCGGAAAAAGTCCCGGAAAAAGTGCCGGTAAAAGTACCACAGAAAGTCCCGGAAAAAGTCCCGGAAAACGTCCCGGAAAAAGTCCCGGAAAAAGTGCCGGTAAAAGTGCCGGAAAAAGTCCCGGAAAAAGTGCCGGTAAAAGTACCACAGAAACTCCCGGAAAAAGTCCCGGAAAAAGTCCCGGAAAAAGTGCCGGTAAAAGTACCACAGAAAGTCCCGGAAAAAGTCCCGGAGAAATTAATGGCCAGGAACAGCAGGAATTCAAGAACATGAGCGAGAGACATCTGTACTTCGAAATCACAGCAAACAGCTCCGTGCAGATTCAGGGAAACGCACAGGCATACTTGCTGTAAGAAGAACGGAAGAACGTACGGGATGGAGTACCGTAAGAAGTCCCGGAAAAAGTACTTCTTATCTCTCTACTACTCTCTACTGTCTCCTTCGATTTTCCGTTAGGGTCTCATCCTGCACGAAAATCTCTTTGCCCAAGTTATGTCTGGTGCAAATGGCGCATGAACGCATGTTTTAATGAAAAAAATATTTATCCATATCGTGCCATGAACATTGATAATTGCTCCCAAAACCGGTGCCTATGCGAGAATAACCGGACGAATTTGACTAATTTTACAACGGGTTTGGAAAAAGGTCGTAAAAATCAAACTAAAAATGATAATTACATAATTCAAAAAACAACGTATTACGGAAGGAAGAGAAAATAATGGCCACGAAAATGAAGCCGATACAAAATAATATCTTCATAAGGAGACCTTTAGCTATCGATTGGTGTAACTTTCATACCCTGAACTTCAACTTGATATGCGATATGTAAATGAACTGTAATAATAATGTACAGAAGGAAGTACAGGAAAATGTACTATGAACGGCAACGGCTAGTAGCACAGAAATTCCCAGAATGACAGCGAGGGACCCTGAATCTCCCAGCACTACGTCGAGGAAGTATGTGAAGGTATCTGTGGGGATGGCGTCTGGGGCTTTTTAAAAATTGAACTTTGTTAATTCTACTCGTCTTAATCGAAGCGCAGGTCGTAGTCGACATTGGGGTTTAACATATCATTACAGTAATAATTTGAAGAGGTTGCAGCGCAGTTGGTGATTTGTCTCAATGACGGCAAGTATCGAGAACTCTTATGGTAGGTGGAATCGAAGCGAGTAGTATCGAAGTTACACAATCACCTAGTGGATCCAGAAATTGTTTCGTCAATAGGTAAATTATGTGTCGTCATTACGCTCTTTCCAAATAACTATTTTCATCCTTCATCATAAATCCGCAAATAGTTATTCATAATAATTATTGAGAAGAGAGAGCCTGTGCAGTCCTCTCGATTGCGAGAGAAATCTGTAGCACGCCAAAAGCCTCACAAACACGAAGTCATCAAGAAAATGCTAAGAAATAATTTAATTTTTTAACAGCTCGAAAAAATGCATTAGAGTTACCGACTGTGGTAATTCATTTTTCTGGAGCTGCCTGAGCTTAGCAGTTGAACATGCTCCTCTCTATCAATTGTTTTACGTCCGTGTAACGGTAGCATGTGTGCGTAGCCCCTAGCTCTTACCACAAGTGCTTGGTTTTTATTTCCGTCAGATTATCACTATGTATAATTCTTTGCAGCTATTGCTCGTCTGTGATTGGTCAACTTTGATCGCTAACAGCTTGGTCAATTTTTGTCGTACAACATTTTGAAACCTGCCATTTTGCTCAGCATGGTCTCCTCTATCGCACCTTGTACTTATAATCGGATAGTTGCGATACACCCTGTATAGAGAACTATTATGGTTTATTGAAGTTGATATATAATGTAAATACTAAGGTCACACAAATCTAATGGTAATAGGCACAATGATACTAATTATTGTAAACTATGAATTACGCTCCTGGACTTCACTCTTAGCTAGGAACTTTGCGAGTGACCGCTGTGGCTCACAAGGTGTCTCTCATCGCTTTATCTTAACGCCTTATGCATAGGGTCAGCATTCGTCTAATGCTGACTTTGCGTCTGGAGATTAATTATACGACGAATTCTATCGTGAGGCATAACAATCCTCCCCTTAAATTTGAAAATTATTTTTTTAAATTAATGAATTTTCAATATCTTGAAATTCGGAAAGAGGGATCATCCTGGCGGATGATCTGCGTTTTGCTGGTCTCGCTGGCCTTACTGTGGTTAGGTCAGATGAGCTAATTGTAGGTACCACTGGGTCGTTCGCAAAGACTACTTGCCTAGGTATTGGATTTGTTGTTACAGTGTTTTGTCCGCCGGAGTTGAAGCAATTTACAAAATAATGGTCGCACGGCTTGACGTTTGCACATAATGTTAACACACGCCATAGACGACATTTTAAAATTACATATAATATTATTAAGGCTATTATGGCATATCCGACGTACGTCAACCAGAACCATATGGTTTCTGTCAAAGTCAGGTTGCGTCTATGATTTCCGATTTTAACGGCTTCTGCCTCGATATCATCCAGTCGGCTCCCCAATCTGCTTAAGTCAATCGGCTGTATGTCGGGACTTTCCAAAAAGTGAATTTTCTCAAATATTGTACTATCTGTAATGTTATTGATTTTCCAGTATTCGTCACTAAAGTTATAACTTATCAACGGACTGTAGCTTTTGGAACTATTAAACTCTATGTCTAGTTGGGAATGCAAGATTACATTGTTAGACGTCCCGGTACATCCTGGTTTAATCCATAATAATTGCGTTCCAGAGATTGTTACTTCTGTGACTCGAGTTTCACATAATATTCTTAAAGTTTCTGACTTGGGGGCGGCATACAACCAACGTTGGTTATCTTTGAGTTGAATCCAGATAGTGTCTTTAGCGCCAATGACCTTCGGGTCGCAATCGTCCTTTTTTAATTGTTTTGGTTCATTAATGATTTTACTTAAGCAGTTATCATATCCATTAATGCGATACTTCGGATATGCCCTTTTACAAAAGCGGATGGTCCCGTAGGACTTACAAGTCTTGAGGTATGATTCATCACTAGGCGTGTATAACAGTTTTTCATCATTAGTTATAATATGGTCATGTGGCGCACTGATATAAAGAAATGTGTTTCCCTTCACTAATTGAGGTGCAGGTATGATTCTATAAGCTTCATAATTATTCAACTCTAGTATGGGGATATTCAACTTATACACTAACTTACGTCTAATAACGCCAATGGTTATATCGCTTATTTCTAAGTATCTGAAGTAGTTGTCTTCACTGATTGGAATAGGGAGTTCGTGTGGACCTCTTTTGCGTTTTATAGCTTCTAAAATGGACATTAACGATTCGGGAGACACAATTCTAGGGTCAATCTGTCCGCTTTTTGCTAAAACCAGGGCATTTAATAGTATCTCGACACTCCTATTATATTCGGCAATCGCAACTTCGGTTTCTAAACATGCTTCCGTGATAAGATTTTCGTTTTCTAGTTTATTTTCGCGTTCTAGTACCCAATCAAGATTCGTTTGCGTGATCCTGAAATTCTCATTTAATTGAGCTAATTTTTTAGTGTAGTCTTCAAAGAGGTTATCTGTACGTTTCAATGACAATTTTAGGATATGAGTTTGATTTTGAAAAAGTTCTGACATCCCCTTATTGTCTTCGTGAATTTTGTCTATTTCTGCATTATAATAAGTAGCATCGCTGTCACTCATTGTTCCAAACAGTATTTTACTGATTTCTCCCACAAAATCGAAGATCCCACGTTTGAGTCTAGTTGCTCTTAATCCTAGCATCGAAAAGAGTCTTAATCTATCCTCATGAACCAGTTGAAATTGGTTATACAAGTTCGCTATGAGATGCTTACTGGTACAGTTTTTGCAGATGCTTTCGAGTGTGTTGATTCCCTTTTTAATCTGTGTCTCCTGTTTTGGCAAGTCGTCTAGGTCCAGGTAGGAAATCAATTTCCAGGTCTCATGATAGAATCTCACAGTCCCTCGATTCTCCAGAAAGAGGCTGGGTAGCACTTCGAATCCTTGGATACTGAAGTCTTCAGCCTTTACAATCAGCAGATTAGCAACTATCCTGTAACATGTTTACATTGGCGTACTTCAATCTATTGGCGTGGACTACTATAAATTTTCCCTTTTTACGTAATTTATAATTGACCTCTGAGATCTTCTCTACGACCTCGTATGGTCCTTCGAATGACAGGTTCAAAGCATTGGTTCGGTCATTTGCATTGCTTTCTGACAACAGATCTTTTGCCTCTCTAGTTAATTTTTTTAATCTGGTTCTTTAATTCTACCAGATATTCGTCATACTGTTTGTCACTGTCCAATGGTTTAAGGCTAGAAACGTTCCTTGCGGTTTGTCCAAAAACTAACTCGTAGGGTGTAAAACCCGTGCTCTCGTGTTTTGATGTATTAAAGTACAACATGGCTAGGTGAATTTTGTCATCCCAATCATCTAGATTTTTATTAGAGAAGTGTCTTAAATAATCCTTCATAATTTGATGGCTACGTTCTAGACTGCCGTTACTTTCAGAATGAAAGCTGGTAGTTAGTATGTGCCGGATTCCAAATTGTTTTTTCAAAACTTTTCATCATGTCACTAGTGAAGTTACTTTCCCTATCCGTGAGGATATTTTTAGGAAGTCCAAAGTAACTTATATAATGTCTCAAAAAATTTGCCATGACAGTCTGGGTTCTAAAGTCTTTCAATGGAATTGCTAAGAAGTACTTTGTTAAACCGTCTTGTATCGTAAGAGCGTATTGATTCCTATTCCTTGTTATTGGGAAAGGTCCGCAAATGTCCATGCTAATCTTTTCGTTGAATCTAGTAGGTGTGTCAGTGATGACTAGCGGCATCCTGGTAGGTCTTCTATTAACCTCATTCCTCTGACAGACCATGCATTCTTTTACATATTTTTCGACATCTCTTCTCAAGTTCTTCCAAAAGTAATTTTGACTGACTCGACAATATGTCTTCTTGATACCTCCATGACCTCCAGTGACCGAATCATGATTTTCTTTTAAAATCAATTTCTTCTCCTCTGCATCTGGTATCTTTCTGCGCTTTTCATGAAGATACACTGTGGTGTTACTTCGGCAGAATTCTTCTCTCCAAATTTTTATAATTTTGCAGCTTTGGAGTCCACTGAGTTTGACACAAGCGTCGTAATCCACATGGATCTCCTGAAATTCTTTAGCAACACTGAAATACTTTAACTCAGTGATCTTCTGCCTTATGCTTTCGATGTTTTCATCGTCCGCCAGTGCTATCGTCACGTTGAATTCCTCTCGGTCTTCATCAGAATAGACTAATAGTGTATCCTGAACGTTCTCACGGACGAAGGATACGTCTACACTTCCTTCCGGAGTGTGTTCGTTCGTCATGAACAATTGTTTTGCAATCTTTACACAACGTGATTCCTCTTGCATTGAGGAGTTGGCAGTGTCCTTCTGGCAACTCGCAATGCTTATTCTAGTTCTTTGACAACTGTCTTCTCGTATCGCGAGACCAGCAACTTTCTTGTGATGGTCTGCGACATCTTCTAATGCTGAGCCGTCAGCACCGAATGCTAAGAGGGCAGCAACTTCTTCTTGGTCATCTGTGACTTCTTCTAATACTGAGCCGTCAACAACGAATGTTGAGGGGGCAGCAACTTCTTCTTGGTCATCTGTGACTTCTTCTAATACTGAGCCGTCAACAACGAATGTTGAGGGGGCAGCAATTTCTTCTTGGTCATCTGGTACTATGACGAATATATGGTCTTTGCCAGCTAGGTTGATTTTGCATTCTCGATCGCAATTAACAGGTGTTTCATTAATTCCGGTGATTTGACTTAATTTTTCACGAATGGGTATGCCACGTGTGCGCCTTGATTTGATTAGATTTATGGACGCTCCCATATCAGCTAGGAGTGTATATTCTTTTCGTCCGATTCGACTGTCCATTGAGATTCCAAAGGTTGTTCCTGGATTTCCTCTGCTGTTCGACGATCTATAGACTTTACGTTTGGTGGTCTGTCCCGTGCCGCGGCTGTTCGAAAATTTTCAGACTTGCGATTTGGGCAATCTTTTATGAAATGTGAAGTACTTCCGCAAGCATGACATGCGTACTGTTGTCTAACGGCGGTGTCGCTAGTTTGTTTAACGTTTTGAGATATTGGAGGTTTTCCGGTTCTTGGGTTACCGAAGTTATTGCGAAATATATGTTGCGATGTACGTTCTTCCTTTTCAACCTCTAAAGCATGATTCTGTGCATGATTCAACGTCTTCGGGTTGTAAGCTCTTACAAAAAGTTTGCTTTCTGCATCTAATCCACGAATGTATTGTACGAGGCCCTGTCTTTCTTCGTTCTTATAATTGTATTTCTTATGTTCGGCGGAAATATTCGCGTCATTAGCTATGGCTCTCCGAATATTCTGTTGGACTTCGCAAAATTGTTTGTTATACGCAAGCACAGAGTCTTTTCCTTGTCTGCAATGAGTACGTTCTAACAGGCACATATCATACGATTTGCTGTCTCCGAAGTTCAATCTCAGAGCATTAATAAGATCATCTAAATTTCTTAGGTCATACCCGTCAATGGAACGTCGTGCGTTTCCGGTAACTTTCTGTGCCATGACTAGCCTTACGAACCTGGTATGATAATCGCTTGGAATTTCTTTGATTGAGCTCTTGATTTCAAATATGAATGTTTCGACAGATATATTTGATCCACTAAATTCTGTGATCAGTTTTAAATCACTTTCTAAATCTTTTGACGTGTATCTTTTCCTAGCAGAATTCTGTGAATGTGTTGCCGTGGACTCATTGTCACTCGCTTCTTCTTCTTGATGTGCTTCGACAGTTACGTTATCTATTGTAGCATTTTTCTTTTCTAATGCGTCTAATCTTTGTGCAATATGTTCAAGTTGTATGCGAATGGTCTGAAGTAGTGCACTGTTTTCGTCAGACATTTTTAGATTCTTTAAAATTTCCGTTATTGACTCGTCAGTCGAATGATCTGACAAGGACTCGCAATTTTCGTTCGTAGTTCGGTACGTAGAAAACGTATTGTCTAACGACATGAGAAAAGAAATTTCTCACTCACCCGAACAAAGTGCTGGAGGACTTCATATTCGTTCTTCTGTATATTCCGGTGTCGATGATCCTCCACCGCTGCCACCAATTTTGTTATGCCGTCATGAGTTCTTTAGGATCACGAATAAATAATTGCACCGATTTGGAATTATATAGAGAACTATTATGGTTTATTGAAGTTGATATATAATGTAAATACTAAGGTCACACAAATCTAATGGTAATAGGCACAATGATACTAATTATTGTAAACTATGAATTACGCTCCTGGACTTCACTCTTAGCTAGGAACTTTGCGAGTGACCGCTGTGGCTCACAAGGTGTCTCTCATCGCTTTATCTTAACGCCTTATGCATAGGGTCAGCATTCGTCTAATGCTGACTTTGCGTCTGGAGATTAATTATACGACGAATTCTATCGTGAGGCATAACAATACATAGAATTGAAAATTATTTGGATTTTTGTTTCAGGTCAAACCTCCAAAAAGTAATTCGTCCAGCCGCAGAACACTGTTATGAACAAAAGGTTTTGTTCGATAAGATGCGAAGTCACCATTTTGGAAAAAAAAATTGTAGTATACTCTTAAAATCATGTACACTGCGTCATTAATAGGTCCACCTTGTAGTGCAGTGAGGTAAGAGAGGACACTGGGCGGTGCCTGCTCACGTACCTCTGCCTGTGCGTGTAACGCAGAGAGCACTACGGTGCGAGCGAGATGCCAGAGCGTCCGTTGATGCATCCTTGTTGCACAGCACGAGTGTAAGCGAGACGGCAATACGGCCCCTCACTCGCATTAGGGAGCTTGGTGGGGCAACTCCTCCTACGTTGTCGACCAGGCTAGCTAGCGCCAATGTCCCACCAAGTTCCCAGGTACGACTCAGTGGCACTCATGGACTGCCGTCTCACTCCCACTCATGTGTTCGAAAAGGACGCACCGTACGACGCTTTTGTGTCTCGCTCGCACCATAGCGCCTAGCTGCGTTTCACGCACTTATCCTGGTATATACGTCCGTCAAACAGTCACTGTCCACTCTTCTCTCTTACCTCATCGCACTGCATCAACAAGCTGGACAACATTAATGACGTTTAATGTACAATAAATTCATCTAAATAGACTTTATATTACATATGCTATTTTTTAATAATAATTGACCACAATTTTTTATTTTTTTAAGCCGTTAGAGTGGCATGACCTCTTAAAAAAATTAAACACAAAAAAATGAAAAAAAAAAAAAGTTTTCGTCTCTAGACGCGAACGCGGCACCTTACGATTACGAAGCTGAATCGTTGCGAACGCGCCCAATTTATGTTCTTCATACATGATCATCCATAGCTGGTGAAGTCAGCAGACTCACTTGTTGCCACACGGACTCTCATAAAGATGTAAGAGAAAAATTGACAGCAATGGAAAAAATCTCGTTCCATTCGCTTAACACTTAACGCTTTTGCATTTCTAACATAGATACAATTCTCCATTTCATTTTTTGTTTTAATGTGCCGTGGTCGCAGCGTGGTCTGATTTAAAAAAAAAAGTTGATAACACTCGCACGTATGGCAGGCTGTTTCACTTTTTGATAGTTTAAATATTATTCAGCCGAATAGAAAAGTAGTAATAAATGTCCCAAAAAATTGCACTTATTAATATCGGGTAAAAATAATGAAAAGCGTAAAAAACCCACACAATTATTTTATACATATGTATATAAATATGTCCACGGGATACTTTGGGAACCCGAAACATTAAGGGGTCGAACCTGCAAGCTAATGTTTTAAAAAAAAAAAAAACTAATACCTTGGGGTGTCACAGCATTGGAATTCTAAGCTAAACTAACCTAACAAAACCTAACCTAACCTAACAATATAAACAATTTTATTAACAATAAAAAAATATAAACAAATTCTGTGTGAGAGTCACCTTTATGGGCCTCAAAACAGTCATTACGCTGGAAAAACTTTGAGGTCGGACCCCAATCAGCCATAAGACCTCGAATAAGCGTGTTCGTAAAAGAAATCGACTCCAAAGTATGCGATAGCCAAATTTATGGTGAGATGAGACAAATAGTGTATCTGCTTAGAAATTATTAGTTTCATACATTTTTGAGTAACCTGATTCAATTTAGTAATTTTTTTTATTCAAGCCTACGGAAAGATAATTGTATTTTTAATATCTCGAATTATGAGTACGTTCTGATGTATAAAATAATTCAGAATTAAAATTATACCTCGACATAATTTTCTGATAATTCGATGTATTAAAAATGTTACCTTTACATAGCCTTGAATGGAAAAAACTAAATGAAAAAAAAGTCCCTAACCAGATACATTATTCGTTTCATCTCACTATAGAAAATGATTGGTTCATTTTTATATGCTCATCATTATTTTTATGCCCGAGATTTATAAGTGCATTTTTGTTTTTGGTAATTTTCCGTAATGCCTTCTTTATCCGTCTAAATATTATTTATGCTATTAAAATATGAAACAGCGTAACATAGATGTTTGTCACAGGTAGGCTCTCGGGAAGAAGAAACGTTCGCTGATTCATGTACCAATTTATTGGATGTATACGATGTAATATAATACAATATTTGTAGATTAATATTTTTATGTATTTCATGAAACTTCAGTTAAATAGGTAAACCAATAAGCATAGTTGATAATTAAACAAAAAAAAAGAGGTAAGACGTGAGTTTCGAACCCGAGACTCTCGGACGTTAAGGACGTTGTTCGGTGACAATCTCACCAAAAAGTTATACCGTACCGCTAGCATGAATGCCATTACGCACACGCACAAATGGTGTGCAACGACAAGCACACACTAATACGGTAAACGAGCTGGCAACATCGGACTGCCCCATTACGCTCAGCGGCCAAACAGACATATGTATATGCACAAGTAACGCGCTGTCCTCTCCGCCGACCCAGCTACGCTGTTGCCACGTCGCGAGCGTTCCCCCCACCACACACCTCATATACTATCGAAAATTTTAGTTTTCGTCAAAATAAACATGGATCGAGACGGTCAAAAAATTTCATTTTTTTTTTTAGAATATGTCTTTTAGAGTCTTTTAACTGTTAGCAAAGTTTCATGCATGTGTTAGACCTCCATCGATGTCAGAAAATTAATATAGGCCATGCGTCTATGCTTTGCGTATTAAAATCATCAATTTCAATGACATTTTTTACCAATATTCCGGACGGCAAAACGATTTTTGCCTGAGGAGAAATATTTTTTTAATAATTCGAAGAATATTTGGTGAAAGTTTCAATCCTCTGTTGGATCTTTTATTTTACCGAACAACATCCTTTTAGCAAACTTATATTTCTGTAGTTACCCACGTTCGTGGTTTTTTTTTAAAGTTCGATTTGCTTACTCTAATTATTTCCAAAGCTTCATATGGATATTAAGGGTATTGACTACCTTATTACTACGGTTTATGCAATATCCTGTAAAAAAAAGGTAGATACAAGTCTCCCTATTTGAGTGTTCACGCGGTGTAAAATCGTGGATCTCGAGGAACACACGAATTCATTCGACCAATCAAAAACGTGGAACTGCTTCGAGAGTCTCGTTCAGGTGGCGCGTCGATGCGCCAAAACACAGCTCCAGATTAACACGCGTAGTATTACTATATATATACGACCAATCAAAAACGTGGAACTGCTTCGAGGGCCCTCCGCTAAGGTGGCGCGCCGAAACCAGAGAAAAATTGCGACCACCAAAAACAGGCTCATTGGCAATCTCCCTACTCATCTCTGTAGGGAGACTTGTATCCACCCTTTCTTACTGCATATTACATAAACCGTAGTAATGAGGTAGTAAATTCTGCCGATGTTAATTCCCTTAATATTTTAAACAAACCCTTGAAAGTGGGTAACTACACAAATATAAATTTTCCAATTTGTATAGCACAATGGCTCGATAGCACACGTGCTTAGTGCTGAATTAACTTCCGAGAGTCTCGAGTTCGGAACTCACGTCTCAACCCCCCCCCCCCTTTTTTTTAATTGTCAACTATGCTTATTGGTCCACCTAGTTAACTTAAGATCCATTAAATATATGATTATATTAGCAACAAACATTGTATTATATTACATCGCACACATGCAATAAATTGGTACATCAAACAGCGAACGTTTCTTCTTCCCGAGAGCCTACCTGTGACAAACACCTATGTTACGCTGCTTCATGTTTTAATAGCATAAATAATATTCAGACGGATAAGGAAGGCATTACGAAAAATTACCAAAAACAAAATTGCACTTATAAATCTTGGGCATAAAATGATAAACATATAAAAATGAAATATAAAAATGAGATTTTTTTCCATTGCTGTCAATTTTTCTCTTACATCTTCATGAGAGTCCGTGACGCAACAAGTGACGCTGCTCATTTCCACCAGCTATGGATTATCATATGTAAAGAACACACATTGGGTGCGTCGGCAACGATTCAGCTTCGTAATCGTAATGTGCCGAGTTCGCGTCTAGAGACGAAAACTTTTTTTTCTTCATTTCTTTTTTGTTTAATTTTTTAAACTTTGCCACCGGAAGTCGCAAAGGGCTGCAATTTGGTGTGGACATTCTAGAACATTTCTCTCCTAGTTCATTTTTTCAATTTGACGTATTTTTCTGAAAATTCAGAGTCGACAAGTGTTGCGTAACTTTGCCACCGGATGTCGCAAAGGGCTGCAATTTGGTTTGGACATTCTAGGAACGAAAAAAAGGGATACGTGTCTTTGCGTTTCTCTCCTAATCTATTTTCCTATTTTACGTATTTTTTCAGTCTCCAGAATCGATGAGTACTCTATAACTTTGAAATCAGCAATCGCGATGTCTTGGAAATTCGATATGGCTATTCACAGGACGAAAAAATAATACTTCTATGCTTAGTTTTCAATTCATGTTAAATTTAATGCATCAGTTCCACCACCCACTCTCCCGACTCCCTCTCACTTTAATAATCTGTTTTCTTCCGGACTGCTATAAAATTCAGTGCATGACGTTTTGGACACCGTGTACCGGTTTTCGTCTGGCCGAATGCGTATCCCGAAACAAATGCCGATCGCGCGTTGCACGTGTAGCTGTTGCGCCAGCCTAAGTCACGCCCATGCCCATATTGGGAGTTTGTCAATGAATCCTATGACGCTCGCTCGGGCTATGAAACAATTGCTAAGCGCGGAATTTGTGGTAAGCTATTGCAAAGCAGCGATCTTTGGCATCCGCGAATGAATCCGCGGAAATCCTTCGTTCTGATTGGTCGCACTTAAATGCTTCTCATTTAAAAACTATTGCAAATTTTGGCAAATGGTTTGCGGGAGGGTACTCAGGGCACCTCCAGGCATCGCCCACTTTTCGGTCCAAAAGCAATTCTGGGACACCCTGTATATTTAATGTACCTTCTGGGCATCGAGGTATCACATAGCAAACGGTGAATACGGGTACTGGTGTACATATTGCGAATAAAACATTTTTAATGAAACCAGTAATAATTTTGGTATGCTAGTCGATGTCATTTTCATTGACTAGACGTGACGTAAAACGTAAAAACGTAGGCAATTCTAAAAATCACAACCGAGTTTATATCCGTAATTCATCGGTGTAACTTTTTTCTCGTCCTGTATTTTGATGGTACATTGTATACAGAATCCAGTCCTTGTGTCATAAAGGTGCTTGCAAGGGCCGAATAGTTGAATTAGGCGTCGATCCCCGTAATGACCCTTACAACATAATGATTGGTACCAATATTTCCATTACATTTGAAAATGAAAAATAGGTTTTCATCCGTTCTTCATTCTTACAAGCACGCGATCATCAACTCTGGTGAAGATTCTTCCGCGCAGTCATACACGATTGTTTGCCTTGCCATGTTACAACAAAATGTTTCTAACATATCAATGTTGAAATGACCATGCAACTTGATTGATGATCAACTGAACCCGATTACGGTTGCATCGATTCAGAGTCAACCAGAACACGAATGAGGAGACAATAAGGCTTTTGATATTTCAAATTTGTACACGTTATCTTTAGACAATGATTATCTTTTACTCAGAAGACCGCAAAATCACGTAAATACGAAACAAAATTAGTATGCAACTTGCGTTTTTCGAAATTCGACAGTAAAATTAAAATTTTTTATTTTGTATTATAATGGTACATATGGGGACCAGTCAGTGTGTCATAACGGTGATTACGGGATCTTATCTGTTGTTTGTAGAGTCGGTTCCCGCAATTACCTTTAAAACACTGTGAATGGACCTGATATGTACCATTACAATAAGCATAAAATTGTACAACTGTCGATAAACTATAAATTATAAAAGCTAAAAATCACTTGTTTCCCCTACATTTGTAAATCTTAGGTCTTCTGGTCAATACGATGATTGTCATGAGAATTCCATGTTCTGATGAATTTAAGAAATTCTGAAAATATCGCAGCATTGTTGTCGACATATCCATGCTCTGATTAATGTGAATGGACACAATCCTAAACAAGTTCGGTTGCTCGACCATTTCGACATTACTATGCTATAGGCATTTGCTAGTAATATTGCAGAGCAAACAATCTTGCATGACGGTAGTGAAGATTTTCAATCAGAATTGATGATCGCGTACTTGCGAAACTCGTGAATGGAATTAAGAAGAATTTTTCGATACGTAATGGTACATGTGGGTACTATTTCTTATGTTGTAAGGGTGATTCCGGGTACTGAGCCTTTGTCCTTAGTGTTGGTCCCCGTAATCACCCTTACAATATAAAGACGGTGCCGGTTTGTACCCTTACATATTAAAAAAAATATTTTACTTTTTATATAATTGCAATAATTACATACTTTGTTATAATATACGACGAATTTGACAATTTATCAAATTATATAATTATTTATTGGATAATTATCGGGACTAGAAACATTGTGTCAACGATACTTTTGAAAACTGCATTCGATACATTGCAATGGGCACAGTTGTTACCCGCTAGAAAACATAAAGAACCTTGCCTGCCTAATAGTTCGCGCATAACTCCTGTGACGTGATTTTTCGAATCACGGTCCCAAGGCGGCTCCGGTTACCAATACGGATAACGTTCTCGATTTCTGGTTCTCTTCGGATCGCCACCCTGCTCAGAAGCTACGCTCTCAGATTGATTCGTATAGATATGTCAAGGCTCTCGGAAGATTTCGTTATTGTTTAGGTGAGGTCGAGGTGTTCGAATCTGCCGTGGGGAGATAGTCTCGACGTACCGAGTTTCCCGGCAGAGGAGAGTACCCGACGGAGACGTCTCCACGGACCGGCAGAAGCCCGGATGAAATACCGGCGCCCCGCTGGAGATGGGCAAAGGGCTGTAGAGCGGGCGGAGATATAGTTTTGATACAGTTAAGGGCAGGAGAGGAACCTCCTGCCCGAGTTAAGGATGTGGTGCCCAGCTGTCGCCCGATGCCCTGGGGAAGCGGCCGTGGAGGATCTCCAGAATTACGTACCGATTCGTTAACGAACGCTCTCGATTTGGTTTAAAGGGACGATTCGAAGGAGATAGAAGTGTTATCGGTTAAAAGGCTCTCGACCAATCAGAATGATTAGTTCTCGGATTTGGCTATTGTCAAAGCAGTCTGTCTCGGGGCACCGACCGAGGTGTCACGGGCTGGCTCGTGCTCCCGTGCTATCTGTTGATAGTTTTTCTTGCCGTGTTTCGCTCCGGTATAGCAAGTTCTCGGATCGTATAGTTCTCGCGTTGTTCTCGCGATATCCAGGAATTCTATGAATTCCTGTGAGTGTTACGGAGGTGTAGTGCTGTGCCTTAGTGCAGTGCTCACCAGAGTGTCCTTTGGATGCAGTTCTCGACCTCCCCGGATTAGCTGTACCAGCTCCGGTGAGTCTTCCAATTTATTAATTGGTGAAGGGATCTCGATAGGCAGTTTAGATTCGTTCGGATACGTTCTCGGTTCGTCGTTCTCTGTCTCTCGCACTATTTGCCGGACTCTTACTCCGACCCTCTCTACCTCAAACCTAGCAGTCTGAGCGGCCGTGCATTTCCGTAACCGTCCGCTCCCGTTCGTGTATCCAGTTGCGTTTGCTGATTTTACGCGACCCCAAAGATCAGCACCTACGGTTGCGTTTCTCGATTTCACGCGTCTCCAAAAATCGAAAGGATCCGTTAAGCTACCGCCTCGTCTGATAGGTTCCGTCAGAGCTCTCGTTCTTGGTGGAGTTGGGCCTGTTCCACCCCAACTCCCAGGTTATACCGGCTCGTCAGTTCCCGGTGAAAAAAGAATTGACTGGCGCCCCCGCCTGGCTTGCGGATGCACGAACGACGGGTGGACGGCCGAAGGTAACGTAGGCTGGTTCTCGAAGATAGTTCGTTCTCTTGAGTTTTGCTATCGGTGTCGGGTCACGAAAAGAAATACGTTACACTCCTTAAAAAGGTTCCATGGCACGCTGGCCGAAGGCATGTGCAAATTCAATTGTCTCGGTGTTATCACCGAGGAGATGAGAGGAGGTCCGCTGGCCAGTTAGTTGATTACGAATGTGTTATCACCAGGGAAATGATTGCGTAGCAACTCCAACTTCAAAGGGTATAAAAAGCCGCGAAATCGGGGTAAGAGAGAGAGTTCTACTCCGTCTGACCAACCAGGAACTGGTGAGTGTTGAAGTGGTCCTGGTACCGCGCTTCAGCCTCCTAGTCGTCCGCAGTAACCCTAAGCGTTCTGCTGCGCGACACTGGTAAGGACTTTCGGCCGGTACTTGAACGTGCTCAATTCCATAGTCGTTGCATGCCAAGACACCGCAGTAGTAGAAAAAGGAGGAGAGTCAACGCCGCTCGGTGGAGGCGCTCGAACTTCCTGGCCTATGCCCTGGAGCCGCTGGAACTCCCGCCGGTCTCGTCTGTGTGGCGAACCGAACGCCCCATCATCCACCCTGGTGATAACTCGGCCCCGATCTGCGAAACCCCAGAAGTCGTACCCTTTTGGCGATACGGGCGTCCTCCAGTCCAGAGGTCCCCGGTTCCGGCACTGCTCAGCCCGCTGCCCTCCTCACCGGACCCATTGAGCAACAGTCCCTCGCCTCCCGCGACTCCCGGGTCAGCACGGACCGCACATCGGCGGAAAATAAAATGTTCCGCACACCTTAAACGCCGGTTATTAGAATTGTTTGGCGAACCCTAAACGGGCCTTGTGATAATATAAAAAGGGCTAGACAACCCCAAAATTGTTCTATCAAAAACATTTCCAATCATTGAATTCGTAGTGCGAACACAGTGTTTATGAGAGTCAGTCTCTTGACGAATGCAGAAGGATGCTAACGTATTTTTCGACGCGTTCCTACTTTTTGTGTGAGGACTACAGTGTTGGTTGGTAATTCAATATGTTCGCTCTAGTGGTATTCGACGATGATGTGTATTATATCTGCAAAGAGACAGATATAAATACCAAAGGAGACGAATGTAGTATTCGATATAAAGGGTCCCGATATGCAGGCAAGGTCGTGGCATTAAACGGTAAGTAATGTTATATATATGTTTCAGCACGTGGAATCAAGAGGCAGACTCTGTTTGTCCTTTATTTCATGGCTTGCACGCGCGGAAAAATTTATGTATTTACCCATTTTTCACAGAATTTACGTAGGATATTTTTTTAATGTGACAATTTCGAAGACACAATGTCAGTTCATGGAAGCTGTGAAAAAAATTTCAAATAGCGAATGCTTTGAATATGATATCATCAATCATAAAATAATGCAACATTTAATATAGTAAATCCATGAACATAAATATCTATTTGAAATAGTTTGAAATACCTAATTATTTGACACTTAGTTTTTGTTGTGATTTGTCGGTTTTTATCGACATTTTTCCATCTCTCATCCGTATTTTGTCTACTTACGGTATATGCTTTTATTTTTTTTTGTACGTGCAGAAATCTTGATATATTATATCTGAACTTAGTAGAGAAATAGAAAAATAACGATCGATGTTATTTCTTCTCATTTTTTAGTAATAGTGTTTTGCATTAAAAAAGAAACTGAACATTAAAAATTAAAAATCTATTTTGAATTTATAGTACAGAGGAGTGAGCTTACCGCGTTGAAGTTAAAATTGGAAAGAGAACAATTAGAAATCGAAACCGATTCTCAGCAAGATAATGGTAATGAAAATGGTCCAGCGACAGATCGACGATCTGAGACGTCGTCTAATCATGAATTCGCACGCGAATTCAGTTCTTCAAGTCAAAAAACATGTACGTAAAGATTCTCGAGGAAGCGTACTCTAGATTTGCAGCTTGATTTGCGAAAATGTTAATATTGACTAATAAAAATAAATTATTTAGTTATAGAAGAGAGAAATTCTCAAGTCATTTCAACGAAAAATGTACTGGAAGAATGTAAGTGTATCACTCTCAAGAAGCCAGTTGAAAAGGGAGGAAAGCATTTGGCGTTGGAAACGCACGAGGAAGCGGACTGCGACATTCAAACCGATTCATCGGCAGTATTTACAAACGAGTCGAACCTTCTAGTCCATAACCGTTCGTGATGTTTCGATGGATGATTGCTGTGGATTAACTGCATTGCTGATGAAACTAAATTGCTGATTTATAGAAAAGGAAAAAAATAGTGTTGCTTCGACATCGGAACCGGAAGATGAGCATCACCGTATCGAACCAGAAATTGGCGGATCATCGCAGCCAGTATTTCCGTCGTCCCCGAATTCTGATCACGTATTAACCGAGGTTACTAGAGTCGGCACATCTAATCTCAATGCAAATTCATTGGATTCTAGTATTATTTTCACCTTACCGATAAACGTAACACTCGGAGATGGCGGTTCGTAAATTTAATACTATATTTCTCGATAAGCATTACGCAGGGTCCTAAATTATTTGATTTGTAGATCTCTATACAGCCTTGACTGATGATGATAATTGGGTTTGGGAAGATGACACATTGAACGTGTATGAGTGCGAGGCTCCGTTAAATGAACGGAACAATACTCTAGAACCAAATCCAGGGAAACTCCAACACCCCGAAGATATTTACAATGCTGCATCGATTAGTACAACTGCACTCAGAGCGTAAGTTACATATGTTTATGCTCTTTTATTCGCAATGTAATTTATAGACAAACTGTACTTTACTGTACTTATCTACCTTTATCATGACTAAAAAATTTATTTTGTTTAACATAGGTCCAATCCCACGCCGGAAAACACGTGTACGGAAGTTGTTTCCACTGAGCAAACACTTCCAAACCATAGAAACCATGAAGGTAAAACTTTTGATGACTGAGTCACTCCAAACATTTTGAAATAATTTTTCTTCTTTTTTCATAAAATTATTATATTGTCTCGGGCGGTAGAATTTATATTGATGTATTCCAATGCAATTTATGTTGATTTACGCAATCTTTACCATTGTAGAAGAAGATGATCCGAATTCTGATATGGGCAACTGTTCCAATGAATCATCTTACGTGCCTGATTCGAAAGCTTCCGATGATAGTACTAAGGATGAAAACGAAGGCACGACCGCTGATGATGCGGGGGGACGACTCATACGTTCGTGTAACGCATCTACTGACTTGGACGCGTCACTCATGGTCAACAAAGTAGGATACAGCGCACCAGACGATAATGAAATGTTCTTAAAGACCGTTGAATCCGGAATCAAAAAGGACTTCTGTATATACTGCCAAAAAGAGCAAGGAAAATTAAGTCGACACGTCATAAGACTGCATAAGACTGAAGAAGATGTTGCGCAGTTCTTGAGCTTTGAAAAAGGTTCGGATGACCCGTACGGAAAAAAATATATGTTGGAATATACTCCAAAATATACCTCGTATATTTTAAATACTTTTCGTATATATTAATTATACTTCACGTATATGACGTATACGTGATATATACCACAACATATATGTTGCCGATATATTTTTTATATGGTTTTAAAAAAATATATAGACAATATAATGAACTTATATTTGTATTTACGCACGGTATATCTACAAAATATATTTACTATAACCTGAATAGTATATGTATATACAGAGTGTATCACCAGGAATGCACGTTTGAGATTTGCGGTGAAACGGTGCACAATTTTGAAAATCTGATGTCACAACCATTGAATATTTTTTGATTGCGCATCGAATGGGCATATTATTATTGTTCGCTCAACTTCCGGTCGCAAATAAAAAAAATTATCTTCGCCATTTCAAATGATATTGTAACAAGTTAAATGCAAAAGTTGTAGAGCAAGAAAAAATAATAGAGATGAAAAAAAAATTCGGACGGATTGCACACATAATAAGAGAGATATTTGCGTCAGAATTTTTCTCATTTTTTGACAAATTTCTGATACTGGAGGAACGCCTTACCTTCGTGCAGCAGCTTCACGCCGAACTCACGATTCGCAATTGTTTTGAGGTAAGCGTTCAGTCAGACGCAAACCCGTACAAGGTGGCTAAAGGAACACGAAGACTCCAAAATCTACGACGAGGAACACGAAGGCTCGAAAATCCACGTCCAGGAAGACGAAAACTCGAAAACCGACTTCCAGGATCACGGAAATCTACAGCAGGAATAGTTTGGCTTCTAACTTGTAATGAAAGATATCATTGTAGTATGTTTTAGCCACCGTGTACGGGTTTGCGTCTGATTGAACGCTTATCTCAAAACAATTGCGAATCGTGAGTTCGGCGTGAAGCTGCTGCACGAAGCTAAGGCGTTCCTCCAGTATCAGAAATTTGTCAAAAAATGAGAAAAATTCTGACGCAAATATCTCTCTTATTATGTGTGCAATCCGTCCGAATTTTTTTTTCATCTCTATTATTTTTTCTTGCTCTACAACTTTTGCATTTAACTTGTTACAATATCATTTGAAATGGCGAAGATAATTTTTTTTATTTGCGACCGGAAGTTGAGCGAACAATAATAATATGCCCATTCGATGCGCAATCAAAAAATATTCAATGGTTGTGACATCAGATTTTCAAAATTGTGCACCGTTTCACCGCAAATCTCAAACGTGCATTCCTGGTGATACACTCTGTATATGCTCAGATATATTTATATAATTTGGCATATATATGCATCATATATTGTTCAAGTATTATTTTTCTATATTTTAAAAAAATTATATATAGAAAAAGAAATTAACTTAAACTGTTTAAGTATACATATATTTTCAATAGTATATTCTTTTTACATTTCATATACATATATTTTGGCATATATACATCATATACTCATAAATTATATTTTCTATGTTCTCAAAATAAATATTCATCTTTACATGTTTCTTGAATAGTTTTCGTATATTTTGACGTTGATGTTATAATTGTTGTTGTTATTATTATTATTAGTTTTATCAATAAACAATATGAATATTTGCATAACAAGAATTTGTTACGTTAGAAATTCGTAATGACTCGAATATATACACGCTATCAGTACAGTTGTTTGTGGAATTTCAATCAATGTCACTTTCTCTTTTATATTATTCACATTTACAGCAGCCCAGTCTTTGCAAATGTCTTTTAAATAAATCATGTGTTTTATTTTTTCGGAGAAAACTAAGTTGTCATAATTATTATAATATTTGCCCAAAGCAAAACATTCTGGATTATTATGTACGGAAATTACAATAAAATCTTCAATTTCAAAAATATCGTGATTAGTTAACATTACAACATAATTTCTTCTTTTTTTTAATTTTAGGTATTTTTTGGAGTGTATTACTTCATAGTTAATCATTATTTTATGAAAATATTGGCCAATCTGTGATGATTGAACAGCAATGTCTAATCTTTTTAATGCTATGAAATAATGTCTTGGTATTATTTGTATTGAATATGGATCTCCTAACATAGAAACACCGTTGATTTTTAGGAAAATACGAGGATAACTTTCTTTGTTTAATATTTTGTTTAAATAAAGACGTTGAGCATCTGTTAAATAGTCGATACAAATGTTATAAAGACGTGTCACAGCACATTTATACCTGAAACTGTCACACATTTGTGTAGGAACTGCTTGAGAACTCTGTACATAAGCCTTTAGGTCGCGGTTACAATTTTCGTATATAAACATACTATGCGTCCAAAGAGGACCCCATTTTAATACGCTATCCGTTAAATGTGTTAAAAGATGCACATTAAATGAAATGTGTTCTAAAGAATATAAAGTTTTGGCATCAGCTACAAATGCAAATAGATATCTTTCAGCTAAGACTAATTCAGATGGCATTATAGAATTTTGCAGTAGAATTGAAATCCCATTCACAAGCAGTATCCAGTGATTTAGATATTTTCGTGGCAAAATTGATTTAAGAACTGGTAAACTGTAAAATAGTAACCAAATAGCCCATTCGTGCGCTCTCCAAAGCTGCCTCTCAGACATTGTTCTGGGCGATCGAGATATTTCTGTATTAGGTTTATATGAGAGTAAAGTAGAATTAACAAATTCAATGTGACGGCCTATATAAAATGGTTCATTTTTGTAATGAGAATCGAACCACAATTTTACAAATTGTTTACAAATTCCTAACGCAACAGAGTGCATCCAATCAGGTGCAAGATTGTCAATTATATCAAAACCGAAAATATCACAAAAGCTTGAACGACCTTTAATTCCTTTTTCACAATTTGTTGCATGGATTAATGTTGTCTCATGAGAACGTAATCCTTCTCCAAATGCATTTCCTAAATCATCCACGGGATACACGCGAGTTGTTCCATTGCCTCTAGCTACTCGAATACCAGGATGTAAACAATAACTACACCCGTACTTGCCATTATATTGGGTGGAATTTTGAACTAAAGGTCTTCCAACAGAATCACACATTCCGATTAACACGCGGCATTTTTTTAAAAGTATTTTTCCATCTCGGGAATATTGAAAGCCGATATTATACAGTGATTGAGCTTCATTTATAAAAGGTTTAATAAATTCATTCATAAATTTTGGTTTGCCTTTTCCGAACCACAACGCAGTTAACATTACATTTTTCCCACGTTGAGATGGTGGGAGTTCATTGATAGTACATAGCAATGGATAAATAGAAAAATCTTAATGCTCGAATATTGATGCACCATCAATACTAAAATTAATGCTTATCGTATTATCAATCAAATTTTTTTTGTATGAAGAACCGTCATAAATGTCTTCTATTGCATACTGATTTTTTTTCCTTCGAAATTCAGGGTAAAGACGATTATCTTTGGATAGTTCAAAAAATTCACGGAGTTGATCAGTTAGACTTAAATATAAAAAGATATTTCCACATGCTATATTAGCTTTAAAATTAATTATTGCATCACATGATTGGCAGTTGAGTGATTCCTCAATATCATTTGCATTTTGTGTTTCCACGCCGGCGTAATTTTCACAAACTGGACAAAAGTGATGAATTGTCATAAATTTTGAATATTGATTTAAAATTTTCTTGAAGTAGTATTTAGAGTCATACCCCGTACGCGATGTTGTTAGAACATTAACTAATTTCGTGATATCTTCTATTGCAGAATATGTTAAATTATGTCTAAGTTTTGTAGCCATGACTAACAGAGTTTTAATCAACAAATCCATTGGATATCTGTAGGATGATGTTTGTTTTTCTCGCAGGGCCAACGTCTCATTTAATTCATTATTATCTTCAGGTTCACTATTATACAGGGCGACAATTATAAAGTGGACACCTATTATTTACGTATTTGCACGGTCTCTCTGGGTCATCTAATGGATGCTTCTTGATTGATTTTTCAAGCACTCTTTAATGGCACAATTGATTTGGCGCTGAAACGCATACTTTTTAAAGGACAGAAATATTTAACTCGAAATTTTTTGAAAAATATATTTTTTTTATGGATGCATAAAGTTTATGAAAAGCTGAATTAGGAACACCCTTGGGGCGATGGATTCAAAGTCATTTTGATGGAGATAATTCTATTCGAAATTGCTACATTTACCAGCCGATGCACGACTGGCACACGTAAAAGCGGAATTGGACCGGCGATTCGAACTCGTTTATTTTAGTTTTGACAGATTACCGCTATAGCCATGATTTTTGACAGTTAGGCGTTCAGCCGACTTACGATGCTCACGACGCATGCGCGTTCGAATCGCCGGTCCAATTCCGCTTTTACGTGTGCCAGTCGTGCATCGGCTGGTAAAAGTAGCAATTTCGAATAGAATTATCTCCATCAAAATGACTTTGAATCCATCGCCCCAAGGGTGTTCCGAATTCAGCTTTTCATAAACTTTATGCATCCATAAAAAAAATATATTTTTCAAAAAATTTCGAGTTAAATATTTCTGTCCTTTAAAAAGTATGCGTTTCAGCGCCAAATCAATTGTGCTATTAAAGAGTGCTTGAAAAATCAATCAAGAAGCTTCCATTAGATGACCCAGAGAGACCGTGCAAATACGTAAATAATAGGTGTCCACTTTATAATTGTCGCCCTGTATAGCATAGGATTCTCAATCGAACAGCTTGATTCGTCGC
Organism: Cephus spinipes; assembly: GCA_963971525.1. Taxonomy (NCBI): domain Eukaryota; kingdom Metazoa; phylum Arthropoda; class Insecta; order Hymenoptera; family Cephidae; genus Cephus; species Cephus spinipes. The sequence goes on from OZ020574.1 coordinate 21,126,433, forward strand.
TGTAAGTTCCATCATCTACTGATGTAGTTCCCGTTTGCGTATCATAATGAAAATTAGTAACACTCGTTGAACAGCAAGGTTGAATAGATTGTTCATTAGTTCGTAGCTGTTAGAGAGAAAAAATTAGAAAAAATAGAGAAAAAAATGTATGTTTTTAGGAAACATATTCGACTTATTTTACTTATTTTTATCGTACCATAACTGAAGGAGGAGGCTCACTGCAAGTTGAATAAGTGATATTTTCTTTGCTGTTAAAAAATATATAGTGCATATGTGGTTCATAATCGATTAAATGAAATTAGGTTGAGGAACGTTGATAATTTGTCTAAATAGACTTTTCGTACCATTTTCTTCTTGCTTTTGCTGCCCAATATCTTTTAGTCCTATCAGGAATAGAATCCACACGTCCTAAATAATTATACAGTTGGTACGTCCGTTTTCGTGTTGAGACACACGAATTCCTCACGTTTTTACGAGAAGCGATTGGCGAGCTCATCGTTTAATGATAGATCCAATTTTTATAAATATTGAATTATTTTCTCGATTATATTAATATTAATTATTTTTTTCCCTTTATGCGCTGGTACAAAGCCAGAATAAGTATGATGTCTAAAATAAAGGAATGCTACCCGTCAGTCTGTCAATTTGAATTTTTGAATTATTTTCTCGATGATTTTTTGTCTTTGTCAAATGTTTTGAATGCTCTAATGTTTAATGTTTTTTAATATTTGAATGTTTTTATCATTCATCAATCTATAAAAAATCAATCAATCAATCATTCATCAATCTATATCAATCGCGACAAGGATGTTTGCTTTAGTGAAGTGGTTGGCGGGAGAAGATACTGGAAAATATACGCCAGGTATTCCCATTAGTTGGATAAAAGATTTTGATAAGAATAATTATTTACAAAATGATCCTGATACATCATACGTTGTCGAGTGGCGATGTGGAAAAAAGCCTAAGGGCGGTTGGCTTTGTTATGATGTGATAGTAGCAGAAATATTAGGTAATTTATCATTAAAATTTATAACATTTAAATCAATTGAAATTAAACCTTCATTATGTACAAAATGATAGTAAGGGTTTCTCAATAGTGAAATCACAATCTTTGATAATTACAATAATTTTAATGCAGAGTTTCTGTAATATTTATATAGATCAAATTTCGAAATTGCAAAGGACCATTAAAGTTATGGACGGTGTTTTATCACCCAAAAGAGTCATCATTAAAAATTCAGATGAAAAAGAAAATAAGAGTGCATCAAGAAGTTACAAAGTGAAACCTGTAAGTATATTTTAAAATTTCTTGCTAATAATGTTCATTTTTAATTTTGAGAATCCGTTTTCTTTTATTATGGGTTCAGAAACGTATTTGTTCAAATTTATTAAATATGCAGTTGATATCTTCAGATTCCGAAGAAGAAGCGAGCGTGAGTAATATTATTATCGCAGTATACAGTGTGTCCCAAAATTATCTGAACAACGGGGTACGGCGGTGTTCGGAAGGCACCACTGATCACGAAAATGACCTTCCTTTTGTCCGGAAGGTCATAGTTTTTAAATGGGAGCAGGTCAAAGTTGACCAATCAGAACGAGGCGTCAAGAGAAACGTAGGCACCTACGAACTCTGAGTTTTCTTCTCTCGAGAAGAAAAAAAAAAAACGAACACCGCCATACCTCGTTGGTCAGGTAATTTTGGGACACCCTGTATAATCCAAAAATTACAATTTTCTGTTACTAATAAACTTTAGATAAGAAAACAAAAAAGAAAAATGTTTTCAAGCACGGATAACGAAGAAGAATGGTGTCCAATTTCCAAAGAAAGTGAAATAAACACAAAGAACCAGCCGTTAAAATATTTAAAAAAAAGTTTACCGGGTGCAAATATTATGATTGATAAGGTATTACCTACTAATTTTGACAGACCTTTTTAACATATGTCATTTTTACTTCGAATATTCTAAAACACGAACAACATATTTAAGATAAAACAAAGAGATGACATGAGACAAAATAACAGTAATGAGGAAACAATTTATGACTACAAACCCAAAAAAGATGTGGCATTGCAAGCAACCAAAGATGTATCGGGAGCGGACATCTTAAGTGAAACTCTACCATCAAATAACTTTGATATGCTTCTTGAAAGTACACCTTCATTTTTAATATGAAAAATTAATAATTGTATAACATTTTTCTATTTTATACATGCTCATTTCTGTTGTAGCTATTTTACAAAATCAGAAATTAATAAAAGAGCTACAGCAAGACATGAAACATTTAAAATCGGTTATTGATAGATCCAACCTGCCTTCAACGTCCAAGGATGAAAATTTCTGTTTTTTAGGTAGTGACCAATCATTACGAAGTTGCAGCGAGTCACAAATTCAAACAGTATGATTGGATTCACATACGTATCGTAGTACATCAACTCTTATCCATATGTGAATACTGTCTATAGTACAATCAGATTGTTAATAAATTATTTATTATTTTATTTTTCGTTAATTATTAATTCTTTTTTCTTAGAAGGAGATTGGACGAAACGGCAGCAAAGTATATATCTCAGAAGATCAGTGGTATTCTGCAATTTCGAAATCCACTTATACCAATATGGGATTGAATTTACTCACTGCCACATTTCCTTTACATGTTTTGCTAGAAAGTAATTTAAAAGGTGGTAGTAGCAAAATTAGGCCCAAGGATAAAAATGAAAATATTCGTAAACCACTAGATCCACAAAAGCTACAAGCTATAATGGGTAAATAAACTAAGAAAAAAACTGCTGGAACCTATTGAACCATTTTTTTCAATAGTTGTCTTCATATATTCGATTGGTTCTATTTAATAATTACTTGCAACTATTAATTGTAACATTGTTTTGATAAATAAATTATCGAAACAATACTTCAATTTTATAAATAGCTCTCACTCTTCAAATTTAGTAATTTTTCTCCTCTCAGTGTAGTTGTATTTTCTATTAACTATTTCTAGAATATCATTATTTTACTAATGACAGCTTATCATCGTGCAGATGCAGTTAAAGAAAAATTTCCTACAACTTATAACGAAAGTGGTTTAAGAATCGCTATTAATAACAAATTATCCAGTCTCCGAAAAAAATTAGCTACAAATTTAAAGATAGAACAAGAACCGAGTCATATCATCGCCAATAACGATGATGATGATGATGATGATAATGATGATGATGATGTGAATAATTGACTGGATAATTGAGAATTGAAATTATTTACTATTAGTTTAATTAGTTTATTAATTGTAGTTGAATTGTACCAAGTTCTTAGATACCGAATAAACTCATGAATAATCAAATCATTTTAACTCCATCAGAATGAAACTACATTTAGTAACAATATTAAATTTGTATACGCGTTAAAAATATATAACACGAATACGATGTTAAGATATATAATACATATATTAAATTTATATATATGTAGAATACGCAATACGTATATTCTTCATATATGTAAAATATACAATACTTATATTCGACGTATATGTTTAAATATACGAAAAACGGCAAAATCAATATATTTGTCATATATGTAAAAATATATTTCAGAAATCAATTTTTTATATATTTTCGCGTATATTTTTTTCCGTACGGGGAGCGAAAGAAGATTATGGCTAAAATTCGAAAAAGGGGGCAATTCTTTTTCAATACTAATCGCTCGGTAAATACCGGTGAATGGAAAGTCTCCAGACAACCAAATCCGAAATATGGCAAAACCGCGACTGATTTCGTAACGTGCCCGTCATGTCTCGCGGATTATGCTAAGAGCTCTCTTCGACATCACTACAGGCGCTGCGCTCAACAGAATTCTACAAAACGCAGGAATATACTATCGACATGGAAAAAACTCATTGGTCGAATTCACCCACAAGCCTGTGACGTTCTTCGCAAAAGAGTGTTTCCGACGATGCAGGAGGACGAAGTAGCGAAGGCCATCCGATATGACGAACTAGTCATTCTCTTTGGGAATAAGCTATGCCAGAAGTATAAAGACCCGCACTTTTACGATATGATTCGTCAAAAGTTACGTCAACTTGGAAGGTTCCTTATCGAAATAAGGAAGCGTGAGAAAGACGTTCATGATTTTCTCAGCGTTTTCTATCCGAAAAATTACGATGCCACGATCGCTGCAGTTCAATCACTTGCCTGGCTGAATAAATCCCAAACAGGTTTCAAAGTACCTTCACTTGCCACATCACTCGGAACTCTAATCAAACAAATCGGAAAGCTCTGCGTTTCAGTATGGATCAAGAGACAAAACAAAGCAAACCAAATTTATGTAAAAGATTTTATCAAGCTTTTAACGGATGACTTCACGACCAGTATTGCTCGCAGTGCTCTCGAAACTCAAGCGCATAGGAAGAGACAAGTGAAAACCGTCCTACCATCCAAAGACGATATACAAAAATTACAAATATATCTAAGAAATATGGTTAGGAAAAATTCCTTTGAACAAAGAGTTCTCCCAAACAGTTTGGATGAAACTGGCTGCGGCTACCTTAATTTCGATACAGCTATTCAACCGACGCAGAGCGGGGGAAATCGAGCGGATATTCATTGACCATTTTCGAAGTCATGAAAAGATCGACAGCAGTACCATTGGCGAGGCGTACACGAAGTGAACACCGGACGAAAAGCGGGCTGCGATGAAATATGTTAGATTCACGATTCGCGGCAAGTTGTGTCGCACTGTGCCTGTGTAGTTGCATAGGGAGCTCCTTGTATGCTGCGAATTATTGCTGAAGTACAGATCCACCGCGCGAGTGAATAAAAGAAATCCATACTTGTTTGGAATTCCTGGAAGCCTCAAGGGTGATTACAAATATCTTCGCGCCTGCGAGCTCATACGAAAATTTGCAGTCGATTGCGGTGCTGAGAATCCACAAACATTACGCGGAACGATTCTTCGAAAACACATTGCTACGATCTGCATAACTTTTAATTTGACAGATAATGAAGTATCTGATTTGGCGAACTTCTTAGGCCATGCCGACAAAATTCGCAAAGACTACTATCGGCAACCCATCATATCACGAGAAATTCTTCATATTTTAAAGCTTCTAGAGGCTGTGCAAGGAGAAGACGACGATTCCGAAGGTGATTCCGACGACGGAGGTCGCGTTTGTAAGACTGGTTCCTCAACGCTTGGAACATCTGTTAACGGTTCGGAAACCGAGATACGAATAGGGACCAACGAGCATCGACAAATAAACGAAAATCCAGCCACACAATTATCTGGTGATCAGGAACCAGAATTCGGTGATATCAATTACGATAAAGGGAACTCGTCTGATGATGAAATATTCGCGAAACCGAAGGCGAAAAAAAAAACGATCGAGTATGAAAAATGGATTTATATGTACCTATATCAAGTACTTTTGTGAGTTTATAATTCAAACAAATTTTTTCAGCATCACCTTATGGAAAGTGCCGCCGAACTCGATGGAATGCGAAAGAAAAGGAAATCGCATGCCGATATTTCAGTCAGAGCATCGCGAGAAAAACCCTTCCATCGTTTCAAATGATCCAAGAAATGGTCGATGCGAATCCTGGAATTTTTAATCGCAACTTAGCGTCGATCAAATCATGGGTCACAACCAGATAAAGAAGGGGAGCTAAACGTCTGACGACGTACTTTCTATACTAATATAAGACAAGGTTTCTATGTAACAGCATATGATAATAGCTAATATAATAAACGAGAAATAAAGACTATTTCTGCGACAATGATCATTTTGTTCGTGCACAGATTTACACGTGCGTTCTTTTAGCATTGATATTTGCATTCATAGTGAACTCGTATTTACCGTTTCATAAATATATATGGTCCCACTTTCACCCTTTTCATACAAAAAAACTAAATTTACTTATATCTTTTTCCCCGCAATATACAAAGTGATATCAATAGGTTTTTATACTTCCATTTTTAAATGTAGAGCTATGTATACTCAATCTGCCATATGTACACTTGGACCCCATATGCACCCCTTCATAAACATATACAGGGTCCGCCAGAACTACCTGACCCGGTGGGTATGGCGGTGATCGGGAGGCTTCACTGATCATGAATATGACCTTCTTTTTGTCCGGAAGGTCATAGATTTTAAATGGGAGCAGGTCAAAGTTGACCAATCAGAGGGAGGCGTCAAGAGAAACGTAGGCAACTGCGAACTCTGAGTTTTCTTCCCTCGCTTTTGTTTTTCGGTGGCTACGGGCAGGATAACGTCAGCCAAAGACATGCTTATGGGATGTCACTCGCTGAGAACGGAGGTTCTCAGTTGAAAACTCAAGCAATTAATGAAAACTGCAATGTCCTATGATAATGCCACATGACTTACACAGATATCTCTGTGACGTCTTACGTATATTATCTTGATTTTGCTTTTCTTTTATTGATCTCCAGCGATTCGTGCTACATCCCGTTGACGACTTTTCATATGTATAAAGCATATTCCCTAAGAATTTATTATTCCCTGTACGATTTGCAACTTTATTGCAAATATCTTTAGTCTTGCAATAATAACATTAATTGTAAAATCAAGCTAGAGAAGCATGGAAGGTATTTAATACTGACATAGTATGGGCTCTGAGAGAGAAAATAATAGATACGTGTAACGCTTTTATCGGCCACGCCAAGTTGCGTAATACTTGTAGGTGACAGATTTTGGATTTGCCTACTACAAAAGATCTGTATTATATCGTTCAGTACAGACAGATCCTTAAAGGTAATCGGATTAATCCGTCACCATGGCCATAAATCGTTACCCTGTCTATAAATTAAATTTAAAGAGCATTATTATACAATTACAAAAGCTTGCATTACTAACTCTTGAAATGGTTCATCTGGCTTTCCATCGGAAAAATTTATAATAAAAACTTTATTACTTGACATTCCAATCCACAATTTTTAAATATATGACAAATACTTACTATTTTTTAACAATGAGGATGAGGTCGTCAATTGGATTATTGAAACTACATAATTATTATATCAATTAAGTTACGGAACCTGAGGACGACCACTAAAGTGGTCGAAACGTTGTTCAATTAAGATCTAACTTCAATTCATTTACCTGGCTGATTGGTCGACAACCATACTTTGGATTATGATTTAAATTAAAATAAATTGACTTGTCAGTACCGTGGTATTAGTAAATTTAATTAATTATTGATTTTTTTTTTATCATAAGTAATGGATTTTTGTACTTATTAATAACCTAAATAATACCGTAATTGGATATTATCAAATTCATAACCAAATAATTACAGTTGCTAATTGAATTTAAAATGTCAGTACCGTGGCTGTCAGTACCATGTAAAAAAAATAGTATAAATATATTTAATTATTAATAAAATTATTTTGATTATTAATTATAATTTTTTTCTTTGGAGATAGCCCCAGTACTTCGTACAAGAAAATTATCTGAAACTATTGACAAGAAAAGTGGTAAAAATCGGCAACTGTCATCCAAAAAAAAAGGGAAATCTAAAAACAAAGTTAATTCTGAACTTCAAAAAAGTACTATGAAAGTACATCAATACTCGTGGAATAAATTACAGCATAATTGTATTTTATTCAATTCATTAAGTTGCTTTGATTGCTCTAATGGAAATTCATGTAAACACTTTTCTATGGGAAGAATTGATTACTCTTTAAACGACAAAGTTGGAAACGATAAAGATGTTGCTAGTGATTATTCAACAAAAAGTCAGACTGTAACACTACGTAGAAGCTTAAGAATTCAAAAAATGCTGTGATGAAAACCAAAAACTATATTTAAGTTAATTTATTTTTCGTAAAGTAGTATGTGATAGGTTTCAGTTGATTAATATTTTATATAAATTATAATGTATTATTATTTGTTAAAAATGAATTACTAATTATTATTGGTGTTAAATAATTACAACAAAAGAGTTGAAAAATGTTATAATAGAATTCGTAAATAAAATTAATAATTTTGCTAAAGAATATCTACTAAATTTATTTTATGTCAGTACCGTGGATAAATGAGTCAGTACCGTGGCAAGAAAAATTTGAAATTTGATTCTCATTCTCGATATTTTAAAGTTGTAGCAAAATCCTATCGGACTTTCATTTTTACAATAAAATAGAATAATAATATGCATAAAAAAAAAGAAAAGTTTAATTATAGAATTAAAAAATTTTTAATAAAAAAAGTAACAGTTAGAACAGAATCACCCATATATATATATATATATTATAACGGGGTGCCCGGCTCGGCTCGTCCCCGCTATAATTAATTTTTATCCATAGAGCTGCCAGGGAGCGCTAGAGGGCTAGGAATTTCCGAAAAATTAGGAGTTCTGATCGGGATTCGAACCCGATACCTTCGGACTGCCAAGTCGAGCACTTACCACTGTGCTACTGAACCCACTGTCCGACCTGATAAGTCCTATTTATTTACCTTTTCGGTCATTCTTAGGTGGTATCCCCTCCAGCTCTGTAACGCCACGTTACAATATATATATATATATATATATGTTTGCCAAAGGATCATTCTGAGGACCCAATTTTTTTATTTTTGGAAATGACATTGACTAACCTCCCATACCAATAAATTTTACAATTTATTTATTATAATTAATATTTTTCGTTATAATGCGTAAAATGTATAAAGTGGCTACATTGGGGATTACGGATCAATAGGTCTTTTTAGGAGCAGTAAAAATATGCTAAGGGAATGTTTTGAAGACTTTTTGTGCAAATGTCATTTTCTAATAAAGTACGGCTTCCTGTACTAAATGAAATTAAGTTTTTGTAATTATAATATGAATATTCCATTATATTTACGATAGAATGTCAAGTGGCTCTTTCGGGGGTAATTATTTAAGATAAAGTATTCTTTGGGGGCACAGAAAATGTCATGTGTAATGTCGCTGTTTCGCCAATGTAAAGTATTATTTGGGCACACATCAACAAATCCTATGCAATATAACTGTACTGAGGACAAGTATTTAATAACTTATAATTCAAGAAACAAATGGCCCAAATAAAATGTAAAAGAACGTTTACGTTCAACGTGTAATAAACAAATATTGTAGGCGCTTTAATTTTTTCAATGATTTGAATGCAAATCGTTGTCCCCAAATTAGCTAGTAGTCAAAAGTAATGTCCTTAAAATAACCATTTCTTTGATTAACTTTTCATATTTTTATTTTGATGTGTAGTAATCTCTTCGAGGGCTCACAGCTCTTTTTCCGCTTTAACTGGGACAATCATTTTCACATGTGCTTTATTCTTGTGAGCATGATGAATGAACGCACTAAACAAATTAAAGCGCACAGAAATAGTTATTGTCATCGTGCATTGAACCTAAGCATAAGGTAAGAGGAAACAAAGCAGTATAAGAAGCTGCTAATAGCTCTGTGCACTTTTCGAATTTTTATAAAAAATGGAACTGCATCATCAAATTCCAGATAGTAAATGTTTCACGCGTTCCCCATCTATTAATACTTGTTTTCAATCGGCAGAAATAGTCAATAAAAATTTAAATGGAAAATTGCATTGCTATTTTATTTGACATACAAAACATTAAAGAAATGTACATTTTCAGGACATTACATATGGCCACCAGTTAATTTGAGGACAACAGATTCAGCTCAACGGCTAATTTAAAATCATTAGGAAACAAAATTAAAGTTGAACTATCTTTAACGAAGAATTGGAATAGTGCTTCGCACTGCCGGAGTCTGCTCAGCCCTTAGATATCCCTCTCCGTGGATTCGATGTACGAGAGATATCTAAGGGCTGAGAAGACTCCGGCACTGCGATGCACTATTTCCATTATTCGTTGAAAATAGTTCAACTTTTATTTTTTTTTCCTAATGGTCTCAAATAATCCGTTGAGCTGAACCTGTTGTCCCCAAATTAACTGGTGGCCATAAATAATGTCCTGAAAATAACCATTTCTTTAATATTTCGCATAGAAACTGAAACAGCAACGCAATTTCGTATTTAAACTTTTATTGACCATTTGTGCCGATAGAAAATAAGAATTACTTAGATGGGCTAACACGTGAAATATTTACTATCTGGAATTTGATGATGCATTTCCATTTTTTATAAAAATTGGAAAAGTGCACAGAGCTACTAGCTGCTTCTTGCATTGCTTTGTTTCCTCTTACCTTCAGTAGCATGCAAATCACTGGTAAATAATTATTTTTCTTATCTCCATTAAAATTAAATAATGAAGACCATGGTACTAAATATTGCAACGTCTATTAAAAAGAATGACTACTTTCTACGAACAAGGTCTCTACAAAGTTTGATTTATTCTACGCGTATGCTTAGCTTCAATGCACGATGGCAATAACTACTTCTGTGCGTTTTAATTTTTTTATTGCGTTTATTCATCACGCTCACAAGAATGAAACACATAGGAAAATGATTTTCCTATTATAAGAGAAAACGAACTGTAGGTCCTCGAAAAGATTACTACGCATCAAAATGAAAATACGAAAAAGAAATTGAAGAAATGATTACTTTCAGGACATTGTTTATGGCCACTAGTTAATTTGGGGACAACGATTTCAGTTCGACTAGTTTGAGGCCATCCGCTGTATTCAATCTTGAAGTGTCATGTACAGCTATTAATGACCTACAAGTAAGGTTTCAAAAGAATAAACCAACGTGATTGGTTAAATCCGCTTAAATCATAACTGGAGGAATTGTAGCACCTGAGAAAAATATTTGCGTATCTACGAGTAATCGGAATAGTACTTCGCATTGAACGTATCTGCGAAGGCCCTTAATGGAATGTCAAAAGGAATAATCCTAACTGCCGTTTTCCTTGTAATCGTGGATTGGACGTATGAGAGATACCTTAGGGCTGTGCAAACACAGTCAATGCGAAAGCCCTATTCCCATTATTCGTTGAAGCTGGATCAATTTTTATTTATTTTTTTCCTAATGATCTCAAACTAGCCGTTCAGCTGAAATCGTTGTCCCCGAATTAGCCAGAAACGAAAGGAATGACTTCAAAATGACCATCGCTTAGAGTATGTGTGTCCATACATACAATGTAGTGCGCTACGCATTTATACCAACACGTAAGGATGCATTCCATAGTTGAAAAACAATTGCGGTTATTAAATTTCAGTTAATGGCATCGACTAATTTTTTCACCCACCGAAATTAGTCAATGCATTTACATAAATTTTAATAACTGCAACCATTGTTTGACTACGGAATAAACTCTAAAAATAGGTCTGAGGTCCCTCCAAATCCACATTGTCAAAAATTAAAAGTAAGTCTAAGAGATGGTCATTTTGAAGTCATTCCTTTCGTTTCTGGCTAATTCGGGGACAACGATTTCAGCTGAACGGCTAGTTTGAGATCATTAGGAAAAAAATAAATAAAAATTGATCCAGCTTCAACGAATAATGGGAATAGGGCTTTCGCATTGACTGTGTTTGCACAGCCCTAAGGTATCTCTCATACGTCCAATCCACGATTACAAGGAAAACGGCAGTTAGGATTATTCCTTTTGACATTCCATTAAGGGCCTTCGCAGATACGTTCAATGCGAAGTACTATTCCGATTACTCGTAGATACGCAAATATTTTTCTCAGGTGCTACAATTCCTCCAGTTATGATTTAAGCGGATTTAACCAATCACGTTGGTTTATTCTTTTGAAACCTTACTTGTAGGTCATTAATAGCTGTACATGGCACTTCAAGATTGAATACAGCGGATGGCCTCAAACTAGTCGAACTGAAATCGTTGTCCCCAAATTAACTAGTGGCCATAAACAATGTCCTGAAAGTAATCATTTCTTCAATTTCTTTTTCGTATTTTCATTTTGATGCGTAGTAATCTTTTCGAGGACCTACAGTTCGTTTTCTCTTATAATAGGAAAATCATTTTCCTATGTGTTTCATTCTTGTGAGCGTGATGAATAAACGCAATAAAAAAATTAAAACGCACAGAAGTAGTTATTGCCATCGTGCATTGAAGCTAAGCATACGCGTAGAATAAATCAAACTTTGTAGAGACCTTGTTCGTAGAAAGTAGTCATTCTTTTTAATAGACGTTGCAATATTTAGTACCATGGTCTTCATTATTTAATTTTAATGGAGATAAGAAAAATAATTATTTACCAGTGATTTGCATGCTACTGAAGGTAAGAGGAAACAAAGCAATGCAAGAAGCAGCTAGTAGCTCTGTGCACTTTTCCAATTTTTATAAAAAATGGAAATGCATCATCAAATTCCAGATAGTAAATGTTTCACGTGTTAGCCCATCTAAGTAATTTTTATTTTCTATCGGCACAAATGGTCAATAAAAGTTTAAATACGAAATTGCGTTGCTGTTTCAGTCTCTATGCGAAATATTAAAGAAATGGTCATTTTCAGGACATTACTTTTGACCACTAGCTAATTTGGGGACAATGATTCACCTCAGCAGAAGGGATGTTTTAGGCACATCCCCCAAAGTCACGTTATCTGTGTGTTATTATATACGAAGATTACGTTTTGTGTATATTTTGAGGATGATCCTCAAACTAGCCTTATAATTGTATTTGCTGGCAAGTTTTTTGAGGACGGACCCCAAAATGACAAATTCATGATGTCTTAAAATTAGCCGATTGCTTGAGGGTGTATATTTTGGGACCAGTCCCGAAAAGAGCCCATAAATTGGAATTTTTTTGAGGTCCGACCGCAAAACAGCCACATGTCCTTAGAGTATTCGATTTATTAAAGTAATTGCCCCCGCAGTAGTCCTTTGTCAAACATATATATATATATATATATATATATATATTGTGACGTTAAAATCCACGTCACAAAGTCCCGAGTGTATAACTAGCGTGTTTTAAATACGGGACGCATTACCGTCCCTCGGGAGAGTCACGAAAAGTACCGGCCAAGAACTCCAGGGTCCAAGATGTTATTAGAATTACATAAATTAATTATTTTTGTTCCGTACAACTCTTTCATGCGTTCGTAACCGGCCACCACCACCATCAACGTTTCGCCGAGGGAGTAAAAGAGCAGCCACGCCTAGACAGACCATCAGTCGCAGCCTCGCTCGAAGGAAGTAGCCACCAGTCCCGCGAGAGAGCGTGGAGACGCCCTACGTCACTAGGCGCCTCCACCCCGCAGCTGACGGCCCCCGGATCGAGTGGGGAGCCGAGACAGCGTAGGACATCGCACTGGATCATACCGATCTCGCAGTATCGCTGGTACAGACGTCCCGCGAAGGGAACGCCACCAGTACCGAAGAGGATGGAAGGCTCTGGAAGCTGTCCAGGTGCGAGGGTTCGCTACCCTCCACCACCTATCCGTCCCGACCGGAGTCCGGACAAGAATCAACTCCGGACGAGGTATCCCGACACCCTAGCTACGGCAACGAGTTGTGACATCCCGAAGAGTCTCGAGTCCAGCGAACAGGATCCGTCGCGAGGACTAGGATTAAGAATTACTAGCGGAACCGTCCTCCCAAGTATAGCATTGTATCGTTACAGGGAGGCTCCGGTTATAAACGTTATATCGTTCCGCGTCCTTCTCGTAGGGTTAAGTCGTTAGAAATTATCGATGTAATTATCGTATGATATATCCGAATCCGGTGACATGTTTGAAATTAGCGCGAGGACCTACAATTGGCGAAAACCTTCGACAGCGGTGATTGGCCCAGGAGGGCCCGGCGGGGGGATGACGGAGCTAGCGCTGGCCCCAAGTCCCGAAGAGCTCCCGAAGAAATTCATTCTCTACTAGTTAGCCGTCTTGGCCGGTGGTATCGTTAGAAGAGTTGTATCGTTGTAGCCGCCTTTTGTATCGTTCACGGTAAGCGTCTCGTCGTCGAGAGGACGAAATCTTTTCCATCGGGTAATCCCCGTTTCATTTATATCTCGTTACTTTCCTCCCGGTTTCGGCCTAGGAGTAGATCGCGTACCGAACAGTAGGAAAAGATTCCGTGCCTACCGTTAGAACCACTTATTTGTTATAATTTATTTCATATTTGTTTGTACCGGCTAACGGATTACTCTTGGTGACCCTGGAGAATCTTAGAGAATTTGTGTATCACGCTTCTCGTGATAGCCTCATAGGTTGTAGAGATAAATAATAAAGCCTATTGTTGAAAGGCGTATCTAGTTAAATAAGATATTGAAGTGTTTCGCGATCAATTGTTCTATCGGCCAATATCTTTCTTCTGGTCTATCTCTTTTCGTATTTTGCTAATGTATCTTAATTTATTCTATGTGAATTTGTATTTCCCTATTCTATATGTTCCTATTTCTTGGTAATTCCGCCACTCGAACCGATCCGTGTCGTTATCCAACCGAATCGTGTGTTTAGCGACTGCGTCTTAGGGCGTAGGTAGTATCGACCTTCGTACGCGTAACTTCGTATCGGCTACGGATCAATCCACGAGAGCTAACAAACAATATTGTATCTTGTCGTGTATTCACGCGTCCCTTAAGGAATTCAGTCTCGCGTAAGATATAGATTTCGGTATCGAAATTACCATTACTTTTTGTTCTTTTGTTATAATTGTTAATTTACGCAAGTCCCGGAATAAAGGGCCAATTGTTACTCTTGTTACTGGTTAATTGGTTGTTCTCAGTTTTTATTCGGAATACCATCTATAAGATCCCCGCCCCTCTACTATCTCATTGCGTTCTAGCTAGTCCGGTAAATCTCCTTCTTTCCCTTGGAATCCTTCTTTGCAGTCTCGTGGCACAACGGTGTGCCTGGCGCCCAAGAGCATTTAATATTTCGGGTTTCGGGATTTCAGGGAAAAGTAGGTAGTAGCGAAATTTGTGACAGTACCGTTCCATCAGGCGTAAAAATTAACGTCACAATATATATATATATATATATATAAAGTATAAAGTATAGTTTGAGGACCCAGGCGATTAAGGGGCATTCACAATAGCAAGCTAACGTTTTTTTTTTTAGCTAAAACCCTCACACATCACAGCATTGAAATTCTAACCTATCTTAACCTAACCTAACGAAACACTTTCTAAGCTCATCACAACTCCGGATGTGTAGCAGTAAAAATAAGTAAACAAATTTGGTGTGACTGTCGCTTTATGGGCCTCAAAACATACGTTATACGGCTATCACTTTGAGACCCGACCCGAAACTATACAATTGTTCTCAAACTAGCGGCTGTATTATTGAAATTGTCCCCAAATTATACTTTAAACATGTATATATGTTTATGAAAGGTTACTTGTCAGGACCAAGTAATCGACCTGTATACATATGTATACATTGCTCTACATTACTGATCTAAGTTGAAAATCAATAGTTATTTTCTTATGTATATTTTAGAAAATGATATATATTGAAAAATAGAGTTTATTTATGCAGCAGGACATTTCAGGACATTTAATAATTTATATAATGCAATATATCGGTACTACATCGTACTTGCTGTATAAAACATCGTATCCGTATTTTAGAATTTCTTTCAAATTGCGGCCATTTTGTTTAACCGCCACTAACGTATACCGTCATTTCTCCTGATTAACGTAGTCGTGCTAGTTCCTCGGTGTATCAGTTCAAATTTGAAAGCAGTGTGTGTAACACATGGCACGATGTTTGCGCTTGTACAATTTACGGATAATGTGTACTACGTTTGCCGAAAGGCAAACGTAAAATTAGTGCCTCACGTGAGCATCAAATATAAAAATGGGAAGAGATATGCTGGGAGAATTATTACTTGCGACGGTAAGTATAACCACACGGACTAATACCGCATTTTAATTTGTGTAGAAAACCTCCCTGGAGTGGGTCACAAACCTTCATTATTTCAAAATTACATTTTCGAATTCATTATTAAATAATTTCATGACATAAGTATAACTCAACATTTGATATTAAATTATTTATAGAAAGCTATGAAGCATTAATGATTCTGAAAGAAAAAATAGAAGAACAGGAGAATGTCCATGAGGAAACACATCTTCCAATTAAAGATAAGTCAGAAGATGTTGAGATGGATAAGACAGATTTTGCAAACAAGAATATGTCAAAAGTTGCTGAGGATAGTGAGACCGCTAAGACAGTTGTTCAAAATGAAAATATGCCAACAGTTGCTAAGGATAATGAGACCGTTAAGACAGTTGTTCAGAATGAAGATATGCCAGAAGTTCCTGAGAAGAGTGGTATGTGATGAAGGTTTTATTGTTCTACTATAAGAGGTGACTAAACTAGAATGTCTTAATCGAGGTTTTCAAAATATTAGATATTAACTGTTAATATGCTTGCAAACTCAAATAATTTAGTTCTATCAAGTTATACCTACCAAATATTGTTTGAATATGTGTAATTAGATTTTGAGTAGTCTCAAACTTCTAAGAAGTTCCATGCTAATTGAATGTAATTATTGCGGTTACCTATTTTTTATAATGCTCAGATCATCTATCCGAAGAACTTCAGGTATCAAATTTCTGATATAAATTCTTGTCGATGAAAAAGAAATCATAAACATTAAGGCTGCTGTCTGGCTGGAAAAAATTTCGGTGTTGACTCGAGCGTTGACTGGTGGCGAAAGTACGAAGCTCTGACAGAGGCGTCATAGCTGCAGTATTTGGGGGTTCCTTCGCAAAGGGTGCCAGACACCTCCCAAAATTTTCAAGAAATTTTTTTTTTGATTTTATTGTGTGCGTTCAGTACTTTGACCCCATTACTTTCCTTATCATGTTGTTTTTATAATAAAGACAATTAAATAATTTTTTTAAAATATGTGGTAGATATAAAAAAACAACTATTGAAACGTCAAATTTATTAACGCATTATTTTACAAGCAATATTTTATTCAGAATGACATGTTATTTAATCTTACCGGTAAATTACAATACTTACATGTCATTACAATGATATGTTATATAATTAAATTTCAGTAAAAAAAATTATTGAAGTATTATAAAATGTATCTTTATTTGAAAACCTTGTTTCTGGAAAATAATACACATCATAATATTGGTATAGATGCGTACAATCATAGTACATGACATATGACAATACAAAAATAATAAATGTTAGCTGATGGTATATACTCACCTTGCCTAATATTAGAGTATGTCAATCAAACCATTATAAAGATCATGTCGGTACGGACGTGTATAAAACATACCTGAATGAAATGTGTGCGGATAGCATTTATTCTGTATACTTCCAAGCGAATGGACATTTTGTATTGGCCACTATTTTACGCTCTTCATATAATCAAACGAGAATACTGATATACAATTTGATATTCATTTTCGTTTTCGTGACTTTTCCACGTTGTTTCAAGAAAGCAACAGAACGTTTAATAAAACGCCTGGCATAAATTATATGACATTTTATTTTTAGAAACAGGAAGAGATGGTTGCGGGAAGGGAAACCCCGGAGAAGGATGAGGAGTGTGAAATTGAGGAAAAGGAATTGAATAAGGAAAAGGACGAGAATGACGAGAATGAAAAATGGGAGAACGAAAGGAAAAGAAGAAGGTATTATATTAGAAATGTAGTACAAAATTATAAAATAATAAAACCTAACCAACAATGTTATTGGACAGAGAACGATTCGAGAGAGAGGATGAAGAGGAAGAAAGGAGGTGGGCGGAGAGGTTGAGAAGAGAAAGAAAGAGGAGGGAGCGGGAAGAAGAGCGAGAGAAAGAAAGGATACGAATAAACAGGCGAAGAAAGAATGAAATAGAACGGATGAACAGGGAGAGATTGAATAGACAGAGAAGACAGAGACAGCGGGAAAGAGAAAGACGCCAAAAAGCGAGACAGTAAGTATTCCGTGCATTTATGTAATATTTGTTGTATATTTTACTTTATGGAAACAGTTTTTATAATGGTAACCATTTGCTTTTGTTTTCAGAACGGCAAATATACAATATATGCCACAACCACCGATGGTGGCACCACTCCCCGCCCCACCCCGGATCGTATACGTACCGGCTCCTGGGTGGCAATTTGGCAGCCCGGGATGGGGCCAAACTTTTAATTATTAAAGTTATTTAATTTTTTTATAAATCTATTTTTTAGTTATTTCAAATAAAAGAATAAAATAAAAATGTTTTGCAGTTATAAATAATTTATTATAACGATGCCCGTAATACTAAATTAGAAATTTGCTACGTTTTCATCAATATTGCGTATAATTTTATTCTGCGATAATTTTCAGTGTGTATAACATTACGCAAAAATGTTGAAGTAGGGAAAACCGAAAATCAATCAATATAAAGATGAAAACAAAATATTGATCAAATAAGAATTGTATAGTGCAATCTAAGGGAGGATGCAATGCAGAAACCATGTTCATTATTTATTTTATTCAAAAATCTAACTCGTTTTTATCATGAATCTATTTTTCTTGTGCGTTTCCATTACATCAGATATTGAGAAACATTGGATAATCGGTAAGAAATATTCTAATAATCCATTCAAAAAACCATGGAATCCATTACGCTTGCATATTAGTATTTGCGACAGCTATGCCAGCATAGCAAAGGTCCATATGCTAATTATTAAAAAAATAATAATATAATGCGTACAGATTGTAGAAAGTTTTGGGACTAAGCTGAAAAAGTTATATTTAATTTGTTATTCACAATTTAATTGTCTAAACTAACAAGTGACTGACTAGTTATACGAATCTCGTATTAGGCGTTAAATGTTCTTACATTGAAAAGCATAAAATATAACCTTATCAACCAAGGTTCTTCGTTTAAACAATTAAATTGTTAATAACAAATAAATACAACTTTTTCAGCTTGATACCAATATTTTCTGCAAACTGTAAAGTCTGTACTATTATTTTTTAAATAGCTATCTCGTGAACGGCTAACAAGCATAGTGGCGTAAAGAATATATATATATATTGTGACGTTGCATTTCCAAAATGCGCGTCACAGGGTTGTTGTCGTGGGAAGTTGGAGTGCGGGCTGGATTTACAGCCCGCTATTTGAATAAACGTCCACTGGCGGGGGTCGGGGAGCCACCTAGAAAACATAAGATCTATAAATTAATGCTACCTAATTTTAACTTATATCTATGAACGAGCGCACACTCACCATCACGGAGGATTGGAAGCGGGAGATCTCCGTGGGACGACGTTACCGACCCCGGTGTGACTGCTGTACCGACCGCCCGACCTGACTTGGAGCCCGCCGAATTCAAGCGGCTCAACGCAGCCTGGTTATATCGCCGCCGCCGCCAACACCCGATTTCGCTGCATACGGATTATTATCTTACCTGCGGACATGCCACAAGACTGCTGCTACCTGCACCAAGACTTTCCGGCTACCTGACGTCGGGAGGCGAATTCGGAGTCACCGCATGCCAATCCCCTACTCCCAGGATGAATCCTCGACAGAGGCGGGTGAAGGGTCACCTCGTCTCCCGTCCTAGGGGATCCTTGTGCCCTGTGGGCACGATAAGGCTTTCCCCAAAGACGTGGAGCGAGGCCCCGGTCAGCAACCTGTAAGGCGCGGGAAGCTGTCACTCGGAATAACATCAACGTCAAAATGACGGAGAAGAAGGGAAAGCTCACTTACCTGCGGAGGAGTCGTATACGCTACCTGTGGCTGCCAATATCCTGGATCACCTGCATCGGCCAACAGCTATCTGGAGTGGTCACGGCACAATTTCGGAGCACATCTGGAGAAAAGTCGGAGAGTACGGGAGCACTCCAAAACACCGCGACAATAACATGCGGACAGTGGCATGGCAACGAGGAAGACGCCAGTACCGCCACACCTCGGAGCGCGGGCGAACTACTACTGCCCAGCGGGCTGCGCAAACGATGCGCGCGCAGCCGCTCTAACGTAAAGCTACCTGATAGGGTCAACGATCCTGGATCCTGGCGATATATTATCAATACGCATCCAGGATTGGCGGAAGTAATTACGATTAGTCATTACCCAATTGTAATCGGTAATTTAAGGGGTCGGGTGGGAGGAGAGCACCCCGGGTGTCGCGACAAGAATCGGAGTCGTCCTCTTTCGTCGTGGACCTTCCCGTTAAGTGGACGTTTATCTACACTGCTCCGGAATTACCGTCGAAAGCTTCCTGTGTGTGGGACATCTTTTTTTTCGCTATCTTTTGGTAAGCAGTCTTTCCTGTAACCGGGTACGAATCTCTTCACGCTATCTACGGTAGCCCTGTAATTATATGCTACCTGTTAACTATCTCCGGCCTAAGGGCTTGAACAAGCGTCCATTGAAGAGCTTCGTCGCCGGAATTCTAAGTGATATGCGAGTTCGCGAGTTTAGTGCCTTTTAGATAAATTGTGGTTCCCCGATTACGGCCACGGCGAAGAGCCTGTTTTGTTTCGTCCGTTTGTAATTTCGTTATAGTTTCTTTTACGTCGCGACTAACTTGTGTTAGCTTACTCGATCGGATATTTCCGTGAGTAGCACGTGTTTTCCTTTTGGGTTGATCGGACCGCGCGTGTAAGATTTCCTCGTTCGGGTGTAACGACAAACAGCTACCTGGGATAGTGCAAATCCCGCCGCGGCTACCTGAGTCCTCGAGACTCCCGTAATTCGCAAGAATAAGAGCTTGTCGGTACGTGGTTGTAGGCTACCTGGGACAACCCGACTTCCTTTGTTAAAGGAAGTAATCCGAGTGTCAACCACGCGGTCTAGAATCGTAATTAGTATTAGAACTTTTACGTGATGGTCCTCATTATCTGTGACTGTGTAATTTTATCTCTAGACGATTTATTGAACCTACTTGTTGTATAATTGTTTCCCATTTGGAGTATATCGATATTTTTGAGTGTTAATTCATGTACCTGAAATGCGAAAGGGGACCTATTTAAGTGTAATATTGTAGTCGGTAAAGTGTCCGAGATTTTAGCGAACGCTACATCCCTCGTTTCGTAGGCCGTGAGTGCGACTCGATAAAATTCCCTTTTTGGGTACGTACGAAAATCCCCATCGCCTATACCTTGGCCCGCGGACCGTGAATTACCTGTAAGGGCTATAGGCTACCTTTCGGCCGATTCGACATCCGTAACTAGCGATAATATTGCGACTACCTCTGGTAGCCTTTCGTATCTTTGTCGGGTTAATTGTTTGTTAATTTCTGATTCCCAGGGGCAATAAATGGTTAAGTTTTTGGTTACCTAATTTTGGCCGCGGCTCTTACTTCATAATTACCCCGCCCCTCTCCTATACCTAACGGGGCTGAGTTAGTCGGACTTCCGCGACGCATCGGTCCTGATACCTTGGTATTCCCTTTGTTCGTGCTATCTCGGTGCAGTTACCTACCGTTTCCTTCTGGCATCCCTGGATGCCTGGCGCCCAACGGCAAATCATTCAATTTCGAGTATCGTTTGCATACCCGAGGGTGTCGGGCCGAGCGAGCGAAGGTACTCCTCTGTTCCCGGATCTAGCTATCTCGATATCTCTTAGGAAATTCGGGAACAGGTGTTACAATATATATAGCGAGCCGAGCCAAGCGTCTAGGCTGGCTTAGCTCTTCGCCAGCAAACTTGGCTACACACATATATTGTATGTGTGGTAGTCTGACACACGCATATAGTATATGTGTGTGTAGTTCTGACACAACGGTACTATGCTACGGGCCCCGCAAATCGCTCACGTTACTGAGATCTACGGCGAGGAACAGCTAGCGCCATCTATTGGATTCTCAAGATAGTAAAATACGGGCCGAATCTAATTTGCCGTTTTTTGCGTTTGTTAAACAGTTATTGACAAAATTATTAGATCAGCCGGCTTTGTATCGTTCATAGCAAGGCGGCTCTGCTCGATTTAAGTGTGATGAGTGTCCTAATTCGCAGAAAAATGGGATTTAGTGAACGGCCGTAATGGCGGCGCCCATGATGTTTTGACAGGTCAGAAATCCACGATTTCTTTACGTACATTTTTCTCATAATTGAGACATTTTTTGCACCTAAATTGAGCAGAGCCGCCAGCCGTATCGCATAACGAAGCGGGCTCATCAAAGATTTTGCTAAATTATTTAGAAATAAAGGAGAATAACGGAAAATAAGTTTCCTCGCTTGTGACGTCACGGAATATATATAGCTAAACCAGCCAGACAGCAGCCTTAATATTGATAGCATTTTGTTCACTTCGTTCTAAACAGAATCCTATGAATATTGAAGTTTATAGGTTTTTTCTCATCAATGGGTGTTTGTATTAAGAATATGGTATTTTGAATTCTTTGTAGAAACAGTCCAAGTACTATGAAAAATCAGAAGAGCTCATCAATTGCATTTACAAACAGTCACAAACGTTCATTATTTCAAAATTACATTTTCGAATTCATTATTACCTAATTTCATTAGATAAGTATAACTCGACATTTGATATTAAATTATGTATAGAAAGCTATGGAGCATTAGTGATTCGTAAAGAAAAATTAGCAGAACTGGAAAATGTCCATGAGGAGACGCATGTTCCAATTAAAGATAAGTCAGAAGATGTTGAGCCGGATAAGACAGATTCTGCAAACAAGAATATGTCAGAAGATGCTGAGGATAGTGAGTACGCTAAGACAGTTATTCAGAATGAAGATATGCCAAAAGTTGCTGAGAATAGTGGTATATACAGCTTGCTTGTTAAAATGTTATATTAATTATTAATAACATAACATAACACTTTTATATTGGATAGCTCAAAGCTGGACTAATAATTAAAGTATTAATAACATAATTAATTAAATTAATTGATAACATAGAATTTTCAAAAATAACATGCAATTATTTGTTAATTGAAATTTCTAGATAACAAATTTGTGTTTTATACCTTGATTCATTTTTCAAAATTAATTACTTTAATTATGAATAGAAAAATTTGCTAAACAAGCTGTAGAAAGGCAATAATTTTGAATTTCTATATTATAAAGGTTTCACAGTTTTTTTCTCGTTTTGCTCTCCATTATCATTCAATCGAGGTTGGTCTAATTACATAATTATATGCAGGCTAATCAATAACAGTTTATTTCCATTTATTTCTATTTTACTTTCTTGATGACAAAAGACTTTTTCCAAATAAGCCAATTTTTGTTTTGATGATCTTCAAAACTAGCTTCCATAAAATTTACAAGTATATAGAAAGGTGAAGAAAAGCTTTTAATCAGAGCCAACCTACATATTTCATCTGAATTATCAAATTTACTTATAATGGATGATTAAGCAAACATTAAGATGAAACATCTTTCAGAAATGTGTTTTTGTTACATGGCCCAATTGATAAATATAAAATCTCAAATTTCAGAGCCTTCAAAATCTAGCGACGACTCCTGTTACTGAAAAAATTATAATCTTGAGGTACAATCTCCACGAGATAATAACAATGACAATAACAAAGGTAATGACAATTCTTTGTCAAATTGTTTGGTTTTTCCATTTGACGATGGAGATACCAGTAGTAATATTTATAATGAATTATATATCCACGAGAATGAAGGTATCTTTAAAAAATTCTTACAGAAATGAATTGTTTTCCTATTAAAATTTTAGTAAATTTGCATTGTTGAACCTTGTTTTCAGAAATTATTTTTTCGCCTGATCATTGTGCGCCTTGTGTTAATTCAGACGTGAATTCTAATAATTTATTAAAGAATCCGACATGCATAAATCCTGATGTGCCTAATTTCCAATCAACCAGGTTTGTTAAATTTCAGTATCTAGAAATCGTTACTAAAAGCATATAAGACATAACACAATTCGTGGTTAAAAACCTTTTTGTTTTAAAAGCTAAATGTTTTATACGAGTAAATCACAAAACTTAAATTTAACAGGAATGATGAAAACTGTTTGTTCCTAGAGCAGCTAGACTTGTCACAAATAAATAACAATGTTAGAGAAACTTTTGCCAACAAAAGAATGGAAATTGAAGATACCTCGTTTCCCCCACATATGAAGGCAAGGGATATTCGAAAGGGTATATGTCCAAAATTTAACTGTAATTTCAAACAAATTTAAATGCAATTAGGCGCTGCCATTTTTTGAACATTATTTTCCATGCATCAATAACTTTTTATCTTTGTGCTTTAGACGAGGATAGCGATAATGAGAGTGTAGTTTCATCGCATAATTCAAGCATGTCTTATGTTCCCGAAACTGGTTCTTCTGATGATGATATTGAGGAAAATGTAGGAAATATGAAATCCTTAGATACTAGTAAAAATGCAAATAATTCAAAGACTGTACATAATGATACATCTGGTTTTGATACGTCGATTGTAACATGTGACGTCGGACATACTGCCCCTAATAATGAAGATATGTTCGTTAAAACCGTTGGATCAGGAGCAAGGAAGGATTTTTGTATCTATTGCAAAACACAACAAGCGAAGTTAAGTCGACATCTCGCGAGGAAACACGCCGACGTGAAAGAAGTGCAATCCTTTCTTGATATACCAAAAGGTCATACCAAACGAAAGGAACTTATTGCTGAGATTCGTAAACAGGGACATTTTTTTTTCAATACGAATAGTGGTATTAATACCGGAGAGCTCAAAGTGATCAGACGCCCTAATATGAAAGTAATAAAAAACGCTACCGATTACGCAACTTGCAAGTTATGTAAGGGTACCTATTCTAAATCAACTCTCCGACGTCACTATAAGAGATGTAACAACCCTAATATTCTCAAAAGTAGAACACTAATGTCTAGCTCAAGGCAAATTGAAGGGAGAATTCATTCGTCTGCATGTAAAGTTCTCCGAACACGAGTTTTCCCAACGCTGACAGACGACAGAGTCACAAGAGTCATTAGATATGACGAACTTGTCATAAACTTTGCTAATAAATTGTGCGAAAAGTATAAAGATCCACGTCATTTTGATATGATTAGGCAAAAACTGCGCCAACTTGGCCGCTTCCTTCTTGAGTTGAAAAATCACAACAAAGAAATCGACGATTTTTTTTCTATTTTTTATCCGAAAAATTATGACTCTTGTATTATTGCTATTCAAAGTCTAGCCGGATTGAATACATCAGGAAATGGTTTTAAAATACCATCTTTAGCTACTGCACTAGGTACATTACTCAAACAAGTCGGTAAGCAATGTATATCTTTATGGATAAGACGACAAAATAAGGAAAAGCAAGCTTTTGCTGAGGATTTTGTTAAATTAATAACGGAGGATTATTCAGCAACAATAGCTCGTACAGCTATTGAAACCCAATTTAAAAAAAAAAGGCAATCGAAAGTCGTTTTACCAACTGCAAGCGACATAGAAAAATTGCAGACTTTCTTGAGAAATCATATCGAGGCAGCTCGTACGTCGTTAGAAGAAAAATTTTCTCAGAAAGCTTGGTTTAAGTTAGCAGAAACTTGTCTTGTTTCGATTCAAATATTTAATCGACGTAGAGCCAGGGAAATTGAGCGCACTCTGATTGAAGATTTTCTCAGTCATGAAAAGATTAGTGAGAAAACAATTGGCGACGTCTTTAGAAAATTTAGCGAAACAGAAAAAAAAGCAGCAAGTAAATATGTACGCTTTACAATTCGAGGGAAGTTGGGCCGTTCAGTGCCGGTTTTGCTTCACATAGAAACACTCGAATCTTTGAAACTTCTTCTGAATAACCGCAAATGTGCTAAGGTGCATTCAAAAAACCCGTATCTTTTTGGTATTCCTGGAACTTTGAAGGGCGACTACCGTTACCTCAGGGCATGCGAACTCATGCGCAAGTTTTCAGAAGAATGTGGAGCGGAAAATCCACAAACATTACGTGGTACTACTTTAAGAAAACACATCGCTACAATGTGTGTAAATTTGAATCTAAAAGATGATGAAGTTTCTGATTTGGCTAATTTTCTGGGCCATGCAGATAAGATCCATAAGGATCATTATAGGCAACCTATCTTAAGTAGAGAAATTTTGAAAGTCTCGAAACTTTTGGAAGCTGTGCAAGGAACAAATGAGGAAGAAAACTTTGATGAAGATGACGTAGATGATATTCATGTTGAGAAAACACAATCGCATGAGGGTATTTGTTGATTTTGACAGTCAGTTTATTCCGTAATCTTTAGCTGTTTTTAACGACTTGTTACCTTTTAGAACGTATTGTGGTCTTTATGTTTACTACCATTTAATATTATGACTAGTGAAATTAACATATAGAAATTGTTATATATTTATTAGGAGATACGTCACAGTCAAATCCCTCTTTGAGCCCATCATCTATAGAAGGAAGCTATTCCCAACCTGTAATTAACATGGATGATCATTCTTCTCCGATAATACATGAGCCCCATAAGAAAAACCTAAAACGGTCAGGTATGTATTAAGAATTCAATTCTTATTACACATAAATTAAACTCAAACAAATTTTATAAAAGTAGGTCCCAGTTATTCAAATGAATAAATTTGTTCCTATTCTACAAGGCTCTTATATCGGCCAATACGTATGGATAATTGCATCCTATTACATTAATTTACATATTTTCAGTATCGCCGTTTGGAAAGTGCAGTCGTACGCGTTGGACTGAACATGAAAAGAATCTGGTGCTGCAAGCGTTCGATTCACACATTGCTGCTAGAACTTTACCATCATTGGAGGAAATCCAAAAGCTGAAAACCATTAATCCTGGAATTTTAAACAGAAATTCAGCGACAATTAAAACATGGATCCATAATCAATATAAGGGTCACAGGCAATAAAATAATAACATAATTATGACATTTCTTGCAATTGTTATGTGAGTTTAAAGAAAAATTCTTCCCCTATGCTTACCTATTATATAGACCCATAAGAATAAAAAATATTCTACACATTATACATCGTAACATTTATTTAAAATATACAAATTTATAATATTTATAAATAGATAATTACGAGGACCGATTTAAATCATGTACTAGAAATTATTAAGACTGGATGAATTCGCCGACTTTCCCCGTCCTCTCCTTTTTTTATCTCAATAGTTTCAAAGTTTTAATTTACATGTTTGATATTTTTTTATCAGGAATTTAGGTGATAAACTAAACTGTACAAGGAATAACCTCCTGTAGGAACTTGTTTTTTTTTATTTTTCGATAACTCTTTAAGATGGTCTGAGTGATATTTATTGGCAATAGCGAAACGTTAATAATTTTGACGATTAGTAGGTATTACGAAATGGTAGCTTGTGACCGTAACAGTCGATAACATATGAATCATGTAAATTGAAACTCCAAGGCTAATAATACTAGATACGCAGAGGAAAGGAATATCAGTCAATTCATGCAATCCTAATAAATCCTGGTACATCGTTTATATCGGCCCTCATTACTACTTATACGTGAGCAATATAAGTTTATTTATTTCACATATGTGTTACAATGTCATACTGCCGCTGCCGTTATTTTATGCATATGTTATACATAAATGAATTCATGTTCCTACAAAACAGCGAATTACTGCTATGAAAACCTAAGAATTATGGTCCAATCTTCGCATGTACTAATAAGCTCCTACTACACTCAGTAATGACAAGTATAGTATATACACAGTCAAACTATAGGCATGGTGTGTCCAATCAAAGCGATGGTATTAGTACTTGCGGAATCTGTAATAATTAATGCAACGAAAATGTTATTTTCCATTTGAAAGCTTGCATTTTCTATATTTTCTTTATGTCATTTACTAAATAATTGTTGATAGTGATAGCATCTCTTTGACTTGTTCTGAATGTACAATAGCTAAAAGTCTTACAAACTATAGTTAATTGTGGGAACCGAATACATTGACGTATTAGTACATGAGAAGACCGAACCATAATTTCTAAGCTTATACGACAGAGATACACTGCTTGAAAGTAAAATGAATTAATTTATGCATTGATCATATAATAACGAAAACGGCAACATGAAATTGTAACTTTATCGTAAGAAAGAGAAATTCAGGTGGTTTACGTATAGGTAGTTACGAGGACCAATTAAAACAATGTACCAGGACTTATCAGGAACCAATGAATTAACTGACATCCCTTTTCCGTACATCTTTAGTCTAATTAAATAATTTCGAAGTTTTCTTGTTCACATGATCAACATCTTATCAGTTACTTAAGTAATAAGCAAAGCTGTAAAAATCATATTCTCCTACAAGAGTTTACTTTCACAATTTTTTCAGACATAGTTTAAAGTGATCGTACTGACATGTGCTGGCGAAATCGAAACATCTTCAAGAATTCTGAAGATCAGTATATGGTATATTATCCACTGAATTATATACGTATTACCTAATGACTGATATTTGATATATTATAACCATGTGAATTAAAGCATCGGGACTATTGAGACTAAAAACGTATAGAAAAAGAATGTCAGTCATCTCATCGGGTCGTGACAAGTCCTGGTACATTGTTTTTATTGGTCCTCGAAACTACTTATACGTAAATAGTATGAATTTCTCTCTTTTATGACAAAGTTACAATTCCATGCTGTCTTTTCCATTGTTACATATTTAAGGCATTAATGAATTCGTCTTTGTGTAAAATAGTGCATCACTGCCACGCAACCCTAAAAATTATGGCTCGATCTTGATGGGTTGAAATGTCGGAAAATATTAAGAGTACCATCTTTTAGCCTTCTCTATCACAAAACTTGAATCTCATGATAAATCTGTGAGCAATTAGCAGAAGCTGATACTCCGAGACAAAAGGCAGCATCGTGTCAGATTTTCATTTTTTTCATTCCAGGGCCGAGTTTCGCGAAAAATAATAGGGCGAAATCGATGACACACGTATTATTGCCGGTGATTACAAACGTATAGATACTTGTGAAGATCGAATGTAGTGACGTATTAAACCATGTGAAGACCGAACCATAATTTACAGATTTCTGCGATAGTAAATCCCTGTCTTGTTGGAAAACCAATTGATTTATACATTAAATATGTACAGCAGAAATGGCAGCATGAAATTGTAACTTTCGTGCAAAATGGAAAAGTTCAAATCATTTACGTATAGGTAGTTACGAGAACCGATTTAAACGATGTACCAGGACTTATCAGGACCCGATGAGATAACTGACATCCCTTTCCTGTACGTCTTCAGTCTGAATAGTCCCAATGTTTTACATGGGTATCATTTATCAGATATTGGTTATTAGCTAATACTTATACAATCCTTGAAATATTATTAATCGATCCTCAGAATTCTTGAAGGTTTTTTCCATTTCATAAGCAACTGCGATCATTTAAAAGTATGTTTCGAAAAATTGACAAAACAAACTCCTCTAGGAAGATATGATTTTTTCAGCTTAGCTTAGCACTTAAATACCTTACAAAATGTTAACCATGTAAACTATAGGTATAGAACTTCCAGATTAATAAGACTAAAGACGTATAGGAAAGGAATGCCAGATATAATTTATCAGGCCCTGGTAATTCCTGGTATATCATTCAGTATGGTCCTCGTAAATGCTTATAAGTAAGCAATATGAGTTTTTTTTTTTTTACGCTAACCTTACAATTTTATACTGCCTTTGCCATTATTATATATTTAATGTACAAATAAATTCATTTCCATATAAAAGAGTGGTTTTTACCGCTCTAGGAACCTTAAAATTATGATTCGGTCTTGATATGTACCATTAGACCATTATTATTCGGCCCTCATAAGTATTTATACACAGTTGAACTATAGGTAGGCATTGTACATGCAAGATGAATCAAAGAGTCTTGCCATCATTTGCGATTCTTTAATAATTGATGTAACGAAAATCTCTAACAAGTAATCTTTTAACCTTGAATTTGTCTAGCGGGGTAAATAATGCTCCGACAAATATTCTTAGCGCTGTAAAACGTAATATCGACGGAAAAAGTTATAGAAAACCAACATGTAGAAAAACATTGGACCACTCTTAGAATGGCTCAAAAGTTTATTTTAAACATTTTATTTGAAAAAGACTGCAATTATAAAAGAAAGAGTTAATTCATACATTTTTTTTGTGAAAACAACGTAGAGAGTGTGGTAGATGCTAGGTGCATCCCACAAGACATTCGGCCTACATTTGTATAGCGAGACCAATGAAGCGTTCAATCAATTATCAGAATCCATCGCAGTTAGTAGCAGCATATTTTCGACCTGTCCTGAATGCACAATCTATGCAGATAGTTATAGCATTAAGTGACAGTAACTCGGTCCTCATAATCACCTTTAATTGAAAGATTTTTTGGTCCTGATATGCTACATTTCATAACGCAGATAAACTAGGACCGGTCCCTGTAAACTACACTTCGTATAAAAACATATGAGGACCGTGCTCACAAGTGCGAAAAGTCCCGATAATGACCGTTATAGCCTGGAATTGGTCCCAGCAAGTAACCTTTCATAAACATATACAGGGTGTTTCTTTTATCTCTGCCACCCGAAATAACTCAGTAATTATCGATGTCACAAAAAAATGTTCCAGACAAAAGTTGTACGGTGTGGAGGGGGCCACCAAATGCGACCAATTTTTTTTATTTCGGTGGAGGTGTTAACGCACAGTGAAGGGCACCTCCACTTTTTTAAATAGAAGGGTATATTTTTTTCAGCCATTTTGTGGAATACCTCAAGCTGAATAAAAAAGATTAAGGGGTCAAAGTCGTACAAGGTCATTTAAGGTCAGTATCAATGATAGAAATCTAAAATATCTCGGATCACTACCAAAGAAATATTTAAACATTTAGTATTTTCAAATTTACCTTTTATTTCAATAGATGCTCGAAATGACCTCCACCAGCCTCCAAGCATTTTTCCAATCGGACAGTCAGACACTGTTTCGATCGTAGAATGCTTTCTGGAGTGATGGTGTTACATGCATTGATGATGCGTTCTCGCATGTTCTCCGGTGTTGTGGGTACATCTTGATAGATTTTATCCTTCAATGTCCCCCATAAGGAAAAATCGAGTGGAGTTAAGTCCGGTGATCGAGCAGGCCAGCTTATCCGTGATCCTCGGCTAATCTGCTTATTACCAAATTTCTGGTCGACAACATTGCGAGCTATTCGTGCAAAATGAGCTGGACAACCATCGTGTTGATACCAGAGTTTTTGCCGATCCCACAAGCTCAGATCTTCAAGCAGCACAGGTAATGTATCTTCTAGAAAAGCAGCGTACTTAACTCCAGTCTGATTACCGTCAATGAAGTGTGGGCCAATAATTCTATTGTTCCATATGCCGCACCACACATTAACACTCCATGGTCGTTGATGGACAACTTGTCGTAGCCATCTGGGATTTTCCTCTGCCCAATAGTGCATATTATGCGTGTTCACTTGTCCATGGTTTGTGAACGTCGACTCGTCATTAAATAATACATGATTGAAGAATTCTTCGTCGATCCGCAATTGCTGCTGTGCCCACTGACAAAAGTTGATGCGATTTTCAAAATAATTTCCTTCGAGAGCCTGATGCAACGACATTCGGTATGGATGCAAATGATGGCGATTCAGGATTCTCCACACACTTGCTGTCGAAATTGGATATTGTTTGGAGAGAGTCCTACAACTAACATGAGGGTTTACAGCAACGGCACCCAAGATGTCAGTTTCTGCATTTTCCGTAGTTCGCGTTTTAGTACGATTTTTCTTAGCAGGATTAACACTACCCGTAGCGCGAAATGACGTGACTACCGAGTCAAATGTTCGCCGGCTTGGACACTGTCGATCTGGAAATTGCTCAGCATACACCAAACGCGCTCTTGTCGAATTCTTTCTTGCTTCACCGTAACACAGTATCATGTCCACTTTTTCAAATTGCTGGTACATTTTCAAATTATGAATATCTAATATCCACACACGAAATCAACTCGAACGAAGTTGTTGAATAAACAAAAGGTATTCGAAGCGTTGCCAATGACTACGAAATTATTAAAAATAAATTCGAAGCGTTGCCAATGACTACGAAATTATTAAAAATAAATTCGAAGCGTTGCCAATGACTACGAAATTATTAAAAATAAATTCGAAGCGTTGCCAATGACTACGAAATTATTAAAAATAAATTCGAAGCGTTGCCAATGACTACGAAATTATTAAAAATAAATTCGAAGCGTTGCCAATGACTACGAAATTATTAAAAATAAATTCGAAGCGTTGCCAATGACTAGGAAATTATTAAAAATAAATTCGAAGCGTTGCCAATGACTACGAAATTATTAAAAATAAATTCGAAGCGTTGCTAATGACTACGTTATTCATTTTTAATAATTTCGTAGTCATTGGCAACGCTTCGAATTTATTTTTAATAATTTCGTAGTCATTGGCAACGCTTCGAATACCTTTTGTTTATTCAACAACTTCGTTCGAGTTGATTTCGTGTGTGGATATTAGATATTCATAATTTGAAAATGTACCAGCAATTTGAAAAAGTGGACATGATACTGTGTTACGGTGAAGCAAGAAAGAATTCGACAAGAGCGCGTTTGGTGTATGCTGAGCAATTTCCAGATCGACAGTGTCCAAGCCGGCGAACATTTGACTCGGTAGTCACGTCATTTCGCGCTACGGGTAGTGTTAATCCTGCTAAGAAAAATCGTACTAAAACGCGAACTACGGAAAATGCAGAAACTGACATCTTGGGTGCCGTTGCTGTAAACCCTCATGTTAGTTGTAGGACTCTCTCCAAACAATATCCAATTTCGACAGCAAGTGTGTGGAGAATCCTGAATCGCCATCATTTGCATCCATACCGAATGTCGTTGCATCAGGCTCTCGAAGGAAATTATTTTGAAAATCGCATCAACTTTTGTCAGTGGGCACAGCAGCAATTGCGGATCGACGAAGAATTCTTCAATCATGTATTATTTACTGACGAGTCGACGTTCACAAACCATGGACAAGTGAACACGCATAATATGCACTATTGGGCAGAGGAAAATCCCAGATGGCTACGACAAGTTGTCCATCAACGACCATGGAGTGTTAATGTGTGGTGCGGCATATGGAACAATAGAATTATTGGCCCACACTTCATTGACGGTAATCAGACTGGAGTTAAGTACGCTGCTTTTCTAGAAGATACATTACCTGTGCTGCTTGAAGATCTGAGCTTGTGGGATCGGCAAAAACTCTGGTATCAACACGATGGTTGTCCAGCTCATTTTGCACGAATAGCTCGCAATGTTGTCGACCAGAAATTTGGTAATAGGCAGATTAGCCGAGGATCACGGATAAGCTGGCCTGCTCGATCACCGGACTTAACTCCACTCGATTTTTCCTTATGGGGGACATTGAAGGATAAAATCTATCAAGATGTACCCACAACACCGGAGAACATGCGAGAACGCATCATCAATGTATGTAACACCATCACTCCAGAAAGCATTCTACGATCGAAACAGTGTCTGACTGTCCGATTGGAAAAATGCTTGGAGGCTGGTGGAGGTCATTTCGAGCATCTATTGAAATAAAAGGTAAATTTGAAAATACTAAATGTTTAAATATTTCTTTGGTAGTGATCCGAGATATTTTAGATTTCTATCATTGATACTGACCTTAAATGACCTTGTACGACTTTGACCCCTTAATCTTTTTTATTCAGCTTGAGGTATTCCACAAAATGGCTGAAAAAAAATATACCCTTCTATTTAAAAAAGTGGAGGTGCCCTTCACTGTGCGTTAACACCTCCACCGAAATAAAAAAAATTGGTCGCATTTGGTGGCCCCCTCCACACCGTACAACTTTTGTCTGGAACATTTTTTTGTGACATCGATAATTACTGAGTTATTTCGGGTGGCAGAGATAAAAGAAACACCCTGTATATATATATATATATTGTAACACGAAAGTTACAATAGGCCCCCTCCGCTCCCCTGGCTCGAGGTCCCACAGGCCTTGAGGTTTGCGCTCCTAGTTGATAAGTATTGCGTATTGTATATTGTATTTCTTTAGTGTTTTAGGTTTACGACATTTAGAGATAAGATCCCTCCCCTCCACCCTTCCCTCCCTACCACCATCCCTGCAGGGCACTGGCTCGAGGACCAGCATCGAGGACCAACAGCACCCACCATCACCGAGGACACCATCGTGGACCAGCTCTGAAGGCACAACATCCCTGGAAGGAGCAAGAGAGTGGCTACGTTGCCGAGGCAGCGGAAGGCAGGGATGGCATGGGCAGGAGGACCAGCTGATCCAGCCACAGGGAAACGACGCCACCACAGCCCACCACGACAGCCACGATGATGCAGCCCCGGTGCAGTCCCGTCACACGGGCAAGAAAACCATCCCGTGTGACAGCGGCGGAGCCCTCTCCCTCCGAGACCGCGGACGTGCCCGGGAGGATTTTGACAGGCCCTGGAGGCCGCCATATTTACCGGCGCGCGCAGCCAGCCCGCGCGCCGGCGACGCCAGCACCGTGTTGCCGCCACGAGGCCCTGGAAGGCCCGGCGGCGCTGCCAGCTTCAAACGGACCAATGCCCTGCCATGCCGGAACTGCCGACCAATGCCAGAGCACGTAGCCCTCTTAGCCGAGCAGCCACCACCAATCAGCGAGGCCCTGGAGGCCCACGAGGACATAAACCACCGGAAATCTCTTCACTTCGAGCCAGACCGCGTAGAAAGTAGAGTGTGTGTTGCGAGAGGAAAAAGGCAAGGGTTGAAAGAGTAAAGAGAAGAGCGTTGTAAGAGAGGAGAGTGAACGAGCGAGAGAGTGGAGAGTGGAGAGTGAAAGTGTGAGCGAGGGAAGAATAGGACGGAAGGAGAGTGCGAAAGCGATACGGCGCGAAGTGAACGGCCGACTAGTTTGGGATTA
The DNA here is from genome assembly GCA_963971525.1 of Cephus spinipes. Taxonomy (NCBI): domain Eukaryota; kingdom Metazoa; phylum Arthropoda; class Insecta; order Hymenoptera; family Cephidae; genus Cephus; species Cephus spinipes. Next base: position 21,161,148 of record OZ020574.1, read on the forward strand.
TCAGTGTTCGGCGGATCGCTAAGTGAGTACTGAGTGATTGAGTTTCTTCCTCTTCTACCCCCCCCCCCCTTTTTCTCTTTCCCGTCTCCCCTAGAATTTGCATAGTAGATTTTTGTAGGTCCCTTCTGGACACTGCGAGCCGGCCCACGTGGCCCAACATTGTACGTAGTTCTTTTGTAGTTTCGACGGGCCTTCTGCCCCCACCCTCGAGGCCCGTGGTATATTGCGTGCGCCCTAGATTCAGTATTTCTGCGCTCCCCTTTTCACCCTTCGTGCCCTTCCTTTTCCCACACCTGCCATCTTCCCAGCCCATTACCGAGGTAATTTATAAAGTAGCCATTTTGCGTTCGGGAACCTTCCTCCCTGAGATCCCCTCACCTCTCCCGCCGCTAGCCCAAGTAGTCCCAACCAGTAAACAAACGAGGACCTTGCGAGGTCACTCGTCGGTGCTACACCGTTATTGTAGCTGGCGCCCAAAACTATCCGAATCCGAGTCCCCAGCTGATCGCCCTCCCCTGCCCCGCCTGCCCCCTCCATCCTCGCCCCCTAGCCCCCTGCGTGCTCCTGCGTGAGCCCCGCTTAGTATTAGTCCGATTATATTTTCTTTTCTTTTGTTTCTTTTCTTGTTTTTTTTTTGTACAGATTCTTCTATCTATTTCTAAATTATATTCTTTTCTATTTTACGCCGTGTCCCCCTTTCTTTTTGCCTTCCCCTTCCCCCGTGTATTGCGATAGCTAATTCGAGAAGACCCTGGGCGGTAATAATCCGTCCAGCACGTCACAAATTTTGGCGCCCAACGTGGGGCCCGAAAAATATCAGAAGCCGAGTTACCCTCCTTCTGAGGTTCTTTTTTTTTAAGTGCTCACCTCGGTACCCCCCTCCCCTTACCCTTATCACCGTACAAGCATGGATCCTGTCACCCCCGCCCCCGAAGGGACACCCCCTACTACTAGTACCACCCCCCCGATAGCAGCCCCCAGTTTTGCCCCCCCTGACCTCCCCTTCATGGCCGCCCATCTGACCACCATTCCCCCCCCCCCCCCCCGAGGAAATGCGGAGATTAGAGAGGATCAACACGGAATTACGTGCCCTCTCGAATTTCACAGATATAATTCAACTCTGTGACTTTGCCGGATTGAAAGTGACCGGTACCCCGCAGGATATCCTTAGCCGTTTCTGGCGATACGAGGTCCGTCGCCTATGTCCCCACGTGCCCGTCGCTTGGAATCCGGAGGAGGACGAGCGCGGACACGCCAACCCCTTTACCTTTACAGGCGCGATGGCAGACCCTAGTATGGACGAGTCCAGGCGTACGAATCCCCCCCTTGTAGGAGATCAGGAATCCCCCGAGCATCCCCCTCCCCCTACTAGATCGGTTTCCTCCCCTAGACCGCGTGTTCCTTTGGCCACCGGACAATCAGTGGGTCCATATCGGGACCCCATTAGTTTCAACGAGACAGATGACCTATTGTTGCATGAGGAAGCCCCTCGACCTACCACCCGCCCCTCTTCCCAAGTCCCTCCGGCCCCCGGAGTCACCTTCGCTCCTCCCCCCGTCGAGGTGTCCTCGCGGGGACATCAACCCCCATCAAGACCCCTCCCTCCCCGAGTCCCCCTCCTCCCAGACCTCCCACCCTTCCCCGCCGAGCCCGAGTGGGCTCCTCAAACCACCTACGAGCTACCCCCGCGTGTTACCCCGCAAGGGAATAGCACACGGATCCGCCCTCCGACCCAGATTCCCCCTCACCCCCTCTCCACGTCGCGACCCCCCCCGGAGACCACCGAGCAGGCCGATACTTCGTGGAACCGGGATACGAGAGTCCTGGACCACATCAGGCGTTTCGGGCCGAAATTCGCGGGACGCCGTGAGGACGATGGGGAGGATTTCCTCCTCCGCCTCCACGAGTATTGTTCTAGCCGCGGTTTCTCCGAAAACGAATTGCTGAACACCCTCCCTGAAACCCTTACCCATGAAGCCCTCACCTGGTATCGCGTGGACCACGAATATTTGCAGTCCTACGATAGCTTCATCCGCCACTTCCGGATCAGGTTCGGGAGCAACAACCTGCAGGAAAGACTGCGTCGCGAAGTAGAAAAGAGGACGCAAACCCCAGACGAACCCACCGGCGAGTACCTAACAAAGATGCGGCTGTATTTCCATTACATGACCCCTCCCCCCCCTTTGGAAGCCCAGCTGGATATTTGTTATAATAATCTGCACCCGACCATATCAGTTCACTTCTTTCGTGATAGCATCGCCGATTACTACGAGTTTCAGGTGATCTGCTCGAAGATCGAGCGGCGACGCGACCGGAACGCCGAATATCAACCGCCCCCCCCCCGCGGCCCACTCTGCCCTCCCCTCCGCTGCATACCACTACCCAACAACGACCAAAAAGGGAAAAACAGCAGCCATAGGAGCCCCCTTCTCCGAGCCCTCCCCCCGATCCATAGAAAACCCTGCGGAAGTAGCCGGACTGGAGCCCCCCACCTCCTACGCTCGAGTAGCCCGAACTCCCCCGCGGCCAACCTCCCCTCGTACTCCAACCCCTCCCAAGGCAATCCCCGACCTTATGTCAAGGCCCGTCGCGGCACCCCCCCGTAGCCTGTTCACCACGGTCCGTTGCTACAATTGTAGGCAAGCCGGACACGTGTACAGAGAGTGTTCCCAACCCCTAGGCTTTTTCTGCCGGATTTGCGGCCTGGGAGGGTGCGACACGAATTCGTGTTCGCGTTGCCACCGGGCCCGCTCGGGAAACGCAGCAGTGGAGGGAGCACGCGCGAGCTCCCCTCCACGGCAGTAAATACGGGACTAAAGAAACCCGCGGAGAGTCGCGTAATAGAATCCGACCCCGAGGACCCGAAAAGTATAAAAAACCCTCCGAGCCCTAAAGACCCGATCCGTAGCCAACCCCCTCCATCCCCTGATACCCTCCCATGTGTTGAAGATGTAACCCCCACGGACCAGCCACCCCCCCCGGTAGTAGATTCAGTGAATTCCCAAGTAGAAGACCCTCGATACCACTTCGTCATCGACCTCTTGGGAAGACGGTACGGAGCATTGATAGACTCCGGTTCCACCCGCACGTACTTTGGAGACGAACTAGCGGAGAAACTAGGAGGAGAAGCCCGGAAGGCCAATGGCGGAGTCCAGGTGGCCAATGGAGTAATAATCCCAGTTATAGGAGAAATTCCCACCCAGTTCGAGGTCAATGGCCAAGTGAAAACCCTCCCCGTCCGTGTTGCCCTTTTGAACTACCCCGTGATCCTAGGAATCGATTTTTGTGAATTGTTTAAACTGAAAATTGATTACGCCACTAGGACATGGACGACCCCCGGAGCCCCCCCTCGAACGTTCCCCTCCCATGGGCGAACATCCCTAGCCATCCCCGCATACCCCGAATTCGCCGGACTGGTCGACCCTACCCCCTCAGCAGAAGAAAAACTGAAATTCCTATTAGACCGCTTGGTAACAGTGAATACAAGCGGAATCCTCAGTGCCACCTCCCTAGTGCAGCATTCGATAGACATCCAGGACCACCCTCCCATCCGCCAGCGCCCCCGAACCATCTCCCCCTATCTCCTCCAAGTGGCCCAAAATGAAGTAGATAAAATGATGAAGGAAGGAATTATTGAAAGGTCCGACAGCCCGTGGTTGAGTAACCCAGTGATAGTCCCGAAGTCCAACGGGAAATATCGTTTTTGTGTAGATTTTCGAGATGTGGATAAAGTAACCCGTAAAGACGCGTACCCCCTCCCTAACCTTGATCGTATTTTGGACGGCCTTCGCCGAGCCCGTTATATTTCCAAATTGGATCTTAGTCAGGCCTATTTCCAAATCCGTGTAGACCCCGCGAGTCGTCCCATCACCGCGTTTGCAGTCCCCGGACGAGGCCTATGGCAATTCGTACGGATGCCCTTCGGGCTGACCAACGCCCCCGCCACTTTCCAACGATTAATGGATAGACTGATCAGGCCCGAATGGGAGCCCCATGTATTCGCGTACCTTGATGACGTGATCATAGCCACCGAGACCGAAGAAGACCATTTTAAATACCTCGAGTTGACCCTACAAGCCCTATCCGACGCCGGGTTAGAAATAAACCGCGAGAAGAGCGAGTTCTTCTGCCCGGAGATGCAATATCTTGGATACCTTGTCACCCGCGATGGACTGAAGACCGACCCCGATAAAATAGCCCCCGTCGTGAACTATCCCCCTCCCACCAATTTGAAGCAACTTAGAAGATTTTTAGGCATGATCGGGTGGTATGCCCGATTCATGGGAGATATCTCCAAACTGAAGGTCCCCCTTGTGCACCTCCTGGAGAAGGAAACCAAGTGGCACTGGGGACCTGAACAGCAGGAAGCCTTCGAGGCCCTTCGACAAGCCCTTACCCGAACCCCCGTCCTTGCACGCCCCGACTTCACCAAACCCTTTACCATCCACACGGACGCCAGCGATGTCGCTATCGGCGCCGTGCTTACCCAGGAAGTAGATAACGAAAACCACCCCATAGTGTATTGCAGCCGTGTATTGTCGAGGGCCGAGAAAAAGTACAGCGTGACCGAAAAGGAGTGTCTGGCGGTACTATGGGCCGCAAAGAAACTAAGGCCATATATCGAGGGCACTTCCTTCCGAGTTATCACCGACCACAGCAGCTTGCGCTGGCTGCGAAATTTGAGAGACCCCACGGGAAGACTAGCGAGATGGGCCCTAACCATGCAAGACCTCGATATGGAAATTGTCCATAGAAAAGGAGCCCTTAACGTAGTCCCCGATGCCCTGTCAAGAATGTTCGAGGGAACCCTTGAAGCCCTCGCGACCCTTGGAGACTCTGTGGACCCATGGTACGGGGACCAGATGAAGAACGTTCGTGAATTCCCTTTTAAATACCCCGATTGGAAGATAGAGGACGACCAACTCTACCACCACCGACCCCATCCCATTATAGAACCAGCCCTGAAAGACCTAGATGCGCGGAAACTTGTCCTCCCGCGTGAAGCCCGTTTAAAAGCCCTCCAAAATGCCCACGATTCCCCCCAGGCCGGCCACTTAGGAGTTGATAAGACTTACCAGCGAGTGCTGCAAGACTTTTCGTGGCCCGGCCTTTTTCAGGACGTTGCGCGGTTCGTTAAGCGGTGCCAGGTGTGTCAGCTCAATAAGGTGCATCAGGGAGCTTCCCCTGGATTAATGCGCGAGCGGACAACTGAAGGCCCGTGGACCGTCGTAGCAGTAGATGTTATGGGACCTTTCCCCACTAGCAAGGCCCATAACAAATATATTGTAGTTTTCCAGGATTTGTTTACGAAATATGTGGAGGCCAAAGCCCTTCGCACCGCCACAGGACCCACCATTGTTAATGCCCTGGAGACCCTTATTATTAATCGATGGGGATGCCCGCGGTTCCTCCTTACAGATAATGGCACGGAGTTTGTTAATAAACACGTGACCACCCAGTTAAGCCAGTACGGCATCCGCCAGACCACCATCCCTCCTTACCATGCCCAAGCGAACCCCGTAGAACGAGTGAACCGAACCCTGAAGACCATGATCGTATCCTACGTCGGTGAAGACCACCAGAACTGGGATATTCACCTCCCCGAATTATGTTTTGCCCTTAATACCTCCGTGCAGGCTTCTACCCATATGACCCCCGCGTTCCTGAATTTTGGAAGGAATCCGAGGCCCGCAAAGAGTATCCGAGACCGAGTCCCCACCCCCGCGGTCCTCGAGAAAACGGACCCTGCAGTCTGGGCCGATAGGATGAAACGACTCCCCCTTATCCACGATTGGGTAACGAAAAACGTATCCGAGGCCTCAAAAAGGCAAGCCCGCTACTATAATCGAGGGAAAACCGACCGCGAGTACCAAGTTGGAGACCTGGTCCTCCGGAAAAATCGAGTTCTTTCGTCCGCTTCCCAAAACTTCGCCGCGAAACTGTCCCCGAAATATCGAGGTCCTTATACCATCACCAAAAAGATTTCCCCCGTGGTCTATGAGATCCACGTCCCATTAAAGAAAAAGTGGCCTAAAGTCCATGTGAAGGACCTGAAGCCCTACATATCCCCAATGTCAATTCCCGAGGACCAAATTCTAATGAAAGCCCCAGACTCCGAAACTGAAGACACCGTTGTGCAGGAATCGTCACCCACGCCGTTGCCTCCCATAGACAAGGGACTTGAAAATCCCGATGCACCTGAATCCCTATCCAACCCTCCCACTCCCGCTGCACCAACGCCAGGGAAAAGGCCAAGAGGACGCCCGCGCGGCAGCAAAACCTCCCGTGGTCCCCTAAGAAATGAAGCCCCTCCACAAGAACGTTACGCCCTAAGAACCAGGAGCCGCAATATACCACACGAGTGACCCTGATAGCAATTAAGTAATCCAACCTTTTTTTTTGTTTTTCTATTTCTTTCTTTCCTTAGCCATGAGACGGCATTTTTAAGTTCTTGCGATTACTTGGATTTCCTTTTTCAAGACCCTTGCTTTTCTTGGTGTTGAATATTAAAAGACAGTATTAGCGCACATGTCGAGTACCTCCTCCCCACCCTACCCCTACCTGTCACCCTGCCAGTCCCATCATCCCTGTCAGTGTCCTATCCCCTTTTCCCTTCCCCGTGTGAATGACCGCTCAAGCGCCACATTTAGGTGGTGCTTTCGTCTAAGCGGGGGGGAGTTTGTAACACGAAAGTTACAATAGGCTCCCTCCGCTCCCCTGGCTCGAGGTCCCACAGGCCTTGAGGTTTGCGCTCCTAGTTGATAAGTATTGCGTATTGTATATTGTATTTCTTTAGTGTTTTAGGTTTACGACATTTAGAGATAAGATCCCTCCCCTCCACCCTTCCCTCCCTACCACCATCCCTGCAGGGCACTGGCTCGAGGACCAGCATCGAGGACCAACAGCACCCACCATCACCGAGGACACCATCGTGGACCAGCTCTGAAGGCACAACATCCCTGGAAGGAGCAAGAGAGTGGCTACGTTGCCGAGGCAGCGGAAGGCAGGGATGGCATGGGCAGGAGGACCAGCTGATCCAGCCACAGGGAAACGACGCCACCACAGCCCACCACGACAGCCACGATGATGCAGCCCCGGTGCAGTCCCGTCACACGGGCAAGAAAACCATCCCGTGTGACAGCGGCGGAGCCCTCTCCCTCCGAGACCGCGGACGTGCCCGGGAGGATTTTGACAGGCCCTGGAGGCCGCCATATTTACCGGCGCGCGCAGCCAGCCCGCGCGCCGGCGACGCCAGCACCGTGTTGCCGCCACGAGGCCCTGGAAGGCCCGGCGGCGCTGCCAGCTTCAAACGGACCAATGCCCTGCCATGCCGGAACTGCCGACCAATGCCAGAGCACGTAGCCCTCTTAGCCGAGCAGCCACCACCAATCAGCGAGGCCCTGGAGGCCCACGAGGACATAAACCACCGGAAATCTCTTCACTTCGAGCCAGACCGCGTAGAAAGTAGAGTGTGTGTTGCGAGAGGAAAAAGGCAAGGGTTGAAAGAGTAAAGAGAAGAGCGTTGTAAGAGAGGAGAGTGAACGAGCGAGAGAGTGGAGAGTGGAGAGTGAAAGTGTGAGCGAGGGAAGAATAGGACGGAAGGAGAGTGCGAAAGCGATACGGCGCGAAGTGAACGGCCGACTAGTTTGGGATTATCAGTGTTCGGCGGATCGCTAAGTGAGTACTGAGTGATTGAGTTTCTTACTCTTCTACCCCCCCCCCCTTTTTCTCTTTCCCGTCTCCCCTAGAATTTGCATAGTAGATTTTTGTAGGTCCCTTCTGGACACTGCGAGCCGGCCCACGTGGCCCAACATTGTACGTAGTTCTTTTGTAGTTTCGACGGGCCTTCTGCCCCCACCCTCGAGGCCCGTGGTATATTGCGTGCGCCCTAGATTCAGTATTTCTGCGCTCCCCTTTTCACCCTTCGTGCCCTTCCTTTTCCCACACCTGCCATCTTCCCAGCCCATTACCGAGGTAATTTATAAAGTAGCCATTTTGCGTTCGGGAACCTTCCTCCCTGAGATCCCCTCACCTCTCCCGCCGCTAGCCCAAGTAGTCCCAACCAGTAAACAAACGAGGACCTTGCGAGGTCACTCGTCGGTGCTACACCGTTATTGTAGCTGGCGCCCAAAACTATCCGAATCCGAGTCCCCAGCTGATCGCCCTCCCCTGCCCCGCCTGCCCCCTCCATCCTCGCCCCCTAGCCCCCTGCGTGCTCCTGCGTGAGCCCCGCTTAGTATTAGTCCGATTATATTTTCTTTTCTTTTGTTTCTTTTCTTGTTTTTTTTTGTACAGATTCTTCTATCTATTTCTAAATTATATTCTTTTCTATTTTACGCCGTGTCCCCCTTTCTTTTTGCCTTCCCCTTCCCCCGTGTATTGCGATAGCTAATTCGAGAAGACCCTGGGCGGTAATAATCCGTCCAGCACGTCACAATATATATATATATATATATATATATATATACGTGTAAATTGTTTAGTTCCAGGACATTTTTTAATACCTATGTACAATATCAGAATACGAAAGAAAATGATCTCCTGTATCCATATCTGAAAACCGATTTGAGAAATATTAAGCAGTTTTCGTTCTAAATATGTACTCATAGCTTCCAGGACATTTATATTTTCATTATAATAGGTTACCAAATTGTTGCCTAAGACAAAATAAATAGCAAATTGATGAAAATGTACAAAGAAGGAGAAAGTATGGATAAATTAAATGAAACAAACAAAAGTTTTATATGAATTACACTGAGTGTCCCTGAACATGCTATTACACATATAAATTAGTCTCGGAACTTTTCCAATGACATATACAAGTTTAATTTTCGTCTTTGGAATAATTCACATGATTTGATATTATAAAAATTATGTAGACTAAAATACAGACCACAAAAATAATTAAAAAAATTAGATACAGCGACGTCAAAGGTTTCAACGTGTAAGAATCCTCCTATAATTGAGAAGTTGGATACCATATTGTCCTGGAACTACACAATATTTTGGGAAAGTCCCTGGACTATCCGATACGTCGATGCGATGTCCTGGAACTTTTTGTCCCACATATATCAATATGAACGTTAGATAACTGATCATTGTGCAGTTTGCTAATCAAATGCACAGGTCTTTTAGGTTTTTACACTGATCGTAAGTATTTGATAAATAAAAAAATAATGCTAAGGACGGACCTAAGTACTTCACGCTACAGATTTTCTGTCTGTTGCATCCGACAAGACGCCATCGGCGAGAAATCCCTTTTCTTTATTTAAGTAGTCTTCATCGATAGCCGTATTATATAATTAAGTACCAAAACACATTGTCCCAGCTTGTACTGTGCACATGGGATACTTGACTCCGCTAAAATCACACAGAAGCGATAAATAATATTCAAGCAGGACATACTTACGTTACGTCCTGGAACTGCACGATATTTCGGGAAAGTCTCTGGACTACTCGATACATCGATGTGAAGTGCTGGAACTTTTCGCTCGACATATGGATATCAATATGACCGTTACATAACTGATCATTGTGCAATTTGCCAGTCAAAATGCACATATTTTTTACGTTGTTACATTGATCGTAAATAATTTGTTGATAAAAATACAATACTAAAGACGGGCCTAAGCACTTCAGACTACAGATACATCTGTCTGCTGCGTGCTACCACGTAATTGTTTCTCATAAATGATCACCTCATAATTGATCATTGCTTTGTCTGGTGATATGCGCATAGGATATTTGACAACCATAAAATGTATGATAAACGAAAAATGCTGTTTAAGGCCATTCTACAATGCAACGGGACACGTAACACGGAACACATAAGCCGTAAGATATTCAATTGTTTATTTACCTAATTCCATTGAATCCACCAATCAAGAAGAAGAAAATCGTTTTTAAAACCGAGCGTTTACTAAGTCTCTACGATTTTTATGACGTCTTGGACATAGCAACGATACGTAAGCGGTTGCTAGGGTCTTTAAGGACTTCACGGAGCACGGAACGTGATGAGTAGCATCGAGCATGCCCCGTTCCGTAATTTCTTACGGCTTACGTTAAAAATACATAGCAACGATACGGAAGAGGTTGCTAGGGTCGCTAAGGATTTGACGGAGCACGAAACGTCATTGTCAAATGTCAGTACCTGTCACCTGTCATGATCTGTCAATATATAAATATAAAAAAAATGTATATGCGTTTATTCATACAGATAAGAAAATCATTACTTCTTTTTTAAAGTCACGATCACTTTTATCGTAGAGAAATTTAATTTCTCTAACGATATTGATAATGACCTCGTCTATAGAGCTGGTAATGACAGGTGACAGGTAATGACATTTCACGCATGGAAATATTGGCGAAATATTACGTATTTCACGGAGCACGGAACGTGATGAGTAGCATCGAGCATGCCCCGTTCCGTAATTTCTTACGGCTTACGTTAAAAATACATAGCAATGATACGGAAGAGGTTGCTAGGGTCGCTAAGGATTTGACGCAGCACGAAACGTCATTGTCAAATGTCAGTACCTGTCACCTTTCATGATCTGTCAATATATAAATATAAAAAAAATGTATATGCGTTTATTCATACAGATAAGCAAACCATTACTTCATTTCTAAAATCACGATGACTTTTATCTTAGAGAAATTTCATTTTCTCTAACGATATTGATAATGACCTCGTCTATAGAGCTGGTAATGACAGGTGACAGGTAATGACATTTGACAATGACGTTTCGTGCTGCGTCAAATCCTTAGCGACCCTAGCAACCTCTTCCGTATCGTTGCTATGTATTTTTAACGTAAGCCGTAAGAAATTACGGAACGGGGCATGCTCGATGCTACTCATCACGTTCAGTGCTCCGTGAAGTCCTTAAAGACCCTAGCAACCGCTTACGTATCGTTGCTATGTCCAAGACGTCATAAAAATCGTAGAGACTTAGTAAACGCTCGGTTTTAAAAACGATTTTCTTCTTCTTGATTGGTGGATTCAATGGAATTAGGTAAATAAACAATTGAATATCTTACGGCTTATGTGTTCCGTGTTACGTGTCCCGTTGCATTGTAGAATGGCTTTTAGTCAGTATCTAATGTCGTTATGTCCTGGAACTATCTGGTACCTTGCTAATGTCTCTGAACTGTGCAATACGCCCGTAACACATTCTAAAACTTTATGTTCGACAAGCATAAATTTAACTGCAAAAATTCTCACATACTTTTGACACAATAGCATCGAGTACAAATTGTACTATTGCATGTAAATGACTGTCCAACATTAAGTCTTTTTTACGTCCCATCACTAGATTATAACAAAGGACTAACGGGGTGAGAACAGCTTGTAACGGCCGAGTCACGTGATATTGCCGCCATGGCGATACTCTTTGACGATTGGTCGCTCGTAGCGACTTAGTTTCCAATTATTTCCGCAGTATCCCTATACTTTGTCCCAACGTTGTGTCCCAGCACGTGCTCGATGGCTGAGCAGATTCTTATTTAATATAAGTAAGTACAATTTAAATATATATGTATTCTTGCAGTAAATAATACATTTGTACTATTAAAAGGACCCTCAAATTTTACTAGGAAGTATTGAAAAGTTATAATAAGCAAAAGTGTCTGTGAGGTATGTAACTTTTGAATTCTAAAATCTATCAGAACTTATATTTAATAAAAAAGCGTCCTTGTGGTCGTAGATTACTGCCATAATGTGTAGAATTACTTATATTAAAATATTTTGATTGTCGTTTATTCATGTCGAAATAGGATTGCGTACGATATGTGCGAACGTATTATGCATCGTCATTATAAATTGAAGATACATAGTGTGCGTGGACCCGAGTGTTTGTTTCAAAAATTTCAAACCATCAAGTTAAAATTCCGATTTGAAATATCTAGGGAGAAATAAATTGTACATATAATACTTGTAGATATGTAGTACTTTCACTTTGAATATTCTATTTTTATAATGGCAAATCTATAAGATGTAACGATTGAGGTTAATGCGGTTGCGTTTAATAGATATTTAGTAGTTACTTTTAGTAAATAATGAATATATATTCAGAATGCTTTAATTTCTAGGTGACCGGCTAAGGACTAAAAATATTATATCTGGGAATCTGTGTTATTACTTTTCATACATTTTGGCCATTGTGAAGCAATCCAAATGTTCAGTTTAGTTGAGTTTAGTGATTTTTCTCGGGCAATATATGCCTTAAAAAATATTAAAAAATTGAATGGAAATACCTGCATTGTTAAACATAGTGGCTGCAAGTATGAAGCTTCCATAATACTTCAGATGGTGAGGAAGTAAAATGTTTTTAAATTTATGTTATTAAAAATTTAATTTTCAATTTATCCATTTATTTTTAGTCATTTATTTATAGCATTTTATTTGTAACGTAGTCGCATTACATATACATATTATTTAAAAAAATGCAAAGTTCTTTGTTCCATTTATTAAGTAGAATATATTCTTTAAAATAAACATGTTTCAGAAATGTTTGATTTTACTCGTATTTTTTCAATATACATAACATTGTTTTCAGATTCACGTCAAAAACTTGAGGAAATTCTTAAGAATTTAGTTACAGAATCATCGTTCACTGCAACATTACCATGCAAAAAGCCGACGATTAAAAGCATTGAAAAAATTAATCCAATTGTAATCATCAGAAATCAGAAGCAATGTCAAACAGCGAGTATGACGAATATATCCTCTTTAAATTCCGTAGACGAATCACAGGAATATATAGTTCAAGAAGACTGTTCAATGAAGGAAATATCCAATCAACGTGATTCGAGCTTTTGCTTTGATAGCAATAATTTCCAAACTAATGAAAGCGCGAACGACGCTGACGATGAATATACAAGTGACGTTGATATGGACAAAAATATGAAAGAATCTTGTACTGCAATGGGGACTGATGTATCATTTGTTGGCGTATCTTCGATTTCAGATTCGCATACTCATCAAAATTTAATAGACAAAATTAGTGCAGATGAAACCTATATTATGTATGATGAAAGTTACAGACACATGGATATAAACAAAAACGTTTTAGATAACTTTCAATGCAATATGGTGGAAAACGATTCAGTCACTGATATCTTAATTCAAGCCAATCTGCAAAATCAAGACGTTGATATTTCTGATTCTCACGTGGGATCTCTACTATCTAATTTAAGTACAGTGCGTGCTGAAAATCTTCCAACAAGTACACCAGAAAATATTACAAAGGATGCTAAGGAAAAAGAGCTGGAAGGCAATAATATAGAAGTGATAGAACAAAAAGCAAAATTAATGTCAGAATTTGTACACGAAGTACCTTCAAATTCCAAAAGTAATCAATTTAAGAATTACATATTGTAGTTTCTTGTACATTGTGACGTGATTTTTCGAATCACGGTCCCAAGGCGGCTCCGGTTACCGATACGGATAACGTTCTCGATTTCTGGTTCTCTTCGGATCGCCACCCTGCTCAGAAGCTACGCTCTCGGATTGATTCGCATAGATATGTCAAGGCTCTCGGAAGATTTCGTTGTTGTTTAGTGGAGGTCGAGGTGCTCGAATCTGCCGTGGAGAGATAGTCTCGACGTACCGAGTTGCCCGGCAGAGGAGAGTACCCGACGGAGACGTCTCCACGGACCGGCAGAAGCCCGGATGAAATACCGGCGCCCCGCTGGAGATGGGCAAAGGGCTGTAGAGCGGGCGGAGATATAGTTTGATACAGTTAAGGGCAGGAGAGGAACCTCCTGCCCGAGTTAAGGATGTGGTGCCCAGCTGTCGCCCGATGCCCTGGGGAAGCGGCCGTGGAGGATCTCCAGAATTACGTACCGATTCGTTAAGGAACGCTCTCGATTTGGTTTAAAGGGACGACTCGAAGGAGATAGAAGTGTTATCGGTTAAAAGGCTCTCGACCAATCAGAAGGATTAGTTCTCGGATTTGGCTATTGTCAAAGCAGTCTGTCTCGGGGCACCGACCGAGGTGTCACGGGCTGGCTCGTGCTCCCGTGCTATCTGTTGATAGTTTTTCTTGCCGTGTTTCGCTCCGGTATAGCAAGTTCTCGATTCGTACAGTTCTCGCGTTGTTCTCGCGATATCCAGGAATTCTATGAATGCCTGTGAGTGTTACGGAGGTGTAGTGCTGTGCCTTAGTGCAGTGCTCACCAGAGTGTCCTTTGGATGCAGTTCTCGACCTCCCCGGATTAGCTGTACCAGCTCCGGTGAGTCTTCCAATTTATTAATTGGTGAAGGGATCTCGATGGATAGTTTAGATTCGTTCTGATGCGTTCTCGGTTCGTCGCTCTCTATCACTCGCACTATTTGCCGGACTCGTACTCCGACCCTCTCTACCTCAAACCTAGCAGCCTGAGCGGCCGTGCATTTCCGTAACCGTCCGCTCCCGTTCGTGTATCCAGTTGCGTTTGCTGATTTTACGCGACCCCAAAGATCAGCACCTACGGTTGCGTTTCTCGATTTCACGCGTCAACAAAAATCGAAAGGATCCGTTAAGCTATCGCCTCGTCTGATAGGTTCCGTCAGAGCTCTCGTTCTTGGTGGAGTTGGGCCTGTTCCACCCCAACTCCCAGTTTATACCGGCTCGTCAGTTCCCGGTGAAAAAAGAATTGACTGGCGCCCGCCTGGCTTGCGGATGCACGAACGACGGGTGGACGGCCGAAGGTAACGTAGCTTGGTTCTCGAAGATAGTTCGTTCTCTGAGTTTTGCTATCGGTGTCGGGTCACGAAAAGAAATACGTTACAAATGGCGCCCGACGTGGGGCCAGCCAGCAAATAGTGTGTTACCGTATGCTCTCGACTACTTTTGCTCGCGAAGAGATGCTCCCGAGTACATCTCGTTCTCGACCTATGCTCCCGGTTACGATGATTCTTCGTAGATCCCGAAGCGGTCACGCTCGTTCGGCGATCGGTCCCCGATCTGCAGTAGTTCTCGAACCCTAGAAAAATTCCGATGCACTTTCTTGCATCAGGCTATCGCCTTGCGAAAACAAAAATCGCCAGTTATCGAAAAGTTCTCGGTGAGGAAATTTCAAATTTCCTCCTCTCGCGATCCCCACCCATCGGTGACGTTCTCGACGCGGTTACCCCTAGGTGACAGCAAGGTTACCGCTTTATTGTGAAGCTTAGGCTAACACGGTAAACGGTTGCGGATATTCCCCTCCGGGAATCTTCGACTTTGAAAAGTCGCGTTCTCGTTCCCCGCTTGTGACGCTCCTCGAGTTGTCATACCCGGGTGACCCTATCGGTCACCGAGGCATTGTTCCTACGAAGACGGTTTTCGAAACGGTTCCCGAATTCTGAAAAACAAGTTTTTCAGAAGATTTCGAAGGACCCCCTACCCTAGAGTCCTGGTTAGCGACAGCCGAAATCGGCAAGCTCTCGGTCACTTCGTTTCGAAAGACCATTGCGAACAGTCAGACTGGAGACGACGAAGAGATCTCGCGCGACAATGGACGCTACCAACAACACCATCACCGAGGAGGAGATGGACGTGGTCGACCAGGAGGACACCAGCGACTCCTGGTTCGACGAGATGCTAAGGGCGACTACAACCATCAGGGAGAGGCCGGCAGACACGCTATCGACTCGGGGAGCGTTAGCCCATGCGTGTGCTGCAGCCCTCACCTCCGTGGGCCCGAAGGATGCCGCCTCGGAGCAGGCGATTGTGGGCGCTCTCGCGGACCTGGCCCATGGGGCCCTGGAGCTTGAACCGGGGACGCCCCGGGCGAAGGAGCCCGTCGTCGTCGCTCCCGTACCACCAGCTCCCGCAACACCGGCGACGCCCGCCGTCAAGGAACCACGGACCGCTCCGGCTACGAGACCTGCGGGGCACCCCGAGGACACCAGGCTCACGAAGCCGCCACCATCCGCGGCCGTGCAGAAGACCCCGGAGTGGACCGTTGCCCAGAGGAGGAAGGCCAACACCTCGAGCACCGCGGCGCCAAGTGCCACCGGTTCCCGGCCAGGGGCAACTCCCCAACCGGCCCGAAGGAAGGCTCTCGAGCGGGCCTGCTATAGCTGTGGGGAAACCGGCCACCGCTACTCGGATTGCCCGCACGGCCCACCGACCACCGTTTTCTGTCGCCGCTGCGGGAGGAAGGGCAAAACTCTGGCCACCTGCCCATCGTGCAGCCAGGACTGGCGACAGCGCGGGCCGTACGTTCCGCGGGCCGGCCGAAACGTGCCCCGAGAGGAGCTGAAGGCTCTGCGGTCGGAGAGACCTCGGTCTCGAAGACCAAGGGGACCGAAGGCGTCCCTCGGTGGTCCGCCGAAGCCACCGGCTATCGGTTCCGTCAAGGGGACCAACGGGAGTAGGGCTTGCCCGAAACCTTAGGGAAACCCTGACGTAGTTCTCGGAGTGGACTCCATAGTCCTGGATCTCGTACTTGGCCTTCGGGCCAATTGCTCTCGTTACCGGCTCTCGGGCCTAGCTCTCGTTATGTGTGTCGAAAGACCGCTCTGCTCTCGTTAAAGGAAGGGACCCTAGGTCCCAACCTTTAGTATGTGTGTCGAAAGACCGCTCAGCTCTCGTTAAAGGAAGGGACCCCAAAAGTCCCAACCTTTAGTGCCTGGATCGCAAGGTCTACGGCTCTCGCTAACGGAAGGAACCTTCAGTCCCAGCTTTCGGTACGGGAACTCTATGATTCCACAGCTCACGCTACAGAGAAGGACGTCAAGCCTCCTCTCATGAACCGTGGAACGCAGATCCGCGCAGCTCGCGTAACCAGGCAGACCACGGGCCCTAGTTCTCGATCCGCGAAACGCGAAACCGCGCAGCTCTCGAAGAAACAGAAGGATCCGAGGTCCTAGCTCCCAGTGTGTTCGCATGCTGACAGTTCTCGGAGAAGCAAAGGGACCCGCGAGGACCCTTAGTTCGCGATACGCGTGCCAAAGGACAGCCGCTCTCGAAACAGAGGCCTCCAGCCTCAGTTCGCGACGTGCGAGTCACGGGACTCGAGTTTCGGAAAGTGGTTCCTCAAGCCCTGCTCGCGAAGATGGACAGCCATCAAGCTCGCGGAATACAGCTCTCGGATATAATACGAAGATCCCTAAAGGGTAACGTACGCTCTCGACTTTCGTGTTTGTCCGCGTCCTGTCATCATCGTTCAGTGTCCGTTTGTCGATCTGTGTTGAATACTTTCTCGGGGCGAGAGAGGATCAACCTCTCACGCGTTCTCGGCTCGCCTGCGAAACATATTAAATCAGTTCTCGGCAGTAAACAGCAGGTGAACAAGGCTCGCTATCGTTATGGCTCCCGAAATAAGCTATGCTTTATACCTTCTCGGAGCGCCAGGGCTAATGCCTCCGCGCGATCTCGATCTACCCGCGCAAAATAAGAACTTAGCTATCGACAGTAACCAGCGGGTAGAACCTCGTGCTATCGAAGAAGAATAAATTCAGTTCTGGGTCTCTAGACTTAGCTCACGACAGCAAGGATAACCGACTTCAGCTCTCGTTACAGAAAAAAAAAAGGGGAATTGTTAGATCTCGCTTCGCACGTGGATAGGGAATCACCGAGAATAATCGGTGAAGGAGAAATTCCCCGCGTGAAGGTACCGAAATTATTCCTGTCTGGAAACGGATAGTAGCTCTCGATATTATGGTTCTCGAATATTATTGTCACGCCGAGGAAAACAAAATCTCTCGTGCTACTCTCGGTTCACCCGTGCCAAGGTAAACGGCTCTTGCGTGTAAACACGCGTAAGAAGGCAAACGATCTCGGAAAGGAGTTAAGTCGACTCCCCGCTCTCGAATTAAGTCGCCACTTGGTCTGAGGACCATGCGAAGAGATATCGCTACAGAAAAAAAAATAATAATAGTTCATTTCTCGAGCCGAGAGAGTAAACATCTCTCGCGCGATCCCGGCTTACCCGCAAAATATTAATTGAATAGCTCTCGACAGTAACCAGTGGGTAAGACATCGTTCGCCCTCAGATTATCGTATTTTGCTTTCTCGTTCCAGGAGACCTCGGTCCCTGAAACAGTTCTCGATTTCAGTTCACGACTTAAGTACGGCCTAAGGGCCAGAACTAGCTCACGATCGGAAGTAGGACAGAAGGGTCTAGTTACCGAGTTTTTGAATAGTGATCTTTAAACATCTTCTCAAGCCTACGAAGTATCAGGCAGCTCTCGCCTTACCTACCTCAATGTTATTGTTTTCACTCTGTCTCGCTCTCGCTCATAACGGTGGGTAAGAATACCGGCTATCGAAACTGGTTTTGACTGACCACAGTTCACGAAGTAAATTAGTAAATGTCGTAATTGACAAGCTATCGGCCGAAACATTAATTTCGGAAAAGAAAATTTTCTCGAGCTGGAGAAATTTCTCCGGCTGGTTTTCGATCTTCCCCGCCATCATCTAGCTCTCGACAGTAAACAGGGGAATGAATAATAAGCTATCGAAAGAAACCAAATTATATAATCAAGTTCTCGAATATGTCGGAATACCGACGAAAATATTCTAATCAGGAAGTTAGCTCTCGGTCAGATCTGCTTGCACTAGCTCTCGTTTCGATCTCTAAGCCTCAACCACCCTTAAGAGGTGGGGAGTTGTGACGTGATTTTTCGAATCACGGTCCCAAGGCGGCTCCGGTTACCGATAAAGATAACGTTCTCGATTTCTGGTTCTCTTCGGATCGCCACCCTGCTCAGAAGCTACGTTCTCGGATTGATTCGCATAGATATGTCAAGGCTCTCGGAAGATTTCGTTGTTGGTTAGTTGAGGTCGAGGTGCTCGAATCTGCCGTGGGGAGATAGTCTCGACGTACCGAGATGCCCGGCAGAGGAGAGTACCCGACGGAGACGTCTCCACGGACCGGCAGAAGCCCGGATGAAATACCGGCGCCCCGCTGGAGATGGGCAAAGGGCTGTAGAGCGGGCGGAGATATAGTTTTGATACAGTTAAGGGCAGGAGAGGAACCTCCTGCCCGAGTTAAGGATGTGGTGCCCAGCTGTCGCCCGATGCCCTGGGGAAGCGGCCGTGGAGGATCTCCAGAATTACGTACCGGTTCGTTAAGGAACGCTCTCGATTTGGTTTAAAGGGACGATTCGAAGGAGATAGAAGTGTTATCGGTTACAAGGCTCTCGACCAATCAGAATGATTAGTTCTCGGATTTGGCTATTGTCAAAGCAGTCTGTCTCGGGGCACCGACCGAGGTGTCACGGGCTGGCTCGTGCTCCCGTGCTATCTGTTGATA
Organism: Cephus spinipes; assembly: GCA_963971525.1. Classification (NCBI taxonomy): domain Eukaryota; kingdom Metazoa; phylum Arthropoda; class Insecta; order Hymenoptera; family Cephidae; genus Cephus; species Cephus spinipes. The sequence goes on from OZ020574.1 coordinate 21,180,372, forward strand.
GTTTTTCTTGCCGCGTTTCGCTCCGGTATAGCAAGTTCTCGAATCGTACAGTTCTCGCGTTGTTCTCGCGATATCCAGGAATTCTATGAATTCCTGTGAGTGTTACGGGGGTGTAGTGCTGTGCCTTAGTGCAGTGCTCGCCAACGTGTCCTTTGGACACAGTTCTCGACCTCCCCGGATTAGCTGTACCAGCTCCGGTGAGTCTTCCAATTTATTAATTGGTTAAGGGATCTCGATGGATAGTTTAGATTCGTTCTGATACGTTCTCGGTTCGTCGCTCTCTATCCCTCGCACTATTTGCCGGACTCGTACTCCGACCCTCTCTACCTCAAACCTAGCAGCCTGAGCGGCCGTGCATTTCCGTAACCGTCCGCTCCCGTTCGTGTATCCAGTTGCGTTTGCTGATTTTACGCGACCCCAAAGATCAGCACCTACGGTTGCGTTTCTCGATTTCACGCGTCAACAAAAATCGAAAGGATCCGTTAAGCTATCGCCTCGTCTGATAGGTTCCGTCAGAGCTCTCGTTCTTGGTGGAGTTGGGCCTGTTCCACCCCAACTCCCAGTTTATACCGGCTCGTCAGTTCCCGGTGAAATAAGAATTGACTGGCGCCCGCCTGGCTTGCGGATGCACGAACGACGGGTGGACGGCCGAAGGTAACGTAGGTTGGTTCTCGAAGATAGTTCGTTCTCTGAGTTTTGCTATCGGTGTCGGGTCACGAAAAGAAATACGTTACAATATATATATATATATGTCGGAGTGTAGCGTGTTATTATTGTTGTTATTATTGTTATTCGGTGAGAGTGTTTGCGATCCGACCCTATATGGTTTGGGGTGCTACCTGACGGACACCGGGTGTGCTCGCGGTCGTGGGATGTAAACACCCAATCTAATGATAGGGGTGGGGACCTTGAGGATATAAGGTGGATAGATTGACGGGGGAGTCAGTTTTTAGTTTTGATTTGAGAGAAGAGCTCTGTGTGACCGCGAGTTCGTCGAAAGTTCGAAGATGGAGCCTTTCTCCGACATATATATTGTGACGACACTTTTTAACGGTGACGCACAAATAAATGGCACCGCGAGAAATAATTAATGAAATACTAAATTATTGGGCGCCAGGTATAACCAGAGTTACACCGCTGTCTCCTAAGGACACCCTGGCCAGCTCTTGTGCGGTGGGGTCCTGGGTCTGGGAGACAATAATCAAAATCTGAAAATTAGGGAGGTTCACTCTAAAAACTACTGAAAACGACAAATTATCGGAACCAAAATCCGGGGACGGATCCGATTTATTTTAAATAGAAAATAGAACAAGATGGTGAAATACAAATGACAAATACAGAAAACAGATCGAGATGACGCAGAACACACTGGGATATTTACCCAAACGATATTATACAATAATGTTCCCGCTGGAACAACGCAACATACGATACGATATATTAAACGATACGGTAACGATAATAAACGATACGATATTGACTCACGCACCCATGTGTCAGGGAGACGATTCCGCGAGACGTGGACTGAACGGTTAGACACAAAACCGGAAGGATTGAAATACTTAAATGAGAGACCGATCTCCTGTTTGTCACCGGATTAGCTATCCTTGGACCCTTAGTGGTCAGGAAAGCGCAGGATGACGCGTAAGAGTACGTCGAACAGAAAAGATCGGTTGATCCCGTGAATTGAAAAGTAGCCAAAATATCCCTGAGCGTCACTCACCGTTGTCCAGTAGCTCCTACTATATCCAGGAACACACTCTCCTGATTTATAGTCCCTCAAACGGATCACGATACGATACAGTAAATACAAAATTCGGAAGAAAACGATAGCACGTCTATCCCTGAGTTAGGCCACGCCGTGAGTGACGCTACAAATTTCCAAAATCAGGAACCTTCCTGAGAGCGCGCTGTAATACCACCCCCTGGTCCAATCAGGTTCGCTGTTACATGGGCTCCGCTAGCCAGCTCGAGATCTTCAATTGTTTTAACGATCCCGGTAAAATAGATCCTGGCATCTTGCTACGTTAGGATGGCTGCAGTGCCGTTTCCAGAAGACGGGAATCACATCCACCTCTTCTCCCTCGATATTCGGCTTCCCGCCGCTTCTGCAACTCCTATATGCCCTCTGCTTCTGAAGACGCTCGCCGCTGGCTTCGCGTAGTCGAGCCACCAGGTTGTGTGCTCCGGTCCTGACGTCACCTCTCCTTGACAGCGCTCCGCCAGGCCCGTAGTTGGCTCTCTCTCGGGCCCCGTCTCAATACAAATTGTATCGAATCCTCTCGGATCCGCTTAATGAACTCAAAAACAAACGAAACGTTCCCCACGGGGAAATAAATACAAATTCTTAAAATAAAAATCAGTCCAACGCCACGCGAAACGCTCCGTAACTCATCCGGCCCCACGACGTAGCCGAATTCGCCTAATTTTGTGACGTGCATCAAAATGCCACGTCACAACTCCTCCCCCCTTAGATTCCGCCTAATGGGATGAGCGAAGCTCAAGGAGATGGCTCTTTATGTGCACCCTACTTCTAATATTACGTGCACGATCCAACCTCTGATCCGGGCCAGCTGGTCTCCATGGATCCTTCGAAATTCTACATCGCGGACCTGTCATTGAGTCTTGGAATCGTTCCCCATAACACACGGTATCGAACACTACGCAAAACTAATGTAATCTTACTCATCTAAACGCCTGAGTAACATACCCAAAAGCAAATTATAAATAAACGAAACTAAAACGCAACAGAAGCGTTCATTTAACTCATAAATACCCTTCTTCATTAGTTATCCTCTAAGATCGCTTCCTTGTTCTTGGATGAGACGAGATCACACCAAATTGAGTATGTTCGTGCCCATGCACGCCTATTTGGTGTCCCCCTAAGACTCGTCTCTCCAAGTAAGTAGTTCTCGGAGCCAGTTTCATCACGACTAACTTCTCCGACTGAACACTTCCGGTTTCACCCGTCTCAGTAATTCCGTTGCAAGGATCATCTTTTATAATCGGACGCCGCTGCGCCCTATCAAATGAAAATTCGACTCTCGGCGCTATCGCGAAATTCCATGTATCACGATTCCCGTGCAAGTCGATTCCGAACTTTCTAATACAATCGATACCTAAAACACATTCTGACGATAAGGAAGGAACAATTCTCACCACGAGCTCCTGGACCACTCCCTTAAGCTCGATTTCTAACCCGACCTCCCCGGTAACTTCAGCTGTATGACCGTCTGCCATCTTGATGGATCTGAACTGTGGCTCTACTATGCTTTTACCTGCCTCTCTCGCAATGCTATTTCCGGCTTGCCCTAAGAAAGTTCTTGCCGATCCTGGATCTACGAGTGCGTGCACCAATTGCCCTCCCACTTTGACATCCAAGAACCAACGCGATCCCGATTCCATGCTTTGAATTGGACCGCACGTGGTAACTGGTCCAGTAGGAAGCGTCTCAGCACGCCCTGAAGAAGGAATAAAGACCTCCATGCGCCTTCCAGTTTGCTCCTCGTAGATCTTCCCTGAGCATTTGGAACATTGCTTCACTGTGGTTCCCTGGGCTCCGCAACGGTAGCAAAATCTGGATCTTTTCTTCTTGCAATTTGAGTATCCATGTCCTGTCTCTCCACAGTTCCAACAACCTGCATTTCTAGACGAATTGACACTCTTTGTAGTCACCGCACTGGGCGACCTCTCGGTGTCAGAGCCGGACTCCTCTGAGTTCTTCTTTGTCGGCTCCTTACTTTGTCTCTTCCGGGAGTTCCTTGACAAATCCTTCCCCTTGGCTCCCACCAACGATCTCAGATGGGTAATCGTTGCCAGCTGATCTGCGATTTCCTGCCGCATCCTCACAATCTCAGCACTGAGAAATTCGCTGGATCCTATCGAAGTTGGAGATGGAATCTGCTCTTCCACTTCCAAAATACTTTTTGAAGGTACGATTGAAGCTACCTCTTCCTTATGTGTCTCAGACCCCATCCTCTTCTTGAAAGAGTCCTCTCGATATGCCAGTTCCGGAACCAAACTCTGTTCCGGAGCCGGTGGTGGTCTAAACAACTTGGCCTCTTCAAAGGATCTCTCTCGTTCACTGGCCAAATCACCCAACTGCTTGAAATTTTGAAATTCTCTGCGTCTAAATCCCAGCCGTAATAGTGGCAGCATATTACGATAAGCCCTGTTCAATTGCTCCTCTAACGTGCAAGGCCTATGTAGGAGAGCATACAAGCTTCGGAGACATACCAGGTATGCTTTTACTGGCTCGTGTTCTCCTTGAGTACGTTGTCGAATTTCATCTTCGAGTTGCCACTGGAATTCTTCTTGTTCGAACTGTCTTCGCAAAGCGCTGGTAAAATCCGCAACGGTCCTCCATTGATGACTTTCAATTCGATACCACTGCAAGGCTGTTCCCGAAAGAATTAATGGCAACGCCTTCAACAAATCTGCATCCGACATGGGCGTATATCTTCGGCATTCTTGTAGCTGAATCAAGAATTCTTCCAGATTTTCCTCGGAAGCGCCAGAAAATTTTAAATTCCATTCTCGTATTCTCTTGACGTAATTCTGGATGCCATGCGTGTCCACTGTCGTAAGCATTGTCTTCGGAACACTTCCTTGATCTTCTGTAGTAGCATAAATCGGTTCCGTTGTCCCAATTGGATTGCCAGCGTACGCAGATAATCTCGGAACCCTTTCAAGATTTTCTGAAGTCTGATACGGTACCGAATGATATGAACGACTCTCAAAACTCGAAGATACTAATGCGGGTCTATCCAAGTAACTCCTAACCTGAGCTTCTTCTACTCTCGAAGTTATATCCCGAGAAACTGTCACTACATTCGTCGTCGCCGTTGACGTAACACAACTAGACGGGGTTTCTGTCGAATAGTCGCTCTCCTCAAAAACTAACCTCTGTTTCACAGGAACGACAGGCGCTTCATCTTCAGGTCCCCAATGCGTAATTTCCCCTGAAATTCGACGCGAATATCGACGCAGTCGATCCCGAAGAATAGTTACCGATCCCTCTGTCGATAACTGTAGCGCGGCCAACGACCTGAACAGCTGATCCCCCATGATCGGGGTGAGCGTCGCTTCCCCTACTCTGTCATTCACCATCTCGATCGTCACTTGTTAGCTTCCAGAATTTTCGAAACTTACACAGTCAGAACTTCACACCGTCAAGGGCCGAGCCCACGCGATCGGTGTGTGTGAACCTCCGCTTAACTACAATGTTGCAGGGTCTTCTAACATCGCCTGCATTACCCCGAACAAAAAACTAATAAAATTCCTTCAACGTGGCTCCACGTCGAGCGCCAATCTTGTGACGACGAAGTCACACATGAAAGCACGACGTGATCCACAACAAATTTTCTAAATCCAAGTTTTTCAACGCGGCCCCACGTTGGGCGCCAATTTTGTGACGACACTTTTTAACGGTGACGCACAAATAAATGGCACCGCGAGAAATAATTAATGAAATACTAAATTATTGGGCGCCAGGTATAACCAGAGTTACACCGCTGTCTCCTAAGGACACCCTGGCCAGCTCTTGTGCGGTGGGGTCCTGGGTCTGGGAGACAATAATCAAAATCTGAAAATTAGGGAGGTTCACTCTAAAAACTACTGAAAACGACAAATTATCGGAACCAAAATCCGGGGACGGATCCGATTTATTTTAAATAGAAAATAGAACAAGATGGTGAAATACAAATGACAAATACAGAAAACAGATCGAGATGACGCAGAACACACTGGGATATTTACCCAAACGATATTATACAATAATGTTCCCGCTGGAACAACGCAACATACGATACGATATATTAAACGATACGGTAACGATAATAAACGATACGATATTGACTCACGCACCCATGTGTCAGGGAGACGATTCCGCGAGACGTGGACTGAACGGTTAGACACAAAACCGGAAGGATTGAAATACTTAAATGAGAGACCGATCTCCTGTTTGTCACCGGATTAGCTATCCTTGGACCCTTAGTGGTCAGGAAAGCGCAGGATGACGCGTAAGAGTACGTCGAACAGAAAAGATCGGTTGATCCCGTGAATTGAAAAGTAGCCAAAATATCCCTGAGCGTCACTCACCGTTGTCCAGTAGCTCCTACTATATCCAGGAACACACTCTCCTGATTTATAGTCCCTCAAACGGATCACGATACGATACAGTAAATACAAAATTCGGAAGAAAACGATAGCACGTCTATCCCTGAGTTAGGCCACGCCGTGAGTGACGCTACAAATTTCCAAAATCAGGAACCTTCCTGAGAGCGCGCTGTAATACCACCCCCTGGTCCAATCAGGTTCGCTGTTACATGGGCTCCGCTAGCCAGCTCGAGATCTTCAATTGTTTTAACGATCCCGGTAAAATAGATCCTGGCATCTTGCTACGTTAGGATGGCTGCAGTGCCGTTTCCGGAAGACGGGAATCACATCCACCTCTTCTCCCTCGATATTCGGCTTCCCGCCGCTTCTGCAACTCCTATATGCCCTCTGCTTCTGAAGACGCTCGCCGCTGGCTTCGCGTAGTCGAGCCACCAGGTTGTGTGCTCCGGTCCTGACGTCACCTCTCCTTGACAGCGCTCCGCCAGGCCCGTAGTTGGCTCTCTCTCGGGCCCCGTCTCAATACAAATTGTATCGAATCCTCTCGGATCCGCTTAATGAACTCAAAAACAAACGAAACGTTCCCCACGGGGAAATAAATACAAATTCTTAAAATAAAAATCAGTCCAACGCCACGCGAAACGCTCCGTAACTCATCCGGCCCCACGACGTAGCCGAATTCGCCTAATTTTGTGACGTGCATCAAAATGCCACGTCACAATATATATATATATATATATATTGTAACACGAAGGTTACAATAGGCTCCCTCCGCCCCCTGGCTCGAGGTCCCACAGGCCTTGAGGTTCGCATTAATATAATAGTTGATAAGTATTGCGTACTGTACACTGTATTTCTTTAGTATTTTAGGTTCACGGCGTTTAGAGATAAGATCCCTCCCCTCCACCCTTCCCTCCCTACCACCATCCCTGTAGGGCACTGGCTCGGGGACCATCGACGAGGACCAACATCACCCACCGTCACCGAGGACAACACCGTGGACCTGCTCTGAGGACACAGCATCCGTGGAAGGAGCAAGAGAGTGGCTACGTTGCCGAGGCAACGGAAGGCAGGGATGGCATGGGCAGGAGGACCAGCTGATCCGGCCACAGGGAAACGACGCCACCACAGCCCACCACGCAGCCACGATTATGCAGCCCCGGTGCAGTCCCGTCACACGGGCAGGAACAAGTCCCGTGTGACAGCGGCGGAGCCCTCTCCCTCCGAGACCGCGGACGTGCCCGGGAGGATTTTGACAGGCCCTGGAGGCCGCCATCTTGACCGGCGCGCGCAGCCAGCCCGCGCGCCGGCGACGCCAGCACCGTGTTGCCGCCACGAGGCCCTGGAAGGCCCGGCGGCGCTGCCAACTTCAAACGGACCAATGCCCTGCCATGCCGGAACTGCCGACCAATGCCAGAGCACGTAGCCCTCTCAGCTGAGCAGCCACCACCAATCATCGAGGCCCCGGAGGCCCACGAGGACAGGAAGCACCGGCAATTACGACACTTCGAGCCAGGCGATAATAGCGAACGCGTGTGTGCGAGTAGAGTGAGAGTGATACGAGATACCGACTGGATTATTGTGCCTTGTGTGGGATTACGTGTGTTGCGGACGACGTATAAGTGAGTACAGTGCGACTGAGCTTCCCTTTTTGACATCCCTCCCTCCTTAGCTCCTGATAATTTACGCCGTAGCTTTTGTAGGTCCCTTCAGGACACCGTTAGCCGTCCCCACGTGGGCCGGCATTGCAGTAGTATTTCGTGTATCTCCGACGGGCCTTCTGCCCCCACCCTCAAGGCCGTGGTATATTGCGTGCGCCCTAATTTTAGTATCTCTACATCCCCTTTGAAACCCTCCGTACCCTCCCCTTTCCACCACCTGCCCCCTTCGCATTCCATAACCGAGGTAATTTTGTAAGAAGCCATTTTGCGTTCGGGAACCTTCCTCCCTGAGATCCCCTCACCTCTCCCGCCGCTAGCCCAGTCATTCCCAAATTGTCAACAAACGAGGACCTCTCGAGGTCACTCGTCGGTGCTACACCGTAACAGTAGCTGGCGCCCAAAACCATCCGAGTTCAAAGTCCCAGCTGATCGCCCTCCCCTGCCCTTCCAACCTCCCTCCCTAGACCACTGCGTGCTCCTGCGTGAGCCCCGCTTATTACTAGTACCATTATATTTTCTTCGCTATTACTGATTTTGCTACTGTCTTATTCTCTGTGCTTGCTATATCAACATCCGATTTATTAATTATATTCTTTCTTACTCTACCCCGTGTCCCCTTTTATTTTCGTGTTCCCCACACCTCGCATTCTTTTTATTACTATTGCGATAGCTAATTCGAGCCGACCCTGGGCGGGTAAAATCTGCCCAGTACGTCACAATATCTTAATATATAAAAATCCAGTGTCCGTGTGTATGTTCCGAAATAACTCAAAAACGGGTCAACTGATATTCATGAAAGTTGGCATATATATGTAATTTGGTCCAACTTAGATAATAGGATAGTTATTATTCAAATTAATGGTCTCAATAATTAATTATTAATAAAAAACTGATCATCAATGTTGATTGTTGTTATTAATCGTAGGTTCCATAAGTCTGGAACAGATGGCGCCTTAAGAGAATTTTTTTATAGAGAACTGTAAAACATTGTCCTTTGCATCTCATAGATGGCGCTACACCTTAATGTGATATAGTTTCTTAGACTACACACTATACATGTCTTATTTTGCCTATACCACTTAACGTGGCTTCTTTCAAATCATTCTTCATTTTGTCTTCGTTGCGTACATTACTTCGAATATTTTTTTTGACTTCTAATTTACAGTTATATAAATACAGCCAAATATATAGTCTACAAAATCAGAGAACAGCGAATTTCATTTACATTAAAAATTCCATCACTATTTTTAGTAAAATGCGACCCAAAAAATCTAACCTTATTGCCCGTAGCAAAAAGACTCGATATGCACGTGTTGAAAGAGCTCATGAATCAGTCGAACAGAGAGCAGAAAGAAATGCAGCTCAAAGAATTCGCACAGCTAAAATTCGTGCACGAGAATCACGAGAACAAATAAAATATTTAAAGTATTTATTAAATAAATGTTATAAAGATGTTATGTTAATTTCTGTTAAATTTTGTCTTTCAAATCCTGCTTAAATCACTCAGCCACAGCAACGCGTGGCCGGGTCTGCTAGTATATATATATATATATATATATATATATACAGTAATGCGCAATTGAAGTGGAACACTTGAATTTTTTTACATATCTGTGAAAGTATGACGGATTTCGAAAAACCAAAGACATATTTTTTAGGAAATTTCCTTCCCGTTCGAATGGTTAAGGTTTTATCCCGATCGGATACAAAATGGCCGAATGGCAGGGGTTGGAGTGAAAAAGTGAATTTTCGAACTTTTTGAAAAATTCGAGATTTAGTACTTCCGGAAGGAAATTTATATTTCTAATTAGGGCACGAGGGAGAGCATCTTTCGGCATTAAAAAAACACCCCCATTGAACCCCTGTAGGATCACTCTAGGGGGAGTTACACACCCTTGAAGTGAAAACACTTAAATGGCCATAACTTCCGAACGCGCCTGCCAATCTGGTCCAGTTTTTGCATGATATCATCTTTAATGATACTGCAGATTCTCACAAAATTACTGTTGGGAGATAATCCCGTGACGGAGATCTCGAGCTTTCGCAAGCGCACCCGAAGCTTCCCCGCCATTTTTCATTAGGAAAGCGATGAAATAGAAGTTTCATTTTTATCCACGTTGTAGCTGAGGTTTCAACGATTAAAACGCGCTTTTAAACATCCAAATACGAGTACGCTAAGGGGTTCAATTATCCGTTTGAAAAAACGCCTAAATTTTCGAGTTCTGCTCGAGGCGCTCGGGGGACAAGTGCTTGGCGCGCGTTGGTAGGCTAGTAGTCCCCCGAGCGCCTCGAGCAGAACTCGAAAATTTAGGCGTTTTTTCAAACGGATAATTGAACCCCTTAGCGTACTCGTATTTGGATGTTTAAAAGCGCGTTTTAATCGTTGAAACCTCAGCTACAACGTGGATAAAAATGAAACTTCTATTTCATCGCTTTCCTAATGAAAAATGGCGGGGAAGCTTCGGGTGCGCTTGCGAAAGCTCGAGATCTCCGTCACGGGATCATCTCCCAACAGTAATTTTGTGAGAATCTGCAGTATCATTAAAGATGATATCATGCAAAAACTGGACCAGATTGGCCGGCGCGTTCGGAAGTTATGGCCATTTAAGTGTTTTCACTTCAAGGGGGTGTAACTCCCCCTAGAGTGATCCTACAGGGGTTCAATGGGGGTGTTTTTTTAATGCCGAAGGATGCTCTCTCTCGTGCCCTAATTAGAAATATAAATTTCCTTCCGGAACTACTAGATCTCGAATTTTTCAAAAAGTTCGAAAATTCACTTTTTCACTCCAACCCCTGCCATTCGGCCATTTTGTATCCGATCGGGATAAAACCTTAACCATTCGAACGGGAAGGAAATTTCCTAAAAAATATGTCTTTGGTTTTTCGAAATCCGTCATACTTTCACAGATATGTAAAAAAATTCAAGTGTTCCACTTCAATTGCGCATTACTGTATATATATATTACAATAATTAACACTGAAGTGTTTTACATTTTATCAGACTGCTAGATTGATATTTTAAACCATCAAATGAGGGGCTAATAACCATAAGACCTTAAATATTTCTATAAATATAGACTAATGTAACTTTGCATTCAAGTAATTATTCATGTTTATTATGAAATTATAGACTGTTGACGAGTGCAATATGCTTTCTTCACGTCGAAAACAATGAAGACTAGCAAGACCCTCACGTCACTACATACAACGTTTATTATAAAGTCTACTTTTTATGTTTTCTTGATTTATGTTTCAAATTACCATATTTATTTCAATTTAATAAAATGAATAAAAGATGAAATGGATAAAAGAAACATAGCCTGCGGTTTTAATTACTTTAAAAATATTGAAAAATTGTCTAAGCGTACTTACTCGTGTTGTCTCTTGCTCGCTTGTGAACGCCGGGGCATCCCCGTTTCAAATTTATGGCACGTTAGAATTAACATGGTTGTATGATTGGTAGTTTTGGAAACTTTTTTATAGAGCCAGCCAATATGCTGGCGGAAACGATATTCAAGGAACGGTAGGACGTCTTACCAAGCGCTGCGTTCAAAAACTACAGTCGCTGTCGCGACTCTTGCGCCAATCATAGATCATAGGATATCAGGGGGTCGATTACGGATCTTTCACTATGGTGAAAATATGAAAAGTGAATAACTGATAACCAATCGCGTGTTGGGCTAAAAAGAAACCAAGCACAACGATTGGTTACGAACTATTCACTTTCCATATTTTCAGCATATTGAAAGATACCCCCTGGTATACAGTTTCAGTTTCGGTTTAGTTCTCCACGTGCCTTCATGTAGATAAGTGATTTCTTTCAACGATTTCTGTCTCGTACTGGACGTTGAATTGAAATTATAATTCTACACAGGAGATATTGGTGACAAAAAGTCATTGAAATGATTTTCGAGTGATTTAACAGTAATTGTGATGACCTTAAAGTTAAGTGATCGTGATAAGGATCTTATAAAGCGTGGTGAATGGTTAGAAGATACGCATATGGATTACTTTGGGACTCTTGTACGATCTTCAACCAATTATTCACCACGTGAAACATGGAGAGTGCAGTGTCCGGATACCATCGAACCAGTAGGAAGAAAAAATAAACACCTACAAATACTACACAGTGGCGATGGAAAAAATGATGGGCACTGGGTATGTACTTACTATGGTACTAAAAGAATTGATCTGTATGATTCGTTGAATCGACAGAAATTGCATGAGCATCATAAGATATTCTTGAAAAAATTGTATCCGTTTTATCCTTTCGATACGAAACCAGTAAAGTTTCCATGCGTGCAACAACAGCCAAATGGTAATGATTGTGGCGTGTTTGCAATTGCTTTCGAGGTATCGTTGATTTTTGGATTAAAGCCAGATGCGATTCGATACGATCATTGTTCTATGCGGTCGCATTTGCTTACAATGTTTGAATCGTATCGTTTAGATCATTTTCCTCAGAATTTAAATTACGGTCCGCAGAAAAAAGTTCTGCCATTACCAGTACTTTTGTTTCGAGACTCTGATGCAGCACGTAAACGTAAAGATCAAAATGATGCATTAGAGAAAAAGTCCTGGGAAAATCGAAAGGATGAAACTAATAAAAAAAGGCGGATTCAATATTCCAATGATAAAATGAAGAAATGTTCTGAAGAACGCGAAAATTATAAATTGAATGTAGAAAATAAACGAAAACAAAAACGTAAAAATAATGCTGCTAATAGAGATACAATACGAAAAACCGCCCGTACAAACGATGCTATTAATGTTAAAAAAAAATCGGGAAATAGCTCGCACAAAGTATAATGAATATAAAGAAACTAAACGTGCTCAGAAACGTACTAATTACGATAAAAATCGTGAAAGTTTCCGGGATTCGAAACGGAAGAATTACGATAAAAATCGAGAAAATTTCCGGGGTTTGAAACGGAAGAATTATCATGATAATATTGAAGATAATCGTATTAAGAAACGTATTAAATATTCCGATAACCGCGATTGGGAGCAAGCGCGTAAGAAGAATTTCAATCGTGTCAATTTTCGTCGTAAGCAAATTGACAATAAAAATTATTATAATCGCAATAAAGAAGAAATTCTAACGAGAATTAAAAAAAATAGAGCCAGAGAAATCGCGTTGAAATATAAGAAAATCAGACTAGAACACACTACGATAAAGATGAATAAATCTATTGAAAATTATATCAAGAGTATTTCCAAAAAGCTTTCGCTGCAGTCCGAAGTAGAATGTAGGCTTGAAGCTGAAAAAATTGTGAAGTGGTGTGTTCACGTCAGAAATGGTTATGTCGCTAGCATTAAACGAACTTTAGCTCTCTTGAAGAGGAAAGCGGAAGCATGTTTAACGCGGGCGCTGCAATGTTATGCATACGATCCTGATGAAGAAGTAAGCGCTCTGTGCGGACCATCAAAGCATAATCCGTCTTCCGAGCCTTACTTCCGCGAAGCCGCATACAATTTCGTTGATTTTTTGGAACCTTTTGTAATGAATGTAAACGGGCAAGTTACTAATATTCTGCCTTTAATGAAAGAAACTCGAGGTTCTAAAAAATCATGGCGCTGTGGCGCAGCTTGTAAAAATAATGATCCAGTCGTAATAAAAAAATTGAAGCATTTTCTTAGGGTGATCTCTATTACCAAATTAAATACCATACGAAGATACGTACAGCGTAGTTGCGTGTGTTCAGTTAAACATTGCATTTCGAAACTTGGTCATTCGCAGAGTTGTTATATTGATCAAACTCTTTGCGAGTCAACATTTCTTGCTGTGCAATTCTTATCTCCACATTTTCCTAAGATAAGACATATTGAAAGATTATTTTACGAATTAATGAAATCAGATAAAAATTTGTCGTTTATGGATAACGCTTTGAATGCGGGTGATGTGCATGTATTGCAAGAAATATCTTGTACAGCTCGACAAAATGCAGTTAATTTGAGCGTAAATACAGAAGGAATAATTTTGAATGAAGATGAGATTTCTTCGCGGCTCTCGCACGCATTTAAAGCATTTACAAAACGGGCACTCGATGCACCACGACACCCTTGTATCTCGTGTGAAAAACTTTGTTATAAGAGAGATGTTTCGGAACTTAACAAGCTTCGGAAACCAATAACCGGCGAAAATTGGAATAATTTAATGAAATTTCTTCACAGTGATGGTATACAAACTAGTCAAGAAACTCAGTCCAGTCTTACTTCAAGCACTGGTGTCACCAGTCAGCCTAGGCTCGATTGTATTTGCCATTACTGTTTGAAGAAATTTCGAGATGGAAGTATGCCACCCACGTGCGTTTTAAATAAATTATCAATCGACGACGTACCAAAAATTATTGATTCTTTAAATGATTATGAACGTATTTTGATTCAGAGAGCAAAAGCGTTTCAAGTTATACAAACAATGGGAACAGTTTCTCGAAAAAATTTACCGAATAAAGAAAAGATTAAAAAAGTTCAAGGTCGAACGTTCCATTTGCCTTTGCCAATAGAAGAAACAATGAGAAAGGTATGTTCGTCGACCGAAGCAATCAATAAAAATCATGAGCTGTAGATATTAGTTCGAGGGATTCCGACAAAAGCGAAAGTAGTATGGGAAAATTTGGTAAATGTTAAAAAGGTATTTGAAACTTTGTCATGGCTTAAAAGTAATAATGCACTTTATTTTGAAATTAAATTACCACAATGTTGTGACAATTTATTAGACTCTTGCGAACATGATGTTGAATATACTGTAGACGATGTCGAGGAACATGGACAAGCCCTATTGACACAAGTTACAGATCCAGAAACATATTATGAACATTTTTCAATTTATCCCATGCACGAAAAAAAAGTAAATGCTAGTGCAACAGATCTGTATCAAATGCTTAAAGTGCAGGATGTTGCGCTAGATAACAGACATAAAGATTTAGATTTAAAATGTTTTCCAGATCTGTACCCATATGGAAAGCATGGACAGAAAGAGGATAGAAAAGTTAAACTCACAGATTCTGATTATATAAAATTAAGATTAATGTCTCGTCATTCACGATTTAGGTTGAATCAACAATACCTTTTCTATTTATTGAATGATAACAATATGCGCCAATTAAATAGTGGAATATTTCAAAAAATGAATGTTCTCAATCCACGAGAAAAATATACCGCGGCGAGTTATTTAGAAAAAATGTCTAAAGAGGAACTAGAAAGCAATTTAAGGGGCTATTGGAGTTTGACACTTTTGAAAAATCGATTTTTTTTTTTTTTCATTTTTCGAAAGTACATACATTTAAGATTGTTGTGTACAAATTTCAAAACGATCTGAGCAGTCTAAGTATATTGTTCAGCGTCCTTTACATGAGCGCGCGTACCTGAGCGCGCATATCTGAGCGCCGAGCGCGCCTACATGCTTTCCGTCGGTTTCTACTGTTCCAGTGATTGGTGCAAATATTTGAAAGCTAAAAAAACGAAAACTCAGTACAAGCATCCTCTTGCACTTTCTCAAGAAGTTCAAGAAATCTTGAAGCCGATATACGAGGATCTCACAAAAACCGAGCTGCCTGAAAGATGTTTAGGTGGTCATACACAAAATAATAATGAAAGTTTTAATCAAGGTGTATGGAGTATGGCCCCTAAACATCTTTTTAACGGAAAAACAATTGTGGATATTGTGTCGAAGACAGCAGCTTGTGTTTTTAACGAAGGCTTTGAGCCAATTTTGAAACTTATGGAGCTGGCTGGAATGAAAATCGGCCCGATCGCCATAGACTACGTCGCAAAGCACGACGACACGAGGGTCAGCCTTGCAGAGCGGCGTAGCTCTGATAGTTCAAAAGAGGCCAGAACTCAAAGAAAAAAAACAAGATTTGATAATATGGATCATTTTGATGCAGAGGAAGGACCATCCTATGGTGCAGGCATGGCAGATTGATTGTAGGTAAGCATTTTTCATGATTTTTCATGTAACAAAACTTTGAACGCGTTTTTCTCGAAACAGCATTTTTGAAATTGGTCTCCACGAGATCTCAAAAACTACTTGACCGATCCTTACGAAATTTAAATCACATAGTCTGCATATATATTCCTATAAATTAACGCTCTACGAAGTTACCATTTTGATTTTTAATATTTTTTTTGTACAAAAAACAGTGAAAAAAATACGTGTTTTTCACTTTTTTCTATTTTCATCCGCCATTTTATTATTTATCGATAAAAATCAATATCCAAGCGTCATTGTCTAGTTCACGTTATACTTAATCCAACGCACTTTGTTTTTTTGGTTTCAGACAAGCCGTTCCTTAGTTCTGATGGAGACCGTTTGCCTCCTATTTTTCGAGGCGCTTTGTTTAAGTACAATTTTTAATAATAAAAATGCAGTAAAATAAATTTAAAAAAATTTCTCTATGTAAATAAAGACTAGATTTATTACCCCCAATAAGTTTTATTTCAATATTTTTAACAGCATGCCCAGAAAAAATTCCCAAAAATACCCTTTTATTTTAGCGTTCAAACTCCAATAGCCCCTTAACAACAATATTCTCACGTTTACGTAATACACAGCAATATTGGCAAAAGCCGAGAAGTGAATTACGTTGCATGACGCATCATTATGGTCCAGCAACGTGGTTCTTAACTCTGAGTCCAGCAGAGTGGTTATGGTCCGACTTAACGGATTACATACGGGAGGTTAATCCTTCCTTTCCATCGTCAATGACACCTAGTGCATTGGTCGCTGCTGATCCGGTATCGACTTCCAGGTTCATAGAAAATAAATTCCGCGCTATGCTAGATTTTATTTGTTCTCCCGATAATCCGATCGGCGAGATTACCCATTACTTTTGGAGACGTGAATATCAGGGAAGAGGTATTCAACATTTCCATTTGCTTTTGTGGGTAAGGGATGCACCCATTCTCGGGAAATCATCTATCGAAGAAATGTTCCAGTTCATATTAAAATATGTAACATGTAGAATGCCTGATCGGAATATTTCGCCGTTGTTATATAGGCGTGTAGACAAGCATCAGAGACATAGGCACAATGATTATTGTCTCCGACGTAAAACAAGTAAAGCAGGGAAAGTTAGCCGAGTTTGCCGATTTGGATTTTCGCGACCAATTACGAATAAAATGGTAATTAGAGATGTAGCTACATCGATCGCTGGTAGACGAAAATTAAAAACTAGGAGTAGACTTTATGATCTTCCCCGTAGAGAAATCGAAGCGAATATCAATGATTACAATCCAGCAGTTCTTACTGCTTGGGAAGGAAACATGGATATTCAATTCGTCGGTGAGAAGTCCGCTTTATTGAATTGGTATATAAACAAGTATACAACAAAGAGCGAGTCGAGTACTGCGAGTGAAACATTTGACACAATTAATTCTACAAAATCAGCACGCAGTCGTCTTTGGAACATAGCGTTACGATCTGTTAGCAACAGAGAATGTGGAGCTCTCGAGGCCGCAGATGCGCTGTTAGGTATCCCATTATATGGTACGGACCCGAATACGACAATTAGATGGTTAGATGTCAACCAAATTAGAAGTAGAAAAGTAAAGTCATTGAAAGAAGTACAGGCGTTAGACGAAGGTTCTACAGATATCTTCTGTCCTTCTTTAATTGATGATTATTATCCAAATAGACCACTAGAATTCGAATCAATATATCTTTATGATTTTGCAAAGTGGTACGATATTACTAAAGTTAAACCCGCGAATTCATATGTCGAGTCATATCAAATTGGTAATAATCTATATATAAGAAAGCGACTGCAACGTGGTTATCTAATAAATCACTACAGATATAACGTAAATAATCAGCCGGAGCGATATTTTTTCGCGTTATTACTTCTGTTTCAACCATGGA
Source organism: Cephus spinipes (assembly GCA_963971525.1). NCBI lineage: Eukaryota > Metazoa > Arthropoda > Insecta > Hymenoptera > Cephidae > Cephus > Cephus spinipes. The sequence continues at coordinate 21,198,009 of OZ020574.1, forward strand.
GAGATTTCAATGAATTGAAAAATGGTTGTGATACGTACGCAGAAGCATTTCATGCATCGGAATCTACGCTGACAGAGGCAATTAAGTACCATGAACGATTGGAGGATATTCAAACTGCGTTCGATCATGCGAAGGAATTGGTGGAGAAAAAAAATGGAAACGGTTAGCCAAGAATGTATTCCAGATTCTCAAAACAATTCTTTAGAGTGTCAACCGGTCGAAGCTGCGGAAGCCATGCAAGATTTCAAACTTGTTGGTGAGAACCTTGAGACACTTGATGTAGAGCGTATGATTTCTGAATTGAATAAGGATCAAAAGAGAATTTTCGATACAGTCGTAGATACTATTCAATTACACAATGAAATTTTACGCCTTTACGTTAGTGGAGACGGTGGAACTGGAAAAAGCTTTCTTATTAAAACTATTCGATATTGGCTAAAACAAAACTTGGGTAAAAATACAGCAGTCACTGCACCCACTGGTATAGCTGCGTTTAATATAAACGGTTTGACCGTTCACAGACTATTTCAACTTCCAGTGGAGCATGGCCATACGCCCAAGTATACCCCATTATCAGATTTTGTTTTGAAAACTCTTAGAAATGATCTCAAAGATGTGGTTCTAGTCATTATTGATGAAGTTTCCATGATTTCAAATATTACATTGATGTACAACATCTTCGATTAACAGAAATATTTGACACACCTGATTCAGATAATGGTTGGTTCGGTAGAAAACACATTCTTCTCTTCGGGGATTTGCTTCAACTTCCTCCTATGTATGAAGAACCGGCCTTTGTATCGTTGTTTAAAGCCAAAGTCGAGAAATATCTGGGTTCCATAGGAACGATCAATCTGTGGACTACTTTATTCAAATATGATGAGTTAACAATCAGTATGCGTCAACAAAATGATATAGCATATCGTGATTTACTCTCGAGAATCCGCATTGGTATTGTTACGGACAATGATTCCAAAACTCTTGAATCTAGGCAAATCAAATTTAAGTCCTCAACTGCTGCTCTCCGGCTAAAAGAGATTTGTAATTTTATTAATGAATTACCCTGTGATGCAGTTTGTTTGTTGCCTACCCGTCATATGTGCGATATTCTTAACACGGCAATGTTGCAAGAAATATCGTCTGATGAAGTAATATTAATGGCACGAGACACTATTGATTGTCCAGTTTATTTAAAAAAAAGGTTTCTACGTTACTAACTAAAAATGATGAGGATAGTTCTCGAACAGCTGGTCTCTCTAAAATTATAATTATTAAACTAGGAGCGAAGATTATGATCAGGAGAAACATTGATGTTACTTTAGGTCTTGTTAACGGCACGATCGCTCAGGTGACTTCTGTTCAGCGAACTGTAGATTGTACAGACGTCGAAGCAATTAAAATTAAGTTGCCTACAGGAAAGGAATATACAATAGAACGGGTTACCGTTAAATTTCAAGTAATAGATGGTGCCTTTGTATTTCGTAAGCAATTGCCCATATCTCTTAGTTATGGAATCACTATTCATAAAAGTCAAGGACTCACTCTGAATAATGCCATCATCGATGCTGGTAACCGAGTGTTCAGTTGCGGACAAATTTACGTTGCTCTCTCGCGCGTTACCTCCATGGATGGACTGCATTTGATCAATTACGATCCTCAATCCATCAAAGCGAGCGAGATAGCAATCGTTGAATATAATCGATTAAAAAAATTGTATAAACCTGAACTCCCAGAAATTCCTATTGCAAAGAAACGCCGCCTAAAAAGGACCGATTACGCATGGATAACAGACGCAAATGTCATCGGTGTACAAGATATGGTAGAGGAAAAAACTTCTGAGATCCGTTATAGCGTCAAAGGAATACAAAATATTGATAATGTTTCTTGTTACGCTAATGCAATCGTGCAATGTATTGCTCACTGTGGACTGATCAACAAAACGTTAAGAAATCAAGAAACTCCCGATGCTCTTAGCCGTTTCATAATTCGCTACACACAGGGTGAATTGATAGACTCATTCGAAATTAGACAATTTGCCGGTAACGAGTTTTGTACAAATACTCAACGAGATGCATCGGAGTTTCTTGCCGCGCTTTGTGACAAATCGCATAGTGTTGGAAATATTGTTGATCATCTATTAACGACAACAATTAGATGTAAAACATGTGGACAAACTAGTATCAATACTCAACGCAATTTTATAATATCTTTACCCATATATTCGTCTGCAAAGAGTATTAGTCTACAAGATTTAATTAATTCTACCTTATCACATTGGCATCAAATTGATGATGATCATTGTGAACAGTGCCTCCAAACTAGTAAAATCCGAAAATATGAAGTCTCATTGGTAAAGAACGTTGTTGTTCTTAAATTGTTACTTCTCTGTCTTCAGGATGACCAACTTAAAAAGATTCACACTTGCAAAATCAAAGAGATTCCTACTAGTAAATTGTCATTAGGTGACAATAAGTATAAAGTAACAAGTGCTGTGTTTCATCATGGACAACACCTAAATAGTGGTCATTATACAAGCATGTTGAGAGACGCTAATCCTGGTTGGATCTTTGCGGATGACTTTCAAATCGTTAAAAAATCTTGGCCACGATGTGCAAAAGATGCATATATCTTTTTCTTACAAAAAATACCGTAATTCAACATTATTGGGATGCAATATAAAATACTCGCTACTGTCTATATAAGCAGCCTGGCGATCAGTCGCCACCATTACTGCCAGTATAAGCAGCCTGGCGCTTAGTCGCCACCACAAATCTGAAATGAGCTGCCTGGCGTTCAGTCGCCACCATTATTGCCAATATAAGCAGCCTGGCGCTCAGTCGCCACCATTACTGCCAATATAAGCAGCCTGGCGCTCAGTCGCCACCATTACTGCCAATATAAGCACTCTGGCGCTTAGTCACTAAATTGAGTTCATTACTCAGTTACAGCATTTTCGTAAATCTTAAAGGAGGATCAGTAATTACTTACTGAGATTTACGTATGACTGTTTACAAATAATTTTGAGAAGAAAGTATATGATGGCGAAAGTCATGATCATGAAGAATAGGTAAGTACGCAAAAAAATGTTTTCTTTACAATAATAAATTACTCCAATAAATTCTTAAAGAAATAGAATCGAAAAGGATAACGTTTGTCAATGATTTCTTTTGGCAGGTACGAATATTAAGATTGCGTGAATTCACGCATATTAACAGTATCAACAAACAATCGGCAAGTCTTTACGTCGTCATTCAATTGTCGTACTAGAAAATCGAAATTCAGGTACATATTACGTTATTACTACATCTTCCTAGAATTTTATAATCCATTTCTTGTTCGCCGGATTTACTAAAATAGTGAATTTTATTATAGCAAAGAAACAGCGACGGACATCAGAAGAGGCATACTAAAGAGCAATGAAAATTTACGTTCAAATGCCTCATCTTGCATCAATCTCCCACTGCGTGAGTAAATTTTGTTATTTTTTCTTAATTGTTTCTTGACTTAATATAATTATGAATTGATTATATAATCCTTTTAGATGCATTGCACTCTACTTTGACGACAACAGTTTGTTTTCTAATTTCTATATCTTTATGTACTCCTAAGAAATATGAGCATATACATTAAAAATGTATATGCATTCGAACATCATGAACAATATAATATGTTTTTGATGAGCGACGTCACAAAACAACCTTTGGTTTCTGTAACAATGTATATTTGCAATGTGATAAAGACATATTCATTTCGCGTTAAGACACATTTCGTGTGCTTAGAATTATTTTAGTATAACCCTGCTAAAGGACAAAAACTTCTGATATCCCCCACAAAAACACTTTCGTGTAAAAAAATTCGCCAAGTACAGGATTGGAGTGAATTCCCCACCTTAAGAAAAACATTAATATTTATATTACGTGTTGTTTTACTGACAAAAAATACTGATATCTTATTGTAATGCCAAGTACATATATGTCACTACATATATGCTTATTATATGATCTGGCAATGGCTTATCATTTTAATTGTATTTGCAGAATTTCCTGTAACATGTTTAATACTCCTTTGTGTACTGTTGCTTATATCAAGAGACTCGGTCGAGTCTCGCGCCAAGTACAGGCAACCGGCTGTACAGGGCACGGCCCGCCGGGTCTCTTTACCCGAGTTAAGTCTTATACATGTGTTTGGAACGAAATATCTTATGAACCGCTATATATGAGAAAAGGTTATTGATACATTCACTATAGGAATTGAGGGTTCTGAATTGATTGCCACCAAGATCAATATGATTAGTGTACGAGATCAGGGCGTATTGAGATGGCGAGCGAGATGATTTTATTTCAGTTCCGTCGTCGTCGTGGTCGTCTTCGCACGTCCATTTACTTTTTCACACGACGGATGGCGCAAGCTGCTTCGCCTTCTTTAGCTATGTGTATTCTGGATGGTGTTGGTAATTTACGAATACACAACACAATCAAATACATTTTATACGTGAAGCTACTGTTCACCCCGAATTTCCAGTTAGTATAAGGCTGCTTTCACAATAGTATAGAATTTAAGTCTTTAGCCTGCACGAAAAGTATAACACATGCATGTGGAGCGCGTTTGTATGGGTGTACGTATATGTGTCACGTCATAGTTCCTCGTATTTCAGATGACAGTTTGTACAGATATAGGATGTCTAGGTGTTCGTCTCCGTAATTTCCTATATCTGGGTGTCGGAGGTGGAAGTCCAGGGTGTCTAGGTGTTCCTCTCCGTAGGTTCTTGTATCTAGGTGTCGGGCATGAAAGTCCAGGGTATCCAGGTGTTCCTGTCCGTTGTTTCGCGTATCTAGGTGTTAAACGTGGAAGTCCAAGGTATCCGGGTATTCCTCTCCGTAGTGTTCTGTATCCAGTTGTCGGACCTGGAAGTCCAGAATGTCCAAAAAAGAACGCAAGGAGCCACATTTCGACCTTTCGCTCACACCATAGTATCCTCTCTCTTGTTCACACGGCCTGAGGTACGTAAATAATCCAGCACACTCTTCCTTCTTATGTTTACCACACGGCGTCAACAAGCTGGATACCATTAATGACGCTCATATACATTCAAGATAACATTTTCTTCAAAACTTTCTATATCTTTCTAATCTTTATGCATTTCTAAAAAAATGGACTAAGAATTAAATTTGTATGCCACTAAACATTTTCAACGCCATATATTTTTCTGATTAGCGGCGTCACAACGCATTTACATTTTATATCTGTAGGTAACAATATACAAGAGATTTGAATGCTTAGAGCTTCCATAACCGGTTGAACAACAAAAACTTGTGATATCCCCCAAAAACACTTACGTGTAAAAAACTACGCCAAGTACAGGAGTGCTGTGAATTCCTCTAACAAAAAGTATTGATATCACATTATTAATGCCAAGTACATAAGTCACTACATATGTGTCTATTACATGATTAAGCACTGGCCCATCATTTTAATAGTATTTTCAAAATTTCCTATAACGTTTTCGCTACTTTTTTACATTACTACTATTTCCCGTATTTAATTGTGATTTAATGGTCATTTAATAATTAATAAATCTTTAGGTGATTCCTTATCGAGTACTACTTGGCGGGTCCGTGCTAGGAATTCCAGAGTACTTACTTTGAACGTACTCATAGTATTCTAATACTATTTATTTGTTATTAATGTTTACCTTAATTATTTTTGACGAGTTATTGTTAATATGCTCTATATGATAGTTGACGCTGGTTTTGAGTTTGAAGACTGGCATAATGAACGCAAATTTATATCAAGAAATACACGGACCCGCCAAGTAGTATTCTAATACTATTTATTTGTTATTAATTTTTACCATAATTATTTTTGATGAGTTATTGTTAATATGCTCTATATGAAAGTTGACGCTGGTTTTGAGTTTGAAGACTGGCATAATAAACGCAAATTTATATTAAAAAAATGCACGGACCCGCCAAGTAGCACTCGATAAGGAATCACCTAAAGATTTATTAATTATTAAATGACCATTAAATCACAATTAAATACGGGAAATAGTAGTAATGTAAAAAAGTAGCGAAAACGTTATAGGAAATTTTGAAAATACTATTAAAATGATGGGCCAGTGCTTAATCATGTAATAGACACATATGTAGTGACTTATGTACTTGGCATTAATAATGTGATATCAATACTTTTTGTTAGAGGAATTCACAGCACTCCTGTACTTGGCGTAGTTTTTTACACGTAAGTGTTTTTGGGGGATACAATAGGGCTGAAATGATGCAAAAAAAAATGTTTGTTGTGATGTCATTTTTTAGAGGTATGAAGGTCGCCTTGACTTTTTTAAATGGAACCACCCTTTTTCAAATACCTACAGTGATAGTCCCTTTCATTAGGAATTCAACGATTATAATTAATCCACGGTCATTTAAGGTCAAGGACAGAAAAAACGTATAAAACTAAAATATGGAAGCAGAATACGTTTACAGAAATATGCTCAATTTTTGCAAGAAGATTTGCCAATTCTGTTAGAAGATGTCCCTTTACAAAATCGCTATGATATGTGGTACCATCATGACGGTTGTCCCGCTCATTATACACGAGTAGCAAGAGAAACGTTGAGATCTCGATTTCCAAACCGATGGATTGGACGAGGCGGAATTGTTTCATGGCCAGCACGCTCGCCTGATTTAAATCCACTGGATTTCTTTTTATGGGATCTACTAAAAGATACCGTGTACATGGTGCGACGTTATTCCCCAAAAACAAAATCTCAATACGAAATTAGATAGACTATAAAAGGTATCCGGAAAGTAGGGAACCGTACAAAACGTATGATTCTCTCTCAATAAATTTCGATGTTCACAAGACCCGATACGCGATAAACTAAAGTGTGTTGGGCGCCAGGTGGTCTCCGGGGAGAACATCGTGAGTGCAGGGCACTCGAGATCTTAGAAATCCTTAGGAAGACGTGGGAAAGTTCGGAACAACGAAAGGGAAAAGGAAACAGATAAGGCGACACCGCCAAGGGAAGAGACGTGGAACGATAGGGACGGCGACTCCGCCAAGAGAGGAAAGAGAGATAGTAATAAACGGCGAGCAAATATGGCTTGACCATGCATTTCTAGGCCGATGGATTGGTCGCGGTGGTCCCGTGCTTTGGCCTCTAAGATCTCCAGATCTAAACCCGCTGGATTTCTTCTTTTGGGGGTATATCAAGGAGAAGGTTTATCGATATCCTGTTGGATTTGTCGAAGACTTAAGAAGCAGGATAAACGAAGGGTTTGCTAGCGTCACTCCCGAGACGCTGGTGAACGTGAAGCACAATTTTTTGATCAGAATACGAGCGTGCATTGCGGTCGAAGGTGGGCATTTCGAACAATACCTGAAGTAATAATTGCTACTATCGAGCACCTACGGTAATATTATAATCAATACTGTGACGTGATTCTCCCGAATCGCGCCACAAAAATTAATAAATTTTCTTTTCCTCTCAACCTAGGCTCCGCACGACAATCCCCTAGCGAAATTCCGTCGGCGACGTTACTCTTAAGTTTTCCGTTTGTGAACGTCTATTATCGTCCTTTATGTCAGTTCCGATTGCGTTTTCTAAGACTAATTAATCTTTTGTTTTTGTTACGATATACTCAATCTCGACTCTCGAGTCTCTCGACCACGACATAAGGGCGTGAGGACAGGATAGCCACATTGGAGATTTTGGAGTATTTTATGGCAATTCCATTTGGCTGTTGATGTCGATTTTGAGATTTTTGACGTAAAGGACAACCTGGGAGGGATCAGCACGCCGCTCCCACCGACCAAGAGATTGCCGCCGGTTCTGTCGACCTGGATGTCGCCGAGATCCTGCTGCTGCCATGACACCAAAGAAGCCCTGGAGCACCCGGGAGGGGACTCCGCCGTTTCCGTCGGCCGGCGAGGGCTGCCCTCTGGGCCTATCCGCCGCCTATACGGCCGGCACGCAGATGAGGATTTCCTCCCTGGCCCGCCTAAGGCCTGCCGATCGCCCACGTCAATTATCAATGTTGACGGCGCGATATCGATAATTATTTTTTTATTAAAAAATGCACCCATGCACCATTCACACTAGACACAACATAACTGATACAACTTGACAAGAGAAAAATTACATTCTCAGAAAGTTAACTAGAGAATCGATCAAAGATCATAGCGCGAATGCATAAACCCACGATTTCTTATTTCGTACCTGCAATTGTACCTGCAACGATACACATGGCGCGATGCAACATTGTAACAGGAAATAACGTTTTCCCTCTATGTGTATCGTTAGTTCTCCTTCTTCTCACGGATTCTCGTCAGTTCTTCCCGTGAGCCCTGTGCGAACGGACGAACTACTTGCTAGGTAAACTTTGACACCTGAGCATTTAAATTTGTTTTGTTGTTCCAGATTAGTGATGCGATGAGTTACGATTGTAACGAATACGGTGACATGGTGATCAAGTACGGGATGTGCGGATGTAACGCATGAGAAGCGGTTCGTGCCTATGCCGAGTGCTTCCCGAATCGTGCGCGATTACCCTCTGCTGCGATTATCCTGGGTGCTGTGAGATGGATGCAAATGACTGGAAATGTAATGCCGAATCACCGGGACACAGGTGCACCGCGTCAGAGGCGTACGCTAGAGAGCGAGGAGCGTGTCATGGATGCTATTCGCAAAAATCCGACAGCGAGCGTGAGATCGGTTGCACACTCGCTTGGATTATCGCGAGGCACGGTCCATAGGATTTTAAAAACTAAAAACTGGCACGCGTATCACCATACGCGTGTCCAAGAGCTTCAGCCGTCTGATTACGCGATCAGGCGTGATTTTTGTGAGTGGCCCCTCCAGAGACACGAGGAAGATCCGACTTTCATCGGAAAGCTTATATTTACCGATGAGTCGTCTTTCGAACGCTTTGGATGCTGGAATGGACTGCGGGGAATCCGCACGCTCCTATACCTGTGAGGCATAAGCGACGATTTGCTCTGAATCTTTAGGCACGAATAGTTAATGATAAACTGGTAGGTAATCTTGGAATTAAAGTTGAATTTTTATCTTAAAACAAACTGTTCTTTTAATTTTCAGTATGAGGGAACGATGACAGCCGAGAAATACCGTGGATTTCGTGCGCCTTCAACATTTCAAAGGTTACTTGATCGATTAATTGGACGTGAAATGAAGCCACACGCGCTCGTATATTTAGATGACGTGATAATAGTATCAGAGACTTTTGAGGAACATCTGGATTGGTTGCGCAGGGTGCTGCTACGCATTAGCGAAGTGGGACTGACGATCAATCCGGATAAATGCGACTTTTGCTGCACTCAAGTAAAATACTTAGGGTTTCTAGTAAATCAAGAGGGCCTCAAGGTTGATGCCGAGAAAATTAAACCGATTGTGGAGTATCTGGTGCCACAAAATATTCGCCAAATACGCCGGTTCCTCGGTATGGCCTCGAGATAGCGACGGTTCATAGATGATTTCACTACCCTGAGCGAACCTTTAACTAGACTTTTATGCAAGGATAAAGTATGGGAGTGGACCCAAGAACAGGAAGATGCCTTTCAAGGGCTTAAGACAGCGTTGGTGTCCGCGCCTATTTTATCTTTCCCTGATTTTATGTTGCCAGTCGTGTTGCAAACGGACGCGAGTAGTTTCGGGATTGGAGCAGTACTGACGCAGACTAACGACGGAACGGAACGAGTGACCGCGTATGCTAGCCGGACACTGACAGATGCCGAGAGAAAATATTCAGTCACGGAGAAAGAATGTTTAGCGGTGATCTGGTCGGTTAGAAAATATCGCGAGTATTTAAAAGGGTTTAAAAATTTTACAGTGATAACGGATCACAGTAGCCCGCGATGGCTACATAACCTGCAGAATCCCATGGGCCGTTTGGCACGATTGGCCTTAGACCTCCTCGAATATGATTTCGATATCATACGTCGCTAGGGTGCGATGCATCATGTGCCAGACGCACTATTTAGGATGTTTGAGGAGGAGATTTCGCACGACTTACCGATAATCGATGAGCTCGAAGATACGTGGCATCGTAAACGCTTCAGCGACATAGAGAAATACCCACTCAAAATCTTGGGGTGGAAGGGGGTCGATAATAGACTCTACTATTATCGTCCAAATAAAAAGACAGATTACGTTTCGCCTGACTCAGACGGTTGGAAAGCTCGTGATTCTTAAGGAACAACGTAGACAAATTTTCGAGGAGGTTCATGCGGAACTACAAGCGGGACACTTAGAAATCGATAAGACGTATTCTCGAGATGCGATATTATATTATTCGCAGGGAATGTATCGAGATTTGGCGAGAATTGTACGCGAATGTCAGACATGTCAAACTATCAAGGTAGAGAGCAGGCTTTACCAGCAGGTTGAATGGGTGGGAGGGTGGTAGATCAACCATGGGCTGTGATAGCGGCCAACGTAATGGGTCCGTTCCGGCGTAGTAAGGCAGGCTTCGAATACATCTTAGTTTTTCAGGACCTTTTCACCAGGTGGATCGAATGCGTAGCATTGAGGAAATCCAATGCAAAGAATATTTTAGCGGCGTTTGAAGATGTAATTCTTACTCCGGGGTACAATTTATACCATAACTTGTATGTAGTCATCGACATTATAGAAGCTTTTGTTAGATTCAACGTTAGATAGTGAGAATTCTCATGTTTTAAAATTTTTTGTTGAACTTATCCAATTTTTTGTAGAATACTTGGATGCTATTCACTTCTTGTTCGCGTTTATTGCAGTCTGTTGATGCCACTTTATGCCTATAATGGTCCTATGGACAATGGATTTTTATGCGGGTTGAAATCCCATAGGCCGTAAGCAGAATGCAGAAGACATAGCGCACGCGCACTGCTAACTCGACATTTTGAAGAGCGCATGCGCTATGTATCTGCATTCTGCTTATGGCTTATGGAATTTTAAGTGCTCCGGCCTTTAGACTGGCGCAGCAGCTACACGTGCAACGCGCGATCGGTGATTATTTCGAGATGCGCGTTCAGCCAGACGAAAACTGGTACACGATGTCCAAAACGTCATGCAATGAATTTTATATTATAAGCAGTCCTGAGAGAAACGGATTATTAAAGTGACAGACAGCCGGGAGGGTGGGTGGTAGGACTGATGCATCAAATTCAAAATGAATCGAAAACTAAGCATAGGAGTATTTCTTTTCGTTGTGCAAATAGCCATATCAAACTTCCAAGACATCGCGATTGCTGATTTCAAAGTTATAGAATACTTATCGATTATAGAGATCGTAAAAAATACGTAATAAAATAGAAAAATAAATTAGGAGAGAAACACAAAGATATCTATCCCCTTTTTTCGTCCCTAGAATGTCCACACCAAGCTGCAGCCCTTTGCGACTTCCGCTGGCAAAGTTACGCAACACTTGTCGACTCTCAATTTTCAAAAAAGAAATGTATCAAATTGAAACAATGGTCTGGGAAAATAATGCAAACAAGAGTATATCCTTTTTTTTCGTTCATAGAATGTCCCAACGAATAATAACATCTGGCGCGAGGTAGTCGTTTGATACTACAATATTGCATCGACTGTTATTATTCGTTGGCCACCCACTCTCGACCCTTTACCCGTTAGCTATAGTTCTTCTCGTGAGCGCTCTGGGAACGGTCGCCTTACAGGGAACTTTTAACTGTGATATTCATATGTAAACAATCAAATACAATGTCCACGAGCTGAAATCTTTAGAAGTTTAACTTCCCCAGCAGGTATATTTCCTAACAAAATAAAGCTAAACACGCAACAGGCCCACAAAAGAACCATTCAATGTGGCCCTGTCATAAATCTATGATTATTTCAACTCGCCCCATATGCGCCACATCAAAACTAGATCACACGTTCACTTTTATCGGAATAAATAATTAAAACGTGAATTTACACCGTATTTTTCCAAACTTACTCGCAAATTACTGAAATTTTCTACGACGCGTCACTTTACTGTGTATCGGCCTATACTGCACCGCCATGAAACTGCTTAAGCATGTCGACCCCGGACACACTGGAACTCATAGAGTCGAACGCAGACCCCTGGCGCGCCACGTCATCATCTACGATGTTGTGTAACGAGCGCATCGAAAGCTAAATAGATTTAGATGAATGTCCTTTCTTTACATGCAGCTCATCTTCTAGACACAAATCCTTACTTTTAATTAATAAGCCTTTATATGTTAAATCTACTTTTGTATAGATACTTATTAATCGATTGCCTTTTATATGTGTATATGTACGTATATGTATATATCCTTATAACGTTATATTAAGAGAAATAATTAATCTAGCGTATGTTTGTCTCTCGCTTTTTCCCTGATTTCCCCGAGAGCATGACAAATGCCAGAAACAGTAAAAATCTGGAGGGCAGGCCCAGGGTAATAGACACGTGTCATCTTCCAGAAAAAATAAAAATAAAAAAAAATGTCTCGCGAAAATTATTTTAAACGACGCCAAATTGTCCGAAACGCATAAATAACACGAATCCTAGAGAGAAATTTTTGTAATCCAAGACCTCCTTGTAACCTGACTCAAGTTAAAATCAATAAACAATTTTAAAGTCTGACTAGGATTTAGTCTGCAAATTTCTTCGCTTAGCCTCGCAAGTTGGTCCGGGTTGATTAGGTCAGAATGGATAATCCCCAATTTTTCAAAATACGCAACAGTCACAAGGGTTTTTAGACACTCGTCATATTCGTCTCATTGTGTACTCCACTACTGCTATCTCCTCGGAGTTCTGGTGGGTCCTATCCCAAGCATTTTGGCTCTGTTTGTATATGATATCGGTTTTCTCGTTAAGTTTCTGTAGTCCGATGTTCCTTCAAAGCGTACACCATGTCTCCGATTTTGTATCTCCTTACGTTCACGTTCCTGTCGTACCTATCTTTCAAGCGTACCTTGGACTGTATCAGGTTTCGTCCTGCTATCTCTCTAATTTTGTTTAATCGTTTAATTAATTCGGTTAGATAAGTTTCATACATCTCGAGTTTTCCCCTTACGGAAATAACGTAAGTGCCCGAGTAATTCTCCCGAACACTAACTCATACGGGGTGAAGTTTGTCGCTTCGTGCACTGAGGTGTTATAGGCAAACATAGCGAAAGGAATTAGTTGGTCCCAATTATCGTGTTTCTGAAGGTAGTGTTTTAGATATTCGATCAACACATGATGGCTACGTTCTGGGGACCCGTTGGTCTGAGGATGGTAACCAGACGTCGTTACATGCTTGATTTGAAAAATTGTTTCCATCTTTTGCAATAATCTGCTAATAAAGCATCCTCCACGATCTGTTAGGATAATTTTAGGAGCCCCATATGTTGCAATAACATGTCTTGCCAACGCGTCGGTTATAATAGCTGCACTGATGTTCGGTATATGAATACCTATGCAATATTGTGTCAGATTGTCTTGGACGGCGAGGATGTGTCGATTTCCTTCGGGCGTAATACATAGCGGCCCTACAGTAATCCTTTCTTTGTGATTGATTGTGAGCTAATTCGCTTACGGTGGCTAATTCCTAGGTGATGACATAGGCCTTTCTTCTAGTTATCCGTGTCCTAGGTGAAGACGGCTCTGCCGTGTTTTGATCGCCTATTTTTGCCGTTTGCTGGCTGACAATCGGTTGTATAGTTACAGGTGTTTTGTAGTGTTTCAAATTATAACAGTGAAACATCCCACGTTCCCATCTTGTTTCTGGATCTCCAATTATGTATGTTGCACCTGCAATCTTCTTGAGGATCGTGTATGGCTCTTCGTACAGTGCAAACAATTTGGCAATACATTGCACGTTGCACGCTTTGATTAGCACCAGGTCGCCTTCGTTAAATTCGGTGAGTTTGTGTTTATCATCGAATTTTGTGGCTCTTCGTCGGCCTTTCTTCCGAATGTGGTCCCGTGCTATGCATAGCTTCATCTCATATTCTTTTCTATCAGGTGCCTTTTTCCTTTTTACTCCGTTGTACTTTTCCCAGAGCCTTTTGGGTGGCAGGTTGAAGTGCAGCTCGATCGGAGTGAATCCAGTGGTATCGTGATAGACTTCGTTGATGCACTCTTTTATTATTGGAATCCAGCTGATGCAAGTATTGTGTTTCTTCTTGAGGAACGTCCGAAAGAAGCGTGAGAGTTCCAGGTTTACACGTTCGACGATGTTTCCTTGTGGATGGCGTATCGAGATAAACACGGGTTGTGTATCTTCTCTTCTTTTAATTTATTCAACCAGAGACTTGAAGTGAATCGTGTCCCATGGTCGAACTGTATTCTTTCAGGTTTCCCATATTTAGGGATGTATTCCTCGACGATTTCCTGGATTGTGACTAGTGCTGTAGCTTTCCTTAAAGGATACAGCGCTACGATTTTTCTGAATGCACCGATCGTCACTAGGATATGTTTAAATCCTCCCTTCGCTGTTGGAAGGGGTTCAAAGAAGTCAATTGATACCAATTCTTGAGGTTTGGAAGAAGTTATGTTCTGCATTACTGCATAACTGGCCTGGTTGGGTACCTTGCATCTTTGACAGGTATCGCAGGTCGCGAGGAGTTGGTGGATGTGGCGCAGCATCTTCGGGAAGCTGAATTCTTCTGCAATGATACGGTACACCTTGCTTGGTCCCACATGTCCATACATTTCGTGGAGTTCCCAAATCATCTTGCTGATTATCACGGTGGGTAAAACAGTTTTTCAGGCGTGTTTTCCTACGCGTTTCTTCAGTAGCTGTTTTTCCAGGAGATACCTCTTTTTCTGCTTATCCGGACTCTTCTCGAGCTTGTCCATGAACTGTGGGTCCTGCTTCTGGAGATGAATGAAATTTCGTAGTGCCTTGATTAACTCATCCGAAGGATTTTGAGCTAATGTCTCGGCAATTGTTATCTCAGTGTGAGATTTCCTCTGTTTTTCTTCCTCGGTGAATGGCAAGCGACTCAAGACGTCTGCTACTGTATTCTTCTTCCCTGGACAGTGCTCGATTTCTAGATCGTAGTCCTGGATCTGTAGAATCCGTCTTGCCAATCGTGCATTTGGGAAACGACTGGTTTTCAAGAAGGTTAGTGCTTTGTGATCCGTGATGATCTTGATGTGTTGTCCATGTAAATAAGTTCTGAATTCTTAGAGAGCCTAGACAATTGATAATAATTTCTTTTCTGTGGTATAGTAGCCGATTTCTGCTCCTTTTAGTGTTCGACTGGCGAACCCGATGACCTCGTTTTCACCTGCTTCGTTCCTCTGAAACAGGATGGCTCCTAAGGCGTAATCTTTGGCATCCGTTTGGAGGTAGAACTGTTTGGTGAAGTCCGGATGATGCAAGATGACATCTTCGCAGAACAGTGTTTCAACTTTTGCGAAGGCCTCTTGATGCTCTGAAGTCCAATTCCATCTCACTCCTTTCTTCATTAGTTTGAGGAGAGGTACAGTGTCTTCGGCATGTTTATTGGTGAATTTGGGATAGTAATTTACTAGTCCTAGAAATCCTCGGAGTTGTTTTATATTCTTGGGATCAGAAAACTTTTTGATTGCCTCTATTTTTTCAGGTTGAGGTTTCAATTCTTCCGTAGTGAGGATATGTCCCAAGAACGCTACTTCGTCCCTCAGAAAACTGGATTTGCTGAAGTTGATGGTCAGGTTATGTTCCTGTAATCGTTTCAGCAGAGCTTCGAGATGGTCCATGTGTTCTTCGAATGATTTGGAAACGCATAGAATGTTATCTACGAAGTTGATTATGTTGTCCCCCAGTCCACGTAAGGCGTAGTCCAATCCTCTTATGAAGCTGGCACTACTTGTCTTCAATCCAAATGGTGTTACTTTAAATTCGTAACTTTTCCCCTTCTACAGGAAGGCGGTGTATTTTCTTGAATCTGGGTGAAGTAGGATTTGCCAGAAGCTACTGACTAAATCCAAACTCGTCATCATCTTCACACCGCTTCATCCTTGGAAGAGTTCTTGAGAAGTTTGAGGACATTCTGCATCCGCGATAAGGAGTTCATTTAGCTTGCGGGCGACATGGCACAATCTGACGGATCCATCCTTCTTGGTGATCGGTACAATCGGATTGATGTACGGCTTACCAGACCTTTGGATGATATCGTAATCTAGCATCCGTTCAATTTCTTCATCGACGGTACTTCGAAGTTTCATTGGTATCGGGTAGGAGCGGTTGACGAATGGTTTTTCATCTTTTTCTTCTTCGAAGATATTGTTGCACGTCAATATATGTTCTACTTCTAGCGAAGAAAATTGAATTGTATTTATTTCATTCATGTCCGGTGAGTTCTTTTCCAGTTTCGTTGTATTCGTTGTGAACTCGCCTCGGCGCCCCTGGCTAGTGCGGGGCGCCTTAGTGACCACAACGTTTTTCAGTTTCCCGAAGCTGTTGGCTTTGGGCATCGGCTCTCTCCGGTGGGCTCCTCCCCTGGATCCGTTTCATGGGGTGCAGTCCGTTGCGGAGATCACTCATTCCCTTGCGTTTCTTCCGTCTGGATGGTATTCGCTTAGTGATAGCCTGCTTAGTTGAAATTATTATTCCGTCCTTGTTGTTGATTATTCGGTCGAGGACGGTTATTCGGAGTCGAGTGTTGGTGGGGTCGTCTTGGTGGAGGATAAGTGTTCCGAGGAGGTGTCGTTGGAGATGAGATTGCTGCTCCCGAGTGCGTCTTTTCCCTGTTTGATCCTGGTTCGTTTCTGTTGTCTATTTCCAGTTCATGTCGGGAAGGACTCTCATATTTTTCGAGTAGCTCCGTGAACGAATTTATATCCTTAATTTGCCTTCCATGGATAATAAGACTCAAAGTTTCGGAGAAATGACCGCTAGTTTGCTACTGATTTGAGCTGTGGGCAGAAGTGGTTCTAAATCTTTTGCCTCGCTGAACATTTTCGCGGCATATTCAATTGCATACAATTTGTGTTTTGACGGGTCATATTTCCCGTAATGTAAATTTAGTCCTAATTCCTGCTGAATCGCACTATTCCAATACCTGGTCTTAAATTTTTCTTCAAACTCTTTGATTGAACTTATGTTGTCTTCCTGCACCTGCCACCAATCTTGCGCCGTTCCATCTAGACTATTGTGCACAATGAAACGCAAGTCTTCTCCTTGGGCCTGAGTTGCTTTCAAATAACTTGACATTTTCTTCGAGTAAGTGAGCGGACGCTCGTTACTTCTGGCCTTGAACGTCGGTGGTTTGATGGATATTGCATTAGGTCGTAGAAAGCTGAATCCTAAACTCTCGTTTGGCCTAATTTCTGTGAAATTTTGTCTTTCTCTCTGTGGAGTACCTCTACTAACTTCGTGGTGTGACATCCTTTCTATTTGTTCCCTGAGATCCTGTATAATGTTCACTATTGGGTTGTTCGGAAAGTCATTTCGTTTTTTCCCGACAAGGGATTTAATTGTATCATATCGCACCCAATTTCACACTTAAGTCGCATAATCATTATATGTCTTGAGAGCTTATATAGCAAGGCTTGTGTGTGAAAAAGTCCAATTGATTCTACGCAGTAGTTTTTGGTTGGTGCCTTTTTAAATATGGAGAGCAAAAAGCAGCATTTTCGTCATATTTTACTTTTTTTACTATAGAAAAGGTAAAAATGATGTTCAAGCCAGAAAGAAATTAACCGATATGTATTCAGAAGATGTATTGGCAGTACGCCAGTGCCAGAACTGGTTTGCAAAATTTCGAAGATGCACCACGTTCTAGAAGGCTGACTCACTTTTTTGACAGCAAAGAGCGAACATTTTATGAGCGTGGAATCATGCTACTACCAGAAAGATGGCAAAAGATATTGTACCAGAATGGCCAATATTGTATAATATATAAAATTTTTATTCGTTGAACAAAAATTTTCTTTCATTTAAAAAAAAAGACGACGACGACATGACTTTCCGAACAACCCAACAGTTTATAGTGTTTGATTTGTAGATCCGCGATGTCTATCCTGGTACTTGCTAGATGTACCTGTTGTCTTTGTTGAGCTTCTTGGTGCTCCTGTCCTGACTTATGCATTACTGCTTGTATTAATTCTAGCAGGTTACTTTGTAGTCTTTCTTCGATGATTTTTCTCAGTTCGTAATTATCGCGTTCTAGATCCCGTATCCTATGTCTCAACTCGATAAGAGTTTTTGCGTTTATATTTGGATCTACTGGACTTTGTGCGAGGATTTCCGCAAAATCTAATTCACTCGCTAAATTCACCCCTCTTATCGGGTTTTTATTTATAGTATTTCTGGGATGGGTATCCATGTGACCATCCATGATTATGTCTTCAGAATGTGCAAATCATACAACTGGTGTTCGTCGATTTTCCTCAGTTTTTTCGAGTGCAGTACTGGCAAACAAGGTCTCGGTTTCATCGAGAGGTCTGCGAGTTTGATGCCCTGTGTCTTGGGAACTTTGTTCCTTATTTTTGGCCATATCTAAAGTTTTTACTTATTTCGATAATTAAACCTTTTTAGTTGCGCCAGCCCCACGTTGGACGCCAATTTTAACGTTTGTCTATAGTGCAATTTCGTACGCTCCTTATGAGTGTACGAAATGGGAGGTCGGTAAGTGCTCGGGGCTAGCGTCTTTAAGAATTGAGACGACACAGGTTGATAAGGTAACATAAAATAACAAATATTTATTGAATTATCAGAAATCGGTACACTTGTTCTGTGACGTGTGCCACTTATAATGGCCTGATAAAGGTCGGTATTGTAGAAAGTACTGTCAGGTAATCGTCCTATGTTCGTTCTCTATTCCTATCTCTCTCTGACCTGTCGGTGAGGTGCAAAGGATATGCCTGTGTTGATCCTGTAGCTCTAGCGGCGCTTTGCCTATCTATTGTTTATGGCACTGTGTGCGACTCAACTAATCACGGCGAGGATAATAGATTAGAACAATATGGTGACGACTGAAGTTTCTGAGGTAGATCGCCATGTTCTCCTCAGAACTTTGGCATTCTTTCTCTACGCGTCGGTCTAAGCGGAATAGCTAATGCTAATGTTCCGTAGCCTTTCGACACAATTATGATCAGAGATTTTATGAAAATACAATGCTCTATCCCAGAGGGCATAAATCAAGCTGAACTATGTTACGATTTTACGATGCGTTATCCTTACGGAATTAATTCACGCTAATGTTAATTTAACTCACTTGTCCTTACTGTTGTAATTCCCGATTTTTTATGCTTAACTCTTTCGCTGAGACCATCTAAGCTGACTGCGTTAGTGAAACAGAATCTACTATTTTGTTAATATGTAAATTTCTGAATACCCACAATATACTCATTTTTATGTTTTTTTGTTTTATATAATATGACGAAACAGTTGTTACATAACTCTTAAAAAGTGCGCACTTTCCGCGGGAGTGCACACTGCGCGGCGCGGTGCCCCGTTCAGTGGCGCTACTCCCGCGGAACGGACTGCCGTAGCGAAAGGGTTAAATTGATTTGAAGTGTCGTATTTGCCTAGTTGTAACCCTAGGTTGATTAGCGAGAAGCGCTAATCCTCTATCGGATTATTTTGAGGACTTTACGCGGACTGATTTTCGGGAGACGTTTTCCATCTATCGGCTATGTTGATACTAGCGGTGCGTCCTTCTTGTCTATTTGTAACAAGTGCGCTCTCAGTACTGGAGTACTGAGAGGTTGATCGTTTTGTCGCCTTGCAATATATATTAATGGCAGGTTTTAGAAAAATTTAATTCACCTGGCAAGAAATTGTTAACCCCCTTAAGCAGGGAGAACGAGATAATATGCAAGATGACATTAAAAATTATAAGGAATCAAGTGTATGGATAAATATAAATTAATTTATTACATTTCCAAACGAAGTGATGATTTTTCTTACAACGAGGACCTTTTTTTTCGAAAAATTCAACTCGAGACAAAGTTGCGTGCAGCAGTCACAACATTGTAGAGCCTTGGCCGTTAAATTCGTCTTACCTCGAGCGATCTTTCTAGGAGCGAACGACAGTTTGCCAGTTAAACCTAGATGTTCGACTAGTGTGTTTCTCGCGTATTCTGGGGGAAAGTACTCTTTGTTTTTAAATAAAGTTATTTTGTGAAGTGACACGATGACTGGGCGCAATATATGCGTATACAAAGATTGTCGGAAGTTGTATCCCGCGAGAGGAAACGTTTCGTTTTTCCGATTTCCTGTTAAAAATCGTGAAAAGTATGTGTGTTACTAATTAATGTAAAATGTGAAACAAAAAACGGTGGCATATTATTTAATTAACGTAAACTTCTATTCACGACCCCAAAAGTCTTCAACGCCAATGCTTGCGCAATTTATAAATAATTTATTTACGCGTTCGCTGTCATGTACAACGATAATGGAAATACGAAGGCAACCCAAATTAGTTTTTCCTTTGTTCTTCTGTTGAGCCAGTTTGGCAAACAATTAATTTTTTCAATTCTCTCTCGCGAATGAAATTGATTTTAAAAATGAATGAATCTTCATGGATTTATTATATGTACAAACATTACCACAAGAGATGCGACTTTCATGTGACCAAATATGTGGCCAGTAAAAATTGTTCAATTTTATATGATATAATTTTTTGTTAATTTCTTAATTAATTACATGTGTACGGTTTTCTTCTATTGTCATCGTGTAGGACAATAAATGGAAAGTAAGATGTGTCAATATTTCCGTTAATCACTGTAAGTTATATTGCGAGCATAATGAATTGTTTTCATTTAGTGAAGTTCGATGGAGTTATTCGAGTAAAATGTGTTCGTCAGATCAGAAAACTGTCGCATTCGTCGGGTGACATTGGGATCTATCCTATGGGCGGAGCCTAATCCAATATGGCGACGTTGGGACCACTTGTTTGTATGGTGATATATGGGTTAAATAGATAAAAATTATTAAAAAATGATTAATATTAATGAAATTTGCCGCTGGGCGCATACAAAACCTGGAAACCGGAATTTTCTTGAGGGTGAGCGTATTTTAAGGGCGAATCATATTTTAAAATGTGGAAAAAATCAGTGAACAAGTGCCGGTATGATGAGTATTACTGCGTATTGCCTTCAAACTTCTCATCTACGAGAAAAACCTCATCAGATTGACGGTGAAATAAGTGATAATGGAGTAATTAAGCGTTTTGTGTGTACTTGCAAAGCAGGACAGGGTGAAAAATGCAAACATGTTCTTGGAACATTACTCTTTTGCAGTCGGTAAGTGACTATCTCGTGTTTAACCTCTTTTACTTAACGAAATAGTGCTAATTAATCATCATCATCATCATGAATGTATCTTTCAGGTACGCTGCTGATGACCTGGAAGAATTGTCGTGCACCGACAAAGCTTGCGTTTGGAAAGATTCTTTCAAAGACACACTCGGTAGCACCTCCTGAATGTCGTAGACAGGCGCTTGGGAATCTACTTTTTTCAAACTTCTGTTCAGTACTCGTTGTTCTCTTTTTTTCCTTAAATTCAATTCTTCTTTACTTTTTCCTGGCAGATTACAAGAAGGTACTGCAGTTGTCTTGAGACGTCTGTACGCAGCTTCGTGATCTAAACATAAAAGTTTATTTTGGAGCAGAAAGTTGAGGTTAACAATTACTTGATAAAAAATAACACACTCACCTGGATAAATGTAATCATCTCTTGTGAAGATGAGTGCACACACTTTTGAACTTGATGATAATACTGTCACTTTCAATACTTTTTTCCAGGCTTCAAATTGATCTATTTTTTCTTTATTGCCAAAGAAATTAGTAATGTAAACACTACGTTTGCCAGGTTTCGGAAAACGATGAAACGGAATATCACTTTTATCAAAACGGTTATAACACTGAGGAACACAGCAGATGTGTTTGTCCGTCTTTTTTTCAATAGTTTATTATTTTCGGACATTTTTGTGATAAAAAAATAGAGAAAACTCAATAAAAACTGTTGTTTACCCCTAATATCCAGTTATACAAGTGGTCCCAACGCGTTTTATTTTTCTGCCACCAGAGGTCATATCGCCATCGAAGAGATCCCAATACTTTTATCGCTGATATTTTTCATCATTTACTGTCCTATGTTGTAAGCAGCGAACGTGTTCATAAGTATATACGGTGGTACCATAATAAGTATCACCTTCAATAATTCTGAATCTATTGTAGTTATTACAAATTTTCCAATAACAGTTACGTGGTATAAAGGAAACCATCATAAGGAAACAGTGATTTTATCGCTGGTGGAAATGCTCAGGATATATGTAGACCATCGTATCTTTTAAGATATTAGTGTACTTTAGAAGGACCAACAAAAATAAATTACAATTTCTTTCTTAGTTCCTTTATTAGATACAAATATAAACCTTTTTGAAAACTATTATTTAATATTTTTAAAACACAAAAGTTTTAGTTTTTTTAATTTTCATTTTTCAAATAATATCCAGAAAGCGCCGGTCGAGCCTTCAAAAAAATGTTGTTCCATGTCCAACAGTTGATCTCAGGATTGGCAAATCCGAAGCAAAAAAATCATATGATATCTTAAAAAGAAACGTTTTTTACGTGACAATTGATCTCCGTTACTAAAAAATCCTTAATAAACGAAAAATTTTTGGAAAGAAAATGAAAAATGCGTTGTTTTACTACTTCTTTCTTGCTAAAATTTTATATTTTCATTTTTTGGCCAAATTGTGATGAATTGGCATACAAGATATGTCAATAAACAAAACGCGCCAAGATTTATTAAAATTGGTTCAGTAGTTCCAGAGGTTAACTGTCGGCCATTTGGAAAAAAAAAATTTCGAGAAAAACTCGTTTAAAGTGACGCGTGAACAACTGCATACAACTGAGAGCGCGCGCACACTTTCAGTTATTGTATTACTGTTAGAACTCGAATTTCTTAAAAATTTTTTAGGAGGTGATTTTTAAAGGTCTATGGAGTTAAAAAATGCAAAAAAAGAAAAATCGATTACAGGCGAATATCAATGCTCTCCCCTGAACAGCCAATAACAGCATAATTTTCCAGATGCCTTGACTGGATATGCCGAAGCGGAAACGATGACCTGATGGACCTGTTAACCGATCAACTGATGGAGAAACGGATATGTTCCAGACACTTCCCCGACAAGGCGTTCGTGAGTATGGCGAAGAGGCGTTTAAATGCGCAATCTTTTCCGTATTTGCATGATATCAATAGCGTTTCGGAGCCGTTGTTAGTTCACTCGAAGAACGCAACGGTAGAACCACTGGATTCTGTTCCGGAAATTGCGAAACTGATTTGGCGAATTCACGTTGTAGTTTCCAAATTCACACCACAGATAATTCAGCCCTTCGTCCAGATGCTGCATCGAAAGTAATGAAAAATGTCGAAATACAAAAATTGCGTTCCAGATTTAGAGTCCAACATCGCGAATTGCGCAACACTAGGTTGCAAAGCTCCGCAGGAGAGTTTCTGCCAAGCCCCCAAAATTAACGCGAGTAAAATTATTGTCCGAAATTTAGAAGCACGTTAGTGGTGCTCCCTTTGTTTTTTTCGCATGCAGATGAAACTAGGTGCGAAAGTTTCATCGTGGCAAGTGGACGACAAAGAATTATCTCTAGCTATGATTCATGAGCTAAAGCCATGATTCGCATGGGCTTTAAATTACCATGAGTAAGATCAATTTGCGAATGGGTTAATGCAGTAAATATGAATACTGGAATTTCCAAATGTGTCATTAACAAATTTACAGGGGTTGTGTGGAGCATGTCCCGTTTTGAAAGGCAGTGCCTCGTACTATTCGACGAAATGTCTATCAAACGATGAATTTCGTACAATAATAAGGGTGATTTTGCAGAGGGTTTTGAAGATTTTCGGGAACATGGCAGAAGCCAAAATATATATTATATGTTCGATGTACCTCATTTGCTCAAGTCCTTCCAGAACGTTCTTTCGAAGCATGATATTCGCGTCGGTGATGATGTTATTTCATGGCGCACTTTGGAAAACTTATATTCTGTTGATTCGGCAGCATCGGTAAGATCGGTTCCGAAGCTGTCGGTGAAACATATTTATCCGGGTCCGTTTGATAAGACGTCTGTAAAACTTGCTACTCAAGTTTTTAGTAATTCAGTGTCCGCAGCGCTATTGACGTTATCTATGATGCCCGACGTCGCGAATCCTGATCAAGCATTAGCGCTTGGTCTGTTTATCAAAACATTGAACGATTTGTTCGATGTTTTGAATAGCCGCACATTATATGATGCCAATCCGATCCGGCGTCCACTAAGTAACCAGAACTTTAACGGTATCAATATGTTGAAAGCGGCGTTAGAATGGATTGCGCAATGGAAAATGGCTGATACTGGCGTAAACGAATCACCGACGTTCGAAAGCCTGCGGTTAACCATAACCGTTTTGATGCTATGGGATGATTTGCAATCCAAGAAAATCTTGTATCTTCTCACATCTCGTTTGCAGCAAGATTCACTAGAAAATTTATTTTCTGTGATCAGGCTTCCCGTATCTTATGGCAGTAATCCTATTGCTACTCAATTTCGACATAATCTCCAGCATGTGGTAAGCAATCGGTTGCTTATTCCACCGAGATCCGCGAACTGTGAAAAAGATGAAGTCGTACCTCTTGTATGTACTCCTCTGACTTCACATCGAAATTCCGATGACAGAGACTGCGATGAAGACTGCAAGATTGAAAAGCATTGTTAATCAGCTGACGCAAGCGGATCTTGCAATATCGAAGTGGACGCGATGCAGTTACCCGTTATAGATCGCGATGTAAGGTTAGAAGATAGCGCCACTTACTATTTCGCTGGTTTTTCATTACGGAAATGCCTCCGAAAATTCAATTGCGACCATTGCCTTAATACGTCTGCGGACAATCGTAGAGAAGCCATATCGCAATATCAAATCTTGCAATTTTTCAAAGCGTACCCTACAAAGGATGACAACAATCCATTGTCCTTGCAAGATTGCCGGCAATCTAACAGCAGCTACCGAAGAATATTGAAATGTTGTTTCTTTTCAATCGAAAGCGTTTTCCACATTGTATTCGCTCATTCGACGTGAGCATCATCTTTTTACCAAGCTTTTGGATTATATTATAGAAGAAACCAATCAGACGTATCCATCGTGGTTTTCTGATGATTATCGCGATCACCGAATCTTTATGCATCGGTCGCTGTTGATAACAGAGTCGCTTACAGTTTCAAGTGGCTCTCAGAAGATAGTAGACAAAAAAACGTCAACGTTCCGGTAAAAAGGCAAATACAAATAATGTAGTTTTAAAAAAGTTTCGATTTCTTTAAGTGTAAATAACTTATAATTGTACAAATGTATTTTTGTATATTAAACGAACTATGTAATCCTCTCCTGCATTCCTTTCCTGTTTAGAGACTTAACCCTTATGTCAATACCCGGGTACCCTTTTCCGTTTTCCAACTTAAAATTTTTGATCTTCCTGACAAAATATCCACAAATCCTTTCAGATCCTCGTTATTTCGTCAATTTCACATCGATTTATGTATTTAGTTTTGAAAAAAAAAAAGAAAAAAGTCAGAAATTTCAATAAATAAAGTTGAATATATGCTTGTTCAATACCCGGGGTACCGGGGTACCCACGTTTGTCAATGTATCACTCGTATTGAATTTCTAACCTAACAACTAAAAATAATAATAAAGGATGAAAAGGAATATAAAGTAAATAAATAAATATTGATATTGTTAGTTTGAAAACAATTTATAGTGATTTATATTTATAAAAATGGACTCATAATGAGTTTTTATTGAGTACACTCGTTACACTTGGTAATTGTATTTGCGTGCTCATCGCAAACAGGTTTTTGACAAGCCACACATGATTTTCGCCTTTTCCTTCGTTTTTTGAATGCACCCTTGTAACAAATATGGCATGATCCAACGACAACCTTGCGTCCAGTAGGATCTACCGCTTGTGCAGACCCAGATGCTGTTGCAGTTTTGCTTGGAAGATCGACAGGTTTACCGTAAATGCTTTCGATTGCCAGCTTTGTTGTAAAATTTCTCATAACCTGAACATTTACATAATACAAAAACAAAACTGTATAATATCAGTCTCTTCGTGGTCTGAGTTTTCCGAACCCTGCGATTGTCCTTCAGGCAACAGAATCCAATCTTCGTCGTCGCTATCCGATGCATAATCATTTTCTTCAGCAGATTCCTCTCCTAATAATTGGCTCAAATAAGCCTCCCTTTCTACAGCAGTCAATCTGTTATGGTATTGATTAGAATATTTATAATAGTACATTCATTTATAAAGGGGAAATTTCATGTAACTGGATTCATGTAACTATACCTTGCAAATTCAGCTGCTGATAATTCTTCCATTATTCTTATAACTTTGTTCACTTACTCGATCAAAAAGTTTTCAATAATCAATAACGCAAAACACCAAACACACAGTATTCCAAAATATCACTGCATTTACAAACGTCCGCGTTCAGTTAGGTCTCGTTTGAGAATGACGGTAACACTACTGAACTTCTCGCATAAACCATAGGGCATTTGCCATAATTCCCCTCCAAGACATTTCAGAATACCTTAAAAAGGGCTGCCTCAGGTAGTGGAAGCACCTAATGTGACTCAGATATCGAATAAACAAACCCAGTGACGAATTCCCGCTCATAAACGCGTTTTATTGCATGGATTTACCGTAAGGGTACCCGGGTACCCCGGCTATTGAACAACGTACAATAGTTTGGGTATTGACATAAGGGTTAAACGTGTAATATATGTATAAAACATGTATAAAAAGTATATATATATATATATATATATATATATATATATATATTGTGCCGCCACTTTTTAACGGTGACGCACAAATAAATCGCACCGCGAGAAATAATTAATGAAATACTAAATTATTGGGCGCCAGGTATAACCAGAGTTACTCCGCTGTCTCCTAAGGACACCCTGGCCAGCTCTTATGCGGTGGGGTCCTGGGTCTGGGAGACAATAAACGCAATCTGAAATCTAGGGAGGTTCACTCTCAAAAACTACAACAAACAAACAATAAAGTTTTCAAAATTAAATACGGAACCCCAATCTGGCCCGATTTATTCAACAAAATAAGAAAAAGAGATGGAACAACGGTTCCTGAACAAAAAACACAAGAGAAAGAAATGGAACAACGGTTCCTATACAAAATATACCCGCTTTACGCAGAACGGGACCGTAGATCCCCCAATGGAATTATTTAAGCTGTCGGTCTCAAACCTATTGGCAAACTAATATCTACAAATTTACAGGACCTTAATATTCTACAAAAATATACATCGTACTCCATACTACACGGAAGTACACGCTATACCCCATTCCTCACAGAATATACAAGCAAAAGGATATTATACAGAATTTAACGTTAACGAGTGCTAACGGACTCACGATACCCTTGCGCTAAGGAACTGACTCCGCGAGGCGTGGACTGTATCGGCAGTAACGCAAAACCAACATGTAACCCATAAACGATATTAAATAGCACCGACCCTCCAGAGCGCCACCGATGAGCAATCCTCGGATACAATAATGATCGGGAATGCGTAAGGCACGACACTGCGTCACGGTCTATCTCTCATTCGCGTAAATATGGTCAACTCACAAAAGCGTCACTCACCGCCCTCCTAGTCGCTCCAGATATCCCCAAGACACAATCCCTTTGATACTGGGTTCCTCACGCGGTCGCAAAACGGCACGGTAGACTATACAATACTATAAAAATCCGACAAAGCTAGAACAAAACAATACGAGACTATACAAAAGTTTATCAGACGAAAACACGTCTGTTCCTAGCCTCGGCCACACCGTGAGTGACGCTAAGAATTTCGAAAATCGGGAACCTTCCCAAGAGGCGCGCTGTAATACATCCCTTAGGCCAAACTGATTGGCGGACCTATCGACTTCGCCAGAGCGCTCGCGATCTCCAATTGTTTTCTTCGATTCCGATAAAGTAGATCCTGGCATCTTTCGTGTTTGGGATGGCTGCAGTGATATTTTCGGGAGGTGGGAATCACATCCACCTCTGTTTCCTCGATGGACGGCTCTAGGCCGTTACTGCAACTTCCGTATGCCCTCTGGATCGGGGAGACGCTCGCCGAATGTTCCGCGTAGCTGGCATCTTAGGGTGTGCTCCGGTTTGGCTGTCGCGTCGCTAGCGCGCTCCACCAGGCCCGTGGTTGGCACTCTCGGGGCCCGCAGTATTCAAATTTTGACAAGATCCTTTCGGATCCGCTTGAAAAATATAAAACACAAAAAAACATTCCCACGAGGGAAATAAATACAAATTCAACAAATAATATACAGTCCAACGCCACGAAATCCCTTCCCCACGCATAGGGCCCCACGATGTAGCCGGAAGTCGCAGAATGTTACATTTTGTAGAGTGCACAATATATATTGTGATTTGAATTTTTGGAAATCCACGCCGCAAATAACCACGCGCGCCAAGCAATTGTCCCCCGAGCGCCTCAAGCGAAACTCGCAAAATTTAGGCGTTTTTTCAAACGGATAATTTAACCCCTTAGCGTACTCGTATTTGGATGTTTAAAAGCGCGTTTTAATCGTTGAAATCTCAGCTACAACGTGGATAAAAATGAAACTTCTATTTCATCGCTTTCCTAATGAAAAATGGCGGGGAAGCTTCAGGTGCGCTTGCGAAAGCTCGAGATCTCCGTCACGGGATCATTTCCGAGAACAGTAATTTTGTGAGAATCTGCAGTATCATTAAAGATGAAATCATGCAAAAACTGGACCAGATTGGCCGGCGCGTTCGGAAGTTATGGCCATTTAAGTGTTTTCACTTCAAGGGGGTGTAACTCCCCCTAGAGTGATCCTACAGGGGTTCAATGGGGGTGTTTTTTTAATGCCGAAGAATACTCTCTCTCGTGCCCATATTAGAAATATGAATTTCCTTCCGGAACTACTAGATCTCGAATTTTTCAAAAAGTTCCAAAATGCACTTTTTCACTCCAACCCCTGCCATTCGGCCATTTTGTATCCGATCAGGATAAAACCTTAACCATTCGAACGGGAAGGAAATTTCCTAAGAAATATGTCTTTGGTTTTTCGAAATCCGTCATACTTTCACAGATATGTAAAAAAATTCAAGTGTTCTACTTCAATTGCGCATTACTGTATACAAGCGGGCGTATGGCAGCTTATTGACAAAGTAAGATTATTACGAATTGGTTCAGTGCGAGACTATACGTAATAACAGTCTCAATATCTATCAGATATTGAATTGATAATATATCAGAAATGTAATGTACGTAATAATCTTACTAAGGGAGACAAGAAACAACAGCTATCCACAGAAGTAAATGCAGTGGGAGATCAGTACGTACCTTCAACCATGGCGATTGCTTGCGAGTGCTGGCAACTAACAAAGCGCTGTAGACAAAGGGCAGCACGTGGGAGCTATTGGCTCCCTGGAACACGAATCAGAGCGCGAGTAAAAACTGTACAGTGCACACGATGTTGCTCTAAAACGTCCATGTTCATCGGTGTTGTTCTAGTAATCGGAAGATTTCTCATTATCTCCGTTATACCGTTCGCGCAGTGCAGTGCAATGTAGTATAGTGTAGTGTAATTAGTATAATTAAGTGAAATGGAGAGAAACATTACGAACTAAAAGCGCCGTGATCGCTTTGGAAAAGTGTGGCCATCAAAACGTTCGGCCAAGCGAAAAGTGGGGTTATCTCGTGCAGCAAGAATAGAAGCACGATTGAGTCGAATTGGCGGAAAATCGAACATTAGTAATGCAATACGACCTGATGTGATTGTGGGATATACATGCAATCCCTTGGTAGATCTCGATAGTGAAGAAGACACAATGCGACTACCATCGACGTCAAACGCCACGATTTTTACAGAAGATACATTCGACGATCGCGGAAACGAGTGCTCGCCTGACACGGATATTTGCAATGAACCACCCGCGCAGGTGGAAGATAATACAGAAACTGGCGTACCCAGCACGAGTGAAGCAGATGACTCTGAACAGCTGGAAGAAAATAATGAACTCGACATTGGTCGAATACAACAAGTGGATTTGGCAGGACGGCAAATAATGAATTTCGGTTACGTCTTCAATGAAATTCATCGCCAATTCGACGAACACAGCAGAACATTGGACTGTGCATTTCGCGACCTAGTATTGACTGGGACACATAGATACGGACTAAAGACTCAATTTCAATTCGAGTGTCGCATGTGCCATTTCAAGAGCAGTGTCTGGTCAGTTCCCCCGCCGACTCCGGTCTGGATGTTCACACAGCCGCTGCTGCCGGATGCATCACCGCAGGTATCGGCGGTGCGCAATTAAAGGAGGTGTTGTCGGCGATGGATGTGCAGTCTCCATCCAGCAGAACATTACAAAAGTATGCGGAAATAGTCGGCGATGGATTCGCAAAAGCCGCAGCAGAAGATATGACAGCGGCTGCGGAGGAGGAAATGAATCTTGCAGTGGCCCGAGGTGACGTCACCGAAGATGGAATCGCGATGATCCCAGTGGTCGCCGACGGGAGCTGGATGAAGCGGTCGTACAAGAGAAAGTACAATTCCCTCGCAGGTGTTGGAGCTATCGTGGACTACCATACGAGGAAGGTTTTGTTCATTGGCGTGAGAAACAAATATTGTGCGTTATGCGCGTACGCCGATGCTAAGGGCGTGGAACCCCGAAAACATACGTGTTTTAAGAACTGGGGGAGTAATAAGAGCTCTACAAGCATGGAAAATGACGCCATCGCGGAAGGATTCTGCAGCAGCATTGAAATGCACAATCTTATGTACACGGAACTCATCGCTGATGGAGACAGCAGTGTGTACAAAAAGATTCTAAATATGAATCCCTACGAAAACGTGCAAGTGAAGAAGATCGAATGCACGAATCACTTGTTTCGCAACCTGTGCAACAAAGTGAAAGAGTCCACAAAGGGAAAAAAACGCATCGGTAATTGGAGAAGCATCATCGACGGCAAAGTCATGAAATTTAGAACTGCTGTCGTGAAAGTTGTGAAATATCGCAACGAAGAAAAAACAGGAACGCAGCAAAAAAAAGTGACCTACGACGTGACATATTGAACATTCCGCATCATGTATTCGGAGATCATAAAAACTGTGCGTCCTATTTCTGCAACGGAATGCTGAAGTCCGACGAGTTGAATCAAGTCCCCGAATTGTAACGCATGGGATTATTCAACCGTTTCGAAGACATTGTAATTCAGCTGAGCCACTGCGGCCTGTCAATTCAGATAGCCTACTGCGGAATGTCACGAGCAACATGGCTGAAAGCTATAATTCTATAATATGCAAGTTCATCGGTGGCAAACGGATCAACTTCGCAAAACGTGGCTCCTACAACGCAAGATGTTCCGGGGCTGTTGTTCAGTACAACACGGGCCGAAGTTTATCAGCAGTCGCTACTGCTTTGAATAAGATTCCATCGACGACTGTACTCAACCTGGAAAATCAGCGGCGGCATGCCCAGGAGACGAAGAGACGTTGGGCAACAAAGCGTCAAAGCGCAGATGAGCCCAAGGACTGTGGACCAGAAAAAAAACGACACTGCGGAGCTGACAAGGATTATGGCCCACAAAGCTCGCGGCCAGATTTGCCAGAAGACGAATTCAAGCAGGCCAAGGAAGAGCATTACACTCGTCTTCGGGAACTGCAACAGGACCGAGCCGAGGTAGAGCGTTCGACGACCGAGCAGCACGAATGTGAACGCTGGAACGTTCTGCGAAGGAAGCTGCTGACAGCTTCTCACTTCGGAGCTGTGTGCCGACACAGACCCACGACGCTGTGCAAAGCGCTCGTGAAGACTATCTTGTACAACGAGGGAGATAGCACACCGGCAATGCTCTACAGACAGACTTCGGAAATAAAAGCCCGAAAGCAGTTCGAGGAGCAGACGGGTCTCATTGTCCACGATTGCGGATTATTTATAGATAATGATATCCGTTTTCTAGGTGCCACTCCAGATGGTCTCATTGGCGACGATGGAATCGTAGAAATCAAGTGCCCGTTCTCCATCAGAGATAAGACGCCGGATGAGGGAATCGCAGCAAATGTACCAGCCGTGGCGGGGATCTTCAACAAAGATGAAACTATTACCAGATCCAAAGGCAGCTCCACATAAGTCAACGACAGTATTGCTGCTTCGTGTTGTGGACGCCTCATGGGATCAAGGTAACTACTGTCCATGCAGACGATAAATTTTGGATAGATAACATGCTACCTCATCTAACCAAATTTTACGAGAATTGCTTACTGCCCGAAATAATTGACAGCAGGTACATCAGAAATATGGTTATTCGCGAACCCGAGTATATCGTGGAAGCTTGCAAAAGAAAGTGATTGCGTCAATGCGAACCTGTTACCTCTTCCTTTCAAGGCGGTTGAACGTCTGAAATAGTCATAACAATCTCGTACAATATTGGTTTTGAGAAGCTCGTCTGCATTGGAACTCGTAAATCTCCCGTTCTAAACAATGGTCGAGAATAGCTGATCCATCTCCCGCAAAATGACGGTAGAGATAATTTCTAGTCCGAATTCAGTACGATGGAGACTTCCTCTCACCTTCAGCATGCCAGGTGAAGAGTTGAATTTAACAGTCTCTCGTATTCATTATCGTAGATAGCAACAACTATTGAAATAATTTATTATCTGTTGTTTATTCATTAATGTTACTACTTACATTATTTTATTTAATCGATCTCGAATTCTCACGAACCCAATAATTTCCTTTGCTCCATACTACAGCTTCATGTACTTGAAACCATGTTCCGAACATAGTACAGGGGCGGCGCTTACACTCGACACACCCATTCCATCCTCCAGCGCAGCGTAAAGATGGCATGAGGTAACCCTGAACTTCAATGATGCATGGTGTTTCACGAAACTGTACTTTCTTCTGTACCCATGTTCCGATGTCTCCAGAGTACACCATGTCACTATGCTGCAGGCAATAAGGCGGCACACAGAAACATGACGACCGTTTCAAGTACGACGTCGCGTCGGTATAGAAAATGGTTCTTATCAGAACCCTCAAACCGGTTCTTTTCAGAACCACCAATATGTTTTACGTAACTGCACACTAGTTACACTCCATACCACGGTCTCCCGTTGGTATAGAAAAAGGTATATATTGTGACGTGGCACTTTGTGCACGTCACAAAAGAGAGAGGGAAAAAGGCGAAATAGGAGCTACACCGTGAGGCCCGCAAGGCAACCTAACATTTGCGTCGAGCGTGGACTGGATTTAGCGTGTAGAATGTTTATTAATTCCCTTCGGGGTCTGTATTTCGAATGTTACTAGCGGTGATCGGTCCCGTAAGGGAACCGATCGGAGAAAAATAAGAAGCAGCAACGGCCCTGACTACAGAAAAGGGGCCCGACCAGTGCGATCAGCCGCACTGACGTGACGTAGCCAGCAGGAGGAGGGCCAGCGCGACCGCAGAGCACAACTGAGCGAGGCCACCTACGCGAAAGGACGCCGCGAGAAGAGGGAAGATTCCAGCAGCATCCGAGGGTTGCAGTGGCGGCTTGGGGCCGTACATCGAGGGATAGGGTGCGGATGAGATTCCCGCACCGAGAAAAGACACTGCAATCGCTCAGAAGAGGAGAAGATGCGCGGATCTATTTTTCTAGGAGCACGTAGACAATTGAAGATCGCGGGCGAATTCGGCCGCGTAGGGGCTAGCGCACAGTTGATTGGGCCCAAGGGTAATGTTCCTCCGCGCCACTAGGGCACGTTAGCGGGCGAGCGATCGGGTAGCGTCACTTGCGGTGTAGCTAAGCTTAGGTGCGGAGTGCGTTGCCGAAAGTAGGTTTTTTTCGATAGTGCGAGTAAGAGTTACAGTGAGATAGCGAGAGTTGTAGTGAGATAGCGAGCAAGTTAGAGAAAGAAAGAGAGAGAAAGAACGAGCGGACGAGAGGATGGATCTAGGAGAGGTGGACGAGGTGTTGAGGGCGATAATGGGTGAGTGACGCTACCGAGCTTCCTAAATTTGTAGTTGAGCGAGATTTACTGGACAATAGAGTTAGCTACTGGATCTTGGATCCAGATAGCACGTGTCGCCTTCCGCTGACTTGATCGCTGAGATCAAATCGTGGCCCTTCGGTGACGATCTGGAGAGTCCGTGGTCTCGCCTCA
The DNA here is from genome assembly GCA_963971525.1 of Cephus spinipes. Taxonomy (NCBI): domain Eukaryota; kingdom Metazoa; phylum Arthropoda; class Insecta; order Hymenoptera; family Cephidae; genus Cephus; species Cephus spinipes. Next base: position 21,232,156 of record OZ020574.1, read on the forward strand.
AAATTGAGTTTCTAGTTGTGTCTTAGGTTATTCGTAGAGCATGTTTGAAATACCTGCATGTTTGAAATACCTGCATGTCAAGTAATATTCTCCAGTCCACGCTACGCGTAATCGCTTCGGACTTGCGTCGTGTATCGTACGTACCGCGCCGTGGTACGTAGTTCTCCCGGGGATATTCGTGGGGGCTAGACAGACAGGTCGGAGAGTGCGTAGGTTCGGGCTGATATTTTCAGTCGACACGTAGGGCTTCGGAGCTGATCTGGACCGCGGAAATAGTCGTAACGGGATAAGATACACGCGCGTGACGGCCAGCGAAAGGTGGATATTTCTAACGAGGGATCTACAAATTCGCTAAAAGGTCAGGGACCGTTAGGATTACCGAGCACAAAATTGTAAATATTGTAGAGCCGACGAGTAGGGCGCTAGGTCCCTCGTCAGCTGGCGTGGTAAATATTACTGTTTATATTCGTGGCGCGTGGATTATAGAAGCGAGTATTGTTGCCGGAAGGATCCGGTCTTCTAGGAAGGAATTGCCCGCCAGGAATTCCGCCGCATTTAATCCTTAAGTGATTTATAATTTGGGCTGTTAGATCTATTGCATTTTCGAAGGGACCGTTGTCCCTATTAACGTTTATTAGTTTGGAGCGGTGGTTCCACACCGCGTTTTGTTATTACGCCTTTTCATTATCTGATTTGTATCTTTTATATCTTATCTCTTTTGTTATCTTCTATTTTCTTGTGTTAAATAAATCGGACCCGTTTGTGGGTTCCGTGCTTTCAAACGAAATCTCAGCTCTGTTAGATTTCTTAAAGCCCCGTTTGTGTTGTCTGGTTGTTATTAACTTTCAGGTTTCGTTATTGTCTCCCAGACCCAGGACCCCACCGCACAAGAGCTGGCCGGGGTATCCTCTGGAGACAGCGGTGTATCTCTTGATACACCTGGCGCCCAGTAATCCATTAATTATTTCTAGCGGTGCCTTTATTTGTACGATTCGTCGTTACAATATATACTGTGACGTTAAAATCCACGTCACAAAGTCCCGAGTGAATAACTCGCGTGTTTTAAATACGGGACGCATTACCGTCCCTCGGGAGAGTCACGAAAAGTACCGGCCAAGAACTCCAGGGTCCAAGATGTTATTGGAATTACATAAATTAATTATTTTTGTTCCGTACAACTCTTTCATGCGTTCGTAACCGGCCACCACCACCATCAACGTTTTGCCGAGGGAGTAAAAGAGCAGCCACGCCTAGACAGACCATCAGTCGCAGCCTCGCTCGAAGGAAGTAGCCACCAGTCCCGCGAGGGAGCGTGGAGACGCCCTACGTCACTAGGCGCCTCCACCCCGCAGCTGACGGCCCCGGATCAAGTGGGGAGCCGAGACAGCATAGGACATCGCACTGGATCATACCGATCTCGCATTACCGCCGGTACGGACGTCCCGCGGAGGGAACGCCACCAGTACCGAAGAGGGTGGAAGGCTCTGGAAGCTGTCCAGGTGCGAGGTGTCGCTACCCTCCACCACCTATCCGTCCCGACCGGAGTCCGGAAAAGAATCAACTCCGGACGAAGTATTCAGACACCCTAGCTACGGCAACGAGTTGTGACATCCCGAAGAGTCCCGAGTCCAGCGAACAGGATTCGTCGCGAGAACTAGGATTAAGAATTTACTAGCGGAACCGTCCTCCAAAGTATAGCATTGTATCGCTACAGGGAGGCTCCGGTTATAAACGTTCTATCGTTCCGCATCCTTCTCGTAGGGTTAAGTCGTTAGAAATTATCGATGTAATAATTATCGTATGATATATCCGAATCCGGTGACATGTTTTGAAATTAGCGCGAGGACCTACAATTGGCGAGAACCTTCGACGGCGGTGATTGGCCCAGGAGGGCCCGGCGGGGGATGACGGAGCTAGCGCTGGCCCCGAGTCCCGAAGAACTCCCGAAGAAATTCATTCTCTGTTAGTTAGCCGTCTTGGCCGGTGGTTACGTCCCGAATAGTTGTATCGTACTAGTCATCATTGTATCGTTCACGGTAAGCGTCTCGTCGTCGAGAGGACGAAATCTTTTCCACCGTTGTACCTACTGTTTCACTTATATCTCGTTACTTTCCTCCCGGTTTCGGCCTAGGAGAAGATCGCGTATCGCACAGTAGGAAAAGATTCCGTGCCTACCGTTAGAACCACTTATTTATTATAATTTATCACCTATTGTATGTTCCGGCTATCGGATTACTCTTGGTGACCCTGGAGAATCTCAGAGAATTTGGGTATCACGCTTCCCGTGATAGCCGCGTAGGTTATAGAAATAAGTAACAAGGCCTATTGTTAAGAAGCCTACCTAGTTAAATAAGATATTGATGTGTTTCGCGACTAATTATTCTTTCGGCCAATATCTTTCTTCTGGTCTATCTCGTTTCGTATTTTGTTATTGTACATTAATTTATTCTGTGTGAATTTGTATTTTCTCTATTCTATATGTTCCTATTTCTTGGTAATTCCGCCACTCGATCCGATCCGTGCCGTTATTCGCCCGAATCGTGTGTTTAGCCACTGCGTCTTAGGGCGTAGGTAGTCTCGACCTTCGTACGCGTAACTTCGTATCGGCTACGGATCAATCCACGAGAGCTAACAAACAATATTGTATCTTGTCGTGTATTCACGCGTCCCTTAAGGAAGTCAGTCTCGCGTGGCATATAGATTTCGGTATCGAAATTACCATTACATTTTGTTATTTTGTTATAATTGTTAATTTACACAAGTCCCAAAATAAAGGGCCCATTGTTACTCTTGTTACTGTTTAATTGGTTGTTCTCAGTCTTTCTTCGGCATACCATCTATAAGATCCCCGCCCCTCTACTATCTCTTCGCGTTCTAGCTAGTCTGGTAAATTTCCTTCTTTCCCTCGGAATCCTCCTATGCAGTCTTGTGACACAAAGGTGTGCCTGGCGCCCAAGAGCATTTAATATTTCGGGTTTCGGGATTTCAGGGAAAAGTAAGGAGTAGCGTAATTTGTGACAGTATCGTTCCGCCTGGCGTAAAAATTAACGTCACAATACATATATACAAGGTGTCCCAAAATTACCTGACCAACGGGGTATGGCGGTGTTCGGGAGGCACCACTGATCACGAAAATGACCTTCCTTTTGTCCGGAAGGTCATAGTTTTTAAATGGGAGCAGGTCAAAGTTGACCAATCAGAACGAGGCGTCAAGAGAAACGTAGGCACCTGCGAACTCTGAGTTTTCTTCCCTCGCTTTTGTTTCTCGGTGGCTTCGAGCAGGATGGCGTCAGCCGAAGATATGCCTCATGAAGACTAGAGTAAAGGAGACCGAACGCTTATGTGGGGAGTACTAAAAACATGGACGGTGAAAGTGTAGCCAGAGATGGGTTCCGAATTTGACCACAAACATCGCTGTGAACGCTTTCGTCGGGCTTGAAGTACGTTGTAGATGATGATAGCATGAAGTATACATAGTGAAATTTAAATCGATTAACTCCTTCTGTGTGTTATCTAGTGTCAATATTTTTTATCAATTGATAAAAAAATTTGGTTGGATAAAAAAGTTTTATTTAACGGCTTATAAGTGACGGCAGGTAATATTCAAATTGTTTATTTATTTTTACTTGTTTAGATTATTTAATAACCGATTGAAGCACGCGGACTATTTTTATTAATTACATGTTGGTCAATACATTTTACGATACAACTACGAAAAAACTTTTCCTCACGACTGTGAGTACGTAGCACAAGCCAAAGGCGAGTGTTGCCGTCTCTTGATTTACGAAAAAGTTTTTCAAATAGCGTACGCTGATTTAAATTATTTTATTCACGACTGACCTATAATAGCCACTTTATGCCCTGAAAAGCGGGACTAAAGTAGCATTTTATTCTCGCATATTTGGTTTTCCCGCAAATTTACTTTATTCCCGCAAAATTTTGAATTTTTTTTTAATTTTGGAAATTTTTGAAAGTTTTGAAAAGATGAAAAATTTAAACATTTTGAAAATTTGAAAAACGTCACTTTTCAGGGAATAAAGTGGCTATTATAGCTCAGCCGTGACTAAAGCACTATATGTAACACGAGAGTAAAGTCGGTCATTCCCTCGGGTGATTTACTGAACTAAACTAAACTTTTCCCTAAACTCTCATCCGCGGGAATAATCAACGACTTTACTCCCTTGTTGCATAATGTACTATTTATATCAGGATGGGCAGGTTATGCGCCGTGCCGAACTGCCCGAGTGGTCATGACAGAGATCGAACTCGACGCAAACGTGCCGGGCTACGTCAAGCTTCTCTCTTCACCGTACCTAAGGTAAAATGATCTAAATTTTTTTGTTTTTAATCTTTTTTATAATATTATTACTTGTAATATTAACATTGAATTTTTTATGTTTACTTGCTCTGTAGCACAACATGGCAAGAATTTGGAGTCAACTGTTGGGTGTCGATCTGTCCGAGGGACGTTTAGTTTGCGAACTCCACTTTTCGAAGAAAAGTATCAAGACGGAGGATCAGATTCGTTTGGCAGATGGAACTCTCCACATAATTCCGCGCCAGAAGTGGGCACTTAAAGAAGGAGCAACACCCGTTGCAATTGCTGAAAAGGTGATATTTTTTCTTAATTATTATTTATTATGAATGGATTATTACTGCTATTACATTTGTGTTTCACTTACAGGAGAATGTTGAATGCGATCCGAGAATTCTAAATATTTATAGCAAAGAGACCCCTGTTTTCGATTCACCGATATTCAAAGCGCTGCCTGCCGTTCAAGTTCCGAATGTACAGGAAATCGTGATACCTATTTGCCGTGCTTCTGGTGCTTGTGGAACTGTACCTGCTACAGTAGCTCCAATTGCTCGTCATCTCGCGGAAATCTCCTCAAATGTCTCGAATGATATTCAGGTAATCATAGTTTTAAATTATATTTTGTTGCACACCTTCTTGTCTACCTATCTTTCTATACGCTACGTATTCAATAAAAACCGTATGGTTTAATACAAAAATCGAGAGTGCGGTTTATCGATAATCATTGGAATTTCTATAAATAGTAACATACATAATGTTTTATCAATATTCGTTACACATAAAAATATTTCCTGAATTGTATTACTTCAAAAATTTTCCATCGTTTATAAACTGTTATGTTTATAGGAACACAACGATCTTCGTGAAAAAGGTGGCAATCAACAAGATACGCTTGTCTTTGCTGACCATCTCATGGAAACGAGCGTCGAAAGTTCGTCAGCCTGTAGTCTGGTGAGATAATTTACATACAACCCATGGCGTTTTCTTCATATATTAACTTCATTTTTACCGTCAAACAATGAACATTTTCTTTATTTGCAATTTGTAAATGCGTCAATCTGTTGGTTGCAGATGGAGGGAAGTATTGAAGTCGTCGACGATGAGCCGATGCAATTTTTGATCGACCACATCTTCGCACATGTACAGGGAACCCCACTGCCGGAAATGTGGTGCTGGGTGATAAATAAAAAATCTGAAAACAGCATTGCCTTCGTAAAAATTGATCCATACTCATATGACCCAATACTGCGCTTGCTAGTGTACAACGATCTGTCTGTTACGGTAAGAAAGTTAAGCTATATGGGAGATCGGGCTGTTGGCATAATATAATCCTTTTTTGAAGGTGTGCACAGCGGACGAAAAAGTGAGCATAGAGCTCGATTCGACACTTTCGTCAATCGAATCGTTGCAGACGCTTCTCGACAACGTGGGAAGAACAGTTGTATGCAATGGTACTGGAATGCAGAATGAAAGGTATATGAATATATGTCAAAACAATTTTTTGCTCACTCGAGAGCGCTCAACTATTTTAAAGAAATTAATAAATTATGGAATATGACTCATGCTCTCCTCGCCTTTCTCTGTCTCTTGTTTCAATCGGAGTCTTGTTTTGCACAGAAGAATGTAAACGCGAATAGCTAGTCTCTCGACAAATGATTGTATTTTTCTATGTAACAGTCTGTGGATTAACAAACTAAAAATGTACTTTTAGACGAGACGAGCACTGCGCCGGGTTTTTAAAACCAGGTGAATATAGAAAGTTCGTTAATGCACCTAGGTGCAGCTCCTGTCGAAAATTTCGACGAAAAATTCAAAATCGAAAGAATCGTCGACAAACGAATTTGGAAACTCGATACGCTCAGTCGAAACACGCAGCCAACTTAAAACAGCGTGCATGTAAACGTTTACGAGCAAAGGTAATGGTCATTTCATTTCTAAAACCATTTTATACTATACATTTTAAGTCGCAACGCAACACTGATTCTCATACCAAATGTCATAGGTGCAATATGTTGCGCTCTCATCGTGACAGTTTGTATTTGCTCTCTAAAATTAGCAATAATCCGAAAGGCTTTCGTTTCTTAATGTTTATCTCAACATCGTTTTACATATTCTAACCGCAGGGCAAACTTTCTTAATCTTTATTTCAACATCTTTTACATGTTTTACGCAGAACAAACTTTTGCTGCAAGAAGTAGTTCGAGCCCATCAACAGTGTTCTGCTATTTGCGAGCAGGTACTGAATGATGCAATTAGCGAATTACCGAACGTGCAGCAGGAAGTTGTTCGTGCTTGTTTGAAAACCGCAAAAGTTCAAACAAATCAAAGGCGGTACACTTTAGACTGGGTGTACGAGTGTTTACTTATGCGGATTAAAAACAGCAAATTATACGAACACTTGCGATCCCGAAATATCCTGCCTCTCCCATGCAAAGACACCTTGAATAGATACATTCAGAAACTGGATACTTCTTATGGGTTTCAAAAACCTGTCTTCGATTGTTTGACGTTGAAGTCTTCCGGAATGGATATTCGCGAAAGAAGGGGTATCATTTATCGCAGCTACATTACTTACGCTGCTTTTAATGTTATTGTCCTTCTTGCTTGTATACTTATTGCTATTTTCCAGCCGGTTGACTGAATGTAACTTTCGAAAACATTCTTGAACTTCTGATACACTACTATTCTGAAATTAAAGAAATATTAACACATGTTGCTCAAATCGTCTAATTCGTAAAAGTGTAGAACTGAAAGTATACTTCTGCTAGTAGTTACTAACAAAAATGTAGCTGTCACTTGTTACGTCATCACCGTTTTCGTTATTGTTTCCTCCATACAATCTCCTTATTGTCACTCCTTTTCCTGTAATATGAGCTAAAAATGCGTATTTTGTTTCAACTCATATCATTGCAATATACTCGTGTAGAAAATACATAAAAATGTTACTAACAATTCAAATTATTGTAGTAAAGATTAATTTCTCGTTATTGACGATTTTATGTGGTACCAACGGAATATACAGCATGGGTAATTTTTTTCACTCTTGGTTCACTCTGTATCGATGAGATGGCTTTAAGCGAAGCGATTAGTCTCGATCGCAAGTCTATGAAGTTCCAGGGTTTCGTGTTCTTGGGAGATGACACACCGGCGCACCTGCAGAGTACTAGAGGCGATCATGCCCTAGTGTTCATGTTCCAGCCGTTTCGAGGAATCTGGATTCAAGTTTTAGGATGCTTTTTGAGCAAGGATTCGGTTACGAGCAAAATCTTACACAAGCTGATACTGAAGTGTTTGCTTCATTTAGAGCGCGCTGGATTCTATGTCGATGTTGTAACGATGGACGGAGCGCAATGGAATCGAGGCGTCTGGACAATGTTTGGCATAGAGAATGGCCACTATAGTTGCGAGCATCCGAGTGATCCGAACCGTCGACTATGGATGATGTCCGACTTTCCGCATCTCATAAAGTGTTTTCGAAACGGATTCATGAAACGCAGCATCGCATCGTTCAGGGTAAGAAATTCAGACAATGATAAAACGGAATTCGAAATCGTATTGACATGAAAAAGTGACTTGGACACGAGAAATAATTACGATTCGAAACAATCGCCGCTTCTTGAATCTATCCTAAATTTTTTTCCTCATTTCTTAATTTGTCAACGGAAATTCAAAATTGTTTCTTCTGTAATGAAATAACTGTTCGAATCTATTCTACAACTATTTTCATATACATATATTTTTTCCATTGAATCATTCCCCAACACTTTTTGATATTCCAATGTTTCTATTTCTGTCTATAACAGACTCATCACGGTACCGTCAAAAAGTCTCATTGGGAAACACTTATTACTCATGAAGGTTACACGAAGCCAAACATGAGTATTGCGTATACCTTGACACCCGCGCATTTGGAGCCGAATGGATACCAAAAAATGAACGTGCCGCTTGCTTTCGAGGTAACTTACGAAAATATATATTGCCGACAGTGTCTATTTTGATTAAATGGCATCAACATTTCTCGTACATTTGTGCTATGCATGTATATTCATTGTATTACAGTTATTCTCGGAACGAGTACGAGTAGCTATGGAGTTCTTCATGGATGATCCAAAATGTTCAGGGCTGAAAGATGCTGCACCGACGATCTATCTAATTCGAGTGGTCGATAACGTTATCCGAGCGATGATGTCCCGTAAATCGTCAGATGCGTTACGTCCGACTAATACATGTATGCAGAAAAAGGTATGATGCATCACAATTCTATCATTGAACTACCAAAAAATTAATTAAATCGACTATTATCAATTCCAATCAAACATATGAAAAAATGTATTATATATTAAATGAAATACATTGACGAAACAATTTTGGCAACAAAAATTTGATTGCGGCTTTTGTAGATCAATTTTTTTTTCGTAATTGTTAAGAACATCATGATTTCATATGCACAATTAATGTTCTTAGTGCTTAATGATCATTTCTTTTTGTAAGTTCCGTGGACCACCCTGTATAAATGTTATAGTACAGGCGATCCACGAATTCCTTAATTACTTGGAAGACTGGCAGAATGACGCGAAAGCGCAAGGGTATCCTTTTCCGATATCGGCGAGTACAGTCAGTGGCTTTAAAGTAACACTAGGAAGCACTTTGGAACTACTGGAATTTCTCCACAACGACTTCCAGTTCGACTACCTAATGACCGCACGTCTTAATCAGGATGCACTCGAGGTAAGCAATTTGCATGTATATTGAAACAATAACTGTCATTAAGAAATATTGAAACTTTTGTATGCTTGTTATTTTATTTTACAGAGATTTTTCGGCATGATGCGCAATGCGTGCGGCAGTAATGATCACCCGGAACCGGTGCTCTTTGCCCAGGTATTTCGGCTGATGTGCTCCTATTCGCTAATAAAGCCACCAAAAGGCTCTAATGTATCCGGAGCTGAGTTGCTGCAAACACTCATTGGGACGAAGGAATCATTAGCTGCTTGTCAAAATCGAAAAAAAGAACTGTTTAACAATCTAGACACCGTGATCGAACATGGACAATTTGAAATAATTGGAAATAACTCTACCGCAGCTATCGCGGAGAGAGATCACTATTACTTCGAAACGTGCTCGAAATCTAGCCGTGATCATCTCGATACTCACGACTACGATGTAGTAAATACAAGTGAAGAAGTTTTGACATACATAGCCGGTTACATCGCCCGAAAAGGCATTCGATTAACGCGTTGCTTGGAGTGCAGAAATCGTTTGAAATCCGAGGACAGTTGCGATCGTGATCGAGTAATTGATCTAATGAACCGCTTCGGCGGATTATTGTATCCGAGCGAAGAATTGTTCCAACTAACGAGAACACTGGAGGCAGCAGTGCTCGATGTTGTTGGAACACTCACTGTCAAGGAAAACACTCTTTTTCAAATCGTAGAACGTGTGGGGCAAATGGAACAATTGACTTTGGTGGGGTGTGAGAAACACGAAAAGGAATTAACTAAAGACATCGTGACATTTTATTTAATTATGAGAGCTAACTTCATTGCTAAATCCGTGAATAAGAATTACGATGCGCGAAAAGTAAAGACCCAAATGAATAGGAAAAAGGCGAAATTGTAAATAGCAAATTTATTAGCTATTTATTATCTTTTATGTTACATACTGGTAGTACAACGTACCTTAGATCTGCACTTGTCACTTCACCTCTCACGCACGTGTCTCGCGAAACTAGACGTAGGGACGACGACCTTATTGTACCTATCCATCGTACTGAGTGTTATAGACACGCTATTCGCGTTAGTGGAGCTCTCTTCTGGAACTCCTTGCCAACCACTGTCAGAGATGCTCCCTCTAAATCCACGTTTCGCGCACGACTGCGTGACTATTTAATTGAGGACCAATAATTCTGTTATACTCAGTGCAACTAAAATTAAGTTGTATAGTAATACTTTATATAGGAATACCTTATATATATATATATATATATATATATATATATATATATATATATTTTTGTCAATGGGATACTTTGGAGTCTTTTTCTTCAACGAACACGCTTATTCGAGGTCTTTTGGCTATTTTGGGGTCGGACCTCAAAGTTTTTCCAGCGTAATGGCTGTTTTGAGGCCCATAAAGGTGACTCTCACACCGAATTTGTTTATAATTTTTTAATTGTTTATAAAATTTTTTATGATGTTAGGTTAGGTTAGGTTTCGCTAGGTTAGTTTAGCAAAGAATTCCACTGCTGTCACACCCCAAAAGTTTAGTTTTTTTTTTTAAAAAAAAACATTAGCTTGCAGTTTTGACCCCTTAATGCTTCGGGTCCCGAAAGTATCCCGTGGGCAAGTTTATATATATATATATATATATATATTATAACGGGGTGCCCGGCTCGTCCCCGCTATAATTAATTTTTATCCATAGAGCTGCCAGGGAGCGCTAGAGGGCTAGGCATTTCCGAAAAACTAGGAGTTCTGATCGGGATTCGAACCCGACACTTTCGGACTGCCAAGTCGAGCACTTACCACTGTGCCACTGAACCCACTGTCCGACCTGATAAGTCCTATTTATTTATTTTTCGGTCATTCCTAGGTGGTATCCCCTCCAGCTCTGTAAATCACGTTACTATATACATATATATATATATACAGGGTGTCCCAGAACTACCTGACCAACGGGGTATAGCGGTGTTCGGGAGGCACCACTAATCACGAAAATGACCTTCCTTTTGTCCGGAAGTTCATAGTTTTTAAATGGGAGCAGGTCAAAGTTGACCAATCGGAGGAAGGCGTCGAGAGAAACGTAGGCACCTGCGAACTCTGAGTTTTCTTCCCTCGCTTTTGTTTCTCGGTACTTCGGGCAGGATGACGTCAGCCGAAGACATACATATTGGAAACAAGAAACAAGCTACCGAGAAACAAAAGCGAGCGAAGAAAACTCAGAGTTCGTAGGTGCCTACATTTCTCTTGACGCCTCCCTCTGATTGGTCATCTTTGACCTGCTCCCATTTAAAAACTATGACCTTCCGGACAAAAGGAAGGTCATTTTCGTGATCAGTGGTGCCTCCCGAACACCGCTATACCCCGTTGGTCAGGTAGTTCTGGGACACCCTGTATACATATTGTAACACGAAGGTTACAATAAACCCCCTCCGCTTCCCTGGCTCGAGGTCCCACAGGCCTTGAGATGCGCGTTAATATAATGATTGATAAGTATTGCGTACTGTATAGTGTATTTCTGTAGTGTTTTAGGGTTACGACATTTAGAGATAAGACCCCCCCCCCCCCCCTCCACCCTTCCCTCCCTACCACCACTCCTGTAGGACACTGGCTCGAGGACCATCGTCGAGGACCAACAGCATCCACCATCACCGAGAACACCATCGTGGACCAGCTCTGAAGGCACAGCATCCCTGGAAGGAGCAAGAGAGTGGCTACGCTGCCGAGGCAACGGAAGGCAGGGATGGCATTGGCAGGAGGAACCAGCTAATCGAGTCGCCCGTGGGATGGATCCCCAGCCACCACCATCACCACCAATATGCAGCCCCGGTGCAGTCCCGTCACACGGGCAGGAAAACATCCCGTGTGACAGCGGCGGAGCCCTCTCCCTCCGAGACCGCGGACGTGCCCGGGAGGATTTTGACAGGCCCTGGAGGCCGCCATGTTTACCGGCGCGCGCAGCCAGCCCGCGCGCCGGCGACGCCAGCACCGTGTTGCCGCCACGAGGCCCTGGACGGCCCGACGGCGCTGCCAGCTTCAAACGGACCAATGCCCTGCCATGCCGGAACTGCCGACCAATGCCAGAGCACGTAGCCCTCTCAGCTGAGCAGCCCCAGCCAATCATCGAGGCCCTGGAGGCCCACGAGGACAGAAACCTCCGGAAATCTCTTCACTTCGAGCCAGACCGTGGACGTATTTAGCACGTGCGAATTTATAGCGTGAAGTGCGAAAGTTGCGAATTGAAGAGTGAGTGAGGGTGTATTAGTGCCTTTGGATTATATCGAGCGCGTGGATTGCTTGAGTGAGTACACCAGAGTGATTGCGCTTTCCTAGATACCCTTCCTTCCCTACCCGCCCTCAGTATTTGCTCATTAGATTTTGTAGGTCCCTTCCGGACACCGTTGGCCGTCCCCACGTGGGCCGGCATTTCAGTAGTATTTAGTATATTTCCGACGGGCCTTCTGCCCCCACCCTCGAGGCCCGTGGTATATTGCGTGCGCCCTAGATTTAGCATCCCTGCGTTCCCTTTAAAACCCTCCGTGCCCTTCCTTTTCCACCACCTGCCCCCTTCGTATTCCATAACCGAGGTAATTTATAAAGTAGCCATTTTGCGTTCGGGAACCTTCCTCCCTGAGATCCCCTCACCTCTCCCGCCGCTAGCCCAAGTAGTCCCAACTAGTAAACAAACGAGGACCTTGCGAGGTCACTCGTCGGTGCTACACCGTTATTGTAGCTGGCGCCCAAAACCATCCGAGTCCGAGTCCCCAGCTGATCGCCCTCCCCTGCCCCGCCTGCCCCCTCCATCCTCGCCCCCTAGCCCCCTGCGTGCTCCTGCGTGAGCCCCGCTTAGTATTAGTCCGATTATATTTTCCTTTCTTTTGTTTCCTTTCTTGTACAGATTTTTATATTTATTTCCGAATTATATTCCTTTCTATTCTACCCCGTGTCCCAATTTCTTTTTGCCTTCCCCTTCCCCCCGTGTATTGCGATAGCTAATTCGAGAAGACCCTGGGCGGTAATAATCCGTCCAGCACGTCACAAATTTTGGCGCCCAACGTGGGGCCCGATAAATATCAGAAGCCGAGTTACCCTCCTTCTGAGGTTCTTTTTTTTTAAGTGCTCACCTCGGTACCCCCCTCCCCTTACCCGTATCACCGTATAATCATGGATCCTGTCACCCCCGCCCCCGAAGGGACACCCCCTACTACTACTACCACCCCCCCAATAGCAGCCCCCAGTTTTGCCCCTCCTGACCTCCCCTTCATGGCCGCCCCTCTGACCGCCATTCCCCCCCCCCCCGAGGAAATACGGAGATTAGAGAGGATCAGCACGGACTTACGTGCCCTCTCGAATTTCACAGATATAATCCAACTCTGTGACTTTGCCGGATTGAAAGTGACCGGTACCCCGCAGGATATCCTTAGCCGGTTCTGGCGATACGAGGTCCGGCGATTATGTCCCCACGTGCCCGTCGCTTGGAATCCGGAGGAGAACGAGCGCGGACACGCCAACCCCTTTACCTTTACAGGCGCGATGGCAGACCCTAGTATGGACGAGTCCAGGCGTACGAATCCCCCCCTTGTAGGAGATCAGGAATCCCCCGAGCGTCCCCCTCCCCCTACTAGATCGGTTTCCTCCCCTAGACCGCGTGTTCCTTTGGCCACCGGACAATCAGTGGGTCCATATCGGGACCCCATTAGTTTCAACGAGACAGATGACCTATTGTTGCATGAGGAAGCCCCTCGACCTACCACCCGCCCCTCTTCCCAAGTCCCTCCGGCCCCCGTAGTCACCTTCGCTCCTCCCCCCGTCGAGGTGTCCTCGCGGGGACATCAACCCCCATCAAGACCCCTCCCTCCCCGGGTCCCCCTCCTCCCAGACCTCCCACCCTTCCCCGCCGAGCCCGAGTGGGCTCCTCAAACCACCTACGAGCTACCCCCGCGTGTTACCCCGCAAGGGAATAGCACACGGATCCGCCCTCCGACCCAGATTCCCCCTCACCCCCTCTCCACGTCGCGACCCCCCCCGGAGACCACCGAGCAGGCCGATACTTCGTGGAACCGGGATACGAGAGTCCTGGACCACATCAGGCGTTTCGGGCCGAAATTCGCGGGACGCCGTGAGGACGATGGGGAGGACTTCCTCCTCCGCCTCCACGAGTATTGTTCTAGCCGCGGTTTCTCCGAAAACGAATTGCTGAACACCCTCCCTGAAACCCTTACCCATGAAGCCCTCACCTGGTATCGCGTGGACCACGAGTATTTGCAGTCCTACGATAGCTTCATCCGCCACTTCCGGATCAGGTTCGGGAGCAACAACCTGCAGGAAAGACTGCGTCGCGAAGTAGAAAAGAGGACGCAAGCCCCAGACGAACCCACCGGCGAGTACCTAACAAAGATGCGGCTGTATTTCCATTACATGACCCCTCCCCCCCCCCCTTTGGAAGCCCAGCTAGATATTTGCTATAATAATCTGCACCCGACCATATCAGTTCACTTCTTTCGTGATAGCATCGCCGATTACTACGAGTTTCAGGTGATCTGCTCGAAGATCGAGCGGCGACGCGACCGGAACGCCGAATATCAACCGCCCCCCCCCCCGCGGCCCACTCTGCCCTCCCCTCCGCTGCATACCACTACCCAACAACGACCAAAAAGGGAAAAACAGCAGCCATAGGAGCCCCCTTCTCCGAGCCCTCCCCCCGATCCATAGAAAACCCTGCGGAAGTAGCCGGACTGGAGCCCCCCACCTCCTACGCTCGAGTAGCCCGAACTCCCCCGCGGCCAACCTCCCCTCGTACTCCAACCCCTCCCAAGGCAATCCCCGACCTTATGTCAAGGCCCGTCGCGGCACCCCCCCGTAGCCTGTCCACCACGGTCCGTTGCTACAATTGTAGGCAAGCCGGACACGTGTACAGAGAGTGTTCCCAACCCCTAGGCTTTTTCTGCCGGATTTGCGGCCTGGGAGGGTGCGACACGAATTCGTGTTCGCGCTGCCGCCGGGCCCGCTCGGGAAACGCAGCGGTGGAGGGAGCACGCGCGAGCTCCCCTCCACGGCAGTAAATACGGGGCTAAAGAACCCCGCGGAGAGTCGCGCGATAGAATCCGACCCCGAGGACCCAAACAGTAGTAAAAACCCTCCGAGCCCTAAAGATCCGATCCGTAGCCAACCCCCTTCATCCCCTGATATCCTCCCATGTGTTGAAGATGCATTCCCCGCGGACCAGCAACCCCCCCCGGAGGTAGATTCAGTGAATTCCCAAATAAAAGACCCTCGATACCACTTTGTCATTGACCT
The DNA here is from genome assembly GCA_963971525.1 of Cephus spinipes. Lineage (NCBI taxonomy): Eukaryota > Metazoa > Arthropoda > Insecta > Hymenoptera > Cephidae > Cephus > Cephus spinipes. The sequence goes on from OZ020574.1 coordinate 21,247,486, forward strand.
CTTGGGAAGACGGTACGGAGCATTGATAGACTCCGGTTCCACCCGCACATACTTTGGAGACGAACTAGCGGAGGAACTAGGAGGAGAAGCCCGGAAGGCCACTGGAGGAGTCCAGGTGGCCAACGGAGTAATAATTCCAGTTATAGGAGAAATTCCCACCCAGTTCGAGGTCAATGGCCAGGTGAAAACCCTCCACGTCCGCGTTGCCCTTTTGAACTACCCCGTGATCCTAGGAATCGATTTCTGCGAATTGTTTAAACTGAAAATTGATTACGCCACTAGGACATGGACGACCCCCGGAGCCCCCCCTCGAACATTTCCCTCCCATGGGCCAACATCCCTAGCCATCCCCGCATACCCAGAATTCGCCGGATTGGTCGACCCTACCCCCTCCGCGGAAGAAAAATTGAAATTTCTATTAGACCGCTTGGTGACAGTGAACACAAGCGGAATCCTTAGCGCCACCTCCCTAGTGCAGCATTCAATAGACATCCAGGACCACCCTCCCATCCGCCAGCGCCCCCGAACCATCTCCCCCTATCTCCTCCAAGTGGCCCAAAATGAAGTAGATAAAATGATGAAGGAAGGCATTATTGAAAGGTCCGACAGCCCGTGGTTGAGTAACCCCGTAATAGTCCCGAAGTCCAACGGGAAATATCGTTTTTGTGTAGATTTTCGAGATGTAAATAAAGTAACTCGCAAAGACGCGTACCCCCTCCCTAACCTTGATCGTATTTTGGATGGCCTTCGCCGCGCCCGTTATATTTCCAAATTGGATCTTAGTCAGGCCTATTTCCAAATCCGCGTAGACCCCGCGAGCCGTCCCATCACCGCGTTTGCAGTCCCCGGACGAGGCCTATGGCAGTTCGTACGGATGCCCTTCGGGCTGACCAACGCCCCCGCCACTTTCCAACGTTTAATGGATAGACTGATCAGGCCCGAATGGGAGCCCCATGTATTCGCGTACCTTGATGACGTGATCATAGCCACCGAGACCGAAGAAGACCATTTTAAATACCTCGAGTTGACCCTACAAGCCCTATCCGACGCCGGGTTAGAAATAAACCGCGAAAAGAGCGAGTTCTTCTGCCCGGAGATGCAATATCTTGGATACCTTGTCACCCGCGATGGATTGAAGACCGACCCCGATAAAATAGCCCCCGTCGTGAACTATCCCCCTCCCACCAATTTGAAGCAACTTAGAAGATTTTTAGGCATGATCGGGTGGTATGCCCGATTCATGGGAGATATCTCCAAACTAAAGGTCCCCCTCGTGCACCTCCTGGAGAAGGAAACCAAGTGGCACTGGGGACCTGAACAACAGGAAGCTTTCGAGGCCCTACGACAAGCCCTTACCCGAACCCCCGTCCTTGCACGTCCCGATTTCACCAAACCCTTTACCATCCACACGGACGCCAGCGATGTCGCTATCGGCGCCGTGCTCACCCAGGAAGTAGATAACGAGGACCACCCCATAGTGTATTGCAGCCGTGTACTGTCGAGGGCCGAGAAAAAGTATAGCGTAACCGAGAAGGAGTGCCTCGCGGTGCTATGGGCCGCGAAGAAACTCCGACCATATATCGAGGGCACTTCCTTCCGTGTTATCACCGACCACAGCAGCTTGCGCTGGCTGCGAAATTTGAGAGACCCTACGGGAAGATTAGCGAGATGGGCCCTAACAATGCAAGACCTTGATATGGAAATCGTCCATAGAAAAGGAGCCCTTAATGTAGTCCCCGATGCCCTGTCAAGAATGTTCGAGGGAACCCTTGAAGCCCTCGCGACCCTTGGAGACTCTGTGGACCCATGGTACGGGGACCAGATGAAGAACGTTCGTGAATTCCCTTTTAAATACCCCGATTGGAAGATCGAGGACGACCAACTCTACCACCACCGACCCCATCCCATTATAGAACCAGCCCTGAAGGACCTAGATGCGTGGAAACTTGTCCTCCCGCGTGAAGCCCGTTTAAAAGCCCTCCAAAATGCCCATGATTCCCCCCAGGCCGGCCACTTAGGAGTTGATAAGACTTACCAGCGCGTACTGCAAGACTTTTCGTGGCCCGGCCTTTTCCAGGACGTTGCGCGGTTCGTTAAGCGGTGCCAGGTGTGTCAGCTCAATAAGGTGCATCAGGGAGCTTCCCCTGGATTAATGCGCGAGCGGACAACCGAGGGCCCGTGGACCGTCGTAGCAGTAGATGTCATGGGACCCTTCCCCCCTAGCAAGGCCCATAACAAATATATTGTAGTTTTCCAGGATTTGTTTACGAAATATGTGGAGGCCAAAGCCCTTCGCACCGCCACAGGACCCACCATTGTTAATGCCCTGGAGACCCTTATTATTAATCGATGGGGATGCCCGCGGTTCCTCCTTACAGATAATGGCACGGAGTTTGTTAATAAACACGTGACCACCCAGTTAAGCCAGTACGGCATCCGCCAGACCACCATCCCTCCTTACCATGCCCAAGCGAACCCCGTAGAACGAGTGAACCGAACCCTGAAGACCATGATCGTATCCTACGTCGGTGAAGACCACCAGAACTGGGATATTCACCTCCCCGAATTATGTTTTGCCCTTAATACCTCCGTGCAGGCTTCTACCCATATGACCCCCGCGTTCCTGAATTTTGGAAGGAATCCGAGGCCCGCAAAGAGTATCCGAGACCGAGTTCCCACCCCCGCGGTCCTCGAGAAAACGGACCCTGCAGTCTGGGCCGATAGAATGAAACGCCTTCCCCTTATCCACGATTGGGTAACGAAAAACGTATCCGAGGCCTCAAAAAGGCAAGCCCGCTACTATAATCGAGGGAAAACTGACCGCGAGTACCAAGTTGGAGACCTGGTCCTCCGGAAGAATCGAGTTCTTTCGTCCGCTTCCCAAAACTTCGCCGCGAAACTGTCCCCGAAATATCGAGGTCCTTACACCATCACTAAAAAGATTTCCCCCGTGGTCTACGAGATCCACGTCCCATTAAAGAAAAAGTGGCCTAAAGTCCATGTGAAGGACCTGAAGCCCTACATATCCCCAATGGCAATTCCCGAGGACCCAATTCTCATGAAAGCCCCAGACTCCGAAACTGAAGACACCGTTATGCCGGAATCGTCCCCTACGCCGCTGCCTCCCAGAGACGAGGAACCTGAAAATCCTGATGCACCTGAATCCCTATCCAGCCCTCCCACTCCCGCTGCACGAGCGCCAGGGAAAAGGCCGAGAGGACGCCCGCGCGGCAGCAAAACCTCCCGTGGCCCCCTAAGAAATGAAGCCCCCCCACAAGAGCGATATGCCCTCAGAACTAGAAGCCGCAATATACCACACGAGCGGCCTTAATTGAATACGTCGATCGAACCATTAGTTCCTCAGAGTAGATAGTGTAGTTAGTTATTGATTTCCATCCTCAAGTAGTATCCTGTTGAGAGGAAAAGAGAGCCCCTACTAAGTGAAGCCCCGAATTTATAGCTAGGAGATGCCCGGACCAAGGCGAGTGGGCCGCGGCGCGCCCAGGACCAGGGAGGCCCGTTGGTCCCAAATAGGGTATCTGCCGGGACCACCCGAGCCACCGAAAATAGGGACACGGACTCCACCACGAGCAGAGAGCTCGGACGAGGACACAACCTCGGGGAGTGAGGGCTACCTCTCCCCGACGCCCCCCTCACCACCGTCCCCTCCTCCGAGGTCCTCGCCCGGTCGGGTATCTTTGGTGGGACTATCCAGGAGGCCGCCACGGAGAGCCCCCGAGGTCGCCGCGCTGCACACCGCCAGGACGCCCCCGTTCCCTCCACGGGCTTCGTCCCCGAGGGCCCTGATGGCCCGGAGGGTAAGCCCTCCCCACTCCCCCCCTCCCACACTGCCACCCCTCATGGCACTCCAGGTCTCACCCCCACGACCTCCCCTTCCCCCCCCCCCCCCCGTGAGAGCCCCAGCCACCGCCAACGAGGACACCGGATCCCAGGAGTCGGTCGTCAGGTTCCGGTGTTGGACGTGCGGAGGGCCAAACCACCCGGCCGCTCGGTGCCCGCGCCGATGGCTCTAAACCTGGCACAGGCAGGAGAGCCCAACTGACGACCCAGCGACGCCCCCGGAACTAGCCCACGACGTAGGGAGGGACTGACGTCCCAAAGGCCCTGTTTTCTTTCTGCTGTTCTCCTTATTTTTCTTTTTTTTTTTTCTCTCTTCACCTATCTCTCTCTCCTCACTGTTGGAGGAATAAGACGCCATAAGTGGCGATGTTTTGTTTTGTTTAGAGAGGAAATAAACCTTTTTTTTTCTAGTCAAGTATACGAGTGAGTTCACCACTAGACAACACCCATTCCCTCGCCCCCCCCTTCACCAGCCCTGCCAGTCCCATCATCCTTGTCAGTGTCCTTCTTCCCTCCATCCCTCCCCTGTGTGAATGACCGCTCAAGCGCCACATTTGAGTGGTGCTTTCGTCTAAGCGGGGGGGAGTTTGTAACACGAAGGTTACAATAAACCCCCTCCGCTTCCCTGGCTCGAGGTCCCACAGGCCTTGAGATGCGCGTTAATATAATGATTGATAAGTATTGCGTACTGTATAGTGTATTTCTGTAGTGTTTTAGGGTTACGACATTTAGAGATAAGACCCCCCCCCCCCTCCACCCTTCCCTCCCTACCACCACTCCTGTAGGACACTGGCTCGAGGACCATCGTCGAGGACCAACAGCATCCACCATCACCGAGAACACCATCGTGGACCAGCTCTGAAGGCACAGCATCCCTGGAAGGAGCAAGAGAGTGGCTACGCTGCCGAGGCAACGGAAGGCAGGGATGGCATTGGCAGGAGGAACCAGCTAATCGAGTCGCCCGTGGGATGGATCCCCAGCCACCACCATCACCACCAATATGCAGCCCCGGTGCAGTCCCGTCACACGGGCAGGAAAACATCCCGTGTGACAGCGGCGGAGCCCTCTCCCTCCGAGACCGCGGACGTGCCCGGGAGGATTTTGACAGGCCCTGGAGGCCGCCATGTTTACCGGCGCGCGCAGCCAGCCCGCGCGCCGGCGACGCCAGCACCGTGTTGCCGCCACGAGGCCCTGGACGGCCCGACGGCGCTGCCAGCTTCAAACGGACCAATGCCCTGCCATGCCGGAACTGCCGACCAATGCCAGAGCACGTAGCCCTCTCAGCTGAGCAGCCCCAGCCAATCATCGAGGCCCTGGAGGCCCACGAGGACAGAAACCTCCGGAAATCTCTTCACTTCGAGCCAGACCGTGGACGTATTTAGCACGTGCGAATTTATAGCGTGAAGTGCGAAAGTTGCGAATTGAAGAGTGAGTGAGGGTGTATTAGTGCCTTTGGATTATATCGAGCGCGTGGATTGCTTGAGTGAGTACACCAGAGTGATTGCGCTTTCCTAGATACCCTTCCTTCCCTACCCGCCCTCAGTATTTGCTCATTAGATTTTGTAGGTCCCTTCCGGACACCGTTGGCCGTCCCCACGTGGGCCGGCATTTCAGTAGTATTTAGTATATTTCCGACGGGCCTTCTGCCCCCACCCTCGAGGCCCGTGGTATATTGCGTGCGCCCTAGATTTAGCATCCCTGCGTTCCCTTTAAAACCCTCCGTGCCCTTCCTTTTCCACCACCTGCCCCCTTCGTATTCCATAACCGAGGTAATTTATAAAGTAGCCATTTTGCGTTCGGGAACCTTCCTCCCTGAGATCCCCTCACCTCTCCCGCCGCTAGCCCAAGTAGTCCCAACTAGTAAACAAACGAGGACCTTGCGAGGTCACTCGTCGGTGCTACACCGTTATTGTAGCTGGCGCCCAAAACCATCCGAGTCCGAGTCCCCAGCTGATCGCCCTCCCCTGCCCCGCCTGCCCCCTCCATCCTCGCCCCCTAGCCCCCTGCGTGCTCCTGCGTGAGCCCCGCTTAGTATTAGTCCGATTATATTTTCCTTTCTTTTGTTTCCTTTCTTGTACAGATTTTTATATTTATTTCCGAATTATATTCCTTTCTATTCTACCCCGTGTCCCCCTTTCTTTTTGCCTTCCCCTTCCCCCCGTGTATTGCGATAGCTAATTCGAGAAGACCCTGGGCGGTAATAATCCGTCCAGCACGTCACAATATATATATATATTTAGTGATACCTTACTGTAACTAGCATTAAGTTATATAGTATTCTATTTGTTTACCCTAGTTTCATCATTGTGTTCATTACTGTTACCTACTCAGTAGGGTATATAGTATTTGTATATTTACCGAATGTATGCTACACTACTTATAGTTGTTTCTTTTCTACTATTATTATTCACTAATTACTTTTTTCTTTTTGTCTTATATATTTACTTACGTGGAGATTTATGTTACTGTCTGTTACTAAATTGAGTATGACTCATTTATACCTATTACTTACTCTCTAGAAGGTTACTGTATGATGCCATGGTCTACAGGATCTAAGCCCTGATAAAAAAAATTGAATTCTCTCTCTCTCTCTCTCTCTCTCTCTCTCTCTCTCTCTCTCTCTCTCTCTCTCTCTCTCTCTCTCTCTCTCTCTCTCTCTCTCTCTCTCTCTCTCTCATCCCGACTAACGCGACGACGGCGCCACCATGGTATGTAATTGGACCTAACTATCTGACGTTTTGTGCGCCATATCCACAGTATTGCGTTCGGTCTCCTTTACTCTAGTCTTCATGATATGCCTATTGGAAACAAGAAACAAGCTACCGAGAAACAAAAGCGAGCGAAGATAACTCAGAGTTCGTAGGTGCCTACGTTTCTCTTGAAGCCTCGTTCTGATTGGTCAACTTTGACCTGCTCCCATTTAAAAACTATGACCTTCCGGACAAAAGGAAGGTCATTTTCGTGATCTGTGGTGCCTCCCGAACACCGTCATACCCCGTTGGTCAGGTAATTTTGGGACACCCTATATATATATATAAATGTGTCCACGGGATACTTTGGGGGCCTAAAAGATTAAGGGGTCAAAACTGCAAGCTATTAAAAAAAAAAAAAAAACTAATACCTTGGTGTGTGACAGCATTGGAATTCTTAGCTAACCTAACCTAACGATATAAACAATTTTATTAACAATAAAAAAATATAAACAAATTCGGTGTGAGAGTCCGCTTTATGGTCCTCAAAATAGCCACTTATCCTGAAAATAGCCACGTCGTAAAATAAAGTCGTATCCCTTACAAGGAGAAGTCGCACCGTTTGAAATTTTGTTTGGATTGATACTCCTCACAGTTATAGGTCATCTCTAAACGAGTAACGTGTTAAAATAATGGGACCCGGTTTTCAGTCATCTTGAGAAAAAAAAAAGGCTTTAAAGAAATCTATGTACGGTATATCGATCCTGACGTTAACATCTTTCCGGGGACGAAATGGCTCAAATAATAACGTACTCGACTGATACCTACGTAGAAAGCGCGGGTTCGATTCTCGATGCTTGATAATATACTGTTTCCTTTTTTTTACATTTAAATTTTTCTTTATTGCAACTGAATATTAAATTTATTCAAATTAAACGAAAATCATTAAAAAAATATTTTTATATATTCTTTTTCGCCTGAACATTCATATTTTCAAATTACCGCTATTAGAAGAAAGGTCCTTGAATAACGACAATCATATATTTGAATAGTGCTCCTTATTTTTGGAAGGCTGAGGAGCGGGTTACTCTAACAACGCACTAGAAGCGCTTTATTAAAAAAAAAAAAGACTTATCAGATGACCCTGACATTTTATAAACAAACGTTGGATGAACACAAATTTCTAAAAATACGTTTTTAATGAAGATTTTCGTTTGATTTGAATAAATTTAATATTCAGTTGCAATAAAGAACAATTTAAATGTTAAAAAAAAAAACTAAAACGGTGTATTACACTAAACGTCGAGAGGAATCGAACCCGTGGCCTTCTACATACCACTTGAGTACGCTACCACTTTAGCCATCTGGCTACCCGAAAGATTTTAACGTCAGAATCGATATAAGGTGCATGGATTTCTTTAAAGCTTTTTTTTCTTGAGAATGACTGAAAACCGCGTCCTATTATTTTAACACGTTACTAGTTCAGAGATGACCTATAACTATGAAGAGTATCAATCCAAACAAAATTTCGCAGCGTACGACTTCTTCTTGGGGTAACACACCTGATTCGTAAGTCTAGCAACGTACGTTCAAGTCGCGACGGAAATAAATTTTACATTATTGTACAGGAAACCAGAAGCTGACAAACACTATTCATACTCACCAGTGTGTCAGAACAGCGATAGATGCAAGAACACTATTTAAAATAAAAATATAAATGCAGTAGCTGATATATCGTATACTGCTTGGACAGATATTTGAACGAAGAATGACGGTGGGTCCGGGGTAAGGTACGCGATTCGTAACTCTAACGACTTGTGTTCAAGTCCCGAGCGACAATGATTTTATATTATAATAGAATAAGTTATTTAGGTGTCATAAGTACGCTGTTTATTCGCCAGCGTTTCAGAAAAATGATAGGTAGGGAAAATCTCATTTTTATACTTTAATATTATCATTTTAAACCTTATATAATGGAAAATATGAAAGTGAAAAATTAAATATAGTTGTGACTTATCCTCCACGGCACTTACTTGAATATTGTTGACTTTCGCAGTAAAGATACTTTAAAAATTGTGGTAAAATAAATAACACTAATTTCAGCTTCTCGCCGTAATTTTATTATTAGATCTACACAGAAATTAAGCTATATTACAAATAAATTGTCATGTCTTGGAACTGCGTAAAAATCCATATTATTTTCAAAAATCTCAGTACCTAAAATATTTTCAATTTCTCGGAAATAATAATCGAGTAAATAAAGATTAGGCATCTTTTGCGGCTGTATCGTTATTCTCTTTATACCGTGATGTAAATACTTATTGGGGCCCGGCGCGCTACATGACACTGCTCAACGCTACTGAGGCCGACTACTCCATGACGTCATACTATAGTACCATGAACCGCCACGGTGCAGCCCGGCAGCACCGTCAACTCAGAGTTCGTCGAGCGGTTCCATTCCCCCTTAATACGTTTATTTATTAAATAAATAATAAAAAAAAAAAAAAAAAAAAAACATAACGTCCAGTAGAAACTAAAACCCAATGCCTTGCCTATGGACTACCATCACGTACTTTGTACGCTTTCTTCGGAACTTACATTTGTCGAGTTAAGTGGTTTGCTCTACTGCATAATTGATAGATAAACCATATCCACGATTTTCCTTCAAACACATAAATCATGTTACCTAAATTATTAATAAAAAAAAAAAAAAAACGAGAAGCTACCATTAAAAATTAAGGTAAGGTCTACAACAAATAACACGTAGTTATTTAAGAAAATGGTGATATTTAATTGTGTACTTGCATATGTGACCTACAATCTGAAAATATACATTCCCAATAGAAAGCAATAACAATTATAACACTGAAATTCGTTTCTATTATATAATCTTTGATACACGTGATAAATCCTACAATTTCTCCATCATTTTCTATTTAGAATGTTATTGATGTCACTTGGAACAAATGGTGCTCATTTCCCGCGCACAATTTGCGCGTGCGCGGTACAGTCTCTTTTAGTACAAATCCCCACTCATAGGCAGCGCCACAAGATAGCTTCGGTTTTTCGTGGCGCCAACTACCCGCCGGAATTGGAACTAAAACTGTATTATAGTATATGCTTGAAATACCCCCACCACGTCCTCCGCACTGCTACACCTATCTACACTCAACGGTTAGGCAAAGGAATAGACTTCGACAAGGAATCTGAGAAATAAAATAACAATTGTAACATTATCACTGAATGTCTATAGTAAAAGTTGTTAGATGTGGTAAAACCGTTGAGTGTAGATGGGTATAGAGGTGCGGAGGACGTGGTGGGGGTATGTCAAGCATATACTATAGTAAAATTGTAGTTCCAATCCCGGCGGGTAGATGGCGCCCCGAAAATCCCAAGCTATCTGGTGGCGCTGCCTATGAGTCGGGATTTGTACTAAAAGAGACTGTAGCGCGCACGCGCAAATTGTTTGCAAGAAACAAGCTCCATTTGTTCCGAGTGACATTAATAACACAAACAACATTCTAAATAGAATTAATGATGGAGAAATTGTAGGATTCATCACGTGTATCAAAGATTATATAATAGAAACGAATTTCAGTGTCATAACTCTTATTGCTTTCTATTGGGAACGTATATTTTCGGATTGTAGATTACATATGCAAGTGCACATAAATAAATATAAAATCATTTTCTTAAATAACTATGTGTTATTTGTTGTAGACCTTACCTTAATTTTTAGGGTAGCTTGTCATTTATTTTTATTAATAATTTAGATAAGAAGAACATACGAATGTATTTAAAGGAAAATCGTGCATATGGTTTATCTGTCAATTATGTGGTAGAGCAAATGACGTAACTACTGAAATACAAGTTCCGAAAAAATTATAAAAAGTACATGATGGTGGTCGATGGGCAAGGCATTGGGTTAGGAGGCTAAAGGTCTGTGGTTCGAGACTCTCCGTCGGAAGTTTTTTTTTTCTTCTTCTGGACGTTATGATTTTTTTTTAAATACAAGGTATTAAAGAGGTTGAAGCGCTTCACGCCGGTCAAATCAGTGCTCAATGTTTTTTATCGTTTTCACAAAGTTTTATGAATCAATTGATTGCAGTGAAGGGTGATTTGTATTATAACATGTGCCCATAACCCATAAAAACATTCAGAGCGATGAATTTACAATAATATTACCTGACCAATATTACATAATGCATTAAATTTACAAAAACGATTACTAAAATTTAGCACTGATTTGACCGGCGTGAAGTGCTTCAAACTCTTCAAAAGTTGTACGGGCTGCACGCTGAAGGTAAACAAAAATCGAACCAAATATCAATTTTTTTCTAATTTTATTTATTACTTTATTATAATAAGGGCATCAACAACGATAATCTACGGGCTTCTACATCACCCAAGAGGTGCCGTAGTCGATGCGTTCCCATTATTTAACGTAGCGGGTCCCCAGTAGGCCTATACTACGATCGAAGATAATAACGTCATACAAATGATCCATTTAAATAATTAGCGTATAAGCAAATCACAATAACGTAAAAAAAATGGTTCGACTGTAAAATCTAAATAACATGCGCTCGGTAGTAAGAAATAAATTTTGTTCATCGAAGATGAATACTAAAATTCTCGACTATATTTCTATTTAAGGACGTTGTTCGGTGATAATCTCACGAAAAAGTTATACCGTACCGCTAGCATGAATGCCATTGCGCGTAGTACGACGAACAGTACAAACTTTTGTTTCGGATTGGTCTACGCACACGCACAAATGGTGTGCACCGACAAGCACACACTGATACGGTAAACGAGCTGGCAACATCGGACTGCCCCATTACGCTCAGCGGCCAAACAGACATATGTATATGCACTAGTAACGCGCTGTCCCCTCCGCTGAACCAGCTACGCTGTTGCCACGTCGCGAGCGTTCCCCCCACCACACACCTCATACTATCGAAAATTTTACAGCTTTCGTCAAAATAAACATGGATCGAGACGGTCAAAAAATTTCATTTTTTTTTGAGAATATGTCTTTTAGAGTCTTTTAACTGTTAGCAAAGTTTCATGCATGTGTTAGACCTCCATCGATGTCAAAAAATTAATATAGGCCATGCGTCTATGCTTTGCGTGTTAAAATCATCAATTTCAATGACATTTTTTACCAATTCCGGACGGCAAAACGATTTTTGCCTGAGGAGAAATATTTTTTTAATAATTCGAAGAATATTTGGTGAAAGTTTCAATCCTCTGTTGGATCTTTCATTTTACCGAACAACGTCCTTAACTGGACTAATGCTGTGTTGTTTATCTCGATATACCTAGGTATATTATATTGCATGCACGTACTTGGCCAGGTAAAAACAAAGAGTACTTTCCTCGAGAAAACGCGAGAAACACGCTAGTCGAACGTCTAGATTCAACTGGAAAAACTGTCGTTCGTTCCTAGAAAGATCGCTCGAGATAAGACGAATTTAACGGCCAAGTCTCTACAATGTTGTGGCTATTCCTCGCGGCTTTGTCTGAAGTTAAATTTCTCGAAAAAAGGTCACTCGTTGCAGGAAAAATCATCACTTCGTTTGGGAATATATATATGTATAGTATATTTTCTTATGCATACGTGTAGATTTGTAAATAAGTAATGCACCTGGCCAAGTACGTGCATGCAATATAATATACCTAGGTATATCGAGATAAACAACACAGCATTAGTCCAGTTAAATAGAGATATAGTCAAGAATTTTAGTATTCATCTTCGATGAACAATAGTATATTACGACCCTAGGCCAGAAAGTTGGATTTCCTGGCGTATGTGATACTGTAGGAACGGAGCAATCGCGGCCGTTATTGTCCGAAATGCCCTACACATCCCCTTCCCCCGCTCAGCGGCGCGAGCGAACAAGGAGAAGCGAGCGTTGGCAAGTTAGTAGGGAATCGGAGTCTGTATAGGAGGTATTAATAAAATTGAGATTAGAGTGTCGATCGAACCTTGTTGTTCCCTTTTAAAATTCCTCCCGTATTCCCTACAATACAAAGGCCGAGGCGAAGACGAGGCTTTTATATCACATACACTAGGGCATTCAACTTTTTGGCTATGGGTCATATACTATTTTTCTTGATCCCCTGCCGAAAGTTCGTTAATAAATTATTGTTAGTTTATAAATTAAAAGCAATATGTATTTACTATTCGTACCCGGATCGAAAAAACGATATTAAATTAGCTTACATCAATTGTTTTAACAGTCAGGTAACTTCATGTAAGTTAATTTTTTTCGATTCGGTATACTTTTACGGATTATGTTAGAACATTTTCCCGGTTATCTCGCGAAGTGGAGCGCACTCCGAGGCGAAGCCGAGGTTCTTGCTGGTCGGGGCGGGCATTAAACACATACAAAATAAAATGCAAGAATAAAATGACTAAAAAAAAGATTATTATTAAAGACAATATTATTATTATTGTTATTAATATAATAATACATTTTATTTGGCTATTTTTCCTTTTTTTGCGCGTTATTTTTTTTCCTTACTGCAATTGCACATAGTGATGGTAAATACACAGTTGTTGAATGTACAGTTGTCAAATTTTACAGGCTTCGCCTCGGCCTTTATATCACATACGCCAGGGCATTCAAGTTTTTGGCCATGAGTCGTATACTATTTTTTCTTAACACGTGCATGAAAAAGGCCCTTTTTCATGCATTTAAAGTGAATGGAAAGTTGCTCATTTCGAGCGTGCGGGAGGGAATCATTCCCTGCCGCTCTTCAAAAAATTTTGAAAATTTTAAAAGTTTTGAAAAATTTTGAAAATTTTTGAAAATTTTGAATATACTATTACCTGCACTTGTCAAAAAAAGCACAGTGTGCAACTAGGGGAGGAGGACAATTTCTAGCCCTTTTCCCCCCCTAGTTGCACAATATACTATTCTTGCTCCCTAAGCCGAAAGTACCGTCTTCCCGTTTTTCATTATTCAACTGACATTACAAATTTACGGTTATGAAGAGTTGAGTAAAAACATAGGTGCTTAGAGTTTATGATTGAACATTCACTTGTTTGCATTTGTTTATATGCAGGCAAGCAAGCCACAAAAGTGGCTCTTCCCGGACTCAAATGCGGCCGGGAAAACGGTACTTTCGGCTTAGGGAGCAAGAAAAATTTATTTCTTACTACATGTTATTTAGATTTTACAGTCGAACCATTTTTTTTACGTTATTGTGATTTGCTTATACGCTAATTATTTAAATGGATCATTTGTATGACGTTATTATCTTCGATCGTAGTATAGGCCTACTGGGGACCCGCTACGTTAAATAATGGGAACGCATCGACTACGGCACCTCTTGGGTGATGTAGAAGCCCGTAGATTATCGTTGTTGATGCCTTTATTATAATAAAGTAATAAATAAAATTAGAAAAAAATTGATATTTGGTTCGATTTTTGTTTACCTTCAGCGTGCAGCCCGTACAACTTTTGAAGAGTTTGAAGCACTTCACGCCGGTCAAATCAGTGCTAAATTTTAGTAATCGTTTTTGTAAATTTAATGCATTATGTAATATTGGTCAGGTAATATTATTGTAAATTCATCGCTCTGAATGTTTTTATGGGTTATGGGCACATGTTATAATACAAATCACCCTTCACTGCAATCAATTGATTCATAAAACTTTGTGAAAACGATAAAAAACATTGAGCACTGATTTGACCGGCGTGAAGCGCTTCAACCTCTTTAATACCTTGTATTTAAAAAAAAATCATAACGTCCAGAAGAAGAAAAAAAAAACTTCCGACGGAGAGTCTCGAACCACAGACCTTTAGCCTCCTAACCCAATGCCTTGCCCATCGACCACCATCATGTACTTTTTATAATTTTTTCGGAACTTGTATTTCAGTAGTTACGTCATTTGCTCTACCACATAATTGACAGATAAACCATATGCACGATTTTCCTTTAAATACATTCGTATGTTCTTCTTATCTAAATTATTAATAAAAATAAATGACAAGCTACCCTAAAAATTAAGGTAAGGTCTACAACAAATAACACATAGTTATTTAAGAAAATGATTTTATATTTATTTATGTGCACTTGCATATGTAATCTACAATCCGAAAATATACATTCCCAATAGAAAGCAATGAGAGTTATGACACTGAAATTCGTTTCTATTATATAATCGTTGATACACGTGATGAATCCTACAATTTCTCCATCATTAATTCTATTTAGAATGTTGTTTGTGTTATTAATGTCACTCGGAACAAATGGAGCTTGTTTCTTGCAAACAATTTGCGCGTGCGCGCTACAGTCTCTTTTAGTACAAATCCCGACTCATAGGCAGCGCCACCAGATAGCTTGGGATTTTCGGGGCGCCATCTACCCGCCGGGATTGGAACTACAATTTTACTATAGTATGAGCTTGACATACCCCCACCACGTCCTCCGCACCTCTATACCCATCTACACTCAACGGTAAAACTATGCAGTTTTTAATTACGCGTTTCATGGCAGATTAGGCTCAGGTTTACGAAGGATAAATTCAGTTGGCTGGATGGATCCTAAACTGATCTAGATTGATCTTTCGCGTACAGTGATCATGACTTGAATCGATGATCTATGAATGATCCACAATGCTGTATTTCCCGAATGCAAAAATAACATCATACTTAGATCAATTTTGAGTCCAAGCCGTATGAATTATAAGGAAAAAATCCTTTTCAGAGAAATTTTCGATATTTCGATACATCCTCCATACCGACGTTCATCCTTCGTTATAAGAGTAGTCCCAATAAACAAGAGGATCTTATATGGGTCGTGTAAACTGATGCACCAGTAATTCGTGTCATATTTAATAATTTTTACCATACACTCCGGCATATGATTTGGATACTGGAATATGCCAAGGATTATTCATTCAACTTTCAGTTTGAATTAATCAGAAGAAGAAATCCATTAATGAAGGACGATGGAGAATTATACGTGCTTCACCTTGAAATAGACAGATATTGACTTTGTCACAGTAGCAGCAATTTTTTTTTTTTGGGTTGCAATGAGCTGTTTAACTTCCACGTGTAATTCAACAGGAGAAGGGGTTCAGTGTAATCTGCCGGGTGAAGTACATCTGCATCAAGTGAAAAGAATGGACGTGGAAGAAGAATCTGATAATATTTTATTCGAATACTATAAAATTTTACATGCTTCACCTTCAGACGCTCAATACTTGTACAACGTAAAGTTGGAAATGATGAAAAAGTGGGATTCACGAAAGTATGTTGGAACAGGTACATGAGCATCCAGGAAAGGGAATAGACTGCAAGAGGAATCTAAAAATTGATTTGCTCTTAGCTGTGAGGATCATATAGTTGTGAAGGAATGGACGACAAAGAGGAATCCGCTTCACCTTGCCATTTGTTGGATTGACTGTGCTAAAATAGAAGAAAATTATACAAATAAACGTCGAGGTGACATCCAGTTATAAAAATCATTTTGTTGTAAGTCATCCAAATACCATACAGCATTCAGCTGCATTTGGTGGGTGTTCAGTTAATATTGTTACAGCATCTGAAATTTTAAGGATAATTAAATAAAAGGAACGAGAATTTGAACATTTAATATTTTGCAGTAATACAGTATCAAGACCAAACAGCTATTTACCTGTTATTAATTTTCAAAAATACAGTGTTGACAACCGTGCAGCTACGCAGTTCTCATTCATCTACAGAAATACACCTTCAACAAGCAAAGAACTGTGCAATTGCAATTGCATTACATGGGTCGGCATACGGCATTATAATAAATACTCGAAGTGTCCACCCTGCATGTCAATACATCCCTCTGCCCGTCGAATGAGGCTGGTTTGCGATCGTTCAGTCATCCCTTCAGTGATGTTTGCCGTCGCTTCGTGTAACTTACATTCCAGTTCCTCAAGCAACTCTGGTACAGTCCTGTAGGCCAATTCTTTGAAATGACCCCATAAGAAAAAGTCTAAAGGGTTAAGCGTGGGCGATCTTGGTGGCCAAGCAATAGGACCGACACGACCAATCTACCTTCCTGAATACGGTTGTTCCAGATGTTGGCGCACATTCATTGCAAAATGCGGCGGTGTACCATCATGCTGAAGAACCATTCTGGGTCTTATACTCAGCGGAACATCCCCCAAAAGCTCCGGTAATGTATTGCTGAGAAAATCCAGGTAACTATTCCCATTAATAGTTGATGGGAGAACGCATGGGCCAACCTGTAAAATAAATTGTATGCGCTGTAATAGGATAGTATTTATATTTTATCAAATTTACAATTGTACTCACCAGACTATTGCCGAGGAGGCTAGCCCACACGTTTATGTCCCATCGCGTCTGGAAGTTGCACGTACGTATTGAATGTGGATTTTCCCTTGTCCACATATGTTGTGGACATTGAAAACCCCTTCCCTGCTGAACGACGACTCATCAGTCCACATGATGTTTTTGGTGAAACTCCAATCAGCTTCGTGCTGCCACAGCAGCTACTGGCTAAATTCGAGCCGTGCAGAAAAATCACGTGGCAGCAATACATAAACCCGCGTATAATGAAACGGGTGAAGATGTTCAGCACATGTTCTTTGCACGGAAGTGTTACTCATGCCATGTACACTGCGGGACATTAATGCCGTCCTTGGGTGGAGCTAGTAGGAAGCGTGAGTACGGCGACCGGCAGTGGTGACTGGTGGCGAGCAAGCCAGGCCGACGCGTAGAGGGGGTAGCCTATTCCCCTCGTTCGGGACGGCATGTCTGTCCAGAGTCCAGGGGGGGTCCCGTATAAGAGTGTCTCACACAATTTCAACAGAGTCCTCATAAGCCCCTCTCACTCGCAGTTAGTGGAGTCCCAGAGATAGCCTGCACTGCGTATAAGAGTGTCTCACTGACTTCCAGCGCGAGTTGCCCATAATACCCTCTCACTTGCTGCCAGCGGTGGCCTAGCGCGTATAAGAGCGTCTCACTTGCATCAAGCGCGAGTCGCCCATAAGGCCACCACTGGCAGCAAGTGAGAGGATCTTATGGGCGACTAGCGCTAGAAGTCAGTGAGACTCTTATACGCGCTAGGCCACCGCTCGCAGCGACTGAGAGAGTCTTATGGGCGACTCACGCTAGACGCAAGTGAGACGCTCTTATACGCAATGATCTCTCGAACTCCACTAACTGCGAGTGAGAGGGGCTTATGCGGACTCATGTTGAAATTCTGTGACACTCTTATACGCGATGCCTGGACTCGTGACAGAATTACCGTCACGAGCGAGGGGAATAGGCGATCCCCTCTACGCGTCGGCCTGGTTTGCTCGCCACCAGTCGGCACTGCCGGCCACCCTGAAGGCATTAATGTCCCGCAATGTATACTGAGCGGCCTTAATAGCGTCCCAGAAAGAAGATAGAGGAAGAGTAGCGAAGCGAGAATGAGGGGAACAACAGCCCAGAAGCAAGCTAGGCCGGAGCGTAGGGGTAGCCTTTTTCCCTAGTTCGAGACACCATTTCTGTCACGAGTCGAAGGAGTCCCGTATAAGAGCGTCTCTCTCAATCCTAAAGAATGTTCCTTATAAGATCTTTACGCTCGTTGTTGGTGGTGGTCTTGCAAGGCCCTGTGGCGCTTATAAGAGCGTCTCGCTCACGCGCTCGCACCCTGCGTGTAAGAGCGTTTTGCTTCGACTCATAGCCGGTATCGGCACAAAGACCTTGTCAGTGGCTAAGGTACTGGTGGAAGCGAGAGAGCTCATGTTTTCGAGTGAGACGTTCTTAATACGCGCTACAGGGCCTTGCAGGGCCACAACCAACAACGAGTGAGAGGGTCTTATAGGGAACTGTCGTTAGGAGTGAGAGAAAAATTCTTATATGGAACTCCTTCGACTCGTGACAGAAATGGTGTCCCGAGCCAGGAGAAAAAAGGCTACTCCGACTACGTTTAAGCTTGGCTTGCTTCCAGGCTGCTGGCCAGCCCACCCTCCCCTTGCTACTCTTCCCCAAACCACTCTGAGACGCCATTAATGCCGCTCAGTGTACAAGTGCATGTTGACGCACATTGTATGTAGGATCTTCATTAATGCTCTCTAACACCCTTTCTTCTGCAATAACTGATCTTGTAGTTCGAGGACGACCAGCATCGTTTCGTCGGGGAGCATAAAAGCCGGTACTTTTCAATCTATCCTCCGCCCCACGTATAGTGTTCTTCGTAGGACGTCTTTTATTGAAATATCACGCTGTATATTCCCTAGCAGCCGTATTTGAATTATCGTTACAAGCACCCAGAATTTTAATCATGTCGCAGTATTCTGCGAATGAATATTCCATTTTGTATCACAAATCTTTCACAGCTCACTTTCACGCAACACCTTGTCGTAAACGCTATGTCGCAACTATGTAAAAATAATTGAATGCAGCAACTTTAGCGTCGGTAAAGAGTGTGACTCTTATTTCATTTGTTTTTAAAAATTCAATTAAATCCACTCCGTAAGTAGTGTCTCAGTAAATAACACTGAGTGTATCATTGATTTATCAAACAATGTTACATATTTTAACGCCATTCGACATTGAAAGTGTGGTTGATACTAGGAAATATTTTATACATTGCTAATATCATATGGTATGTTCTTTTTAATGGGACGAAAAAAGTTTCGTTCAAAAGAATTTGAGGCCCCAGTTTTCAATAGATACGTGTTTGAAAACAATAGAAGATCTAGGGTCAGTAAAGAATGCATCTAACTTCATGTATGTTTAAGAAGCCAATCAAATCCGTTCAACGTCAACCCTGCACGATGGAAACAAATTAAATGATATTTGCTTGTGCTTTAACCTATAAATTTATCAAAAAGTTTTCTAGCCCGTTTGTGCCAATCTTTCAAGTAATTTGTATTATTTGATGTAAATATTTAAACAAGTGTAGATATTTGACAGTTCCTACAAGAAGACGTATTACGATTTTAAGGTTAGACCTACTTTACGAATGTCAGTATTAATAAACTTATAACATTGTTTTGAGAAATAGCTTTGTCAATATATGTATGTATGTGTGAGTGGCGCTGCTAGCGTTTGGGCCTTACTGTCTCAAGTACTAGGCTATGCGCATGTGTGTCCGAACGGACGACTGCAAGGGTGGTTTCCGAGAGTGTATTGTGAGAGTCTGTCAAGAGTGTTGGAATAGAAAAGTGTTCAGAGGAAGTGTTGTGATTGTTTTTATTTGAGTAGCCTAATAGCTAATAGCTTAGTTACTACTACTTAGTTAATAGTCACCTAATAGCTTAGTTTTTCCCATCCAGTCCTACAATTGTAACATGTGATTATAATGCAAGTAATTTTAGAATGAATTATACTTAATACTGCTGATAGTACTTTATTTTATAGGTTTATATTATAATTTAAACTTAAAATACTTTTCGATATGTGATTGCGAAGTTGAAAATCTTTCTATTGCAATCTCTACGTTTCATCATTTATGTTCCCAGATACTTCCTAAATATTTGTTCTATTTTTGGCACATTCGCTGCAGCAGTTTTCCATAAACTTCTCTTCTCAACCATTTCCAACTGAATTTAGAACAGTTGTTTGCAACCAAATAAATGAAATTTCTGTTGCTGTTATTATGTTGCTGTATTTATTCCGGCCAATTTTAATGGATTTCTTCTTCCGATTGATTCAAACTGAAAGTTGAATGAATAATCCTTGGCATATTTGAATATCCCAATCATATGCTGGAGTGTATGGTAAAAACGGTTAAATATGACACGAATTACTGGTGCATCAGTTTACACGATCCATATAAGATCCTTTTTTTATTGGAACTACTCTTATAACGAAGGATGAACGTCGGCATGTAGGATGGATCGAAAATTTCTCTGAAAAGGATCTCTTCCGTATAATTCATGTGGATTGGGCTCTAAACTGATCTGAGTATGATATTATTTGTGCATTAGGGAAATACAGCATTGTAGATCATTCACAGATCATGGATTCAAGTCATAATCACTGTACGCGAAAGATCAATTCAGATCAGTTTCGGATCCGTCTAGCAGACTGAATGAAGCAACTTTAGCAGACGAGTTGAAGCACGAAGGTCCGTCGGCCGGCAAGGTTCATTGATTCGATATTTTGTTTCGATATCACAGATTAGAATTTCTGTATTTCCGAATTGTTTCCGAATGCATGAACCCACGATTTCTTATTTTGTACCTGCAATTGTACCTGCAACGATACACATGGCGCGATGCAACATTGTAACAGGAAACGACGTTTTCCCGCCATGTGTATCGTTAGTTCTCCTTCTACTCACGGATTCTCGTCAGTTCTTCCTGTGAGCCCTGTGCGAACAGACGGACTACTTGCTAGGTAAACTTTGACACCTGAGCATTTAAATTTGTGATTGTTGTTTCAGATTAGTGACGCGGTGGGTTACGATTGTAACGAATACGGTGACATGGTGATCAAGTACGGGATGTGCGGATGTAACGCACGAAAAGCGGTTCGTGCATATGCCGAGTGCTTCCCGAATCATGCTCGATTACCCTCTGCTGCGATTATCCTGGGTGCTGTGAGATGGATGCAAATGACTGGAAATGTAATGCCGAATCACCGGGACACAGGTGCATCGCGTCAGAGGCGTACGCTAGAGAGCGAGGAGCGTGTCATGGATGCTATTCGCGAAAATCCGACAGCGAGCGTGAGATCGGTGGCACACTCGCTTGGATTATCACGAAGCACAGTCCATAGGATTGTCAAGAATCAGAATTGGCAAGCGTATCATTATACGCGTGTTCAAGAGCTCCAGCCGTCTGATTACGCTATCAGGCGTGAATATTGTGAGTGGCTCCTGCAGAGACAGGAGGAAGATCCGACTTTCATCGGTAACATCATGGTTACTGATAAGTCGTCTTTCGGACGTTCTGGGTGCTGGAACACCCACAATTTCCACGTATGGGCTAACGATATTCCCCCGCTTCCGTTCTTCTGCGTCAACATCAGCGCCGATTCGGTGTTAATCTCTGGGCGGGAATCGCCAAGGACCAATTAGTAAGTAGTATTGTGATTTAAGTGATTATTCTTTATTTTAGTGAATGGCTCCTGTCATTACAGATTGGACCTTTTGAATTGGAAGGGACGCTCACAACAGGTGAGAAATATCTCAGATTTCTCAGGCGAAACCTCCGTCCCTCCCTACGAGTCCCCTGCGTACCGGAAGAAGATCGGGATCAACTATGGATGCAACACGACGGGGCACCGGCGCATTCAGCACGCCGCGTTCGCGAGGAGATGGATTACTTATTTCCGGAGAGCTGGATTGAACGAGGAGGTACCCACACATGGCCGCCACGTTCCCCAGATTTGACATCGATGGATTTCTTTCTCTGGGGACACGTCAAATCGGTCGTGTACAGGACGTCAATCGAGACGGTTCAAGATCATCATCTGCGCATCGACAGCGCCATGCGTTCGGTCACACCGGAAATACTGGTGAATTGTCGAAGCAGCCTCTTACCGCGTACAAGGTGCTACATTCAGGCAAATGGCGGTCATTTTAAGCAACTTCTTCATTAAGGTAATATACAAGAATTATTTAATTAAAAACGAATGTTATAATTTTAATGTGGATTTTTATCATACTTTCACTTAAAAACAAATGTTACAGTTTTATTTATAATTTATGTAGATTTTTATCATACTTTCACTCTGACACGATGCAGGATGACAACTGGGCAGTCTTATAATCTAACAACTTCAACACTTGAGGTATGTTCCATAACGCCTTAACAATTCCAATATGCTAAGTAATACATGTTGTAATTCCAGGCATACAACGTCTGCGGTGACAGCAATCATTTGGCCGACTTCAAAAAAAGTACGTATGCACTATTACGAGCAAGTTTTCTTTATGGGTTAATTTAATCATTAAATTTTTTCCTTTTCTAATTATTTTCATAAGACCGAGAGAAACAGTCGCAAGGAACTTCACCATTGAGGCAAACAAGGAACTGATAACCCTATCAACAGGTTGGCACTTATTACCACGTATTATAATCTATTTATCAAATTATTCAACGAATAAGGGATATATATCCATTTTTTCTCCCTAACAGAGAAATTTTTTTCCATTTTACTACCTGTTTTATTTTGGGAAATTTTGAGACAACAAACTAAAAAAATGTTCACACATATTTGATAACGTTTAAGCACATTTGTTATATCCGTGTGATTACTATTCAATAAGGAGTTCAATCGCTACCTCGGATTGGTATGTTCTGCTATACCCTGTACAGTCTAGTGAAGTGAATCGAAATTCACGTGTTCTTTTATTTTTGTTTTCGTGGTTTGATACTTTCATTTTGTTTGTATTTCGTTGACATTTCGCGAGAAGCCTACACCAATTGGGTTGCACATCAGCTGAATTTACAAAATGTCAGTTAAATATTTAATTAATTAATTCATCTGGGTATTCTCCGATAAAAAGAGGAACAATAAACTACGTTTCATAATTCTACTGTTTATCGTTCACGTGTTATCTAAAAGATCAATCCTGACGGATTAATAATACTGAATCATTTTAATGAGGTTTTTTAGTGTCCTAGTTATTGACCCGGGTGAAAAAATTAATAAACAAGGCTACAAAGTAGAACCTTCCAAATTCTTCTTGCAAAGCTTACTCTATGAGGAAGCCAAAATTAATCAAAGAACTTCCTCATGGAGCCTTTGTGAACGACGGAAAAGAATCCGGGGAGATTACGATTTCTCTGGCGCCTTAATTTGACTGCTGTTTTGGATAGTAGGGGAGACCGGGTACAAACGTAACGGCGGGTGGAAAGTAACAAACGCTCTGTAGCCTCGTGCGGTGGTCGGAACGACGCCCGCCACCGTCGGATGTTAGTTTGCGACGCCAGGGGCACTTGTGATCAGTCGAAGTGCTCGCGCCGCGCTGTGAGGTTATGTTAGAGAACGATACGTGATTTTACGCACCAAAAGTAAGTTTTCTGATGTTTATTCATTTAGTGTTTACCTAGTGTTAAAATTATTATATCAATCTGACTATTTGCCCAGTAATTTGTTATTGAATTGTCTGTAGTATGGTATAAATGAATTTTGTGCAGCACATTCCATTTCGAAGTTATGACATATGCAATAACAAAAACGGCGTTGGGTACAAAAGTAACATAGCATAACGGGTACAAAAGTAACATGTTACTTTTGTCCCCGTTGAATTAAAATATCAGTAGGTAGGTACGCAGGCCTTTATAATGTTTCTTTTATTTTTTTTGTTGAAACAGAATGCCGCGGCAGCGAATTAGAAAAACAAATAGAGGCACCATTGACACAGCAATCTATAAAAAAGCAGCAGACGAGCATTTGGAGCACAATTTCAAGATAAGAGCTCTGACAAAAAATTCCAATGTTTGCCATGTCACATTATATAGATTCATAAAAAAACTTAAAGCAGGGAATACTAATGCAAAAGTTGGCTACCGTTGCATCCACCGGGTCTTTACTCCTGAAGAAGAAATAATTTTACAGGACTATATACTTGAGTGCTCCAAGGTATACTTCGGAATGGTCCCAACTGAAGTGCGAAAATTGGCAGACGAATTAGCGATTCGACATAAAAAAAAATTTCCGGAGGGTTGGCATGAAAATAACATGGCGGGCAAGGAATGGTTTGCTGGATTTTTACGACGACACCAAGCCCTATCTCTAAGAAGCCCACAGGCAACGAGTCTGTCTCGCGCCACGAGCTTTAATCAGCATAACGTGAATAAATTTTTTGATAACCTATCAGACGTTATGGATAGGTATAAATTTGAGCCAAGCGATATATGGAATATGGACGAGACAGGGGTGACGACAGTCCAAAGACCAAACAAAATATTAGCTCAGAGAGGAATTAAACAAGTAGGTGCAGTCACCTCTGCGGAACGTGGGAGGTTAGTGACCGTTGCTGTTGCTGTTAATGCTCAAGGAGGCCGCATACCTCCATTTTTTGTATTTCCGTTGAAGCGATATCAAGACCACATGACACGTGAAGGTCCTATTGGGTCTGCTGGTGCTGGAAATGCTAGCGGCTGGATGCAAGAAGCAGAGTTTTTGCTGTTCTTGTAACACTTCCAAAAACAAGCCAAGCCCACTATTGATCAAAAATGCCTGCTATTGCTCGACAATCATGTATCACATGTATCTATCCATGCTCTCGATTATTGTAAGAGTAATGGAATCGTATTGCTGTCATTCCCTCCCCACTGCACACACAAACTGCAACCGCTCAATAGAGCGGTTTTTGGACCATTCAAGAAAATGATAAACACTGCCACAGATAACTGGATGCGAAATCATCCTGGTCAAACAATGACTATACATTACATTCCTGGGATTGTCAGAGAAGCATTTCATCTTTCCGTCACCGATAAAAATGCTGCTGCTGGTTTTACCTGCACTGGTATAAGTCCATTTAATAGGGATATCTTTACCGCAGCGGACTTCGCACCATCGTCTGTAACGGATCGTCCATTGCAAGCCAATAACGAAATTCAACCATCAGCCGTCGAAGAAGATCGGACGATTGAAGCGGCTGATCTGCCCGAACCAGGGCCGAGTAACCAACTTAATGATAATTCGATCAGATCTAACATTCCCGAAGCACCAACTCTCCGGGCTGTATCGAACATAAGAACCAATGATGCTAATCAGCTGTTAAACGCTGCTATCCCAGATCCATCACCAAGCTCGTCACAGCCAGGACCCAGTGGGCTACAAGCAACTGCTACACCTTCAAGTCCTTTTTTACCCCAAAATATAAGACCTCTACCGCAAGCTGGTCCAAGATCAGAAACAAAAAGAGGTCGTAAGAAACGTAGAACTGCAATACTTACTGACACCCCTGAAAAAAATGCAATTGAAGAAGAATATAACCAAAGAAATAAAGCTATGAAACTAATACTCCAACCCGCTACAGGAAAAGGCAAGAGAAAATTACCATCTGCAAAAGGACAAGGCCAGGCAAAGAAAAGGAGGAACCCTCCCAGAAGCAAAGGGAAGGAGAACCAGTTAACAACAAACAGCCATTCTTCTAATGAAGAAGATTGCTCTTGCCTTGTTTGTTTAGAGTTGTTCAGCAATAGCTTACCAAACGAGAAGTGGGTACAATGTAATGATTGTAAAAAATGGTCTCACGCTTCGTGCACCAAAGATAATTTACACTACGTTTCCCATAATTGTGAGTC
This sequence comes from Cephus spinipes, assembly GCA_963971525.1. Taxonomy (NCBI): domain Eukaryota; kingdom Metazoa; phylum Arthropoda; class Insecta; order Hymenoptera; family Cephidae; genus Cephus; species Cephus spinipes. The sequence continues at coordinate 21,273,253 of OZ020574.1, forward strand.
TGATTAGAAAAATATAAACGTTAATCTCATTAAAGTTGATTCATTACTGTTAGAGTAAACTATTATTCAAGATAAAGAAAAAGTTATTTTATTTTTTTGTTATTCGTGAGAAAAAATATTTTATGTTTCGTTTTTTTGTACATTACTGTAAGAGTAAACTATTATTTAAGATAAAGGAAAAGTTATTTTATTTTTTTGTTATTCGTGAGAAAAAATATTTTATGTCTCGTTTTTTTGTCCATTATTTATCTAATAAATGATTTGATTTAACCTTGTGTTTCCTTTTCATTGTTACATATAATATTGCGCAGGTGTTACTTTCGACCCGTGCCGTGTTACTTTCGTCCTGACGTGCAGGACGAAAGTTACAATCGACACTATTTTTTTGCAGCTCTGTAATTATTAGAAGCCAGGATATAATCAATAAAACTATGATGTACATTTGTAGAGTATAGACGAAAGTTTCATGGGGTTATATTCATTTTATCGAAAATATGATTGAAAGCTAGATATCAGAGTCAAAGTACAAAGTGTTACGTTTGTACCCGGTCTCCCCTACTTTTGACGTGGAACAAAAAAGTATATATGTCTTATAGGTGTAACTCTTGCAGTTTCCGAGATATATTGATATTTTATGACTATGACCAGATTCTAATTTTCCCACTCCTCGATTTTTATTCCTACGATTTTATTTATAATAAAAATAAAATAAGCAAAAAACAAATCAGAATGCACCGCGTGGAAGATATCTGCTTGGTATTCATTGTGATATTGTTTTGCCGTATCCGTGCAGATCGTCGTGGTCGCAGGATCTACATGCTTTTTTATCAAAGGCCATATGTTCGCCTTACTTTTACCGTCAACTTGAAAAAACAATCCTGTTTTATCTTCTTTGCAGTAGATCCCGAGAACCACTATCGTCATCTGTTCCGTGATACGTCTCCGATGATACTTTCTTTTTGTCAAGAAAGTCTCGTTGATTTGTACACTTTTATCAGCACCACCGAGCTTGACCTCAGAATGGCTGCTGATAACTTCAGCAATTTCTCGGCAATACGAATAATAATCCGATACAGTACTATTGCTGACTTTTTCTTCATCCTTGCTTCGGCGTTAACTTGCAAGATGCTTGATAACATCGGTTATCTTCATCTGCATTACAAAACAGAATATGATTGCAAGAACATCGGTCATAGCAATCCGGCACGCCGTTACGTCAAAAAACGAGCGAATTCTACTCAACGATCTTGTAGTGCTGTGCTAAATTGGTCTGGGTTAGGTAAGGTAAGATAAGGTTAGGTTGGATTAGAATGCCAGGGAATCTCATGGTGTTTTAGATAAATAAGAATAGTCGGCGAGCGAGTGCAGCGAGCAGGTCTACCTACGCGTTGATCAATGCTTCATTGGGTTCTATAGGTAGTTAGTCAGGTTGGATAAAAATCAATATATCTCGGAAACTGCAAAAGTTACACCTATAAGACATATATGTATACTTTTTTGTTCCACGTCAAAAGTACTATCCAAAACAGCAGTCAAATTAAGGCGCCAGAGAAATTGTAATCTTGCCAAGAATCAAGAAGCAAAGTGTGAGATTCTACTTTCGATCATTGTGATAGAAAAAAAAAAACAAGTAAAATAATGAGGAAGCAATTTGCGAGGTTCTACTTTGCAGCCTTTTTTTCTTTTTCTTTCATACTGAAAAAATTGAGGTGGCGAAGGACCAGAATGGAAGAACATCATTCCACGATACCGTGAAACAAGAATCCCGATTTATTCGATTGGACAAGAGTGTTGAATGCAATCTACAAACACGTTAGAAGGTCTAGATGTAAAACATAATGAATAGTCTATAATCTCAGTATAATTATATTATTTATCGATTGAATACACTTCTGTACGTTGTTATCACGTGCGAGCTTATTGTAATACGTGATGATAATGCGATCTCGATAGCAATAAAAAATGAAATTAATTTAATTAAATTAAATGTACTTTTCTAATAACTTTTTAAATAAATATACTGCCTAATTTTATAAATTTCACTTATGTCGAGGGCACGTCCTTCCGAATAATAACAGACCACAGCAGTTTGCGTTGACTACGGAATTTGCGAAACCCTACGGGGAGATTAGCAAGATGGGCCCTAACCATGCAGGACCTTGACATGGAAATAGTCCATAAGAAAGGAGCCCTTAATGTAGTCCCCGATGCCCTTTCAAGAATGTTTGAAGAACCATCGATGCCCTAGCGATTATTGGAGACTTTGTAGACCTGTGATACGTGGACCAAATGAAAAATGTTCGAGAATTCCCTTTCAAGTACCCTGATTGGAAAGTAAAGGACGATCAGTTCTACCACTACCGACCCCATCCCATTATTGAGCTAATCCTGAAGGACCTGGATGCGTGAAAACATGTCCTCCTTTATGAAGCCCGTTTGAAAGTCCTTCAAAATGCCCACGATCCCCCCTCCCCCAGGCCGGCTACTTAGGGATTGACAAGACCTATCAGCGCTTGCTGCAGGACTTTTCGTGACCCGGTATTTTTCAAGACGTTGCGCGATTTGATAAGCGGTGCTAGATATGTCAGCTCCACAAAGTGCACCTGGGAACTTCCCTTGGAATAATGGGCGAGCGGACTACCTAGGGCCCGTGGACCGTGTTAGCAGTAGATGTTATGGGCCCCATTCCCCCTAGCAAGGTTCATAACAAATATATTGTGGTCTTTCAAGATCTGTTTACCAAATATGTGGAGGCCAAAGCCCTCCGCACCGCCACTGGACTTACCATTGTCAATGCCTTAGAGATCCTTATCTTAAATCGTTGGGGATGCCCACGCTTCCTTCTCACCGATAATGCCACGGAGTTTGTCAACAAGCATGTCACCACCCAATTAGGCCAGTACGGCATCCGCCAAACCACTATCCCTCCTTACCATGCCCAAGCCAATCCTGTAGAACGAGTTAACCGTATCCTGAAGAACATGATTGTCTCTTATCTCGGTGAAGATTACCAGAACTGGGACATTTATCTCCCCGAGTTATGTTTCGCCCTTAATACCTCCGTTCAGACTTCCACCCATATGACCCCCACGTTCCTGAACTTCGGCAGGAATCCGAAGCCCGCTAAACGCATTAGAGATCGAGTTTCCGCTCCAGTCATCATAGAAAAGACAGACCCTGCAGTCTGGAACGACCGGATGCAGCGTGACCCCATTAACCATGACTGGGTAAAACGAAATATGTCCGAGGCCTCAAAACGGCAAGCCCGATACTATAAACGAGGGAAATCAGATCACGAGTTCCAGGTTGGAGACCTAGTCCTCCGGAAGAATCGAGTACTTTCATCTGCGTCGCAGAATTTCGCCGCGAAACTGTCCCCTAAATATCGAGGTCCATACACCATTACCAAAAAGATTTCCCCCGTGGTCTACAAGATCCACGTCCCTTTGAAGGCATGGGCAGTGAACAGCTGATCGAGATCCGTGGGAATGATGCCCGCCAACCCGCCACCATCACCACAGAAGTGCAGCCCCGGTGCAGACCCGTCACATGGGTAGTAAAGAGGCCCATGTGACAGCGGTGGAGCCCTCTCCCTCCAATTCAGCGAACATGCCTGGAAGAATTTCTGACAGGCCTGAAGGCCGCCATGTTGCCCGGCGCGTGGCAGCCAGTTCGCGCGCCGGCGAAAGCAGCGCCGTACCGTCCACTGACAAGGCCCTGGAAGGCCTGCTAGCGGAAACAACCAATGCCCTGCCAGGCCAGAACTGCCAACCAATGCCGAAGCGCGTAGCCCTCTCGACCCAGCGGTCCAACCAATCCATGAGGCCCTGGAGGCCCGTTGGAGGAAACATCGAGGACCAGAAATCGACAAGAATTAACCAGTTCAAGCCAGGTTGCGACAAAGAGCGCGTACAAATTCTGATAATAGAGTGATTATAGTGCGATTTTGAGTTGTGAGTGAGGGAAAAATTGTCTCCTTCTTAGCAGAGATATTGGTAAGTTAACATCGAAATGGCACCGAATATTTGTGTCGAGCAACGCGGGCGCATCGTGGGTTTATAGCTGGGTGGGATACCCTTTGATGAGATCGCGAAGATCATCGGATGCAGTGTAAAAATTGTACGCCGGTGGATAAACGGGAATCAAGTCTGGGGGGGGGGGGGGGCATGCCCTCTATGACCACCGTGCACAGAATCGGCAGTCGCGAATTACAAACAGCAACCAGGACCGCCTCGTGATCAATGCAATTGATCGCGATCCATTCGCGGCCGTCGCGCAAGTTGCCGTGAGGGAGGAATTTCCGGATTCCGCCAGGACCGCGCGTCGTCGATTACAGGAGGCGAATCATGGTTATTTTCGGCCTGCCCGTAAAACCTTGATGTTCCTGCAACATCGAAGATCTCGCGTTGCTTTTGCGGAGCAGCAATTGAAAACGGCATGTGAGACCTGGGAGGTTACGATTTGAACAGACAAGACACAGTCTGCCAATCGTCAACTGACCGGCGTCTTCACGTGTGGCGGCCAGTTGGTGTTCGGCTTGATGCGAGATACTTCATCCCTGCAGATCGCAGTGGGCGGATTTCGTGTGGGTAGTGAAGTAATTTTTAGAAAAAGAATTGCCTCCGAGGGATTCACCTTTGGGGTGGACAGATTTAACCGAGCATAGAATCGACGTGCAAGGGCACGAGTCGATCAAGCAACGTTACTATATGATGTCACCAAAGTTTAAGGAAGCGATCAACGAGGAGGTCGATAGGATGCTTAACGAGGGAATTATAGAGCCATCTCGCAGTGCGTGGTCGAGTTCAATAGTAATGATCCGGAAGCCTACCGGAAAGTATAGATTCTGCCTAGACTATCGAAAAGTTAATAGTGTCACGAAAAAGGATGCGTATCCGATTCCGTATGTAAACGGAATGCTAGACAAATTGCGATCCGCGCGATATATCTTCACAATTGATTTGAGTCAAGCGTATCATCAGGTGCCAATCGATATCGCAAGTAAAGAAATCACGGCTTTCACGGCTCCAGTTTGCGACTTGTAACAATTTACTAGAATGCCATATGGCCTGACCAATGCGCCAGCAACATTTCAAAGATTAAGGAGTATTATTTCTCGTCCTGCGAATAGCCATATCAAATTTCCAGGACATCGCGATTGCTGATTTCAAAGTTATAGAGTAGTTATCGATTCTGGAGACCGTAAAAAATACGTAAAATAGAAAAATAAATTAGGAGAGAAACGCAAAGATATGTATCCCCGTTTTTCGTCCCTAGAATGTCCACACCAAGCTTCAGCACTTGGCGACTCCTGAAAAAAAAAATTCGTCAAATTGAAAAAATGGTCTGGGAAAATAATGCAAACAGGAGTATATCCCTTTTTTTCGTTCATAGAATGTTCGAACGAATAATAACATCTGGCGCGAGGTAGTCGTTTGATATTACAATATTGCATCGACTGTTATTATTAGTTGGCCACCCACTCTCGACCCTTTACCCGTTAGCTATAGTTCTTCTCGTGAGCGCTCTGGGAACGGTCGCCTTACAGGGAACTTTTAACTGTGATATTCATATGTAAACGATTGTTTCTCTGTTTAGTGTCACTACAACTGTAATGGATTACACTTGTCGGGAATACGGGGATATGATGCCCCAATACGGAATCAGCAGACGCAACGCGGAGGAAGCAGCTCGGAAGTACGCGGAGTGCTTTCGAAGTCGCTCCCGACATCCCTCGACTGCAGTGATCCGGGGAACGGTGAGGCGCATGCTGTCCACCGGCAATGCTATGCTCAATCACCCAGGAACAGATGCACCGGGTCGGAGGCAAATCCCTGCGCGTGTTTTGGACGGGTTTCACGAAGATCGGACGGCGGAGAGTGAGGTTGATTGTGCGCTCGCTAGGATCATCGCGAGGCACGGTCCATAGGATTTTAAAAACTAAAAACTGGCACGCGTATCACTATACGCGTGTCCAAGAGCTTCAGCCGTCTGATTACGCGGTCAGGCGTGATTTTTGTGAGTGGCCCCTCCAGAGACACGAGGAAGATCCGACTTTCATCGGAAAGCTTATATTTACCGATGAGTCGTCTTTCGAACGCTTTGGATGCTGGAATATACACAATTTTCACGTGTGGGCTGCGGAGAATCTGCAGGCTCCTATACCCGTGAGGCATAAGCGACGATTCGCTCTGAATCTTTGGGCACGAATAGTTAATGATAAACTGGTAGGTAATCTTGGAATTGAAGTTGATTTTTTGTCTTAAAACAAATTGCTCTTTTAATTTTCAGTATGAGGGAACGATGACAGCCGAGAAATACCGTGGATTTCTCAGGCGCAACCTCCAACCCCTACTTCATTTAAGCGAACTGGCGGGGATCTGGCTGCAGCATGATGGGGCTCCCGCACATGCAGCCCATAGCGTTTGCGAACAACTTGACGCTATGTTTCCGGAGCACTGGATCGGACGAGCAGGACCCCGTCACTGGACGGCACGTTCCCCAGACCTGACGCCGTTGAACTTCTTCCTCTCGAGACACGTGAAGTCGGTCATCTACAGGACACCCATAGAGACACCGCAAGAGCTTGTGACGTATGCCGTCCATCGGCGTCGCCTACAAATAAACCGTGGCCGCTCCCAACGTGTTGAAATCGAAGAAAAGATCCGGAAATCTAATTGTTGGGCGCCAGGAATGGCTTCCTCGCACCACCATCCCTCACCACGGCCGTTTTTCACATTTCCCGGCGGCTCAGCTTCAGAGCATTGAAAATGGTAGAGGGGAACATGGGGGCAACGAGAGAGAATTTCGGAGTCAGCGAATAGGCGCGCAAAATGATTAGACAGCGAGTATAATATCGCTTCGTTTATTACCATTAAATAAACGGCGGATTTTACCATTCAAATCCCGTCACGTACAGTGTGCTCCCCAACGGCATCTCACGACTATTCCGAGTCGTGGTGTCTAGCCTGCCCAAGACCTGTCTCTACCTCGGTGTATCTACCGAATCCGCGAATCCCCTCGCGGCGCGGTTCGCGTTCTTAACAGGTCTCGCTGGAGACGAGCTTTTCCTTCCTCGGGAGTGTGCCCTCCGACGTCGGTAGCCACCTGAGGCATCCGTGTGTCCGCACCAGTCCTGCTCCGGCTATATTCTCGCGCGAAATATTCCCTAAATAAGACCGCTCTCGCGGTACTTAACGAGAACTGGCTGTGCCATCAGTCCCTTAAACAAAATCCAAACAGTGATGACCGTGTCCCTTCCGCCTATCCCCATGGTGCCGCATCCCGGCTCCACGAGGGTGAACACCAAACACTCGGACTTTCACACACTCGGCGACGCACTAGCACTATATTATAAAAAAACCGTGCGAGGTGCTGCCTTCAGGCGAATGTCGGACACTTCCAGCACCTTCTTCATCGAGGTAAGGAAACCACCAGGCTGCTATGATCCGCGGAAACCCTTCATTCTGATTGGTGCCAGTTAAATTCTTCTCGTTTAAAGACTATTGCGAATTTTGGCAAATAGTTTGCGGAAGGGTACTCAGGGCACCTCCAGCCATCGCCGACTTTCCGGTCCAAAAGTAGTTCCGTAGGTCGTGTATGTTCCGTAGGCTAATTCTTATTGTATCGATATGACTTGTATCCGGTCAACTACATACCGTCGGAGATTCTATATCGACGCCGAGGAACCAACATCAGCCGCAACACCATAGGAAGGAAGCCGCCACACCCTATGCAAGGAAACATGAAGGACCGTCATGGACATCCGACGCCTCCACCCCACGTCGGATGACTCCCGAATTGACAATCCTACTGAAGTCCCAGTTTCAGTGGATCTTGATGAAAATATACCACCAGCGGAAAACTCCCAAGCTCTCGAATGTTTCTCCCACTTGGGAGACTATGGCACTATGGGGGAGTGAAGCCAGACGAAAAAGAATCATCCAGTAAACCTAAATTATTAGAACAGACAAATAGAGCTAAGTCTCGTATAAAGGTAACGACTAATAATACCTCAATATTAGCGTTACTCGACACAGGTGCAGAAATAACATGCATCTCCAAAACTTGCCTCGAAAACATCACAAAGAACAGTGGTAGGAAAATCCCATTGCTCCCTTGCAGGTCTCTTGTGTTAGTAAATGCCGTCGGTGGTAGAATAACTATAAATACAAATCAGATCTCGTCACGTCCCGATATCGCCAGTTCCGATGTCCCGCGAAGGGCACATCGATAACATCGAAGAAGTAGGAAGCTCTCACAGCTACCTAGGCGAGACGCCATGAACCCCCGCCACTTCAACGTCTCTGGAATGACCCATCATCATATAGATGACGGGTACTTCAAGGAGTTATCTGTGGAATTAAATCTCCCGCTGTGCGGTATACTAGGTGTGATAGTGGCTAAGCGTCACAGGGAGATGAGGGAATTTTGGAATCATTCCAGGCTCAAAATAGAAAACAGGTGTTAGAGTTTTACAAGCGCTTTGGTAAGATCCTGCTGGATAAACTTACCCGAACTACATCCGACCAGAATTTTCCTCCTCTTACCAGAAAAATTCTGATATCTATGGAGAGAGAGGGACGGGGAACCGGACCTACCCCAGATGACTCAAATCCCTGGACTTAATCCAAGGCTCTGGGTGACAGATAAACCTCATCTCCCCTTGTAAATTAAGGAGAGAAAAAAAAATGTTTTTACGCACCTATTATATACGGACGACCTCACCATCTACGTACAACGCACGCCTAACAGCCTCATTTCCTCGCTTGCCCGGTTAAACAACATCGCTCAAATATAGAGATGGGCGACGTGCAATTCCCTCTCGCTGAACGCTATAAAAACGGATGCCATGGTGTTCGGCTCGGCGCGCTACCTTGGAGCCATTGACTTTGCCTGCGTCCCGGCTCTCTCCGTTCTTAACAAACCCATTGCCTACGTTACCTCCAGACGCTATCTCGGCGTGGTTATTAACAGCACACTAGGCTGGGGTGAACATGTATCCGCGATTCGGCGCCGTGTCTTTGGCTCTCTAACACAATTATATCGCTCTGTTCACCTGTTCGATGCCTCGGCGCGTTCATGGCTTGCCAGGACCCTTGTCCTCCCACACTTCGATTATTGCTCCGTGGTCCTATGCGATATCACCGGAGAGCTCAATGTTCGGCTACAACGTGCACTTAATGCAACAGTTCACTTTGTCCTTTCAATCAAACGGTGGGAACACGTCTCAGCAGGTCGACGCTCGCTTGGGTGGCTCACAGTTGCAAATAGACGTCACTACTTTTTAGGATGCCTATTCTACTCCCTAGTGCACGCACGGATCCTCCACTACCTCGCCTACTCCCTCGTAACGAGAAGCAGAGAGGACTTGCGGGCTGTGAGGGGCAGAACGGACTCGCTCATGATCCCCCCCGTGCGAATGTCGACCTACCTCAACTCTTTCTTAGTTAGCGGCATACACTTTTGGAATGGTCTGCTCTCGTCTGTCACTGACACTTCATCATTTCAAGTTTTTAGGATACGACTCCTGCAACACCTGCCCGCGTTAGAGCAGGCTAATGGTTCGGTCTGATAGACCTACCTCTGTATTCCTTAGTTATAGTCTTAGTTTCTAGTATTAGCTACTTCTGTATTAGTTATCTAATTTTCCTAGCTTTAGTCAGATCTGTCATGCCTACTCTTACTTGCGCTTTCTTTGCAATCCTCACAATACTCTGTTTACTATTTATAACTATCTACTATATAATGCTACTATATAACGCTGTCTGTTTACTTTATAATGCTATCCGTTCAACGAACTTCTGTACTGCCTGGACCTTAGGGAACTTAATTCCAGAACCAATAAAGCACTATCTATCTATCTATCTATCTATCATCAAGGAACACCGCCAGACGACAACTGGATCTCTCAAGCCACGGCAACGAGAGGGAATCCTATAGTCAGTTCCCGAGTCTGCTAATGAGCGACGTACGCTTCGATTTCTGGTAGCTTGCGCATAGGAAATATCTTAAGTTAACTTTACCATCCTCCTATGTAACGTATAGTATCGCGTACAAGGAGGCTCAGGTCAACCGAATTTTGCTTTAAGTCCTTCTCGTGATTCCTGTTCTCTTTCCGCCGTTGATACTGCGTTGATATGGGGCTAAGTCGGAACTGTGGCCTCATATTATGATTTCATCGAGAACGCACTACTGGAACTCGTCGAGGACATACCGCTGTTAACGCAAAGAAATGTCGTTTACCAACACGATGGAGCATCTCCACATTTTCAAGACCTGTGCGACAATTTCTGAATACCCGCGATCCAGGGCGATGGATTAGTCGTGGTGGACCAATTGCTTGACCACTGAGATCAACCGATGAATCGCCCCTGGATTTGTATCTCTAGGGGCATTTAGAAGAATACGTCTATAAGACACTGAACAATTCGTGGGAAGACCTGGTTAATAATTTGCACGAGGGAACAGTCATTGTGACACAACAAACCCTTGGCAGATCACAAATAACGCCCGTATTTAGCGTCATCCGTCAAGGGATAAGGAGCCCGCATAGGCTCACTTATTTCGCGGACGCGTTTCATAGTCGAAACTGAGGGCTTGTAATGCCCTCAACTGGCTTCTTCCCTTGAGGGTGTTCTTTGGGTCCCTCAAAGGTAATCTCTTGACCTGCAGCGTCTCTAACTGTCGAAAATGAATTAAATTAACTATGGCATTATACCACGACCACCAAGAAACTGTTCCTTCACTACTTGTGAGTGGGCTATCGTGATTTCTCAATTGTTCATGGTCACAAGTTCTACAGAAATGGAGGAATTTGACGTGTTTTATGGAAGTGACGACGAAGATTGTATTAAAAAGCGCTACATCCGGGATCATTTTTGTTTGATATTGAATAAACAGACTTTTCCTTGAAATACATGCAGAGACCTTTATTTGCGTCTTTTCGCTCAGTCACCATATTACTAACTAACTCACTCCTTCCTTTCACGGCAGAGGCGCTGTAGTCGGGAACAGTTTTAATAAAATCACTGTAACTGATGTGTTGTTACCATGTTCACAATACATAATAAACTTTCAACAACTAGAAATAAATACAACGTACGTTCGTTTATCATTTTATTCAATTTTATTAACTTCATCCATTGATTAGGTACGAACATATGATTGTACTCCACATAGTCAATTACGTCGTTGACCACATAAATCTAAAGAAAGTCCCCAGAAAACTTTCCCTTAACTGAGGACACAATAAAAACTGTGAAATGCGATTAGAAATAATAAGGATTCCTCAAAGGTTGAGTGCCCTTCATGGAGGGAAATCTGAACCTTAAATTAAGGGACGACTATGAATACGGGCATACATTTAATTAGAAGTGCAGAAGGGCAGAAGCTTGTGTAGAAATGGAAGGAGGCCATTTCGAACACCTGCTTTAATATTCGCTTGAACAGCCATGGCCGTCCAGCCGTCGAATTTCATAATTTCAATAACGTTTGAACGCCTAATATTACGTTTATATGTCCTTATTTCGCTCCATTTCCTTAAGCTATCGTGACTATTTGGAGCGGTAAAGTACGTTTCACGGTAGTGGGTACAGGTTCCGAATTTGTGTTGTCTCCGGTTTGAGCGCCAGTGTTCGGATTCTCGTGTTGTAGGTTCCGACAGATTTTACGGGTACAGTTTACATATTAAAATCTTTACGGCCGATATCAGCCAGGATCCTGCCAGAAGTATGATTCCGCCTAGAGCGGTGTATGTCATTATCTTATGCCCGTACGTTTCTCGGTGACGTGTTCCTATTTCGTTCAACTCGTTAGTCAGTTGGTTGAGGGATATCTCATTTTCCCGGAATCTAGGGTTAGTTGCATCCTTAGATTGTTCCCGTATTTCCGGCTTTATCGCATTATTCTCGGTATAATATTCTCGTAAAACTTAAATTCATGTCATTAGTGTGGGCGTTGCAGCAAGTAATTGTCAGGTCCTCAGTCTCCATTGCTGAGAAGAGCCTTGGAATCCTTTTAGGTAAACCCACACGGAATCCGCTGTTGACCCTATCCTGATGTCGTAACTAGGGAGCACTTATTCTTATTCAGGTTTATTAATAAAGAGCTTTCGCAGCTGAGTCTCCCGTTACTGCGGTAGAGAGATTGGTTGAGTGGGCAAACATCGGAGTGTCTTGTTCGTCAGCAGTTGATCAGATATGGTCTTTGTCGGTTGTCATGAAGAGCTCGTGGTCGGTAGACATAGTCATGAACGGCTTGTTAGGGTTTATATAGCCAAATCTACTGTTGCTTCCGTCATAGCTTTGGATGACCGGGCTAGGATGAATTTTATCTATGATGAAATGATTTCTGACTAGGCCCTGTCATAAATCTATGATTATTTCAACTTACCCCTTATTTACCACATCAAAACTAGATCACACGTTCACTTTTATCGGAATAAATAATTAAAACGTGAATTTACACCATATTTTTCAAAACTTACTCGCGAATTACTGAAATTTCCTGCGACGCGTCATTTTACTGCGTATCGGCCTATACTGTGCCGCCATGACACTTCTGAAACATCTCGGAACCTAACCGTCGCGCGCCACGTCATCATGTACGACGTTGTGTAACGAGCGCATTGAAATCTAAATAAATTTAAATAAATGTCCTTTTTTTACATGCAGCTCATCTCCTAAACGCAAATCCTTACTTTTAATTAATAAGCCTTTATATGTTAAATCTACTTTTGTATAGATACTTATTAATCGATTCCCTTTTATATGTGTATATGTACGTATATGTTGTGACGTTAAAATCCACGTCACAAAGTCCCGAGTGAATAACTCGCGTGTTTTAAATACGGGACGCATTACCGTCCCTCGGGAGAGTCACGAAAAGTACCGGCCAAGAACTCCAGGGTCCAAGATGTTATTGGAATTACATAAATTAATTATTTTTGTTCCGTACAACTCTTTCATGCGTTCGTAACCGGCCACCACCACCATCAACGTTTCGCCGAGGGAGTAAAAGAGCAGCCACGCCTAGACAGACCATCAGTCGCAGCCTCGCTCGAAGGAAGTAGCCACCAGTCCCGCGAGAGAGCGTGGAGACGCCCTACGTCACTAGGCGCCTCCACCCCGCAGCTGACGGCCCCCGGATCGAGTGGGGAGCCGAGACAGCAAAGGACATCGCACTGGATCATACCGATCTCGCATTACCGCCGGTACGGACGTCCCGCGAAGGGAACGCCACCGGTACCGAAGAGGGTGGAAGGCTCTGGAAGCTGTCCAGGTGCGAGGGTTCGCTACCCTCCACCACCTATCCGTCCCGACCGGAGTCCGGACAAGAATCAACTCCGGACGAAGTAACCAGACACCCTAGCTACGGCAACGAGTTGTGACATCCCGAAGAGTCCCGAGTCCAGCGAACAGGATCCGTCGCGAGGACTAGGAATAAGAATCTATTAGCGGAACCGTCCTCCAAAGTATAGCATTGTATCGTTTACATGGAGGCTCCGGTTATAAACGTTATATCGTTCCGCGTCCTTCTCGTAGGGTTAAGTCGTTAGAAATTATCGATGTAATTATCGTTTGATATATCCGAATCCGGTGACATGTTTGAAATTAGCGCGAGGACCTACAATTGGCGAAAACCTTCGACGGCGGTGATTGGCCCAGGAGGGCCCGGCGGGGGATGACGGAGCTAGCGCTGGCCCCAAGTCCCGAAGAGCTCCCGAAGAAATTCATTCTCTATTAGTTAGCCGTCTTGGCCGGTGGTATCGTCAGAAGAGTTGTATCGTTGTAGCCGTCTTTTGTATCGTTCACGGTAAGCGTCTCGTCGTCGAGAGGACGAAATCTTTTCCAACGGGCAATCCCCGTTTCTCTTATATCTCGTTACTTTCCTCCCGGTTTCGGCCTAGGAGTAGACCGCGTATCGTACAGTAGGAAAAGATTCCGTGCCTACCGTTAGAACTATTTATTTATCATAATTTATTTTCTATTTGTTTGTTCCGGCTATCGGATTACTCTTGGAGACCCTGGAGAATCCTAGAGAATTTGCCTATCACGCTTCTCGTGGTAGCTTCATAGGTTGTAGAGATAATTAACAAAACCTATTGTTGTAAGGCGTCATGTGTTTCGCGATTAATTATTCTGTCGGCCAACATTTTTCTCTGGTCTATCTTGTTTCGTATTTCGCTATTGTATCTTAATTTATTCTGTGTGAATCTGTATTTTCTCTATACTCTATGTTCCTATTTCTTGGTAATTCCGCCACTCGAACCGATCCGTGTCGTTATTCACCCGAATCGTGTGTTTAGCAACTGCGTCTAAGAGCGTAGGTAGTATCGACCTTCATACGCGTATCTTAGTATCGGCTACGGATCAATCCACGATAGCTAACGAATAATATGGTATCCTGTCGTGTATTCACGCGTCCCGTAAGGGATTTAGTCTCGCGTGGCGTGTAGATTTCGGTATCGAAATTACCATTACTTTTTGTTATTTTGTTATAAGTGTTAATTTACACAAGTCCCAGAATAAAGGGCCCATTGTTACTTTTGTTACTGTTTAATTGGTTGTTCTCAATCTTTATTCGGAATACCATCTATAAGATCCCCGCCCCTCTACTATCTCGTTGCGTTCTAGCTAGTCCGGTAAATTTCCTTCTTTCCCTTGGAATCCTTCTTTGCAGTCTCGTGGCACAACGGTGTGCCTGGCGCCCAAGAGCATTTCATATTTCGGGTTTCGGGATTTCAGGGAAAAGTAAGGAGCAGTATAATTTGTGACAGTGTCGTCCCGTTCGGCGTAAAAATCAACGTCACAATGTATATAAATTTGAACAAAGTGAACATCAATCTCGATTAAATAATTTTAAAATACATCAAATACAATGTCCACGAGCTGAAATCTTTAGAAGTTTGACTTCCCCAGCAGGTATATTTCCTAACAAAATAAAGCTAAATACGCAATAGGCCCACAAAAGAACCATTCAATGTGGCCCTGTCATAAATCTATAATTATTTCAACTCGCCCCATATGCACCACATCAAAACTAGATCACACGTTCACTTTTATCGGAATAAATAATTAAAACGTGAATTTACACCGTATTTTTCAAAATTTACTCGCAAATTACTGAAATTTTCTACGACGCGTCACTTTACTGTGTATCGGCCTATACTGCGCCGCCATGAAACTGCTTAAGCATGTCGACCCCGGACACACTGGAACTCATAGAGTCGAACGCAGACCCCTGGCGCGCCACGTCATCATCTACGACGTTGTGTAACGAGCGCATTGAAAGCTAAATAGATTTAAATGAATGTCCTTTTTTTACATGCAGCTCGTCTCCTACACACAAATCCTTACTTTTAATTAATAAGCCTGTATGGAATTTACTGTATCAATAACGAGCCTAGAGCTCGTGGTGTTTCTTTGAGGGTACCTGCCGCCCAACCAACCTTTTCGATTTGGCTGAGACCACTTACGCTCCCGTTTCCCGAGTTTTGTAGAGTTCTGTTTTGCAGACGATAGCATATATCGTCATAGTATAGATAACGATCAATGGTACAGGGACAAAATCTGCAAACTGAACGGAAAATCAGCGAAAATGATTCTGTTAGATGAGGAACTTGTTGGGACCAGATTGAGGTTGATTTGCTTTTCGATGCTCCTGCTCATACAATCAACTTGCTAATTTATCTCAAAAAGTGCTCCGTGATCACGGACTTTGGATTGGATAAAAAGTTCCTAAGAAAATTCTTAAAGCAGATAACGAAAGGCGAAGAGTGAATGTTCACATCAGAGGCAATTGACAACAACTATTACAATGTGGAGGTAGACGCCTCTCTCCCTTTTCGGGATTTATGGGAACTGAAGCAGAAGAAGAACAAGTAAGAATTTGTCCAGTAACAGCCGTATTCATAGTCCGTCCTTATCTCAAGGATGAAGGACGCCTTGATGAAGGCTTCCTTCAATCTCCAAGGCGTCCATGTTTCATAGTCACACCTCGGCTCTCCCTTCCAGAAGGACGGTACATCTAGGGACATATAATTGACTATGGTGGCAGGACTGTAGACAGAAGCGCCACTTAGCTATATTTGGAACTAATTCAAACCGCTTCACTTTCGCCTCCAGTTACGAAAAAATAGCGTCGCGAATAATGGATCAGGAAAAAAGCATTCACTATACTGACCATGAAAGACTGATATTAGCTCGGCTAATATCAGAAGAAAGTATTATTGACTGCAAGAAAACAGGTGCTGTTGATTTGAAAGCAAAACCCGACGCCTGAAAACTGCATGTTGCATAAAAACGCAGTGTTATTAGGAGCTGTATCAATAGAGAAACTGGCAATCCACGATTATACAGTTTTTTTAATTGTACATTTATCAACGGCAATCAAAATTGCATCGCGTCTCCTTTGCTAAATCTGTATCTTTTTTGAAATGGAACATCTTCGTACAATTCGATAGGATTTTGAGTCTCGAATGTACTTTTCGGCTAGTTGCCATCGGAAACTATCCACTCGTTCCTCAAATTCATCGTCAAACTCATTATCAGAATTATTTAAAAATTCGTTGTCCATTATATACAGCAATTATACTTATAGTTCAATAAGCATGGAAGCTGGTGTACGAATTTTTACGTAGTTCCAACTGGTTTTTAAGTTACTATGTCGACCGTAATACACTCCAAACTTTGCACTGATGCCGAGCCAAACCAAACCAAGCCAAGCCAAGCTACACCTTTGTTGTTTGGACTAGTTGCTAACTCGGGCCGCTTGTGGCGCTAGACATATTAAACGAAACAGCCAATCACAGAGCAGAAGGTTTCCTCAAAGAAGCTCGAGACCTCCCTTGAACTAAGGAGGCCAATAAGGCTTCTTGTTCCGTAAAGGAAGGTCTATGAAACGCGAAACGAGGAACAAGGAATCCTTATTCCTCAAGGAACGACTATGAATACGGCTGTAAATATCATATCAAAGAGTATGTGGGAGATTCCACCAAATGTTGAACAAAGATCTGGCCTCAAAGTCTGGCATTTCGATTACATATATAAAAGTAAAGAAAATCCTGAAATTTAACATCTCTTGCTCATCATGCAACAAGAGAAACGTCAAGAGTATTTTTCTTCGTCTTTAATTCACAGTATTTGATCATATCGAGGCGCAAGAGAATTTTAATACATGTTCATGAAATTATGTTTAAAGCTCCGTCCCGTCAGCTTGAAGAGCCCGTGAACCAGGAGGAAACACCGGACACCAATGTGATTGAGAAACTTAAAAAGCAGCGCAAACTGGATTCTACACATGCGGTCACGAATAAAGCAGGCTTCAAAATGTGGCAACCACTCGCAATCAAATGTTTGAAGGTGAGAAAAGATTATGATTGCAGCCCAAAGAAATACACAAGTGCCGTTGGAAGCACTGCCGGAAAACTTTGAAAAATTTGAATAGAATAAAGGACCACATTGGTGCGGAACATCTCAAACAGTTCTACTGGAGTTATTACTGCCATGAGCAGGATGGGTCTTTTAAAAAATTCAAAGGGGCATCGTCTGTCGCGCAACATTCTAGGCATTTCCATGGAGAGCAGGAGAAACTACAACATAATTCTATTAAGGTAATTGCTCCACATGTATTATGTATGACATTTGTTTTCTTTTATTAAGAAACATAAACTTCCTGTCAAGTTTTTATAAGAGAGTTCGATATATTCCGCAGGCTATTTTACTTTTTTTTCCAAGATACAAATTCGTGTTTATATATACTAGAAAAAAAAATCTGAGATCTGTCTAATGCTTTCAAAAACTCTGAGTTCTGCTCCTGAAATACATGAATCGAAGAATGTAAAATTTTGACAATTTGAAACCATTAAAAAAATATTTACTTCTAAACATATTTATTTCTTTTTTCTGCAAACTGGAAAATAATTGAAAGACCAAGGATTAAATGGAAAGTATTGATCAGACTGGAACTACGACAGCCTAAGTGCTTCACCAAGGGTCGTTTTGTTTGTGCTAAAGTTAATTCGAGGGAATGCGGACTGTCCACAATTCCTAGCCTTATTAACGTTCAGGACACCTCGCTCGGAATCTAGATACTTTGTTCCATTTTATCTGCCCTTTCCTGACCCCACTCACGCCCTCTCGTCTCCCCTGTAGCGCATATGCGAGTATGTGAATGAGTTATTTTCATATAGAGTATTATTAGAAAATTAATAATTATAGAAATTTTGTATTTTGTAAAGTATTGATTTAACGTGTTCGCCGATGACTGAAATAATTGTAGTAGCTCACGAATTTTTAAATCAATGTGACCGCCAATGTGATAAGATTCAATTACGATTGAGAAGTCGCATTCTATGTGAAAAAAGGTCGTATCCAATATTTTTAATTTTTTTTATATATTTTTAATTTTTTGTTTTTCTAAGATCTTTTTCCACTTCAGTCAAAAGAAAATTTTTGAAATTAATTTAGAACTTGTTCTTGACCTTTGAAATTCCTGCATCTACAAAAAAAACCTGTGGCAATTTGCCACAGATTTTTTGCAAGTAAAATGCCCCTGCCAATCAGTAGCGCTTCAAAAATTGGTTGAGGACAAAAATCTCTAAGCACTTTTTTATTCCTTCTTTAATCCTCTACAAACGGATCTTTCGAAATTTTTTTAAAGAATTTATTAAGAGCATGTTTTTGCAAATTTCATACTTTGGCACCGTAAACACTATGATTGTTTACTGCTTTCCGAACGATTAACACAGTAGGCCGAAGCTACATTAACTGGGTAGCGTCGGGCACGAATTACGAAAAGAAAAAAAAAAGTCAAGCAATCGCAAACGAATGGCACAGTTACAGGTGGACTGACGAGAGAAGCATCGCGCGTGCGCAGCGCGATTTATCAAACGCGTCAGTGGCGCCATCGTCGTTACGACATATTAGAATCGCAATAGCGTGCCCTTTAAAACCCAATACTCCCCCTCGATTTAAGGGTGGTTCTTCTTCGGGATCGGGAAGTTAGACAAACCGAGGAGTTCCACACACTTTATTTTTGCCTGGATAATCCCTTGATAAAAATGCCCGCAGCCATCTCATCGGTGTTGTGTATTCGATCGTTATGTCGCTTCTCTATATGACTTCACGAACGTAATGATGACGCACGTCAATGTGCTTACTGCGATTATGGAATACTGGGTTCTCAGCAAGCTTTTGTGCACCATTGTTGTCACAAAGAATTATGACTTCAGCCTTGTTGATGAAACCTACGTTTTTCAGAAAATGCTTTAGGTAAGATGCTTCCTTTGATGCTTCTGACAGCGCCATGTACTCGGCTTCCGTGGAAGACAGCACCACCGTTCTCTGCTTCCTTGCCTCCCACCAGATCAGGCATCCACCGAGTATGAACGTGAATCCGATGTACGATCTTCTGTCGATCATGCAATTTGCCCAATCCGCATCAGCGAAGCCTTCCATCCAGTGGTCTCCCTGTTTTCTGATATTTGAGTTCCAAACTTTGAATTCCCTGAAGGTACCGTAGAACTCGTTTCGCTGCAGCCCAGTGAATCTTATTGTAGCAACACTTAAACTGACTCAGATAACTGACCGCGAATGCGATGTCGGGTCGAGTACACACCGCCAGATACATAAGGGATCCGACGAGCTCACGATATGGGAGCTCATTTTCGCTTGAATTCGATTCCTTCTCGAACTTCTCTAAGTTGGTACCGGGATCCATCGGCGTCGCCACAGCTTTCGAATCAGATATTCCATAATGGTTGAGGACGTCCCGTATATAGCCGGACTGACAAATTGGAATCTCGTTCTTTTGTTGGAGGAATTCCATTCCGACACAATGCGTTACTGCTCCTAGGTCCTTTATTTCGAACAGGTTCGATAGGTGCCGGCCGAATTCCGTCATTTCGAAATCACTTCGTGAAGGAACGATGATACCATCGACGTATATTGCGATCAACAGTAAATTTCTTCCTTCACCCTTGATGTATACACATGGGCCTGATTCTGACTTCTTTGCGCCAAACTTGATGATTTCCCTGTCAGTTTTTTTGTTCCAGCAGCGTCTGGCCTGCTTAAGACCGTAGAGAACTTAACTGAGCGAGCAAACTTTGTTGCCATTTTCAATTTCGTTGAGCATTCGTGCCGGTTTCTTTCAGAGACTGGTCTTAACGGTTTCCGTCGATACGATCCTCCCCAAAATATTAACAGTGTACTTTGGGATTTCCATGAAAACCTTTTCTTTGAGTTCTCCATTCAGGTATGATGTGGTAATGTCGAATTGTTTAAGGCGCATGTTGTTTTCCGTAGTTAGAGCGGCAATAGTTCTGATCGAAGTAAGTCGCGCCACAGGTGCGAATGTTTCATTAAATCAACGCCTGGCTGTTGGGAGAATCGCTTCGCTACAAATCGAGCCTTTCTCCGATCCAGTGTCCCATCGTGTTTATATTTATTTCTGAGTACGACGCAGCTACAGATTATCTTGTGATCTTTGGATCTATCCGTGATGGTCCAGGTATTGTTTTTGATGATTGACCTTATTTCCGGTTCCATTGCGTGGTAACATTCCTCAGCGTGAGGCCCGTGTACAGCTGACTCGAACGATATCTCAGCGAGACATGAGAATTCCTCAACCTCACCCATGCAGTCAGCTACGTGAAATTCCTTCAGGGGTCTAACCCTCTGACGCGCCCTTATTATTTTAGGTCTTCCTCGTCCTCTTCGTGGTGATTCCGGATTCGGGAGCACATGGTCAATAGCCTCTTCAATTTCGTTTTAACCGTCGTCGTTTTAGTCATTCCGGTCGTGTGCTTCGTTTGGAGGGGCTACATTTTTGGTGCTTCCGGAAGGTAAAACCACTTCTGTGTATGTCGGGTCCTCTTCTTCCATTGAAATCTCGTCAAACTTCTCAATTTCTGTAGATGCACTCGGGAGTCCAACGAATTTTACATCCCGTGCGATGTCAATCCACTTCTCATCCGTCAACCATATCCGGTACCCTTTACGTTCGCTGAAGTATCCGACGAACAATCCCTCTCTCAAACGTGGGTCGAATTTCCCCTTGTTCGGTTCTCGATTCAACGTGAAAACTTTCCATCCTAACTCCTTGAAGTGACTGACGTTCGGGACCTTTCCCATACATTTCTCATATACTGTCTTCCCTCCGAGACTTCCCGATGGGCAACGATTTCGAATATAATTCGCTGTATTCAGTGCTTCGCCCCAGAATGACGGTGGCAACGAAGACTGAGCCAAGAGACACCTTGTCATGTTTATCAGGGTTCAATTTCGTCTCTTCGCAATTCCGTTTTATTCGGGTGTATGTGTGATCGTTCTCCTTCGGCTCATAACGTTTTTCTTCAGAGATGTGTCGAAGAGTTCGTTCCGGTACTCAGTTCCGTTGTCCGACTGTAGGAACTTTATTTTTCTTCCATGTTGGTTTTCGACGAGGGCTTTGAAGTCTTTACAAGCGTCAAAAACTTCGCTCTTCTTTTTTAATAGGCGTATTTCGCACCATCTACTACAATCGTCTATGAACGTGACTCCCCATCTCGCCTTCCCGTTCGCGACTCCCGTTCTCCACGCTCATCGAACCGATCACATTCCTGTGTATTATTTCCAGCAGTCCCGAAATCCTTTTCGATTCCCTGGGAAAAGGCATTTTCGTCATCTTGCTGCGGAGACAAATTTCGCAAATGAAGTCCTCTGGTAATTTTCCGAGATTCATGCCTAGCACGGAGGCGCTGCGCTCGCATTGAATGAAATCCGTTCAAGTGACCCATCTTTATGTGCCATGTTTCCATCGGAGTTCTCTTTGTCCTTTCTTTGACTACTTCGATGTTGACGTTGTATTCGTCGTTCAATCCTCGTAAGTGGTACAGCCCGTCCCTTCGATCGGCGGTAAGAATCGTATTCCATTTGTTATCCACGATTTCGTCTTTTTCCTTGTTTGATCGACGATTTTTCCAACCGACAGCAAATTTGTGCGCAACTTTGGAACTCGACAGACGTCTTTTACGTTCACGTTCCTTTCATGACCATGTATCTCCGAGACTATGGATACATTCCCTTTGCTTTCGATTTGCGTAGACGCCGATTCACTCGCAATATTTACGGTTTCCGGTGCAATTCTGGATGGTACCCGTAAATTTTGCATTCATATTGCCGCAACCTTTAATTTGCTTCAATTCCGATGATTTTATGGCCAGCACAATATCTGACTTCGTCTTTTTGTCTTCGATGACCCATGCTCTTGCCGCGTCCGCTGACAATCTCAGGCTTTACTTTTTAACCTGACACGTAAACCCCAGGCATCATTTTTCGTTAATATCGCCTCCATCTGTATTACCCACGCATCAAAATTGTCCTTATTCAGGACTTCTATTCGCGCAAGGTTTGACGAAGCCCATTTTCTTTTGTGGTATTGTTCGAGAACACAAAAAAAAGCGTATGACGCTGACGTCACTGTTCACGATTCTCACACTTTTCCCAATGCTCTACGAACTCAAACTTTATTCCGCGTCCTGGGCTCATAGCCGGTAGGTTGTGGAAGTAAAATAGAGGCGGTGAGAATATTAAAATGCTTCGTTTGTTGTTACTAGTTTTCCTTTCAGTGGCACGGTTATAGGTGGACTGACGAAAGAAGCATCGCGCGTGCGCAGCGCGAATCATCAAACGCATCAGTGGCGCCATCGTTGGTACGACATACTAAAATCGCAATAGCGCGCCTTTTAAAAACCAATAGAGATTTTTGTTCTCAACCAATTTTTAAAACGCTACTAATTGCTACAGGTTTCAATGGTACAAATGCAGAAATTTCCAAGATCAGAAACAAGCTCTAAATTAATTTCAAAATTTTTTTGGAAAAATTCCGTTTGCAGAGAATTAAAAAAAGAACAAAAAAGTTCTTAGACAATTTTTTCTAACCAATACAGAAGGCGTACCACGGTGCCAAAGTATCAAATTAGCAAAAACAGGCTCTTAACAACGACTTCTAAAAATTATTTTTAAAAATCAAATGTGTGAAATTTGTAAAACCAGACTCTTAATAAATTCTTTAAAAAATTTTCAAAAAGTCCGTTTATAGAGAACTAAAAAAATAATTTAAAAAGTCCATATAGATTTTTATCCTCAGCCGATTTTTAAAGCGCTACTCATTGCCAAACGTTTTTTTTTTTTGTAGATGCAGAAATTTTTAAGCTCATAAAATTGAAAAATAATTTTCGTTCGAAAAAAAAGTTGGGTTGTCGGTTGATTCATTTAACAATTTTTTTTATTCACCAATTTGTTAATAATATTTTGGAATTATTATACAAAACCGATCTTTCCAGCACTTTTTACATACTTGATTTTTTTCCGATTTATATCCCATCGAGAAGTGTTCGAAATTTTCTCTGAAACTCACGTTTGGCGGGACTGTACCTATCATAAATCCTTAAACTGAAAATAAATAACGAGTGGAATACCACTAAGTATTGTTTTTTTCCTGAATAAATTATGCCCATGCCTGCTCTCGACTCTGAGTTTTTCCGGTTTTTATTACTGATCTAAAACAACCTGGAGGCGTCTATGAAATTTTCTGCAAATTTTCTTGAAATATCCTTAAATACCCTTAAACTTCGTACGCACCTTAATACTGGACACCATGATTCAACACAATTTACATATCACAATATCTTTGGACAATAGTAGGGTCAATACACCAGTAACTGACCAGTCGCAAATAAATGACCAACAGCGTTTTGAGAGTTCATGAGAAATTCTGACGACTTCGCTGAAAATCAGATTCCACATACACGGTCGATAATTAAACATTAGAAGACCAAGCAGTAGGGTCTGGTTTTTATCACATAACGACCCTTGGAAGCGGCTATCTCGCATATGGGTTCCAGGGCTAGGGACAGTGAGATGAACCTTTGAAAAGAAAATGTTTATAAAAAATATACTTAGGCGATAGTTTTGATCGTTATTGAGGTTATTTAGGTGACACATGTGCACAAGAAGCGGACATTCCTGACTTTATGACTTTTCCTCGAAAACCCCACTAAAAACTCCTTATTCATCTACAAAGAAATCATCCTCGTCCAATCCTGACCCAGAAACTCTTTCACCCCTATGCAAAGTTCCCCCGCCGAAATTTCCAGGACCAATGAGTTAATTTCCTTAACCACTCCATACTCTTGTTCTTCAAAATTTCTCTAGATGAACCAATAGAAATAATCCCCAACCCTACTCCAACAATCCACCCCCGTTAACTAACATCCCTAAATTTCTCCAAGCTCATTCTCATTCTCCGCCGATCCGTCGACTAGCACAGTTATACTTATTCTCTGCAAATCCGTCATCTAACTTAGTAGTTCAGTTCTGTTTTAATCCGTTGACTAAAATAGTTCAGTTGTAATTATTTTCCGCTTATACGCAAAGTATTATTGTTACTGAGTTTTGCTTCTTAGTGCATTACTTTATAATAAATTGTGTTCATTTTGTTCATCTGAATTCGCTTTCATATATTCGCTATTATAAATCCCACCTCTTCTGCACCCTGTGATCTTCGTCATCATAATCATAGGAATCAAGGTAAGCACAATAAAATTATTATATTTGGTGAAGGAACTCTTAAATTCTGTTGAACCATTGTAGACGTTAGAACTTCCCAAGTTTCAATTATTTAGTTGGTGACGGTTTTCATTTGTTTTAGTATCTTTTGAATCAATTCTATCGCATATCCAGTTCCATTCATTCTTCCCACGGTAATTAGAGGCATAGCCGAATCCCGAGTAAAGTGCGCAAGCGTTGACTCAAAATAGGGCAATTTTGGTAGTATATTACGGTTCGGTAAAGGCACCAGTCTCTAAGCCTCCATTCTGGTTCGGACGTGACAAAGATGAGGGACTTTTTTATGGAGCAGGGATAGGAGATTGACCAGAAAGTTTAAGTAAATAAACGATAATCAGTTTTTATCAACTATTTTTCTTTTACGAAAACTTTAAACGCGTTTTTCTTGAAACGATGTTTTACACGATGTGTAACACGATTAAAAAAAAAAAAACTACTCAACGGATCCACTTGCTTTTTTTTTTTTAAATTAAAGCTTATTAAATTGCCTTATACTTGAACTAAAGAGTTTGATAAAAATTTCCGTTAAGAACAGTTATTAACCTGATAAAAACGAAAATTATTTTTTTTAAATCAACTTTTTTGTTTAAACAGCCACTTTCTTATTTTAATAAATTAATGATTTTTTTAGTTCATATAGAAGCTATACTCATAAATTTTACAAACAATTTTTACTTTTGTTTTTCAGATGATTCTCCGAGACGCTATCCTGCACGCCGTGAAGAAAAAATTTGCAGAGGCACTTGAGTTCATTTATTTATAACTTTTGGTTTAATTAATAAAATTGTATGAAAATTTTTTTGTATAAATCTTAAGATATGCACAATGAACAGTAAGAATTTCAGAACGATCCATTGTATAGTTTCTTTGTAAAATAATCATGAACAAGTGCTTGATTTTGCCCTCCAAGATTAAGAATCATATCATGGTGCTCTACCTGTGAGTAGAAGGACGCTATAAGATCTTGATCAGTCCGCCTTTCGAGCAAGAATTAATAAAAATCGTTCACACTAAGATCATGCACTTTGGCACCGAAAATCTCTTAAGGCTTCTCCAAGAAAGCTTCTATTTCAAAAACATGGAAAAGAAAATAAAACTTACTGTGACTTATGTCAGGAGACCAAGGTTTACACTCATGACGTGCATAACAAAATGAGAAACGTTTTAGCCACGACACCTTTAGAATTAGTCGCCACTGACTTCTTTGGTCCTCTACCAAAAGGAAAGGACGACGTCAAGCATATTCTGGTTCTAGTGGACGTGTTCACTAAATACGTCAGGCTTTTTCCATTCAGGATTTTCATTTTAAAGGAGTTTGTGGCAATTAAGGACAAGAGGACTGACTCACCAACACCTTGCTTGTGGGTTTGGTTAGACAAGCTGGCGACCGAATTGCAGAAACGTGGAACCAACAACGCTTCTGACAGTGTTTCCTTTAAAGAAGAATCATTGGAATTAGTGTTAATTCTATCTGAGATTGGCGAATTGCATTAACACGTTAATTCGGCGCATTTTTTCGAAGTTTATTCGTCTGGCGGCGCTTGTTTGTTTCACTATTTTTTTTTGAACATTGAAAATAACTGTAAAAATGTTTCTTTTCCATTGTACATTATCATCTAGTCTCTTGCCAGTCTTTTAATTTAAAGTATGCTTTTTCAAATAACATTAAAAACATATGGAAACTACCGATGGTCCACGCCGCCAGATGAAAGCAATTCCTGTGAACCACCGGTGGTTCACGCCGGTTTGAACGTGTTAAAGGGGAATCCTGACACCTAATATAGCCAAAAAAAACTGTTACAAAAAGATAAATGGCGTAATGGCGATAAATGATCAATTCAGTCGTAGGTAGTTACCCGAAGTGGGAAAACCACGATCATTGCTGTCCGATCACGGAGGAGCATTAACTTCTCACGTATGGCTGGACTATCTCGAACAACAAGGCATCGAGCCCCATTTGACTGCTATATATCATCCATAGTCTAATCCCTACGGGTAATGCGAGAATTAGGTCGCATATTTCGAGCGTACTGTCATAAGAAACACTGGCTATGGGTTAAGTACGTGGGAAAACTTGAATTTACCTCCAACAATACGTGCCATAGTTCGATCGGTTTTACTCCCGCCGAGTTGATGGGTTACGATACATCCATATTTCCTACTTCTGAAATACCATCGCCCCCAGTGGAGGAAGAAAACCCTTTGTTACTCGCCAAAAAATTAGAACAAGGTAAAACCAAATTAAATAAAAAAAAACACGATCGTAATCGCGATGAACGAACCTTCGTGGAAGGTGATTTAGTCTTAGCTAGAAATCACTCTTTATCTAGCAGTGCCCAGGGAGTAACCAAGAAGTTCTTTCTATTATATGAGGGACCATTTAGGATAAAAAGAATGAAAATGAGCAATAGCTATGAACTGGAAGACGAAGCCGGTGTTTTCAGGGGTACTTATAACGTAATACACCTGAGACAATATAAATCTCGCGTTAGCGGATTCCATTCCCGTGAATTAGAGTCGTCCTCGGATGATCCGGAAATGGATCCGCTGAGGGGGGAATGCAACGGGTCGGAGACCTCCTTCGTTGTAGAAAACACGTCTTCTAATTAGCCACAGGGTTCGTCCATGGACCTTCTGCCGCTGAGTACCCTCGAGACATGTATGAGTTCGCGATCTAGTGTTCCCAAACCTCGCCACACGTGAGAAAGGAGAAAGACGTTAGGCCGGGCCTTACTTAGTATGAGTTGTATCTTCTAATTTTGTCAGAACCGAGTTTCATGTGTTCCTAGATTGCTAATTGCATTAAAATCCAGCTTTATTTTGTTAATTTTGTAGCTTCAACACTTCACAACCCCCCAGACTTTTGAGAGTCCGTTTAGTCAGGGTTGTTAATTAGAAACGACGTTCCTCTATTAGACTTTCCGGATGATGGGCTTTTCATTAAGTAAATCATCCACTGCTTCTACCTCTAGTCTATCTCTGTCTTTACTTTCTCTACACTGATGATCGCGACTGCCAGTGCACTATCTTTGATGTCGTCGCGACGGTCAAACACCGGCTGTAGGTAACGATATTACCTTCGCCGACCACCGAGACGCATGATTGATGATTCACTCTAACATCTAGTCCGAGGTAACTAACTTTTTCGGCGACCGCGCGTAGGTATCGTACCGACCGGCACTCAATTACCGACTTCAAACATAACTAGAGCAGGGATTGCAACCGAAAGAAATAACGGTTCGGTTACGGTGCTCGGATGGTAAAAGCTTGAATTCCGGTTTTAGGTTTTCGGTTTCGGTTTCTAATTCATAATTTTTTGTTTACGGTTTTCAGTTTCGGTTTTTAAACTTAATATATTTCGGTTTCGGTTTCGGTTTTAACGAGAGATAGTTTTTGGTAACAGTTAGGTACTTTATCCTTTATAGCTCAGTGGGTAGAATGATAGTTTCATGATGTAAAGTACTCCAGTTCCATTCCCCTTTCCATGACTTTTTTTATTCTACTTAAAATATATTTTCTGTTGTATATGTTGCTTTAACGTGGTACATTGTCACAAAAATTTGGCATTGAATTGAAATAAAGAATAGAGAAAAATATTAAATAAAAATTGGAAGTACATGGCAGAGTATCGAACTCCAGATGTTTCCATGACGAGATTATCATTCAGTCCATCAGGTAATAGAAAAAAAAGTGAGTATGTAAATTTACACTGGTATTAAACTTTGGAAGCATAGCCCATGGTTATACCATTAGTCTAATTTACCTCATACAGAATTATAGAGAAGTCTAACCAATGACGTGGAAGGTTTAAAACAGAATAAACGAACGAGATTGGTTAGTTCTGTCTAAATACTGTACGGTGTAAACTAGACCATTATCCGTTTTAAATTATTTTTTTTTTCGAAACATTACATTTCGGTTAACAGTTTTGGTTTCGGTTTTTCATTTCAATTATTTCGAATACCGGTTACGGTGTGGAATATAACAATTTCGAAATTTCGGTTAAAGGTTACGGTTTCGGTTCCTAATTTTTTTCGGTTTTTATCGGTTTTCGGTTCCGGTTTCGGTTACGGTTGCGGTCCCTGAACTAGAGGCGCTGTCGCTCGAGGTTCTCCACATCGCATATATGTACATAAGGTACTATTTCAGGGCTAACTTTGTACAACGAAGAGGCGACCTATTCAGTTCTTGAGCGAAAAACGCTCCCGTACACTCATGATGGCGTATTTCGTCTTTCGTTACGAATACGGGCCGGAGTCATATAAAACGTTGGACTTTTTGCAAAGGTATTGATGCATTACTTTTTTTTATATTTGTAGACATTTTACCCACGAATCGGTAACCGTACCAGCATTTCGAAAACTGTTTAGGCGGAATCGGGGAGCCCCTATTATTGTTGAATATTCGAACACAACGGAAAAACGTCCATTTCCAATTTGTCTAGTGTTAAGAGCTCCATTTCCTATTGTCTTGCCTAATTGTTATTGTAATATTTGTTCTGGACGGTCTTTGGCTTAAAAAACTTCTTTAACGCCGACATTTTCTAGTTTCTTTGACTACCCTGATATAACATACACGAATTATATGATAACGAAATCATTCGTGTTGATACCATATTTCCTACAAAATGGCGTTCTTCAATCGTACACGGCTTACTTTCCTGTAATTTACTTGTAATTGTGGGGTGACTGGCCTCTTGATAATCCACAATTTTTTTTTTTATATCGTTAATGCCAATCTAATGTGGGTGGCAGCAAAAGATATGAAATTCACTTGGTCGCACTAGTTGCGGAATTTAGAGCTATACGTGTTTACCTAAAACTTTACATTGTTAAAAAATGGCCCTATGCAAGTATCCCGAAGATGCTGTTGGTATGCAACGTTTTTCATAGCTAACGTTTTCTGACTATGACGAAAAATTATATAAACAACATATTGCCTATCTGAATGTAATGTTGCCTATCTTGATGTAAATAATGGAGTTATTTTATATCTGTTTCTTATAGGTTCCTTCTCGACATAAATCCTCCGACTAGGCAAAAAAGAAGTGACAACAGACGCAAGACGGTGTCCTTTGACCCGACAAGCCTTTTCACTGATAAAAGCGATTGAGGATTTCAAGGAAGACACTGATTAAATTTACCCGATACTACATGCTTAAATGAATTTGAAATTCATTATTTATTAATAAAGTTCTGACATTAATAATACCAAGCTTTCTATTAAACTTTTGGGGTTCCAACTTAACGTTCTGTAACGCGACAATTATATTTTCGCGCCGGAATTCAGTCTAGACGCCAGCGCCCTCGTACCCCCCACTTATCATAAATTTTACTAACTTCACAAAGGGAAGAGTCTAGCTCTTCCCATTTGCCTGTAAGCTGCGAGCACGGAAACAACAGATTTATGGGTCATCGTCCGACTGTAAACTGGATATCATTTGCCGGAGTAGATTTTGTTTCACAAATATCCCACAGAGGGGCACGAGGTGCAATCCAGAAGAATTTCCCAGGCTACATCTGGTCCGACAAGATAGAACACCCGCCACGTTGTCACTACGAGTTTCCACGTTCGTATAAGAATATATCCAGCGTGCGTGCGTTAGCGAATTTATAAAAGAAGGCGTTTGCCCGTGTCCGGCTACTTTTATTTCTATATGCATTGATTCGAAGACTGAGTATCGTTTGGACCGAACTTAGCTTTTATTATATTTATGTTATTGTTTTCTCTTTAGTTTTTTTTTTTTTTTTTTTTAATAACAATTATATTACAGTTACCTTCCTTAACTTGGAAACTCTGCAATAGAGCTACAGTTAAAGATAGGTTTCGAATCACCAGTATCACAGCAGAAGGCATAAGAATTGTAGTGAAAATTACAAACCAAACCGGAGCCTACTCGAAATCGACTAAGAAATTCTCTATGAAGAAACCGTCGATCAACGCGTATGACTTTTTATGCATTTTAGTTGCAATTATGAGAGGAGCGTTGCGAAAACCAAACACACTAGGTCATTGTTGCCAGAGTCCACTCTCCATTTTTAATATACAGTGTATTCTTAACCTCCAGGCGGCCGGGATGGCACGTTTTAGTGTCATCAATCTTGATTGAATGAAATGTATCCAAACTTAAAATTAATATGTATAAAACCATTCAGTACATACACATAATATATCTAGAGGATATATAAGTATATCCACCCCCTAAAAAATAATAAAATAATCCCCTAGGAGCCAAATAACCCCTATTTTTCCACTCTTTTTTTGCAGCCTGGAATGCATTTGACAATCAGATGTTTCTCATACAAAAGTTTTAGGATTGTTCTCTTGCTCATTAACGGTGATCTTGGTTTGGACCTTGACCGTGACCTTCAAGGTCATTTAGAGATCAATTTCAGGTTCAACCTCACCACCTGTCTCGACTCATAGGCCAATATTTCATTGAGCGCATAGAAAGCGTGTCTATACTCCGTTCGGTCAGATCCCGCCCAACGCTCCGCCCACTTTACCCACTCCAGGTAACCGAGCGGGTCTCGCAGCTTAGTGTGGTTGGACCTATTGTAAAAGTTCGACCAAACATAGTGTATCTAACAAGCAAATAGTTTTATACAATACGATGCAGCATTGTATTAAAGCGTCGGGTAGTACTTTAAGTGAATAAAAAGTCATGTAATTACCTAACAACTAATTGAAGTACTTTAAATTCAAAAGCTAACCTTAAAAGGACTGTGCCAGTATGGCGCAGGACGCTAACAAAAGAAAGTTACCGTTAAGGAAAAATAGCTTTGATGATTCAGATGACCAAAAAACTAAAAAATCTCAGTAAAATAATTGCTAACTCTAAAAATCTAAAGGAATTATATGTTAAAACTATGAAGGAGCTTAATGCCCCCTCAACTTCTCAAGAAAATGTAATCTTCAATGCATATAAGCGTCGTTAATGGTGTGGTAAAGCCGTGTGGTAAACGTAAGAGAGGAGAGTCTGCTGGATTATTTACGTACCTCAGGCCGTGCGAACATCAGAGAGGATACTATAGTTTGAGCGAAGCGCCAAAGCTTGTTGCACACTTTTGTGGACTTCTACGTCCGACACCTAGATACAAGAAACTACGAAGCGGAATACCGGGACACCCTGGACTTCCACATCCAGTACCTAGATACAAGAAACTACGGAGCCGAACACCTGGACAAACTGTCACCTAAAATACGAGGAACTATGCCGAAGCACACATATACCAAGAACAAGGCTTCATAAGCCAATTTGGAGTGGAGACTAGTTCTATAAGACCTCAGGGAAAAAATCCACCAGATGATTTCTACAATGTAGCAAAGAGCACAGCCACTGGATTATCTACTCTCACTCTGAATCATATAGGAGCGGATATGAGGATAAAGCTAGGGATAGATGGAGTCCGAAGATTATGGAGAATAAATAGAAACCCTAACAAGAGAGAAGGAATATCACCAGATGTCATTGTTTTAGCAGACAGGGGGAACAATTTGTGGAATTCAACAAACTGCCATTTGGAAGAAATATCAATGAGAGAAACAAAAACAGTGACCAAAGAGGACAAAGAATATTTGTTGAGAATTTGCAACCCAAGAAACCCTTTCTGTTCCGACCCAGTTGAGGACATCACATATTCTAAAGAGGCTGGAAGACTGGTAACAACAGAAGTGGAGACGCCGAGGACAATATTTCATTATGTGAAACGATCAAACAGGACTGTGAAGAACTCAATAAAGAAGATAATGTTTGATCAAGAAAAGATAAATTCTGAGACATCAAAGATTGTCAAAGCCGTTATACCCACAACCCTTGTTAGATACCCAGCAGATGCCACCAAGATAAGCCACCAACTCATTGCTGCTCTTTCAATATATAGGTCTAGGGCAGCGGTCGGGGAACCGGGGTAAATTACCCCAAATGGGGTAAAAGTGATTTATAAACATATACACACTTATTCTTATTGTTGAAATGTAAAGTTAAGTACATACAACCAAAATCATCGTTTAAAAATTTGTGCTAACAGGGATGTCACGATTAACTCGTAAATTTTCAATACTTTTTTACGTAGAAAGGCATTTTTTCTGAAGCACTCCCCCTAAATCATTATTCGTTTGCAAACAGTATTTGTTTTGTCAGACGATGGCATTTTCGGATGGGCGTTAGAATTTCTTGAACATAGAACTTACCATACGAATAAAGACGAACTTGTAGAAATTTGCGTACAATTGCTACGATCAATTTTATTTTATGTGGCATTTCTAACGGATCGACATTCTCACACTCCAGATCAGGAAATATAGATTTGTCTAGGGCAAACCTTTGTTTTACTAGCAGGATTATTTTTACGTCGACATTATGTATTTTCAAGTTTTTGAAGCCGTTCGTTTCTAACTGCAGCAACTTCTCTGCTTCTGCTACAATCTTAAATGCATTTGGGCATGGAGAAATTAATTCACCATTATTACATTAATCTACGAACTTGGAGAATGTAAATCGGTTTCCAATAATTCCGTCATATTCTTTATTTTCCAGTCGCGTCTTCTTACAACTTGCTTCAAACTTTTTACTTTACGTGCCAGTTTTTTATTTCTCTCTGTTATTTGTTTAATTTTAGTCTCTGTTGCAGTATTTTCTTCAGAGCAAGTTTCGCTGGAACTTGATTGAAGTGGCATCATAACACAGGTTCCGCCAGGCAACATTACTTTTCTTTTTTTATGGACTGCAGAAGCATCTGCTCCTTCTTCGTCACGAGCTCGCTTTGTAGAGGTTGTTTGATTTACTGAAGGACTTTCACACTGTTGTTTCAACTCAACACTTTTCGTAGAACTTGAAGCAAGTGGCATGTTAACACTGGTGCCATTCTCTGGTAAACATTTTTCTGCTGCAATTACAGAAGTATTGCTAGATTTCTCTACAAAAGCTCGCTTATTGGAAGATCCTATCAAATGTACATCTCCAGTTCTATTTTCTTCTGTTCTATCTTGTGTACTCATTACATTTAGTAACTGCATATTTTCCTTGTTATGACTATTATTAAGAAGTAGTGTTGGAACTGCATTTGATCGCAACTGAGTATTGTGCACAGACCACTTATTGGAGGCACGGCACTCCCGTGCTTTAGACTGTTAGCACGAGCAGCAGCGCCACCTTTTCGGTAGGTCGTATAAGTAACGCGATATATAATACCCCAGTATATATAGAATTATAGATATACGTTTATTTGTGACGTTAAAATCCACGTCACAAAGTCCCGAGTGTATAACTAGCGTGTTTTAAATACGGAACGCATTACCGTCCCTCGGGAGAGTCGCGAAAGGTACCGGCCAAGAACTCCAGGGTCCAAGATTGTATTAGAATTACATAAATTAATTATTTTTGTTCCGTACAACTATTTCATGCGTTTCGTATCCGGCCACCACCAGCATCAACGTTTCGCCGAGGGAGTAAAGAGCAGCCACGCCTAGACAGACCATCAGTCGCAGCCTCGCTCGAAGGAAGTCGCCGCCAGTCCCGCGAGGGAACCTGGAGATGCACTACGTCACCAGGCGCCTCCACCCCGCTGCTGACGGCTCCCGAATCAAGTGGGAGGCCGATACCGCCTAAGACATCGCACTGGATCATTCCGATCTCGTATTATCGCCGGTACGGACGTCCAGCGAAGGGAACGCCACCAGTACCGAAGAGGATGGAAGGCTCTGGAAGCTGTCCAGGTGCGAGGGGTCGCTACCCTCCACCACCTACCCGTCCCGACAGAAGTCCGGACGACAACCAACTCCGGACGAAGTATCCGGACACCCTAGCTACGGCAACGAGTTGAGACACCACGAAGAGTCCCGAGTCCCGCGAACAGGACCGTCGCGAGGACTAGGATTAAGAATTAACTAGCGGAACCGTCCTCCAAAGTATAGAATTGTATCGTTTACAAGGAGGCTCCGGTTATAAACGTTATATCGTTCCGCGTCCTTCTCGTAGGGTTAAGTTGTCAGAAATTATCGATACAATTATCGTAAGAAGTATTTGAGTCCAGTAGCATGTTTTGAAATTAGCGCGAGGGCCTACAATTGGCGAGT
This sequence comes from Cephus spinipes, assembly GCA_963971525.1. Classification (NCBI taxonomy): domain Eukaryota; kingdom Metazoa; phylum Arthropoda; class Insecta; order Hymenoptera; family Cephidae; genus Cephus; species Cephus spinipes. The sequence goes on from OZ020574.1 coordinate 21,307,944, forward strand.
ACCTTCGACGATGATGATTGGCCCAGGAGGGCCCGGCGGGGATGACGGAGCTAGCGCTGGCCCCGAGTCTCGAAGAACTCCCGAAGAAATTGATTCTCTATTAGTTTGCGGTCTTGGCCGGTGGTCTCGTACTGAAAAGTTGTATCGTAGAAGCCCTTTTGTCTCGTTCACGGTAAGCGTCTCGTCGTCGAGAGGACGAAATCTTTTCCAACGGTGTAACTACTGTTTCCCTTGTATCTCGTTGTTACTTTCCTCCCGGTTTCGGCCCAGGAGACGATCGCGTAACGTACAGTGGGAAAAGATTCCGTGCCTACCGCGTGAACTACCTATTTATTATAATTGATTGTCTATTGTAACTTAGGGCCATCGCGTTACTCTTGGTGACCCTGGAGAATCGTAGAGAATTGGTGTATCACGCTTCACGTGATAGGCAGGCAGGACGTAGAAATAAATAACAAGGCCTATTGTTGAAGGGCCTACAGGATTAATTAAGATATTGATATTCTCTACCACTAATTATCTTTTCTTTGAATCTCGTTCTTCTTGTTTCTATAGTTTCGTATATTACTATTGTACCTTATTTATTCTTTGTGAATCCGTATTTTCCATATTCTTTATGCTCCATATTTCTCATTAATTGCGCCACTCGAACCGATCCGTGCCGCTATTCGCCAGAATCGTGTGTTTAGCACCTACGTCTCAGGGCGTAGATAGTGTCGACCTTAGTACGCGTACCTCAGTATCGGCGACGGATTAATTTTCGGTAGCGAACGAATTAGCGTATCTTGTCGTGTATTCACACGTCCCTTGAGGAAGTCCGTATCGCGTGGCTTTCGTGTTATTTATATCGAAATTACCATTTCCTTTTGTTATTTTGTTATAATTGTTAATTCTTATAAGTCCCAAAATAAAGGGCCAATTGTTATTTTTGTTACTAGAATTGGAAGTTCTCAGTCTTTATTCGGCATACCATCTATAAGTTCCCCGCCCCTCTACTATCTCGTTACGTTCTAGCTAGTCTGGTAAATTTCCTTTTTTCCCTCGGAAAAGGTGTGCCTGGCGCCCAAGAGCATTTAGTATTTCGGATTTCTAGGTTTCAGGGAAAAGTAAGGAGTAACGTAATTTGTGACAGTATCGTTCCGTCCGGCGTGAAAATTAACGTCACAAGATATACAGGGATATATATAGGCTGTAACAAAAATGTTATAATAACCCCTCCCCGTCACCTGGCTCGAGGGCACCACTGGCCCCGAGCACATTTACGGCATATATTATAGAGAAGTGTTGCGTACTGTATTGCGAATCAATGTTAATTGCGTTTATTTAGTATTTTAGGTTTACTGTACTTAGAGTTAAGATCCCCTCCCTACACCCTTCCGTCCCTGTCCCCGTCCCCGTAGGGCACTGGCTCGAACACCATCATCGAGGACCACCACCGAGGACATCACCCTGAACCAGGTACGAGGACTCAGCATCCCTGGATGGACCGCGAGAGTGGCTACGTCGCCGAGGCAGCGGAAGGCAGGGATGGCATTGGCAGGGAGAACAGCTGATCGAGATGTCCGTGGGATGGATGCCCAACAACCCGACACCGTCGCCACCAATATGCAGCCCCGGTGCAGTCCCGTCACACGGGCAGGAAAAAGCCCCATGTGACAGCGGCGGAGCCCTCTCCCTCCGAGACCGCGGACGTGCCCGGGAGGACTTTGACAGGCCCTGGAGGCCGCCATCCTGACCGGCGCGCACAGCCAGTCCGCGCGCCGGCGAAGCCAGCAACGTGTTGCCGCCACGAGGCCCTGGAAGGCCCGGCAACGCAGCCCATTCAAAAAGGACCAATGCCCTGCCATGCCGGAACTGCCGACCAATGCCAGAGCACGTAGCCCTCTCAGCTGAGCAGCCCCAGCCAATCCCCGAGGCCCTGGAGGCCCACGAGGACCGGAAGAGCACCAAACTTCGTCACTTCGAGCCAGGGTTTTGTAGCGTTGAGTGCGACTGGAGTGAGAGTGCGGTAAGTGCGAATTTGGATAAAGTGTGTGTTGCGGACATTGTTGCGTGAGTACCTTAGTATGATTGAGATTTCCCAAATTGCCATCCCCTTCCCTCTTACCCCTTTAGCCTTTACTTAATAGGTTTTGTAGGTCCCTTCAGGACAATTACGAGCCGTCCCCACGTGGACCGGTATTTTTGAGTATCATATCTTTTGAGTGTTAGCCTGGCCTTCCGCCAACCGCGTGCGGCCAGTGGTATATTGCGTGCGTTCGAATTTAGTACCTTGTACCCTTTTTGGGAAAACCTCCGTGCCCTCTCCCTTCCCCGTCCGTTTTGAATATTGTAAGTCCGAGGTATTGAAGTAGCCATTATTGCGTTCGGGAACCTTCCTCCCTGAGACCCCTCACCTCTTCCCCTGCTAGCCGTGCCATTTCGCGTTAAAGTAAATATTCGAGGACCTTCTGAGGTCACTCGACGGTGCTACGCCGTATAAGTAGCTAGCGCCCATTTGTTGTTTTGAAGATAGTTAGTGCCGGTAAGCCCTCCTGTCCCTCCTGCCCCTTGCCAATACCCTGCTTCCCCGTTCCCTGATTCCCCTCGCCCACCAGTCCGTTTAAAGGTCCCTTCTGACACCGCGTGCTCCTGAGCGAGCACCCGCGTGTATTGTCAAGTCTTGCGTGTTGTGAGAGATAGTTTACTAGTGTATTAAGTTCTGATTTCTGTTCTATCTTTTGGATTTGCTTTCTTTTCTGTTTTCTCTTTTGTACTGATTTGACATTATTATTAATTATATTCTTCTTTACTTTACACCGTGTTCCCCTTTCTTTCGCGTTCCCCTCACCCCTGTGTTTTGGCGATAGCTAATTTGAGAAGACCCTGGGCGGACCAAAAATCTGCCCAGCACGTCACAATATATACATCGGAGCTAAATGCTCAATATGCTCAGTCTTACTCAAAATTCAACGACAGTCACATAAAGATATTACAGTAAAGATCTTGCTGAAACATAATACTCTACGAAATAAACCCTTCGAGGTCAAAACTCCAAGTGTTCCTGCTTATTTCTTCCGAGGAAGATCTCTCTTCGAATATCATTCGAAATCCGAATCCCGAGGTCTGGGTTTCACGCTACGAATAGTTTGTCCTAAAACCCAAACTATAACAACAGCTATTGAAATAAAATCATCTGTATCTATTATGACAACAGCCCTCATTCATGAGCAACCGGCATCGCTATTAGCATCGGCACCATCGCCATCGTCATCACCAGCTTCCCCGCTCTCGACCACGACAACAATCATCATCATCATTACTACCAGCACCAACATCATTTACTCCTCAACCACAACGAGACGTGGAAAGACTCTACAATCGTAACAAAACGTAAAAAAATCCTGCAATCTGGACGATATAACAATTATGCGCCAACAGTTGGATAGTGTATGCCCCCAACTCACAGCACTACAGAATAAACTTTCGGGGCCTCGGATCATAACCATCTATGAAGATGATATAACAATAAAAACAGAGCCTGCGTCGCCACCGTTACCTCCTATGATCACTTGCACTACGGCGGCTTGTGATGCATACCCAGAAAGTGATATGCTTCCCCTGGAGTGCAGGAGGCATTAGAACAATTACTGAACGTTAAGGAAGCTGTCATAAATATACCTATGTAAGTCTAATAATAGTAGCAGTAAAAAGAATAATTTGTATAAGAATAATAATAATAAAAACATGTTTTATACTGTAATAATGTGTCCCTCTTTTACTCATCCTTCGCAAAATTAACTTCTTTAAACCTAAGGTCGGAATGTAGGGTCTAGATGATGATGATGATAATAATAATAATTTTCGAAGCATAATATATAATTATTATAAGTAAGATCGATAGCTTTGAGTACAATGATGCGTTTTATTGGTGTTTCTTAATTCTTCCGTAAAATTTTCTAACTATATCATCGTTCTTATTATAATTTGTTGGAAAAAAAGTCTTGGAACTGTTGCGTTGTGTATCCGCGGGACTTGTAATACAAAAACGTCAGACAGTACTGTCCGCAAACTTGCGACTTGAGAGACTGCAGCGGTTTTTGATTCCATGTAATTCCTCTTGAATTCCTTCTCATAGCCTGCTGATGATTCCTCACAAAAGGTTCCAACCCATAACTATCAAAAAATTCGCATTCTCCTCGTTGATCGATATAAAATGCTACCCAATGAGTGCCGGGCTTGTTATGAGGATCAGTATTCATAACTATAGCGGATGGTCTATTAAGACGTAAGGGGATTATGTCTGCTGGAAACACTCCCTTCGAATTAACTTGTATCCCACGTAAAACTTTTTGAACCTCGGATGTTGTCAACGCTTCTCGCCGTTTAAACATGCTTCCTGTTAGGTGTGATGACTCACACAGCGTCCATGAAGAACTAGACATTTTCAGCTCTTGCGCATCTAAAGAATAACTCGACTAACTGGAATAATCGGCTATCACTTGTCGCGAGGAGTCAATTTCTATAATATTGTAAAATTCGGCGTGCACAATGCAGTTTATAGTAGCCTCCAGAGCATGAGCAAATCCCACTTCTATTCGGACGGTTCCATGCTTTATGAGATTCCAATGCATAGCACAAGATGCGCTCAGATCGGGTGTTAGATCAAACGCCGTGAAACAACGTCCGTTCGCATATTCCGTACGACCGATGCCATTTCCTGTATTTCCATAGTGAATACCGGTTCCCATAGAGTATAGTAATTTCGGACTGATAACTCTTTATCATATGCAGACTGAAGAGGCCTGCTGGGTATTTGAACGCCATCGAGATAGAGCGACAGATTATTCATGTTGAAATGTTGGAAATTGAACGGATTTTGGGCAGGTGGTCCGTTGAAAGTCTTATTTGTGACAAAGCCTACAATGATTCGTTTCGGTAATCGACCCATAAAAACACTGCCAAGAGTCTCTCGTTGTATACCGACAGGTATAGAAAGAGATTTTACTTCGACTCTTGTTATGAGGTACTTCGCCGGTGTCTGAACCAGAGCTTTAGCATGAGCTAAAAGAATCATCGGACTGATTTTAACTTTCCACGCGAGTAGCGTGGCTTCTGTGATATGGACCTTATAATCCCCAGTTCCAGATTGCATTAAGCAGAAATTATCTTTAGATCTAACAAGCCGTAGCTGCATGTCAACACCGTTTAACAAATATTGACCGCTTTCGAGGTAATGATTTATAACCAGAACCTTTCATCAGATCATCAAGTTATTCTACCGCTTTACGTTTTAAATTTGCTTTTGATTCTTTAAACCTGTTACGTAACGCATCACGGAAAGGCGTCTTATTTTGGACATCGCTCACGACTCTAAGTCCCGCGTGAACAACCTGTTTTCCTACGGCTTTAACCCCTTTAGTAATCAGGGGCAACGCCTGTCTAAATAATCGAGCCGTAAACGATCCTAAACCATGACCCCTTGGGTAAGGAGCACCAGCGTATACAACGTCAACCCTACCGCCTACCTGGTTCAGGTAATACTCCTCATAAGCGTTCATAATGTTTTCAATTGTTGTGACGACGTCGAAAATGTAATGTAACCATCAATGTAGCGTATTCAAATGGCACTGGCCCACCAGCGTGATCGCTTATAACAGAATTGGACCACCAACTATGGGGTAGTAGTGAGGCATGGCGAAAGTCTTAAGCCCGTATTCAGAACTCGCTTTTAGTGCTAATAGCGCGCTTTTAAATTATTTGTTAGTGAGTTTATAGGGGATCGTATTCAGAACCGCTTTTATGGTCACTCTTAAGGTCACTAACAGCTAATAGCGCGCTATTAGCGATAAAGCCTATTCAGAACCGCTTTTAAGCCTCTAACGGCGCGCTATTAGGCGTCATCTTGTGACTAACAGCGACCTGTTCGTAGATGTGGGCAGGGGCATGTTTAAACTGACAGGTTGCTCAAATATGGCGGAACAAATAGAGGCTCTATTGCCGAGGTGGACGAAGTCCGCGAAGTTAATGAAATGAGAGTAAGAAATCCGCAAGTTTTTCGAGAGAGACGTGATCCGTTTGAATTGTTTAGTGATCGTGAATTTCGAAACAGATATCGCTTATCGAAAGACAGTGTACGATTTGTGATCAGTTTAATGGAAGATAGGTTAGTGTGTCATGCCGGTCACCATACCGACATATCTCCAGCAATGCAGGTGCTTGTAGCCCTGCGGTTCTATGCTAAAGGATGCTACTAGACAGAATTAGGTGAGTCATTACCATAAGTCAATGCTCGTTGTGAAAATTAATATTAAAATAAATTATTATAATACTTTGTCATTTTCATGATATCAATAAAATTATTATACATCTTAGGAGATCTGCATGGCATTTCCCGGCCTAGCGTATCCAGAATAGTTGCAAAAGTATCTGATGCTATTGCTGCACTGCTTCCACGATTTGTTGTTTATCCAGCTAGAATGGAAGCTCTTAAAACGGAGTTTTACAACATAGACCACTTTCCTGGGGTTGTGGACTGTATTGATTGCACCCACATTGCAATAAAAAAGCCCAGTCGGGAGCCAGCTATGTTGTATGTTAACCGTAAGGGTTATTATTCTATCAACGTGCAAGTAGTGTGCGATGCTTAGAGACGAATTCTGGATATTGTTGCTGAATGGCAAGGCAGTGTTCACGATGCACGTATATGGGACTCGTGCTCTCTGAAGGAAGAGTTTGAGGTAAGCATCTTTTCATTTATTAAAAGTATGTTTGATATTAGGTAATCAATGAAGTGATAATATATTTATTCTTATTTAATAGGCCTCGAGGATAAAGGGAATTTTGCTTGGGGATGCTGGATACCCATGCAAGCCATACCTTCTAACACCGATCCAATCTCCTCAAACTCACCCTGAACAGAGGTATAACGGGTCCCATAAATCTACACGCATAACTGTAGAGCACTGCTTTGGGGAATGGAAGGGCATGTTTAAAGCCCTTCGCAATGTCATGCAGATATCCCTTCCGACAGCGAAAACAGCCATCATTGCCATGGCCGTTTTGTTTTAACATCCGGAAGGAACACCATGACAATGATGGCTATGGTAAGAATATAAAATTGATTAAAACTTTCTCATTAAATAGTTTTAACTTAAAGTAATTTTCTTACAGATCCTGATTCTGTCCTGGTAACAGGGAATATGTTCCGCAGGGACTTCGTGCGAAGACATTTCGCATGAAGGAGTTCCTGCATTGCTGGAGGTGCTGAGGCTCTAACCTATCTGCCCTATCTGATCATCTGTACATTGCCTTTCGATGAAGATATCTGCTAGAAGTTCTACGAGAACTAAACAATTCAAATGGATCAAGTTCCTTTCGAAAAACTTGTGGATTTCTTGCTCTCATTTCAATAAATGAAACTTTGTTTTATATTATAATACTGATATTTTTATTTCTAATTTACCCATACCATTAATAATAAGAAATACATATGTAAAAGAAAGTACAAAGTTTTTATTAATCATAGGAAAAAATATTTACAAAAGTTTTTTGTCAAAGAAAAATCATATGTACAATTTGTATGCGACAATCGTGATCTAGTAGAGAATAAAATGAATAATGCTAGATTGCAAAAAAGCAGAAGAAATAAATGGATAGATCTAACGAAGAAAATCGCAGTGACTGGTAAGTAAGTGAGTTAGGAAAGATATTACAGATGCATCGACGGTGGAAACTCGCAGCAATTCCTTACAAAGCAGCCATGATCGAATTGCAAAACTCAATTTTTCTTTTCTTCTGGTCCTTACGAAAATCTTTCTTTCTCTAACTGTTCCTTCAAAATTTCCATTCTAAGATCGTGTTCCTGCTTCATAATTTGTATTTCTAAATTGTGCTTTTCTTCCATATAACGCAACGTTTCATCAATTTTTTTCGTTTGCAATTCGAGCATGGCTGCTTCGTAGGCTGTCATATTCTTTTTTATTTTCTTTGGTATTGGCTCAGGCGAGGTCCTCCTATCCCCATGACTTCTTTTTCCAACTTCCGTGGAACACGACGGATCTGCCTGAGGTAGGTTCGACTGTATAAGTACTAATTCACTAAAATATATTTTAACTAAATTAAAAATTACTACTGGTCATTTTTATAAATCAATCACGCAGATTTAAATCTTTGGGACATAAAATACAACATTATAAACAAATAAGGAAGATGACAATACGAATAAAAATATATCAAGTATTATTATACCCAGTTGTCGGATCGGGATTGTAAAATAATTATATCTGCTTGCCATAAATCATCGATGTTCGTTACATCGTAATGACTTCTAGAAAATTTTTTGCGGATGGGTTTATGGAAGGTGTAAGCGTCAGTTGTTTTTAACCAATGATCAATATGTTTTGCTTTGACTTTTTTATTTAAAAATTTTTTCAATTTTACACTTTCACCATAACCTACAGGATTTGCAGCGTTATAATACACTTGTTTAATCATTTCCTTTGCATTAGTTTCAAGGTCTTCCAAGTTTCGTAGTTGGGACTATATTTTCGTTGTTTAATTTCGCGTGGTGTTACTAATGGTGTTGTACGATACTTCCGCTTCCCTTCGAAGCCCCGTGGTGATGATCTTGCAAGAGCTCTACCGGGTGTTCGATCTGGAGATGGCGATCGTGATGGGCTCTCGGTGCTAGCGGGTGTAGATGACCGTTTTTTTTTTTCAAGCTCTGATGTCGCTCAGGTGTACTACTGTGAGAGGATTTTATCCCCACATCCGAATCACTGCGCTCAATTTGCCTAATTCCCGACACCTCGAGCTGTTTCTTCATGCGAATATAATTCAATATCTTTGAGTTTCCTATAAACTCATACGGTATGTTACATTTATAGCATACTTCGACAAACTGCTCCCATCCGACTGGATTAGAGTTCTTTCTACTTCTCATAGCATCGTTAACTAAATCAATAATATTCGCTCCGGGCACCTCGGTACCATCTATAAATACTTTCCCACTTGGCTTCCACGATACAAGACTGCGAGCGAGCAAATGTTTAGTCAAAAGTGCAGCCTTACGTCGAAATTTTTGAGGTACACTCTCGATAACATTAGCTACTAGAACGTCTTTCAGGGGTTCCTGTTCCTCCTCGTTGCTAGTGATTGTTGGTACTATTGGCGCTGGCGATTCCGCATTATTCACTATAGGGAGTGCTATCGTCTTTCTCGAATCTTTAGCAAAAAATAAATATCGCTCTAGAATCTGATTGTAGCGTTTCCATTTTTCGTCTGCTTGCAGTTTGGATCGTAATATTTCATCCATGTCTCGGTCCATTTCAAGGAAATGATCGTGTTCTTTCGGGAGCGGTCCCCGCTGCAAATTCTCCACAGTTTCATGCGAGATCAAAACCATCTTCTTAGCATGTTCCATATTTCAATTATTTACTCCCAATACTTTCGAAGCAAGAATCGATAATAAAGGTCCTAACAATAAAGGCAAGAAGCCTGATCCTTTTTGAATGAGTGATTTCTTCTTTCCGTTCCAGGTACCCTTGTTACATGCCAGTTTAAAAATAATTTTTTTATGTTTAGCAGAATGTTTTTTCTCTTCGGAAGTAAGTGGTACCCCACCGTGTAGGAGATTAAGAGCGCATTCACAGATAACACGAACCAACTTTGAATCTGCTACTTTGAGTACAGCACGTCGATGTTCCGGTGCTAATTTACACAGAGCCTGCAGCGTGTGGATGTGTTTTTTGCAGCGCATCTCAGGCTAATAGTTTAACGTCGACGAGTACCGTTTGTTTTATGCTCCTTAGGAACGTAAACGATGTGTGATGGATCGTTTGGAAATAAACACGTTCGCACTCGACAATTTTCAGATGTGGCCTGTTCGCCGTGAAGTATCAGTGTCGCGTCGTAATAAGCATCCTGAAGAAATCTGGGATTGGTTGGATAAACCTGACGTGCAAGATGTTGAATCTGTGCTCGGTCTCGTGGATTTTTAAAAAGGACAATATAGTTACCGTTTAAAGATATATCACGCTGAACTCGTCCCTGATAAAAAATATTTTGAGTAATGAAGAATACGTTTAAGTTTTTATAATGACAGCCTTTTGTAAAAATATCAACTATCTGGTCATTAGATTCCCGCATCATGTCGTCTATAATTATTAGTATGGTGTGTTCTCCGGTAAAGTCTGAGCAGGAAGGTAACCCCTCCTGAAACTCAACACTCTCCAACTCCTTCGAACGACAGAGAGGCTGTGATTCGGAATAATACCAGATATTTCTAGAAAATTTAACATCGCTCATATCCTCGATGTAATTTATAAAGTTTTTAACGAAATAGCTTTTTCCGCATGAACTAGGTCCTGCCACAATGGCCGACAATGGGTGAGTCCAGCGGGCATCCATAACTTAACACGATCAAACGTATTAGAAAACTGTAAAGTTTTTCAAAGTGTCGAGTTTTTAAATACTAAGAAAATATTTTTAAGATTTCGTATTGCTACCAGTTTCAGTTATTATGTAGGGATGGTGGATAGGGAGTGGGGGATGATGCTCTTAGCCCTATAAGAAACGTCGTTTCCCAGGATCTTCAATCAGTAACAAACATTCTTAGTTACATCTCAGATATCCTTGTTAAAATGGTCAACTCTCAATGTTCTGACTGGGATTGTTCAGCTACTCATGCCGCTTTATACCATGAAGAAAAGTGTGATGGTGTTGAACATTAAATATTGTGTGCGAACCCTCAAATGTACGAGCAATCTCAACGTTTGGAAAAAATCTGTACGAAAATGTATCCAGTCTATCATGCTGGGGGTGTAAAACGGCCTGAGGGTATAGATACACCTGATCGTCTGGCCTTAAAAGAATTACTACCTGCAGAAACATCTGACGTGGAAAATGGGAAGAGGAAAAATAAGGAAAACGAAGACGATTGTAAACGAAAAAAAAAGTAGCACTTAACGAAGGAGAAAACAGGGTGTCGCTTAAAAGATCTGTGGGTTGTGACCTGGCGTCCGTAGGACGGCCAGTTACATAAAAGCATAGGCGCACGGAGAGCAGTGCCACCGACGAAAGCCGCCGAGAGAATGCCGACGACGTCGGAGATTCGTGGCGAGAGGAAGCGCACGAGTTCGGGTGAACTCGGGATTCTTCGGGAATCCTCGAGCCGGGGCCGAAAGGGGGACCACTTCGTTTTGAACCGTGTAACGGGAATCTGCTGCAAGTGCGAGAGAGTACAAGTTTCGATTTTTGAGAATTATTTTGGCGTGTGATTTGGGACTGTTTCTGATTTAGACGACTTTGGTTTTTCCTCGGACTTGATTTTTGGAGAATCTGCGGTGTGGACCGAGGTTGAGAGAGAAAGAGAACAGACGGAGAGGAAGTAAGCCAGCGACGAGGAGAATGCCGTCGAGAAAGAAAGAGAAAGAGTGCCCCGGAAGTTCTGGTAAGTTTAATCAGATTATCATCGCAGGACGAAGCCGCGCGCCGACTAGGGATGAAGTGCATCCGCCGGTGCAGCGCGGCACGAGGAGTGAGGGGCCGCGGGCCCACCACATGCTCTCGCGATAGAAGATTCAAGCCATCCGGGAACATAGAAGACGACCTCCGCAACCGCGTCTATTGTTAGGATTGTGTCGAGTCGTGTTCGTTATCAACACCGTACTGTACTTGTTTACCTAGGGAAAAATAAATGGCCATTGTGAAAATTAAATCCCACCGTGTTAATTGTTTCGGAAAGGTCGGCTGATTCCTGTAGATACTCGCCGCCCTCACGTTCCCCTCTACCACGATTAAGTAAGAGCTAGGAGGAAGAGACAGTCGAGAGGACTCGTATACAACTTAAACAATCAGAAGCGTATCGTCGTGGGGCTAGACATTCACAATGGATATCAATCGACTTTACAACTCCTTGGCTGTAGGGGGGATGCCGTTACGCTTCTACCATTGGACTGGGGACTTCTTCTCGATCACTCTGAGAAATTCATAGCCCATTTTATAGATATTGCTACTACTCTTGCAAAAGATAAGAATTATGAATGGTCTACGATACCCCTCACAAATTGTAATGTTATATTGTGTGAATTATATGGCGACCGCGCAATAAAAATAACATCGAGGAAAAATAGTATTGCGTTAAAGAGACAAGTGTTTTGAATTGTAGTTTTACCTGGGATGACTGTATGCCTAAAGTTAAAGCATAGAAAAATTGTATGAAGATTAAATAAAAACAGTTTATATAACATAAATTATTGACTTTATTCCATTATCCTTATTCTTCAAAGTATTTAACTATCCAATCTTCAAAAGGTCCTGTTGCAGAATGTATTTTCATTGCGAATAAGAAATGCAAATCAAAGATATCCAATGCCCAGGGAGCGTTTGTACATCCATCGTACCACAACCAGGCCATCCTTTCCCTTTCTTCGATTCTTCGCATACGCAAATCGCATACCATTTTCCAATATTCTTTTCCTGTGTCGAGAGGACCATGTTTATTGCATCTTGCGGTTCTCCTCATGATGAAAGTTTATCTTTATTCACTCTGTAGACAGTTTTTACAAAGCGTTTACAAACCTAATTTATTTTATGACCCATATCTTAAAGTCAATCCTAAATTTTACTTAGGTAGCTACCCTTACGATTGTGGGTTAAAGCTCTTTGTCTACGAAACACGTGGTCACCTAGGAGCGTTAGATTGTCTGGCTGAAATGTGAAGGCTCCAGAAATCCTAGCCGTTCTATGCAGTTCTTCTCCAAAATTTCAGACAATTTTTCGTTGTTTAAATGACATTGATAGTAGCCTGCTGAAATCGTCTCTACACTGCTTATCACATAGCGACGAAAAAAATGTAGCATCCCTTTTAACAAAGTGAAAATGATCTTGAAAACTTCTTTAAGCCCCTACCCTCGCAAAAAATAATAACATATTATGTCCCCCTCCATACAGTACAAGTTTTGTATGAAACATTTTTTGAAATTATTACAAGTAACAGAAATATTGCAGGTGGACAAAGTTATTGGTCCTCCCTGCATATGTATTACCTGCTGGTCGACACCACTAGATCTTTTAAGAACTTTACAAGGGAAAAAATCCCCAACACTAACGAATCTTGGGCTGCTGACTGACATTTAAACGAGCCTTTAGTTATTTCTGGTGGTGGATCTTAATAACTTGTTCTCTTTGACAATGTCATTGACTCCTGCAGGTGGATCTTTTCGAACCACAGCGGCGAACAAAGAATATATCCTTTAGCATATACAGAAGTTGCATAATCCATCGGAAAGTAGTAGAATTCATTTGAACATTATTAAAGTTATTTTGTATTTGCAAGAAATTAATCTACATAAGTAAAGTTAGTTGTACCATATACGCGTATTTACAAATCATACGACGTCTGCGATTTGCAAAATTTCGAACGTTCAGCCAAACCGTAAATGGCCCGATCGACCTTGTTGTTTATGACACACGCTATTTGAAAGGAAATCGTAAGGTAAGGGGTTAAAGGGTTAGGCCATTATAGGATTTTCAAAAAAATCTTTTTTTAACAGGTACCTTAGTATCTATAGAATTATATTCCAAAAGGTTATGTACGTGAAAAATCCCTAAGCACTCCATTTTCGTATTCTACGTATTGAAACATTATTCATGTCCTGACTTTCTACAAACTTTAAACGCGTTTATCTCAAAACTATATTTTTCAAGTTGGCCGAACTCATAATTCAAGCAAATTTCAACCGATTCATTTGAAATTTTAACTGTACATTTAGAATTACTTTTTCTAAGGAAGTACGTAGGATTTTTTCATTATACTGCATAGTTCCTTTTTTATAAACAATTTCCTGACGATTTTCTCATGGCATTGTATACTTCTTGATTTAGAAATGTGCCATTTTGGCCAAAATCAATATATCGAAAAAAAATACTACGTACTTCTATAGCTATTCTCATAAATAATGGAAAAACCTTTGGTTTTTCATTGTAACTTAAAAATTGCAGGAGGAATTGGTTCGGCCGTAGAAATAAAGACGTCATCGGAGAAATGCTATGTAGTCGCCATTTTGACATGTATCGCTTTGAAAACATTATTTTTTATAGTCTATTACTTGTATAATAAAGACCTTATTTTGTAATTCCGATTTATTTCATGGTTCCGCCGAAAAAAAATTCCCAAAATTCGCCTATTTTTTCCGCCTCTACAGTAGCCTAACCCCTCAATGAACGTGAAAATTGATTGTTTTTTGTTGGAAATTAAATTGATCACTACATGCTGGTTTTGGTATGTGCCTTATGTTTTGTTTTTAGTCCCCATGACGATACGTTTATACAGGGTGATTTTTTTTAATCGCCTCAGGCTGATATCTCGTAAATTAAGCAACATACGAAAAATACATCTTATATGAAACTTTCTTGATTTTGAGGGGGAAAGAAGATGGTGTACTCAGATTTATCGTAGGTGGAGCCGCCAAGGTTAGGTGAAGGTCAACTTTGATTTTTTAAATGGAACGGTGCACTTTTTTTCACAAAACCTGAAAGATCATCGAATTTTACATAAAAAACCTTAGAGGTACTTATGGCCTACAACCAAATGGTAATGAGATGAGAGCTGGGCAAGTTAGATAAAAAGAAGAATCGGCCGGGTGCCGGCATTGGAGCAGCACGCATGTTTCAACGTACTTGAACGCAATTATCAATTTGTAGTACCTGATTGAAAGGATCAAAACTGTGCAAACTATTCTTTTACTTTGAGTTGCCAAAGTCAGGTCAAGATTATCAAATTTTTGTAACGAATAGTAGATTAATTTTTATTGTGAACATTTTGCATAATTTTCATGATTATTACCTTTTATTATTACAATTCAAAGGTGCCCCCGTTTGCATCGATGCATAATTGTAATCGTCGCTGAAATGCATTTATCGTTTTCTGAAGTACTTCCCTGGGAATTGCCTCGCAAGCTTGGATAATACGTTCCTTTAAATTATCCCGTGTTGTCACTTAATCTAAAAATTAATCTACTATTCGTTACAAAAATTTGATAATCTTGACCTGACTTTGGCAACTCAAAGTAAAAGAATAGTTTGCACAGTTTTGATCCTTTCAATCAGGTACTACAAATTGATAATTGCGTTCAAGTACGTTGAAACATGCGTGCTGCTCCAATGCCGGCACCCGGCCGATTCTTCTTTTTATCTAACTTGCCCAGCTCTCATCTCATTACCATTTGGTTGTAGGCCATAAGTACCTCTAAGGTTTTTTATGTAAAATTCGATGCTCTTTCAGGTTTTGTGAAAAAAAGTGCACCGTTCCATTTAAAAAATCAAAGTTGACCTTCACCTAACCTTGGCGGCTCCACCTATGATAAATCTGAGTACACCATCTTCTTTCCCCCTCAAAATCAAGAAAGTTTCATATATGATGTATTTTTCGTATGTTGCTTAATTTACGAGATATCAGCCTGAGGCAATTAAAAAAAATCACCCTGTATAATACATAATCTCGTCCTCGCGTTCTGGTAGCCCTACGGGCATGTGAATTCTCTGTTGCTTATTAATAAATAATATTTTACATCAAATCCGACTCCATAATTTCAACAGATTATGGGCCCAGGATTACGCATATATAAACCAAAAATACATAGTCAATCGGAATAAAGTGGAAATATCATACACTTGACGAATCACTATGGAATCTGAAAATGCATTACGCATATCCACCTTGTCACGGAACAATTACGATACGTGGAAGATGAGAGCACAGGCGATTTTCATAAAAATTAAGACGTGGTTAATCGTGAGCGGGAAAACCCCAAAGCCAGCTATTGTGGAAGGTAACGCTGCATCTCAAGCTGTCTTCAACACTTGGAAAGAAGACGTCGACAAGGCAAAAGCTGATCTGTATTTAATTATCGGTGATGCGGAATTGAAACAGGTAAGAAATTGTGAAACTTCGCAGGATGTTTGGCTGAAACTCGAGTCAATTTACGAATCGAAGGGACCCGCTCGAAAGACTTCACTTTGCAAACAATTAATGATGCTTAGATGGGAAGCTTACGGAAATATTCGCGAACATATCGATGTATTTTTCAATGTCATTGCAAATAATCGGATTTATCTTTTGACGTTGGCGATGAACTACAATCCATTATACTTCTACAGAGCCTACCTGGTAGCTACGATAATTTTCGATGTGCCATAGAGGCATGAGATAAACTCCCCGAACCCGAGTGTTTAAAGATTAAACTACTAGACGAGTACAACGGTAAGAAACAAAAAACCAAAGAAAATGACTCAGGCACCATTTACGCACGAAAACCCTGGAAGAAATTTGATAAATCAAACAACGCTACCAAGACGGGTTTTACGGATGACATAAAAGGCCTTCGAGAAGAAGCTGCGGAAAAAGGAAAAAAATGGTGTCTCGATAGTGGATGCACTTCCCACTTATGCAAAGATCGCGAAAATTTCAACGATTTTGAAAAATCGGAACATAAAAGACTATTCCTTGTAAGCAACTTATCGACTGAAATAAAAGCAGAAGGTACTATACCATTTAGAGGCACAAACGGAAATATCGAGAATAATGTATGTACATACGACGACAAACGAAACACGTCAATACTCAGCAAACCAAATGCTTCACGAATCAGTTTCGAGACACCTGTCCGATCGTTCGCAGCAAACAAAGCTAGTGCTTCCTGCAGAAAGATAATTTACTTTTTTCCCAACGACAGATAGAAAGGTAATGCTTTGTTGTGTTTGAATTCTGTTTAACTTTGTTAAAATTCTTTCTGAATAGATTTTATCCCACCCCTAAAATGACGGCAAATAACCGAAAGACGTACTGACATAAATCAGAATTATCTGGAACTGTCAGAAGGTGACGTGATACATTCAAATGTGGCACAAGAGAAACGCAATAGAAATAAAAGAGTTCGAGAAATCAAGTCCAGCACATCCGAATACGAAGAGGACAATTCAACTGAATCTAAGAAAGATATCATCGAAATTAAGTGGACTGACGAATTAGTCCGACCGACTATTCATAAATTCAATTCCATGCATTCGGGAATAAAAACATCAATTAGTTATTTGGCACCTGCTTTAGATTATCTTCAATTATTCTATTCCGACGATTTTATAAATTTCATTGTTGACACGACAAACAGTTATCGCAGTAGCCTCGATGAGAATAAGACGATAAATTCCGAGAATGCTTCTCTCCCAAGAATGTATTGCTTTCTCGCTCTCAAATTATTAATGTCACGAAATAAAAAACTATCATATTCTGAATACTGATCTAACGATAAACTTTTGAAAAGCAGCATTTTTGAAGAAGTCATGAGTAGGGACCGAATTTTATATTTGTTAAAAATCTTACACTTATATACGAACAATGTCACCGCAAATAAGCTGATGAAACTGATAAATTATGTAAAATAAGAGAAATTTGCGATAAGCTCTGACAACGTTTTCGGGAGACATTTCATCCTTTTGAAAATCTATGTACAGATGAAAGTTTATTCCTTTATAAAGAAAGATTATCATTCAAACAGTACATTCCTTCCAAAAGAAACAGATTCGAGATCAAATCGTTTATTGTGTGTGATACTCAAACTGGGTTTGTGCAGGATTTCATTATTTATCATGGATCATTGACTACTGTAAGCTGCGAAAATCAGGAAATATAGTCATGGAACTAATGAAACCTTATTTAGGCAAAAGCCATACATTATACGTAGACAACTGGTATACAGGCCCAGCACTTTCTATCCTTCCACATAAAAATCTTACTAACGCTTGTGGAACGGTACGGAAAAGACGAAAGGGCATGCCAATTATCCAAAATAAATTAAAAACTGGTAAAGCAAGTTTTTGGTCCTCGAAGCATTTATTAGCGATGAGATGGTATGATAAGAGGGAAGTATATATGCTTTCCTCTTTCCATAATGAGGAATTTGTTAAGACGAAACGTGATTACCGAACGCGTAAAATGATTAAAAAATCCGAAGTATGTTGTCGGTTACAATACATTGATGGAAAATGTAGATAAAACAGTCATCAGTACCATTCACTCACAAGGCAAAGCTTTGAAGTGGTACAAAAAGTATTTTTTTCCTTTAATTGATATGTGCATTTGAATTCTTATTGCCTATATAAGTTAAAAAGTGGCAAGCAAATCTCAATGGCAAAATTTCTAGAGTTAATTCGACAACTTTTAAGTCGTTACCAACCAAGCTATAAGAATAAGACTGCTAATAAATTAGGACAAACGAATCCACTTCGCCTTAATGGAAGACACTTCCTCTCAATATATAAAAATGAAAAAACAAAACGAAAGAACCCGTTGCGGAAATGCGTAGTACGTTCTAAAAATGACAGGAGGTGCGAATCGCGATATCAGTGCGAGATTTGCGATGTTGGCTTATGTATTACACCGTGCTTTGAAAATTATACGCAATTCCATTACTAAAGGCCATTAAAATCATACTATTATATTATACTATTTAATATTATTATATTGCGAAATGTTATTTGTTCTTAAACTGTAATTAAAAGTGTGCATGTTAAGACGATATAAATACTCTGTTTTGAGAATAATTTTTTTTGTTCGGTAATTTTAAACACCGTCAAACCAGTTACAATTGTAGCGAGGCACGAGCGCAGTCGCTGATGATCAGTCTCGCGTAGACTGCAATTTTGTTGCGACGCGCTGCAGCGGGTTCAGCGGGGCTACCGTGGCGGAGAACCCGCCCGTAGTGAAAGGGTTAATACGTTTGTCATTTTCAATAATCCTTGAGTCGCAGTTGAATAATGTGATTCATCCATATTTATTACATTGCTAAGGATTCAGCATTAGTAATGGCATGAGAACGAACAGCCTATGTTCTAATCTTGGTGCTAGCAGAAGGCTTCTGTTCCTTCTAGATCGTTATATTTTATTTTTAAAGTACAAAGAGAAGTTACGATTAATAAAAAATTTTGGTATCTAACTGTTACTAAATAAAGGTGTCAAACAGATAGCCGTGATTATCACCAGATGAGAAAAACAAGTATTCAAAAAATTTGTAGATTAGTTATAGCAACATATGATGCACACTCTGAGTCAAATAATACAATATATACAATATAACGACTACGTATCGTCGTCCGGCACTAAAAGGGTTAATTCCATCATCATATTCTGCAAATGTAAGCATCACATGCGTACTCATAAGCAACAGACAACCTTGTTATACATGGTGTAAGCTAGCATAATCTAAACTCGAGATAAATAATTTGTACATCTGTACAGTCCCCACCACTTGAATAGCCTCACCTATGTTTTTCATGTCTATCAATCATATTTTTTGCTTGTACGATACTTTTCCCTTTGTTGCGTTGAATATTCGATGACTAATTCGTAGAATGAAAACTATTGCTGTGCGCAGCGAGCAACAATGTAAGCGAGCGAACATTCGTCTGCAGAGCAGTAGCACACGCATCATATGAATAGCCTCACTAGTATCTTTCAGTTACGGCGTGCGTTAAAATTTACTTGAACTGTGTATTTTACGTTTATAGAAATTCTTCGTAGTGTACATAATTGTTTTTGATAGTTGTGATTTTTTTTGAAAAAAAAAAAGTTAATATAGGACGCGGCAAAACGCTGAGTGAGATTGAGATAGGAAAAATTGAATGTTACTTGGAACAAAATTTGCCTCATCGCGAAATTGCGCGTAAAATAAATCGAATCGCTAAAATTATAAATAATTATGTCAAAAATAGGGAGAACTATGGAAAAAAATTCGAAGAACAAAATTCGCTACATCTGACAAAGAACGTCGACCCGTTCTGCGTCTTGCATCGAATTCTTCGCAATCTGCGCGAGATAGCCACTGAAGCCAATACAGCAGCATCAAAATCAACTGTTCGACGAATTATCAAAAAGGCAGCACACCTAAAACGATTGAAATTGAAAAGAAAACCTGCGTTAACTGAGCGTCACCAATCTGCGTCTTCTCTTCGCAAAAAATCATACGTGTTGGACTATAGAGTGGAGAAACGTAATATTTACTGATGAGAAAAAATTCAATTTAGATGGGCTTGATGGATTGAACTATTTTCACGATTTGAGGAAGGAACCGAGAATTCTATCCCGTCAGCACACATGTATCGGCTCGGTGATGGTGTGGGGCGCAATTTCTTTCGACGGTGCAATTGCTATCGAGGTTCTACGAGAAAAACAAAATGCGAAAAAATATGTAGATCTCCTTGACAGTGGATAAGACAAAATTTGTAAAGTGGTTGGTCATAAAAAGTGGATTTACCAGCAAGATAATGCCCCAATGCACACCGCTCATGCTACAAAACGTTGGTTTGAACAAAAAAAAAAGTGAAATTATTAGAATGGCCATCGCTCTCTCCTGATCTAAACATTATGAAAAATGTTTGGGGATGGTTAACTCGAAAACTCTACGCAGAGGGTCGTCAATTTTCTGACACCGAGTCGTTAATAAAAGCAGTTCACGATGCATGGGACAAAATTCAGTTAGAATATCTCCATTCATTGTATGAATCAATGCTCAATCGTATATTTGAAGTTATTAAGAACAAAGATAAATGTACAATATTAAAAATAAAAATATTTGTTTTGGTTTGTAAGTTTAGTGATTTTATTTCCATGAGGCTATTCATATGGGATACTTATTTGACTAGCCATGAGAACTTTTTTTCCCTCATTATCTACAAACCTAAATAAACTAGTCAATATCTCGGATATTTCAGAATTAGAGAAGCTATTTAATAGAGATAGTAACTGTTTTTAAACTAAATTGAAAACAAACGCACGGCGATTCAAAGGGGTGAGGCTACCCAAGTGACCGCCACTGTATATCTAAGATTTGTTAGAATAGTTCTATAGCATTTATTTATTGCATAATATAATGCGGTAGAGGAGGATAGTAAATTTTATAAGGAAAAGCATACTTACAACTGTTTTCTGTAGGTTCTGCATCGTCTTGCAGAGGCCTTAACACACCAACAATATTTATCCGCCTCTGTGTTGCTTTTATTTGAACCTTCACTTGAGCCAACCCTTTTCTTTATGTACATTTGTCAACTAAATTCTCGTGACTCTCCAGCTATACAACACAACAATCATAATTTCAGAAACTCATTAAATAATATACCAAACTCGTACGTTATATAAGGTCACAATATTTATTTTCATATTACCTTGTATGTATCGTTCAGCCAAAAAGAATAATTTGTTAATTCAATTCCTAGCCTTTGTTCCAGGGAAGTTTTTAGCGTCCACAAAGGTTTTTTAATGTATATGTGCACCATTAAGGCTATTATTATATTTCTGGTTCCTTCTGCAGCAAAGGTAGGCTTAACTGGTAAGTCTAAAACATTTTCTAAATCTAAAACAAATCTAAACAGTTTCTCCAGTTGAAACTTTATATCTTCTTCAGATAACCTTGCACAAGGTTCCATTTTTTTTTTTTAAATCTGTAATCTAAGTCGTAATCTGAGTCGTCTGTGTCAATGCTGTCAACAGATTAAACAAATTGTAATACACTGTGAAATGTTAATTTGAATCTATTGGATAAAACAAATGCATATCACACAACATTTTGCAACTGCAATGAACATTGTATGTAAATAACAATCATTCATTAGAATGGTTTCCATTAATTAAAAAATATCTACTATAATTCTTGTCCTTATAAAGAATATTTTATCCCAAATTCTATTTACATATTTTAATTAAGCCCAACAGAATTTTCAATGAATACTGTGAATGAAATTATCAATATATTGTTAGTATAGAAATAACAAGGCATTTTGACATTGAAATTTCTCAGGTTACAATTACCGTCCATTCGATTACTTTGGTAGAACCTTATTCACAGGTGGTGTGTTTCTACTGAATAACCTTGTATATGCATGGTTTTGCACTAAATATATTTTCTATTCTAACATATGACCTTATGTTATGAAGGCCACATGTGGAAACTGTTAAAAAATCATATCAAATTCATAAACATTATATGTAGCAAAAATGTGAATTTTGACTATAATTTTAAAAATGCAATTTTTATATTTATTACATAATAAAATTCTTTCTTTTTAGAGGTGGAAAGTGTTTGATCAAAATCATCGTCAAATCAATGTCAGAAGACTACATGTGATACAGTTTATTTGATTGAACTCTGAATTTAGTATTATTATTTTTATATATTATCATAAGTATATTATTAGTACATTATGATACAAGTACAGAAAGTTTATGATTACTGATGAGTGTAACGGCAAATGTCACACAAGTAGGAATCACCACCACTCACGCGTATCGTACACTATTTTTTGCAACAATGTACGGAAAGTTCGCAGGATAGGCACCACAAAGAAGCACGAAATGGTCGATTCTTGATGAATTCAGAGTGTGCGGGAATCATAACATTCCCATTTTATGCTTGTTTTTTGGTGCACAAACTGTAAACTTTCCATACAGTGTTGCCAAAAAATATTTATTGTATTTTTATGTTAATATAAGTGCATTACAAATTATTAATTGTATTGTATATTATACTAGATTATAATATCTTTCTTAATAAAAAAAAAAGGATTTATTATAACAATAACGATTGTGATGATGATGAGATGAGATGATGATAATGGCATAATGATTTAATTGAACAAAACGAATATGATATATAAAATGACTGAAAATTATAACATTAATTGAAATTAGAATTATTTGAAAGCAAAAGTTTTTAATAGACAAATATCAATATTTTCCTTACATTTTTGTTAAAACTCTCAGATACAAACAATATTACTGAATTGCACTTTTTTGTAGTATACATATCTTCAAACAATTGGAAAGGATTTATATATGAAATAAACAAAAACTCGATTTATAACGAACAAATTACTTATATTTTAATAACTTTTAACCGAAGATGAATGCCTCGACGTAAAATTTATCGTATATCTGAAGAAGAATTGAAACGTGCTAGGTGCAAAGAAAATGCTGAGCATCAACGACGTCGACGTAAGTCTATCAAAGAAAAACTATGTTTTTCTCCATAATATTGTAAAGATTCCTATAAACAACTTATTAAATGACAATAATTGTCTACAGCAATCTCAAATAAATTAAGAAATGTATACAAATTGTTCACTCAATTTAAATTCTAAAAAAAGTCAATGTCTTCAATATTTTCTATATCAGAAAATTTATCTCAACGAAATAATATTATAAATGCAAAAACAATAATAGAATCTGATCAAGTTAGTGAAGTCGTTACTGAAGAAAATCTAAGAAATAATAGAATGACAAAGCATTACTACAAATGTAATTAACACGAGAAATGAACAGAATGTTTCAGAAAATTACATTGGCGAATTGAATGTATTGGGTGTACTGTGACGTTACTTTTTCGTGAACAAAACGTAACTCAAAAAGATTAGAATTCGGAAGCGTAGGTGCTCTAGGCGAAATTCGAAATGTTGGGCGCCAGGTACCCACAAAGGAGTACCACGAGCTCTAGGCTCGTTATCGATAATGTAAGAGTCACGAAAAAGAAACGGTTCGGGGCAACCGATTGCCACCAGGTAAACTAAATCTAAGGGCCACACGGCCAAGCTAAACGGATAGGGGCACGGCATCACGGGGCACTAGTCAAAATATGGCACACCAAAAATATGACAATTCAGAAAATAAAAGATAACGAGTATTTAATTATCGTTGCAATAGTACGGCGTTCTCAGAACGGGTAGTAAAATCTCAAAGCCGGCAGAAGGCCACGAGGTCGAGAAACATCAAAAAGAATGGCCACCTAGGAGGGCGCCTAGAAGGCGACATGTTTGAACGACATTCCCGATACGCAAAAGACTCAAATATTCCACCAGCAATATAAGTGAGAATAGAATGATTTTCGGCAACGATAATACAATACGCCACCCAGTAAATGATTCACAAAAATCAGAACGGAAGATATCGCATACACTAAACTAGAAAAAGTCGTGACAGCTAAGAATCATACTTCAGAAAAATCAACGAGTTTCAGCAAAAAGAGAATTCAAATTAAATTATAACAGCTCAAAAGAAAAGAGAGCGGAGGAACAGTAAAGTGTCCAGCTATTCCGAATAGGGCAGGCGTGAGTTCGCCATAAAAATCACCGGAACTTAGGATTCGGAAATCTCAACGTAATTTACAGTTTCGAAACAATAGCATTATTAAGGTAAACGATATCTTATGATAATTGGCAAAATAGCATAAATAAGTAGCGAGAGAATCTGGCTCTCAAACGCTCGGGCAGACAAATTATACCGCGTAAACTTGGCGAAGATTCCAGAAAGTTCGTTAATCACACAAAGGATGTAAATAAAAAATCAGAAAAGAATAGCAAAAAATCGAAAACGCAATAATACAATTATAACGGCACTATCGTCCTTTATGCTATAATAGACGGAAAGACATTCGCCCTACAACGAAAAGGGAATCGGCTACCGATTAAACGAACGGTTTAGCCGTGCACGTATATTATAATCAATGTTCAATAAGAAACGGCAGAAAGTATCAATAAAAGCGAAAAAACTCACCAAGAAAAAGAAAAGTAAGCAGTGCAGCGCAAGCAAAGGAACCCCAAAGCGGCAAGAAACAGCGAAAATGATGCACGGCCGCAATCGATCTCTGTCTCTCTCTCACTCACTCTTTCGAAATGTTTGCACAGCTATCCACTACCACGCTTCACACGACAATGAAGAATCGATCGGTGATCGTTGGCGAGCGATCCCACGTGAGACAGAAACGGCACCGGAACGGGACGAACATGGACGGAGATGACCGAGCTCTCCCGAGCTTTGACGCGCAACGGCGAAGTCGGTCGAGTGAAGACGGGCGGCGGTCCTGTAGGCGCAGCCCTTGAAACGCTGGGTCTGGCGGGTCGAGGTTCCTCAGGCGGTTTCTCGGCCGAACGGAGGCACTGTCGTGAACAATCGGCAGGCCTTAAGGTATTACTACGGTAAACTCAAAACCGTGTAATCGAGCTGAAATTTGTTTTACGTCTAATTTGTATAGCAGTACATCTCTCTACAAATTTTTAACACGATTCACTCATCAGTTTCCGAGTATTTCCGAGTTAAAGTCAGGACTCGTAACACGTATTCCCTATACCTGGCCAATAAAACGCGCATGGTTTTTTTTATTGCATTTGACTCGTCCGTGTAATTCCGATGAAAAACTAATATGTGGCAAAGGAAAAAATTAGGAATTTTTTAGATTTTTAGTCAGAACTTTTTACTCATAGGATTTATTGATAGACATGAAAGAAGTCGATATTTATTACGAAATATCTCGTACGACGGCTAGACAAAAGAGCGTTACGGCAACATTGCGTTTGAGACTGTATTCGGTGTATATACGTATATACACTACTACATTCAATGTACATTAGTGTGCGCCTATCGATGCAGGGATGGGCGTGTGTGAGTGAACTGTACCAGTTCAAAAGTTGACGCTGGATTGTTCAAATCTTACATTAAAACTTTTGTTTTTTTTGGTCCGTAGTAATACCTTAAATCGTCGTAGAAAGACTCGAGAGTCGAGTTTTTATAATTGATAACAACGAAGTCATAGACTGCCATTTATATTAGAATTCTAATCTTGATTATGAAATATTAAGAGTATGTACTTGATGAGTGATGACCTATCCCGTGAGTATAATATATCCCCCCAAAAAACATTTTCAATGTAAAGTTACGTGTTTAGAGATCGAGTGACTCTCATATAAGCCTGCAAGTTGTCAACAAAAAGAAGTGATATCGCAAACACTGCAATAAGGAGTTGAGACACAATTTTGATGGCATTCCGAAAATATCTGCATACACGGACAGAAAATCATGGGACACAGTGTGATATTGATTCTATACTATGGCGTAGAACGACGATCTAAACACGCCGGAAAAATGCACAGACGACCTCGAAATTGAACAGCTTCGAATATATAGAATCACTGTGTCCCATGATTTTCTGTCCGTGTATGCAGATATTTTCGGAATGCCATCAAAATTGTGTCTCAACTCCTTATTGCAGTGTTTGCGATATCACTTCTTTTTGTTGACAACTTGCAGGCTTATATGAGAGTCACTCGATCTCTAAACACGTAACTTTACATTGAAAATGTTTTTTGGGGGGATATCACTTCTTTTTGTTGAATGTTCCAATCTTGATAATAATTTCTAACTTACTGTGCAATTAAACAGTTTTATATATCATTACAATAATTGTGCATTTAATTATACTGCACGCTTGTTGAAGATTTAATATTTTTATACATTCACTCATTTCGATATTTGGACAAATTTTATCTGATATATATCCGTCAAAATTGTCTCAATTTTTTCAAGGAATAATATCCTAAAAACTGCCTAGCACGCTCCTGGCTGCTCCTGGCAGCTGTCATATTTCCGCAAACATCAACAAACACTATAAAGTGCCGTACACACCACAAACACGTTTTTTTGGGCATTTTTAACGAGTGGCGCGCGATGATTCTGGCCATGGCTCCGGCGTGCGCCAGCATTTGACGTATTTGATAGATTAAAATATTTGACTTAAATTATGGTGTATTTCGTTACATTTGTGTTCATTCTTTTTTTTTAGAATTTTTCCGTCAGAGTTTGCACACAAATATGCCTTATAAATAGTTAAAACTTATTTTTGTAGTTTCGAAGTGATGGCGATAGTAGCGACACTAGCATAGCATTAGACTTAATGGGTGGCCGGAAAGCGAACTACAAAACTTTCAACACCCTAAAAGCGTCTGAAAAATGAGAAAAATGTGAAACAGCTTAATTTCACCCGGAAATTACGGAAAAAAATGTAAAAACGAACAATTATAATAATGTTATGTACGTAACACAATCTTAGGGCTTTTAGGGAAGGAAAAATGGCTTCATGGAGTACTTTTTCGTTGTTAATTTTAAATGAGAGGGAAATGAAATTTGAATTTTTGCTTCCCGCTAGTGCGACCACGTAAATATGGTCTCTTCGTTTTCCCCGTTCTCTAAACACCGGGAAAATCTACCGATCTCCATCGATTTGCTCAATCATATCGTATGATGAGTGAGGAACTAGAGTTTCAACAACAAGCAAACGAAACAAACGAGATATTACCAAATGAGCTACAATTACTGAATAGTAAAACCACATTAAAACCGGGAATGGATCGTCGCAGATATAATTTTCAACGAACAAACGAAGTCACTGCTGTTTTTTCTACAACAGCAGACAGAGAAATTCCCGAGTCGTACGTAACAGTATCACAAAAGAATTGCAACTTTTAAGCTCTATGGATCCTGATGTAGAACCTTAGATTTATCCATTATTTTATTCGCATGGTAAACGTAGGTAACATCGTGATTTGAAGACTACAGAAAATAAACATGTAACCAAATCGGCATATGTCAAATATCGAATGGCCTTGCGTAATAATGAGTTTAATTCCATTTTGCTAGGTCGTCGCTTATATCAACAATAGATAGTAGATAATTATGTAAAAATTGAAAAAAATAGAATTGCATTTATACTGGCGAATCAACAACAAGATGATAATTTTACCTTTGACATTTGTGGAATTTCCGCGTAACACGATGCAACATTACCAGGATGCAATGAGCACTGTTAGGAAATACGGTAAACCAGATTTTTTCATTACCATGGCGTGTAACCCATAATGGCAAGAAATTACAGAAAATCTTCTTCCGCACCAAGAACCATGTGATAGACCCGACATTCGTATTCGCGTATTGAATATTCAAAAGTGCTTTTAATGGATATCATTGTACGACAGAAGCTCTTTGGTCTATGTTTAAGTCATTGAAATTCAAAAACTGAGGTTACCACACATACATATGTTGATCACTCTCAAGTAAAACGCAAAAATAACTACACCAATAATTGTCGATCAATATACAATGTATATTAGCAGAAATTCCTGACCCCAATGAAAATTCAAAGTTGCATGAAATTGTCATGAAACACATGATACACGGACTGTGCGGATTGTGGTGCGAAATTGATAGAAAATACTCCAAGCATTGTTTCAAGCAGTTTCGAGAACAGACAACTACGGATGAAGATGGTTATCCCTATTGCGACAAGAGTCCTTAGAAAGACAAAGGGTATCCGAGCGAGCACTAGTTCGCTGCTGCGCCACTAGGTGTCCAAGGCAACTCGCATGAAAAAACGTAGGACCGGGTAAATAATTAATCCGTCGATGTTACGGTTTTTGTCTTCGTCGTCGATATAGTATATACTTTTGTATCCGGCATCCTGAATCTTGCATCTAATGTCCAGTTTCTCTCATTTGAGAGAGAACCATTTTTTTATGATCACACTGTTCGTTGAGGACTCTGTGGTTCTAATTTCATTTCAATAACTTATTGTCAGACAGCTACCAATCACAATGATATTGGGAGCTGAGTCTTTTTAAGAAGTGTGGTTGTTATGCAGTGGTCGATTTCTGACAGCTCCAGCACAATGCTTTCCATGCAGAATATCTACAAGGATGGCAGATTTCCTGATACAGGGTGGAGACACAATGCTTTCCAAGACCAGGAACTGCCGAGGATGAGTTCCCACAGTTTGCAGTACGATACTGTTTCACTGTTTCGCTCTGGAATAGAGGATTGGTTTTCTCCTAGCTTTTTGATAATTTCTACTTTCCAAATCTTTACTTGCTTCTTGTCGTCTTGTGGTGTACAAGGGTCTGGTTGATTTATCTAGACTGACACGAGTGAGTTTCCTATCGAGGAAGCCGCTGCTTATATCCTCGATAGGCATACGTTAAATCTAGTGGGGATAACGATTTTTATCCTCCCGAGACGTTTGATTTATTATTTGATTCGATTATTTGATTTGACTAATTGGATTAGCGGTTTCTTCAAGTACCGGCTTACTGGTCTTTCTATTGTATTCGGCGCGTGCCGGCTTGTAGTGTCTGGACACTTGTTTGTTTTGATTTCAGTCGGAGGACTGTATTCCGTATTCTAAGAATATTAAATGTAATAATTTCTAATATTATTTCCTCATAACTGTGGCTGTGGCTAGTTTCAAAGGAATTACGCAATATTAAAGATTTAAAGGTCCTATATTCCCTTTCCTTTATCGGCGTCGCTGTGAGAGGTCGATAGGATTATTGAGGAATATTAGGATTTTAGGATTTCTCTCAGATACTGTTATGCCCATCGACAGTGCGCTATGCACTCTTATGTGGGGCTCTTGACGTATCCATCATCGAGAATGGACGATTAGGAAGGAAAAAGGATAGAGGATAGGGGGGTATAAGGGTGGAACGTTACAGTATATTTTCAGGCCCTAAGCACAATTATCCACATTTATATGTCTTATTGGATATAACTCTTCGGGTGCACTACCTAGAATAAAAATTGTTAAACGGATAAGTACCCACAACCTATTATCGTAAATGGCTGCGAGTGCTTCGGCCACGCAGTCTACAAAACTACTTAGAAATAACGGCGGTCATTATTTTTTAGACATAACTGTGTATTTTAATGCTTTATTTTATTTTTCACATAATAAAAGGTGTTACAAAAAACAATTAATATCAGGATAGATATGGTCGAAGTCCAAAAACTCCAGGGTACGAAGATGGAATCCAGTGTAAAACTTTGAAAACTTTAATTTCGTAAATTTAATATTTTGAGGATTTAATCTGTGCCATTCGATCGAGTAAGTCCGTAAGTTCAATGTAAATGCAGTTAAATTGGTGAAAGTATTTTTGGAACCAATATTTTTAACGTTGCAATTCGTAGTAGAATGTGAACCGCGTGCTTATAATTGTGCGAAAAATAACTACCATAAAAAAGATAGGGAATAACATACTTCGCTACACATTTAGATTTGCAATGTGGATACATTTGAATGCGATGTTTCAGACATCCGTAAATTTGTTTTTTTGACAGTAGCGCAACAAATCATGTTCGTGCCGTAAAATATTCTACACACCAAACGGTAATCCTGTCAAATGATATTTTTATAACTTTGGAGCAATTACGTGTGCTTATGTCCAGAAATACCGTCATAACTCTATATTATATTAGGTATACTTGGTACTAAATTTTGATTCCATAAATGTTTATAAGGTAAATACTCGAAATCCAAATGTTATGTAATTGACATGATACTTTTAACTTAGACATATTTTTGCCAATTTCCTGTTTACATGGTGAATAAATTAGCATCTAATTCTATGAGATTTAGGTTAAACGAAAGAGGAGTTTATTCATTAGATAATTAGCCGAGCTGTATAATGGAACAATTGGTTTCGATTTTCGAACAAATTTGTTCTTTTACGTGAATATGAGTGCCAAGGGTCTTTTTCCATGGAAGCAAATACCTTCACTGTATTGGGTGCGATGATGTGGAAAACATACTCTGATTTAAATATCAATGCAACAGCATTGGAATTACGGATACAATTGTGAACGAGGAAATAATTGACAGTGGAATCCCTGGGAAACAGATACATAATAGTGGGACAATATATGTATATTATATAGTTGGTTGACATTATCATGATTACTAGGCATTACGCGGTGATGTTGGCTATTTTGAGATCGGTTAAAAAAACATATTCATTATCGCTAATTTTAAACATACTGGGTATCCATTAGAAACGCATTAACTGAATTCGGGTTTTACTACAGAAATTAACGAATGGGTTAACCTCAGTTGGCGCGTTTATCGAGTCGTAATTGAACCTGTATTTTGAATATCCAACTCCTAAACCCAGTTTTGCCTTTATACGTAACATCTCTAATTCCTCTAGCCAATCATAATCTATATTTTTTTTTCTTGCAAATCAGATATATTTAACATTAAAAACATTAATTTTGTTATCATAAATTGTTTGAGCACGCAGTACAGATTAGATTTTCAGAGCATATTGGCAAATTACAAATGTTTAGCCTCTACGAGAGGCTGCAGGTAAATTCAGTGTGATATAACATTCTTTTCTCCACCTTGTTTCTAAATTGATACTAATCATTTGTTTAAGTGTATGCATGCTCAGCTGTGCGCGCATGCGCGTATTTCTCTCTGTGTGCAGGTGTTTCATTAGGTACTATGGACTATTTATTTTACCCCGCATGATCCTAGCAAAAATTTGTTCAGGCTGCCTGATGGCGTATCAGGTTCGGATCAGGTATCGGTATGGCATGCCTGATCAGGATAGCCGGATGAGGCTCAGATCTTGCCCTGATCATGCATCAGTACAACATTTGTAAATGCGATCAGCCTGAAATATAGATCCTGACCAGGATCAGGCCCTGATCAGGCAATTTCATGGCAAGCCCTATTATGGAAAATCTGACTTGGCCGTAGCCAGACGTTATTCAGAGCTGCCGTATTAGGTGTGAAATCAGGCAACACTGAAATCGCCCTAATATGAAACTATATACATGTAATACAACCACCGCCCACCAGAGGGACACGGATACCCGCAAGCAAAACTGGGTCAATGAGCCAATAAACTCCAAACTTTATAGAATTCTAAAAAAGAGATGAAGAGGCGATAAAAACTTCTAACTTGCAGCACCTAGTAGTCCAATCCATCGCACTGCTTCTATATAAAATTTCTTAGAATCAACAAACTAGTTTATAATTTGCAGGAATTCTCCTACCCCTTGAAAGCAAGGCCTAATACGTCGCACTGAATTACTCCACTACCTACGATATTTTCAAAAAATGTTACCTGTTTGTCATTTCAACGTCCATACATATGTATATCTAATGTATATCAATATCAGGCAACCGGATATAATACCAATCAGGGCATGACCAAGACCACATATGTTCCCTAATGTGGGCCCGATCAGTAGCCTGATCAGTGCCGGATCAGAAATGCCGTTACATGCCACATCAGGGTCGGAAGAGCGGCATGATCTGGGCCGGATTATCAGTTAGGGACAACTTGATACGGCCCAGATCCCCGCCGGAATAAATTTTTGCTAGGGGAGCCGCGTCCCAGGTGGGAGCTGCTTGCTCTCAACGATTGGATTACGCTTGGTCCAACTTTGGCCTGAATATAATAACCAAGTTTTTGCTAAGTTTCGGTATTTCAATCGCAGACCTAAGCCCTAGCCAGGTCGCGGCCAACTTCATAGCGCCAATCGTTGATTTCATCTGATTACTATTTTCGTCTATTTTACTTATTTGTTTTTAATTTTTCAGAACTGATAACAGTTTTTATTATGTTACTTTCTAAAATTGAATCTGTGAAAATTTCACTGATTGTTTCAAGTGTTTGAAAATTCACTGAAGAAATAGTGATTTTAGATCCTATCCATTACCAAATGAGTGACTTCGTGTTATACGAGTCCTATAACGGGTGTTTATTGTCACGGTATCATAGACTATGTTTACAGGACGGTCTTAAATCGTTTTAGTTAACACCGATCTAAAGGAATTGACCAATCATAGACATTTATACTTGTAAGAAATATTTTGGATTGGTCACTTCTTTTAGGTCAGTATTAATTAAACCGTTTTAAGCCCGTTACAGATACAGTAAGAGGCGCAAACGATAGTCAGTTCAGGGTTCAGGTAACCGGTTGCCACCAGACGAACTACAAGCTAAGGGCCTTCCGGCCAAACGTAACAGATAGGGGCATAATGACCAATGAAGGAAGGTACAAAATGTAACTAAACCTAAGAGTTACCCTGAACTTCAAGAGGTAAGGAAGAGGTAGCGAGCCAAGGACTTCAGGGAAGCGACAAGAAACACTACAATAAAATAGTCCAAATTAATCAGTTAACGCACTGAAGGTGTATTAAGCCAAATCAACAATCCAAATAATTGGGAAGTTCAACGGAAAATGTACGAAAGCGTTAGAACGGCATTAAGAGGGATGCGAATGAAAGCCAAGCATATGTTACAGAAGGCCTAAAATTAATTCACAATAATCGTCATCAAAAACGGAATCTATACAGTGCAAAAGAAATTAGAAGAATATAGGAGATTATCGGTGGGTCCTATTTATCGAAAATTGCGACGACCCAGGAAGGCGAACGTTAGCCTTCACGCGAATAAGATGCCGGCTCCATATTTCTTAAGAACAATATCAATGGAAAATAATGCGGACTATCGAATTAATCTAATAAAATTTAACTAATCGGAATAAGTTAACAAAAGTCGGAACGGAGGGGGAACGAATACGCGGTAAGTGGCTAGAACGCGACACGCCGGAAGGACGTTCGCAGTACGCAAAATTCGTAAATGTTCCACAGGTAATATGAGTAAGAATAAAATAATTTTCGGCAACTATAATAAAATACGACACACAAGAAATGCTTCACAAAACAAGGGAAAATATCGCATACAATCAACTAGGAAAAATCGTTACAAAGCCAGAAATTTCACTTCAGAAAAATTAGAAAAAGTCTTAGCAAAAAGAGAGATTTCAAATTAAATAGCAGTTCGAGAAAAGAAAAGAGAAGAAAACAGTGAGGTATCCAGATACTTAGAATAATGACAGGGGTGAGTTTGCGACGAATTTTAACGGAAATTTTAATTTATGGTGTCGGACATCTCAAGGTAAATCAGAGTTTCAAAAGTTTAATAGTCGAGAAGTAAATGATACCTTATAACCAACGGAAAATTATAATACAAAGGCACCGAGAGAATCTGGCTGTCGAATAGCCAAGTCGGACAACCCGAACTCAAACGTTCTGGCAGACGGATTCCACCGTGTACACTAAGCGAAGATTCCAGAAAATCCGTTAATGGAAATCATATAAATTAATGTCTACTCATATAAGAAAGTGTAAAATCGGAAACTCAATAATACAAAATTATAACGGCACTATCGTCTTTTCCCGAGCAGAAATTTAGTCAGGCTGCCTGATGTCGTATCAGGTCCGAATCAGGTATCGGTGTGGCATGCCTGATCAGGATAGCCGGATAAGGCCCAGATCCTGCCCTGATCATGCATCAGTACAACATTGAGTTTCCGTCAGGCTCGGGTCAGGTTTTGGGAAGGCTGGCCTGTTCCGGCTCGCCTGCTCTTAGCCTTATCCGGACCTAAACTAATGTCGCTACGTTTGCCTGATCTGGCTTACCTTACGTCAGCCTCTTATATACATGTAATACAACCACCGGCCACCAGAGGGACAGGGATTCCCGCAAGCAAAAGTGGGTCACTGAGCCGATAAGTTCCAAACTGTATAGAATTCTGTAATAGAGACGAAGAGGCGATAAAAGCTACTAACTTGCAGCACCTAGCAGTCCTATCCATCTCACTGCTTCTATATACAATTTTATAGGATCAACAAACTAATTTATAATTTGCAGGAATCCTCCTACCTCTTGAAGGCAAGGCATAATACGTCACACTGAATTATTCCAATACCTACAATATTTTCAAAAACTGTTATAACAGTTCCGGCTATAATCTGACATGCAGTCCGGCCCGGATCAGAAGCCTGATCAGGGCCTGCCTCGCAGCAGCGTTACACCCCGGATAAGGGCCTCGTGAATCGGTCTTAGCAGGGCCGGATGCCGTTTTAAGGCACACTTTATCAGGGCCTGATCTGAGCCTGAATAAATTTCTACTCGGGTTATGGTATAATAGGAGGAAAGACATTCGCCCTATAACGAAAAGGGAATCGGCTACCGTCTAAACAGATGATTTAGCCGTGCACGTGTCCTATACTCTTCAATAAGAAAATGCAGAAAATATTAAAGAAAACGAAAGATCTCGCCGAAGAAAAGAAAGCAATAGCTCAGTAGAAAAGTAGAAAACAGAAAAAGCAACAGAATTAGATTTCGGCGTCTCCTTCGTCTCCCTTTCGCTTTATCTCTTTGCAGTATTGCAAAAAGATTCTGGGTAGTTTAGGTAGATCGGGGGTAGAACGTTCGTACGTAATGCTAGTGTTTTGTCTGCGATAATAGTGTAACGTATATTATTTTCAACTGTTAAGACTGGTGAAGTACCAGTTCCCTCGAATGACGATTTTGGCCACTTAGCCCTTAGAGTGAACCAGGGTTCGGAACGGTAAAGGGATAGTTGTGTTACAGCAATAATAAAAAAAAGTTCTTTCGGGTAAACTTTTCCTCGTTTATTATAATTTCAGTCTCTATTCGGTATCATCTATCTATCGGTTCTGTTATAATCGGTGTAGTGGAGACTGTGGAAGCCAACACTTCCAGCTACGGATAATGCGAGAGCGATCACTTTCTCTCTCTCTCTCTGCTAATTTGTCCAGGGTAGCTAAAAACTGCGGTACTAGACTAATTGTGAGTCTAACCTATCCTTAAGATAAGGCATTCAGCAAACGGGGTTCATTGTGATCTCCTGTGGGTACTGAATCATTATCATCCTCATCAACAGCTGGTCCACGGCCATCGGACGCATTGTGCAATCTGCTGTATTGTGGTTCCAGCTACCTCTTTTCATTCCAAAAGGCTAGCAGGGAGAATACGTAAACAAAAACACTTCTTGTCGCCTACGGTACGACTATCAAACTAGAGACAATTATAAAGTGTGCTTATGTGTGTGAGAAAGTAAAATAGAATATTAAGGATACCTAGTCAGTAATCTATAGGACAATATATCATCATCTTTTTATTTTAAAAACTCCAGTGTCTAATTACTTCTGAAGACGCCTGCTCAGTGCACAAACCCTACAAAAAGTCTCGTGATTCCTAAGGCTCCAAAATCACGAAACGTCTCAATATTTTACGTATTAAAACATGAAAAACATTTTTCACAAACATTTTTCCGAAATTAGCGTTCAAAATTTCAAGTTACATAAAACATTGGGGATACGAATTAATAATGCGGTACCTAGTGAAAAAAAAGTTGAATCAGACCCTCGGCGGGTAGAAAATGCAATTTGATAGAAATGCGAATCTATTTTTCATTTGCACTATACTATTGATCAAAAGCGTTTCGTTTGCAAGGATCAAAATTTGTTTGTAGACTTACAGTCAGCATATTGTATGATCTTTATTAGTCGTTATTAATTGTTATACTGTTATTTATGTACTCTATTCGAAACTATTTTTCAGCAACCATGACACTGCGCGATCGTAACCCGAGGCTGTCAATGAACTTCCCTAATAGAATTCACATAGGAAATTCCTTCAATAAATTGACAAAGGGTTTTACTTTACTTGAGAAAACAGGACAATATTCGACAGGGTCCAATAAAAAGTAGATGTACAAAAGCGTTGTATGGCTTGGTGAGAATTAACCATCAAATTGTACAGTATGGCATTGAACCGATAACGGAACACTGCACAATACTTCACTACGTATATTGGAAATACAAAACCAAACACGGTTCACCGAAGATCGCATATATCGTAAGGCAATATCGATAATCTTATGATAAGCCAATTTAATAATTATTACCTGTTTCGAGATGAACGTGCAAATCAAAAATAATAACTAAACTTTATTGGAATCTGGAAATGATATTATTACTAATTTCGGTAGCTAACTCATGGCATTTGCTTTTACTTTTGTTAGGGACAATGATCAGAAATATTCGAGTATCAATATCGATGATTAACGACACCTGCAAAATATAAAATATTCGGAATGAAGGTATATATATGCGTACAACAAACCACGATGTTTAGACCATGTCATCGAAAAGTATAAAAAACAATTTTTTGGCACCAAGAATGATGATCTGAACTATTTAAAAATAACCGATTTTGCAGAAAAATTTCATAAGCATCCATAACACGTCCAACAGAAAAGCTAATCATAGGAAATAGCGACTAGAATTATAAAATCATTTTAAATGACGATTCAAAATATCTGAACATTTGATTCGATGATCGGTATATTTATTTTCAAAAGTACTTAGTAATCCGCAATGAAGTTATTTGGGCATACCGAACACCCGATAAATTAGTAGACATTCATTTACTTCATATCCTCTCGCTTTGTTTTGTTCTTGTTTTCATAAAATCTCCTGCCATATTTTCCAATGCGTCGACCTTTTTGGTTTGCTATAGATACAAAAATATTCCACATCATATATACTTGCCAGTTATTATTGGAGACAGTAGACTTTATATCATGTGACGTGATTTTTCGAATCACGGTCCCAAGGCGGCTCCGGTTACCGATACAGATAACGTTCTCGATTTCTGGTTCTCTTCGGATCGCCACCCTGCTCAGAAGCTACGCTCTCGGATTGATTCGCATAGATATGTCAAGGCTCTCGGAAGATTTCGTTGTTGTTTAGTGGAGGTCGAGGTGCTCGAATCTGCCGTGGAGAGATAGTCTCGACGTACCGAGTTGCCCGGCAGAGGAGAGTACCCGACGGAGACGTCTCCACGGACCGGCAGAAGCCCGGATGAAATACCGGCGCCCCGCTGGAGATGGGCAAAGGGCTGTAGAGCGGGCGGGGATAGTTGTGATACGGTTAAGGGCAGGAGAGGAACCTCCTGCCCGAGTTAAGGATGTGGTGCCCAGCTGTCGCCCGATGTCCTGGGGAAGCGGCCGTGGAGGATCTCCAGAATTACGTACCGATTCGTTAAGGAACGCTCTCGATTTGGTTTAAAGGGACGATTCGAAGGAGATAGAAGTGTTATCGGTTAAAAGGCTCTCGACCAATCAGAATGATTAGTTCTCGGATTTGGCTATTGTCGAAGCAGTCTGTCTCGGGGCACCGACCGAGGTGTCACGGGCTGGCTCGTGCTCCCGTGCTATCTGTTGATAGTTTTTCTTGCCGTGTTTCGCTCCGGTATAGCAAGTTCTCGGATCGTACAGTTCTCGCGTTGTTCTCGCGATATCCAGGAATTCTATGAATTCCTGTGAGTGTTACGGAGGTGTAGTGCTGTGCCTTAGTGCAGTGCTCACCAGAGTGTCCTTTGGACACAGTTCTCGGCCTCCCCGGATTAGCTGTACCAGCTCCGGTGAGTCTTCCAATTTATTAATTGGTGAAGGGATCTCGATGGATAGTTTAGATTCGTTCTGATACGCTCTCGGTTCGTCGCTCTCTATCACTCGCACTATTTGCCGGACTCGTACTCCGACCCTCTCTACCTCAAACCTAGCAGTCTGAGCGGCCGTGCATTTCCGTAACCGTCCGCTCCCGTTCGTGTATCCAGTTGCGTTTGCTGATTTTACGCGACCCCAAAGATCAGCACCTACGGTTGCGTTTCTCGATTTCACGCGTCCCCAAAAATCGAAAGGATCCGTTAAGCTATCGCCTCGTCTGATAGGTTCCGTCAGAGCTCTCGTTCTTGGTGGAGTTGGGCCTGTTCCACCCCAACTCCCAGGTTATACCGGCTCGTCAGTTCCCGGTGAAAAAAGAATTGACTGGCGCCACCGCCTGGCTTGCGGATGCACGAACGACGGGTGGACGGCCGAAGGTAACGTAGGTTGGTTCTCGAAGATAGTTCGTTCTCTTGAGTTTTGCTATCGGTGTCGGGTCACGAAAAGACATACGTTACAATCAATATATCTTTAATGCAGACTAACCAGCAAATACATTGTTACACATAACACACACATTAGTTATAACTGGTACGTTGAAGTTATATAAATAATGGACAAATTATAACTAACGTGTGCGTTACACATTATGATTGCTGGATAAGTACTATAATTATATTTCAATCTAGGAAATAATATTACGTTTAAGTCATTTAGTTCTTCTAAATTGTTAGAGATGGAGAATAATATTTTTTATGTTCATTTTTTATAACGGTTTTATGTAATTGATATCTGCTTCCTAACAGTCATCGACGTATTTCACGAAGTTTGTTTTATAACCCTTTAATAAATAGCTTTTAGGAAGTACTAGAATTCTCACCATTAACTGAAAATTTCTAGTAAATTGGCACACTACTACGAAGACTACGCTACCATGGAAGCACTACGTGGTTAGCACTGGCATTAGCACCGCTGTAAGTACTATACGTACTATGAGCGATGGTCATATAGTAGTGATCAATGCTATGAGCAGTATGTTTATTATGATTATTTTTTAATTTGAAGCGTAGCTTGATGCAGACCAGTTGAAATATAATGCAGAGAGATAATTAATAACATTTATTTACAGTACGTTTTATGGATACGTTGTATTTATTGTATTATGTCGTCCTAGTAGTGGAACCGTCTGAAGCACGCAAAACAAAAAAATCTCTATTGCCTCTCTTCAAGCTGTCTTGTGGCGAGCACAAGCTGTCATGTCACAATATAAATATGATATAATAGAAGTATATATGTATATATATAAAAAGTGAAGTAACTAAAAAAATTATTATTCTACATTCACTTTATTAACACCTAGAGTACTGCGCCTAGATAGTTGTGCCTATATAGTTGACTAACTATGACTATAGAGAAGCAGGCGGCGCTCAATCTGTTAATAATAGAAATTGTGTACTATGTTGCACCCGCTGCCTGCTCCGCCACTGTTTCCTAATAGACGGAGAGCCAGCGACAAAAATAGTTACGTTATTTCATAAAGAAAATTTCCGATGTAATTGAAGACTCTTAACATAGGTAGAATTTAATTGAAACGTCTGCCACAGCATCACAGGTGGACAGAGTAGCGATGAAGACTGAAAGGGTTTTAAAAAATCAATACAAAAACGTGATAT
Source organism: Cephus spinipes (assembly GCA_963971525.1). Classification (NCBI taxonomy): domain Eukaryota; kingdom Metazoa; phylum Arthropoda; class Insecta; order Hymenoptera; family Cephidae; genus Cephus; species Cephus spinipes. The sequence goes on from OZ020574.1 coordinate 21,347,574, forward strand.
AAGTAAGGCTGATTTTTGGTGTAATGACGTTTAATAATATTTTATGAAATATATTGTAATGGCAGACAGTTTGGTTAGTGGGAGGATGGCGACAGACAGCAAGGAAGGGGAAGAAAATATGTGGTATACTTACGTCATATAAGTAAGATTGGTACAACGAATAAAATTTATATCAAGTCATTATACTTCTGTATTTACAAAAGCAGATGAAATTCATGAGTCGAACACCTTGGCAGACGCAACGATACAATGTATTCGCTATCGCAACGACGATCATCGCAACGATCCATCTAGATGGCTTTCACAGATATATTTCAAACTTTTAGTTGTAGCCTACCGGCAATCACTTGTCCACGTTGCGCTGCAATTTTCAGTGATATTTTGCAAAATATAGCTGATACCGTGCTACTTTGTGTAATTTGTCATCGCCAAAGTGATAAAGTGATTTTTTTCACGACTAAAAATTAATTACTGTATCGATTCATTTACATTACCGCCGTTCCGTGTTACTGCGTCTGTCAAGGTATTTGACTCAAGAATTTCATCTGCCTTTGTAAATATAGAAGTATAATGACTTGATATAAATTTTATTCGTTGTACCAATCTTACTTATATGACGTAAGTATACCACATATTTTCTTCCCCTTCCTTGCTGTCTGTCGCCATCCTCCCACTAACCAAACTGTCTGCCATTACAATATATTTCATAAAATATTATTGAACGTCATTACACCAAAAATCAGCCTTATATCACGTTTTTGTAATGATTTTTTAGAACCCTTTCAGTCTTCATCGCTACTCTGTCCACCAGTGATGCTGTGGCAGACTTTCCAATTAAATTCTACCTATGTTAAGAGTGTACAATTAGATCGGAAAACTTCTTTATCAAATGATTTAACTATTTTTGTTGCTGGCTCTTAGACTATAACAACACCCGACTGTACTCGTGTACCTAGGGAAAAATAAATGGCCATTGTGAAAATTAAATCCCACCGTGTTAATTATTTCGGAAAGGCCGGCTGATTCCTGCAGATACTCGCCGCCCTCGCGTTCCCCTCTACTACGTTTAAGTAAGAGCTAGGGGGAAGAGCCGGTCGAGAGGACTCCCAGAAATGACGTGCCGCGGATTAGAAATTAAAAGCCCGACGAGTCCGGCTGGTGCAAGGATGCACCTGGCGCCCAAGGGATCCGCGGGATGCCACGTTGGGGTCAAAGATAGAACGTAGATCAGGAAAGGCGTTACAGTATACATATGTAATAATCCTAGATACGTACATATGTATATGCATCCGGAGTCGGATAAGGGTTGAATATAGTAGAATCAGGAGTTTTTGTAAATTCTGGATAATGTAGGGGAGAAGTGAGACAAAATGGGACCTCAGGCAAGACGGGCATATTGCACCGGGTAGGTTAACTATATACCTCATTTTTTATTCAGTTATATTTAAAAAAAAGACAGTCTATCTGTTGAGGAGAAAGCAAAACCGCAGAGAAAAAGAAGCATAATTTTTTTTATAATTTCCTTGTCAAAGTTTCATCTCCAAAGTTTTCATATCGATAGAAAATCTGAGAAAGTTCTATAAATAATTTTGCCAGTAATTTAGAATTACAGAGTCAGATTAGGTTTAATTGTCAACTCGCGAACTTGGAGTGTTAACGGTCTACATGCAGTAATCAAGGGACGATAATGCGCCCCTCATAACAAAAAAACAAATATACAAACTAAAATAATTTGTGTGATGACAGAATTGCAACTTCACAGTGCATATAAAATATTCTTTAAAGTTTTCATAAATTTGTTACTATCATTTAACATTCACCTATCGCGTTCACGATTGTCATCAAAATTCTGTGGAAGGATTCATGCAGAATTGCTGAATAGGGTTTATGTATATTGCTCCTATTGTAACGAGGCTTGTTTAGCATGGTTCGATAACCGAAACACATTAACAAGGGATCCTTTTGTTTTCTTCTGTCGACAAACTATTTAACATTTTTTCATTGCCATTTCAAGTCGAGGACATTTATGTGATGGATAGATTCACTTTCTGGGAATTTGATTTCATTATACTGCCGACTGACAGGAAGTACTACGTGAATCAAAAACAATTGCTCGTTTGGGTTTTCAAAATCTGCACATCAATGTTTATTAACTCTTAAGCATTATGGAAATATCTGACAGTTACACTCGTAGTCATCTATGAGTAAAACTGATTTCATGACAACGATTAAAGGTTAGAATTAACAGTGGGGTACAGCTTGCCATATAAAAATAGAGTTTATCCAAGTATAAAGGGCAAGTATAAAGAGTTACTCATTAAATTGGAATACCAATCATATAAAATGTAAATCTACACCTTTAACAACAGTCAAACACTGAACTTGGTTTATACTTTGCTCATGTACTTTTTGGTTTAGGTGCGATTTCATTGTGTGACACATACTTATTAAGATAGCTATACTACGCTGCACACTAGTCAAATGAGGGCTAAATTTTTACAATGAATTTTACAATGTTAAATGTATTAATTGATAGTAGTAGAGGGCGATTTTGATTACAGGACGTGTCCTTAACCTAGAGAAACATTATTAGCAATGTATTTGTTAAAGCATTGAATGATCATTGCTATTTTCCATAGAAGTACATTTCCGTCGAGTTTTTTCAAAGAATTAATTCGCGTATTTTATTTCTTGAAAGTTGCTCTACGAATCCACCAAATTAATTTTCTGTAGTGCTAGCCGTTTAAAAATGACAACCTATTGTTTAGCTGGCGAATAAAATTCTTTATAAAGAACCTGCTGTGATTTTTAAACGATCGATACTACAACCGTTTTACATAGTGAGTTCGTAGAATAACTTTTGAGAAATGGAATGAACTATGGCACATTAAAATTGGTACAAAATTACGGTTTATTCTTTGAAAAAACTCGACGAAAACGTACTTTTCTATAAGTAAAAGTAACTAAAAGAATATTTCTATTCGGATTCTAATATACATTAAAAGCTATGCCCTTCTCGAATCTATGCCGAACATCTCATCCCGTTATAATTAATTTATATCCAGATAGCTGTTAGGGAGCGTAAGATGGCTAGGAATTTTATAAAAAATAGGAGTTCTGGTCGGGAATCAAACCCGATATCTTGAGACTGCCAAGTAGGGCACTTGCCACCGAACTCATTGTCCGACTTGAAAAGTCCTATTTATTTATTATTCAGTCATTCCCAGGTGGTCTCTCTCCAACTCTGTAACGCCACGTTACAACACCCTCGCTCTTAAACGCGAGATGTAGATGCGAAGCATCCCATCAAGCGCAATCCCTGCTGCTCGAAATTTGCTTGACTACTCCCGTCCCTACCTCGCTGGTACCCTCTTATGACGTTCGGTTATGTCAATCCCAAGGGCGATTCTCCAGTCGGTGCCACCCTCCGGTGCGGTCCTCTAGCTGCGGCGATTGTCAGTAAGGGAAGGACCCAGATGATAATTAAAAAAAAATTTAATTCTAGTCCATACTCCACCATTCAAATACTAAAATCACTACGCCGTTAAATAGTACCGCTATATGGATTAAATAAGAGCATTTTCAACGTCTATTACCCAACTGGTTTAATCCATGCAGCTCGGGGATGAAAAATTACATAATTACTTCCAATATTCATTTTATAATAGCAGTTCTGCTCTTATCACTATTAATGGAAAATATTGTTTTAAAAGTTTAGAATTTCACTGGGAATTAATATACATATTTGGATATTCATTGGACTCTTTATTTTGAGAAATTCAGTATCGGCTACTGTTTTCATATATAAGAATAGTGTTGAGTCTAATTCGTAACTAAAATAACATTTACAAATTGAGCTGGTGGCTCAGTGGTGAAGTGTCACACTCCTCACTATAAGCATCCCGCTCCCAGCCCTACAAATAGATGGGTACTCAACAGCCATGAATATACACGCGCCCATTTTTTTAACATACAATTATGTCGATTGTATTATTTATGCATTTTAATCTATATTAACAACATTTTTAGAAAAAAATATACTGTTCGTACATCAACCGATGTGATATGGTTGAACACTTGCACGTGTTAATTGCATACTACACATCGATTGGACGTATCAATGGTTTTATAATTTTTGACACTTTTTCAACACCATATTTTGAACCACGCAGATCAACACTGAAAACTGTGTGAACTTATACAGAATGCGAGCTGGTATTGAATTAGTGTTATTTTTAACAGCAAATTTTTTACAGTATAAACGGCATCATTTTCCTAACAGTTCACGAGGGCAATCATCGGAGTTCCAATAGAATGCCGAATTCAATAGATTCCAGTAGTTCATTAACCCACAGATACGGGTGACCAATTCTGCTGAGAACGAGATAGAATAGAATCTGTCGGAAAATTGTATCAAATCCGCGAGTGTCGTGGTAAGGACAAAATTCATCCAGATCGAAAACTCTTCGCGACTGCCTTGATTTCAGCAATTTCTGTAGTACACAAAATCGAGTAAAAGCATTACAAACTTCATAGATATTATTGAATTCGTAAAATTGATATATTTATTGATAAGAAGTTTATCAAATAATTAATCGACTTGAAGATTGTTAAATAATATATTTTGAAAGTGACGTTGTTGGCAAAATCAAGATTTATAGTTTGAAACTTCTATACGTATAGTCAATTTTTTTACATGACAAAATAAAATATTAGCTGACCCCACGTCCGTTTGAATTCTCTAATCCATGGTTCCGCCATGACGGTCAGTCGCCATCGGGCGACTCGTCGAAGTTATGCGTTTTCCCGGATGCCCCGCGGAAACCGAGAACAATAGTGGTACTTCCGGTACGCGCAAGGCCAGAACTCATGACGCTACGGAGGGAGCTGGATGGTGGGGCCCAACGGAGCACGTACTGTACTCTTACACCCGTACAGCATAATTTGATGCGCGTTACCCCCTATGGCCTGCGATTGCCACTTGCATGCATCCTACTATTTTCAGCGGATCGATTTTCATCCAGTTTGATTACAGGTGCCATTCGCGTTGGACGTGCCCTCCATTGGCACCTGTTGCCATCATTTATACTTTCGCACCAGGTTCTTTTTTTTACTTTACCCTATACTTTGGTACAAATAAGACAAGGACACGGCCATCTCCAATATAATTGAAAATCAGCCAGTTTTCTTGACGACCAACTATCTATAAAGTAAGTTTTTTTATTATTTATTTTACATTATTTTTATTTTTTTTATACAATGGGGTAATCGTAATCTTGTTTATGACTTCAGCTTCTCACCTAGTTTCATTTATACTCGTGAGAACTGTGTATTGCTAAATTGGCTTTTTCGATAAAACGTTTAGTTACTTGATAAACATGTTTTTGCATATTTCACTGAATTAAATGATAAAGAATGTGAATTAATATAAAATTAAGATAACGTTTTGTTATATGCACTGGAATCACTACACGGTCTTTGAAGGGTGTGAGTTGCGTTTTTAATATTTTTATTAATATTTCTTACTTTTCCAATTGACGTAGATCAACGATTTCTTTTTCTGAAAGCACTTAAAATCTCGTCAATGAAATTTTACTGCACGTCTACAAAACAGCTAAAATTCGCTGCAGCTGCTACTGTTTGTAGTAACGAAACTTAAACTGTTGATAGGGAAAAATAGTTATGTAAAAATAACTTTGCTTACATATTTTTCACGAGTCACTCAATTGTGGATAAGCTGGACTCTAGACCAGAATTGAAACGAAGAAATAGTATGAATCTAATGAACCTCTAGAAGATGGAAATCTGATTTTTCGGCTTGTTATCGGTCTCCTATTTTTTCTAAGTATCATTTTAAGGTATATATTAAAGTTCCAAATATAAAACTGGAGTAATCAATAAAAAATCCATCCGTATTCTAAAGGTTAATGATTTTAACGCATACAACATACATTCTCAAGCCATAAATGAAGTATACCGTCTAAGGGACTCATTTACATTGAAATTCATATGAAAGTTTCCAGGACTTTTTTTCTTGCGTATTGGAAGTCTCCAGAACATTTGGCATTTCCAGGGTGGTCCTGGAAAAATCCTATATGTAACGTATACTTCCAGGGCCGTTTGGCGGCAATCGCACCGAATTTTCCAAAAAAATTTTGATGCTGGACACTCGGAGTTGTGATGGGCTAAGAAGTAGTTCGTTAGGTTAGGTTAGAATTTTAATGCCACATGTCCCAAGGTTTAGTTTTTTTAGAAAAAAAATACATCGGCTTGCCAGTGTGAGTGTCGCATGTCCTCGAAACTGCCCATCGATATATTTACATTCATATAGCAGTTTAAAACTCTAAATATAATTGTAATCGTATGTCCAAAAGATATATTTAGGAATGGAATTCTTTACTTTTGACAAAAGCTGCAATCCTTGCAATACGTTGCAAGGTATTGGGAATAGAAGAAAATCCGTTGCGTGCTATTGGACGGTTAACGTCACCCAACACAATATCCATCCGTTTCCGGTTTAATTGTAAGATGTGCCTAGTAACTGCATCACGCATGAGAATATCGTGCAGTGCGTGCTGCGTGCACATTAAAACATTGAAAAGTACACAAAAGTCCCTCTTTCCTTTTCACAATCGCGTCATTTTGCCATTACTGTGAAAACGATTACCGATATTATGAGAATGCCCTTTGCACATTGAGTATACCGAACGGCAAAAAAACCTGAAATTCCATTTTAATATCTATAAATATTCTGGTTTATGAAATATGCCCATATCCTCGTTCGTTACCATACAAATTCTTTGACTCATAGTATCTTACATGACTTTTGACTATTTTAACGAAACTCAAATTATAACACAAAATTCTAATAGAAAAATTGACGATTTATTTCCATTAATTTATAATATATTATAAAACTGACCTTTCTTAATTCTATTTAACCTAAACCCTAATTATGTTTGTGCAGGCGACTTGAGATATTGGCAGAATACATAGCATTAATTTAGAACGCGATATATGCAAATTGCTGTATATTTGTGCAACGTACCTGATGTCCATCAAGCTATGCCAAAACACACGCTTGTAAAAGAGAAAAATAGAAAGATAGAAAGGGTGAGAGCGGGGGGGGGGGGGGGGCGAAGGAGGGGGGAGTGGTGGGGAGAAAACCATTCAGAATCGAAACAAGAATATAATAAAAGGATACAAAAGTGGGGAGGTGGCAATGGAATTGAATAGGCATGCGTGTGGTTAGTAACTATGTGTGACAGGGGACGGCTGTCCTCGCACCCTGGAACAACTATAATTGCAATCTTGTCCAAAGCTCACACTACCGTGAAGAATATACAAACGTTCAATATTAATATTCACATTTGGTCAATGAATTACTCAGTGGAACGTGGGTTACGCTTAATTACACTAGAGACGTTTAACGCAAGTGTTATTTATTGGTGTATAAATCTTCTATCAAGTGGCGCAGGCCAGTGAGGTTATGTTCGGCTTTTTAGTTGAACAAATCTTGACCATTCGATCTATCAGTTTACGGGATGAAAGTTTATCACTTAAAAATGAAACAAGTAACTGTAGTTGATGATTTATTTAAAAAACCGAAAACTACAATCCTAACCTTATCGCTGACATGCAAGTTATTGATAAAAGCGATTGATAATGAAACCGATAATAAAAGTTCAATTTTTCTGAAGGATTATTTGAAATTTCTTTTCGTGTTTAAAATTTTATTTTTTAATTTTTTTTAATACTGCACAAGCAGTATCAAAATGAGTTTGAATTTTGAAGACATAGCTAGTAAATATGCTTAGTAAAATATACGTGTTGACTTTATATAATTTAATATTTTTATCATTCTGTTTCCCTCTATGTCCCCACATTTCATAATATTAATCATTCAATTGGACAGACATTTTTTCTCCTCTCTGCAATTTTATTTCATAGTACTTTAATAGTATTTATCACAAGCATACCCTGGGTAATGCTTAAGGTGGTTAAATTTATTATGACTTCAGTTTTGTTATTTCAAATTAAAATGACAATTTTTCTATTAAATATTACATCCATTTTGTTCGATAGTGTCGTAGAAGGATGCTGGTAGCAGAAGACTGTCAATTAAAAATATATTCTTACTTGTTATAAGTGTGATGTTGGAACAAGGGTTATGGAATTCCTACTAGGCACTCACCCTGAACACTTCCATACAGTGCGTGGACGTGCACGCGCGTATCTTCGTATAAACAAATGTCAAAGACTCACACATGCCCCTAAAGGCATCAGAGCGTGGTTCCATCTTCCCCACGGAACTCTGTTGCTGGTTATCATTACACTGATCACCTAATATGAGATTACGCAAAGGGACTTTTATGTCTTCGATTCCAAATAGTATAGGTACTGATTTTTCTAAATTTCAATCGCTATCTAAATTAAATAAAGATTTTTCTTCCGTAAATCATCGCTTCGCATATAAAAGATAAATTATCTTATTGCTAAACAGTTTGAAATATTCACAATCGACGTAGACATATTTAAAAATACTTGATTGTCCATTCAAGGCGTTTTGTTGTTGGTTTTTGTTGAAAATAATAAATGGAACAAATCATTTGTGTACTAGATAAAATTATCTTTCACAAATTATGTACATGTATATACAAGCAAATGCATTCTACTATATTATTCAATGCACTTCTTCGAACGCATTAATGTAATATGGGGTCAGTGCTTCTTTTATTTATTGTGGGACTAAATTGCGTACTGCATGAAACACTGAAGAAGAGAAATTGCAAAGCAATTATGAAACATGGCATAGGTTATGTCGAGGCTTTACCCTATTGTTCGGCAAATGCGAACCCATGGAATCTGATGGGGACACTCGATAGTTATCATGAGTACGTGTGCGATTCAACTTGGGTTTATTCAGTTCAGTGAAAAATTAGTTCAGTCAGTGCGCGTCCAGGCAACAAGTGATTTAGTCAAATTCCGAGCGCGTATTCCTTTCGCGATAATACCGATATTCCACGTACAACCTAATCACAATATAGTTTACGTATACTACAATTATTTACAACTAATTATTTGATATCGCACAAATTAATTCACAAGATTTTTCAAGCATACTTAACTAATTAATATTTCAATAGAAGAAAATGAATTTCTTAGTGGTATGTGTAACTTCTTCACGACGCTATTTCGTGTATTATTTATTTTAAGAACAGCACAGCTTTATTATTTTTCATCTATTTTTTGTCGTAAAAACTTTAATGACTTAGTGCACGAAATTACTTAAATCGATGGAATGAGCTTGATTTTATAGCAACCATCAAAATAAATGTTCGGAATTATTTTCCCGTACGTCTAGTAAATAAATATTTGCCAACTATATAAAAATATATTGATCTGCTAAAAGAGTACTTTTTTTCAGCACTTTGATACAAGTGAAATGACCACTTGATTGTGTCGCCAGAATCTACCATTCAAAATGAAAAGAATTCATGACACGTTCAGTATGGTTCAAGCTATCACCGTTCTTACGATTCTAAAGATGCTCGCCAACGGTAAGTTTATTAATCAGTTGAAATAAAATCTTTCTAATATTTATCTTTAAAATGGGCATAAAAGAGTGCAGTGGTTTCAGAATCAAAGTGTGAACTTTTTCAAAGTACCTACACACTCTACTCATACATATAATACGTCCTGAACAATTAGAACGTAAAAATTTAATGTGTTAATTGTATCTTAGAGAATTGTTTAAAATTCAAAATATACTTAAGTTGTACTAAACATTAGCGCTCTACTTTCAAATTCAAAAGATATCTCAAGTCTACTATAGTACTACTGACGCTTAGCAGATACAGTAAGTAGTAGAAAACGTTTCAGTCAGACGTTTCAGTCAGTGTAACCTGTTATTCAAACAACAGAATCTACTTGTCAAAATAATAATATAGTTTACGTTACAAACCGTAATGCTATACAATTAACGCAAGTATCAGTATGGTTTTATGACAAAATAACCATGTTTAAATTTCATATATGTATCTTTCATAGGCATTAACTTTTTGAATACTTTGCTTTATTAAGATCTAAACGAACGCATTTTATAATATCGCGAGTCACAGTACTATTTACCCAATGTCATCGTGTAACTCCTTTTAAGAATTTCAATATGCATCGAATTCACATAAAATGCATATATCTGGAACATATGCGAATAGAATTCTGCGGAGGTTAAAAGTTTTCTCAGAATTCACGAAATCCATTCGATTTTTGTTTGTAGCATTCGAGCATAAAAAAGAAAGTGAAAACTATACAGAAGTATAATACAGAATAGAATCCTAGGTTTAACTTTTGGGAATATATCACCTAACTATTATACCGAACAATGGCACGCATGAATCAACCTCATGAAAATGTGATGACGCAATTTCCGGTTTCCTGTAGCCGCTTTGCTATCTCAAAATCCAAGCTGCCAATGCCAGGCAGAACAGAAACCAACAATGTTCATAAACTTTTATCCTCCACAAATAATACTGTCAAAGGAAATAAATTAATTAGCAATAACTTTCATAGACTTAAAATTTGTTTGACATAAATTTATCCACATTTTAAAGTTAAAAATATTTATACCGATGCTAACGATGACGATAATGAAAAAAATCGGTGGTTATATGCGCGAAAAAATTTCGCGTATAATTAAACTACCTGTAGCCCAACATGTGGATGTAAATCAAAGGATGTCACGAGATTGCGAAATTTCGTGATTCAGCGCATCGGTCTTTCCCTTTACAATTGATAGTTATGACGTACGAGCCAGATGAAATCAAAACGTTTTATGTTGAACTTTGATTCATATCCGACTGAAAGGAAGTAACCTCGATTTTATGAAAACCGTAGGGATATACAAAGTTTTACAAAAATAATTTATTAAATTCTTTTTCAGCCCAGACCACATGTAATGGCGGATCGGGTCGAGTTGTCTATGAGAGATTACCAGATCAACAACTCCAAGGTTTCGACGATGACGTAGTAAGTATACAATATTTTTTTAATAAATTGATACTTGTGTTGAACGCATGCAAAATAAATATTTGCCTTTATAAATATATCCACTGAATACATTTTGTCCGAGTGCTATTACGACCTTGTATATTTATCCAGGTAAGAGATTCAGCGCCGCCATTCAGAGTACTGGAGAAATGTCAAGAGCTTTGTTTGAGAGACAGAACTGCAATGAATAATCTCGTGAGAGCTTGCACGAGCTTCGATTTTCAACCTGGAAGTAGAATAGCATCGTTCAGTGGTGCTGCCGAGTATGAGGAGAGCACTTGTTATCTAACGAGAGAGCAAGCTCAGCCAGAGGGCATTGGAAACCTGATGCTAGTACCCAATAGCGTCCACTTCACTGAAGTCTGTCTCACGTGTAAGTATTTTCATGTTTCTTGCTGGACGAATCACATTGTTAAAATAAACAGTCCACGTATCGTATATATAATACACTATTTTTGAGATCCATTAACTGTTATACTATCGCAATGAATATATTTTAAAAAAATGAAGAATACCTTAACTAATATAATCAACTATTTGTGTCGATAGCAAATCGTATAGAGAGAGACTGTCCGAACCGTCGATATGTATTTGAAAGGCATCCACGAAAAAAATTGAAATTACCATTAACCGATCTCAAGGAAGTTAGTGCAGCTAACAGGACGGATTGTGAAGATAGGTATGATATGAAATTATTATTTTGAGTGAGAATATTATGATATCAGAAACTAATGAAATCAGTAGTTTCAACGTGTAGTACGTATTTATATAAATTTAAGTTATTTTGTTTATTTGTTCTTATCTTTGTAAATGAATACAGGTGTCTAAACGAGTTTAGTTTTGTTTGTCGCTCCGCGACATACGATGCAGCATTGAGAAGTTGTTCTTTGAGTCGTTTCACGAGAAGAACTCATCCGGAACTTTTGGAAGACAATCCGAATTCCGATTATTTGGAAAATACTTGTTTAAATGGTATGGCCATAGTGCATCAATCGTATAAGCTATCGTTCATATAAAACATTATATTTTCACTGTTTCATGACTACGCATTATGATTACATATATATAGTATTTTCAAAAAAATACTTATAACATGAATTTCTAATTTTTTAAAATATTAAATCGAAAATATCATTCACACATCAAATATCTAAACATGTACTTCAGTGCACGTGCGAACAAAAAGTCCAGCAGAAAAGGCCGTCCAGAAAAATTGGTGGCGTTGATAGTGAATGCACGTGCACAGAAATACATACCCAAATATTGGATCTCCGTACGTACGCGCATAGCCAATAGATTAGCTGATTTGTGTCTTAGAATCTGAAGTAAATGAATTTTTTGATATAAACAAGCATATAATTCCAGCGGAACGCCGATGCGATGGTTTAGCAGTTTTCATCAAAGAAGAGAACAAGCGTCTTCGTGGTCCATTCGAGGTTGACATTTACACGAATCTAACGCTCGAAGAATGTCAGGCACTTTGCTTAAGAGCAGAAAAGTATTTTTGCCGGAGCGTGGAATACGACGAGCAAACGAGACAGTGCGTAATTTCAGAAGAGGATTCAGTTTCACAAAAGGATGATATTGGTATCAGCAGCAGCCCAAGCTACCACTTCTACGATCTGGTTTGTCTAGACAATCGTAAGTTTTTCTATGACAGTAAACACTCACTTAGCTTAGCATACTAAATCATGAGTAAGCCAAACAAAGGTTATTAGGACTATTGAACAACCTAAAGATAGTTCTACCATGGGAATTAGTCAAACTCAACTGGACAGAACGATCTTGAGATGGTTCAATATTTCTGAATAATCGCGTTTATATTTATTACAATTGATAAAAACTAATTTCATATCATGCATTTGTTTGGAAAAATCGTGTACATCAAACAAGCACATTCGAAAATCTTACCTTTATGACCAGGAATAAATATTTACATTAAATTTCACAATGAAGGTCATTTGAAACCAAATCTTATCTCATACAGTGGCTTAAAAACAGCCATAATTTTCATAAAGGTAGAAGAGGGTAATGAAAAACAAATGCTCCTTTATAATTCTCGCGGGGGTTGTTGAGTCCCACGAATTACTTATTCCTGGTAAATAGCTAGCGATGGATGACCCATGTCATCACTAACGTAATGTAGATCCGTCCGCCGTAGCACGAGGATCCGAATATCCAGACAACAGCGTGACTTCTCACCTCTTCGCCCCCGGGCGTCGACCGGATACGGCCTTCCAGCGCTACCGAAATTCACGCCTCAGCGGCGAGTTTCCTTCTGAAATAACCGGACGAAGCCTCAGCGAATGCCTCGACGAATGTCTCAGGCAAACGAGTTTCCAATGCAGAAGTGCCGTTTATTCCGAACACTTTCATACTTGCCGTCTCAGTCGATACAATCAACGCGATGGACACAGAATTATCTATGACGCGGACTATGACTACTACGAGAACTTAATGCGTAAGTTTCTTCTATTTTTTTTAGCATCAAGTAATCCATTACACAGTTTTCTTACCTCACGATGTCTCGATGCCATTAAAATCCATAATCCTACAGCAACAATGATATTCAATGTACTGCTCGCGTTTTAAAATACACTGCATCGCTGACAACTATACATAATATATTTTTAGAAATTTTGCTAGTAATGAACTTTAAAAAAGAAGTCACACGGCAAGGTCAATATACGGAGACTGATATAATCAGCACCCCATTGTCATTCAATAACATGCTAATTGTTGAGACAAAAACGCATTCATTTCACAGTACTATGGTTTGTGTCTTGCGCAGCAGTGCGTGTAGAGCATTATTCAAGTGCAAGCACTCGAAGCGTGGTTCATGCAATGACTGTATCACGATATTCTATGCATATGTAATTTTGAATATATGATTCTAGATCAATTCCTTGACGGAGACGGATCTATGCTCAGACCGGACCCTCTTGGGCAAGGTACCAATGTAGGCAGACCATCTCTTGGTGGACCAGGTAAGATCATGTCGCATTAAACAAACGGTGATTTACTTGAATTAAAAGATTTCTGTGAGAATCAAAACCGAAATTTCATTAAGTTACGCTATAATAATCTCGAGGTATATGCGTGCTCGCGCTTAACAGTTATTCGTTGCCTGTTTTTGAAGATTGGATCATTATGGTTTAGTTAGAAACCACTCATTCTCAATTATAATAGATTTAACAAACATCCGATACGTTTTTTTAATGATGGCTTTTAAAAAGGAATTTTTAAAATAGAAATAAGTAGTTTCAAAATTTATTAAGAAATATAATAATTATTTTTAATTAATAGGATATCCTGACTACGATAAAGGCTATCCTGGCGATAAAGGTGATCGTTATCCCGATCACTACCCGATCCCAGGTGATAGATATCCTGATGACAGGTACCCTGGTGGTGGTCAATACCCAATCGGAGGTGACCGTTATCCAAGTGGTCCGGATCGGTATCCAGTCGGTGACCGTTATCCTATTCATGGAGATCCATATCCACCCAGAGGAGATCGATATCCAATTAGCAGCAATAGATACCCCATTGGGGGAGGATCCATTGGGGATAGATTCCCAATCGAAGGAAGTCGCTATCCTAGCGGTACAGGACCTATAGACAGATATCCAATTGGCCCAGATCGTTACCCTACCACCTTAGATCGGTATCCTCTTCCGGAAGACCATGTTGATCGCTACCCCATAGGACCAGGAGGGGGTAGACTACCCCTTGATCGTTATCCCGTAAGCGACAGATTCCCAGACAGAGATCCTTATCCCACGCGAGACCGGTAAGTCCTGTTGAAACAAACAACAGTTAGCATATCTGTAAGTTATGTCAAGTAAAATTAAAAACAAATTTTCTTCGTGTTTAGATATCCAGGCCTACCAGGAAATGGTTTATATCCAGGCGAATATGACGATATTCGCGGAACGAAAGGATACGGAGAGCGACCCCTTTATAGCGGTTTCCCGTATGGCCATGCTCGACCCATAAATGACTATGACAGTGGTTATGGTAATAGTATAGGTGGTATTAGTGGCGGCGGTTACATAGGGGAGGGAGGAATTTATCATTCTCGTCCATTTGGAAATAATGGTGGACCAATTATTGGTCGACCGCCGCTACTTTCCCGTTGCGACGAACAAGATAATTTTCGACAAGTGGGTGCGCGAACAAGAGTCCGGAAACCTTTTGTAAGAAGGTACACAACGGCTTCGTCTTTGGCACAGTGCGAAAGGGAATGTGCAGACGCCCGAGACTTTGTCTGTCGATCGTTCAACTATAGACCGTACGCAGCGCCCTATGGGGCGGAACGTGACAATTGTGAATTAAGCGACCGAGATTCCAGAGACATGGATATGGGAAATCCTGTATATTATGACAGTGGATCTGATTATGATTTTTACGAGAGGAACAATGGTAGACAGGGTGTCGATGGCGAATGTCTTGATGGTGAGTATATTGTGAAAGGCATAGATTAAGATTTTTTTTTTTGTAATTTTATGGACACGCACGTGCATGAAATTGTAAAGGCAGATACACAAAAGCTATACGTATACGTATAATCTCTTTCTTTTCAGCTAATTCAAGAAAACATTTGCTATGCCGTCTTTCGCTTATGACGAGAAAGATCTGTTACCTTTAATAGGGTTTCGTAAAAAAGCGAATTTGCTTCTGGAATTACGTCTTATAATCAAACGTGTATCTTGTGTAGAATGATTTTCTTAAAATTACAAACTGAAACTAAACTAAGCTTTAAACTTCGTTGTTGCGTGAAAAATAAAGAAAGTCAATTTCGAAAAAAATTAAAATAAATTACAAACAAATAAAGCATATTACTGTCTAAAAGCTTTTTCTTACCCAGATCAGACATTAAAAAAGCCTATGCAACATATTGTGATAGAATTTGAAAAATATACAGATTCGCATCGTTAACGAAGTTATAAAAAAAATGGACTATACCTGTATTTGCACGGTCAATGTAATTAATCATACTTTTAATGCGTTGACCACACGTCACACATAGATGGGTGACAGCTATGTTTTCGCAGGTGTGGGTCGCGAAGACCCGCGAATTTGAGCCCAGAGGAAGACGTACTTCATTTATACTGGACGGTCAACGTGTTTTTTTTTTCAATTATTGTAATCCGAAAATTCAAAGTTCAACTCTCTCAATCATGCTACAATTAAACAAAGTATAGCTACTAGCGGTTCTGTGCGTTTTGACAGTGACGTCACTGGACCCTCTCTACACTGATTGGCTGACTTTACGTATGTGGTGTAGTCATGCCACAACATCAGTTCCATTTTAAGAGGCCATCTTCTTACGAACCGAAAGGTAAATAAGTCCCCTTGCGGCATGACCACACACATACGCAAAGTCAACCAATCAGAACAAAGAAGGTCCATTGGTCAGCCAATCAGAACACAGAGGATCCAGTGGTCAGCCAATCAAAACAAAGAAGGTCCAGTAACGCCACTGTCCAAATGCGCAGAACCGCTAGTGACTATACCTCGTCTATTTGTATCATACTTGTATCATGCTCTCACCTAGTAGCAGATTAAATAAATATGTCTGACCGAAAAAAAAGTGTCAAAGAGCACGAATCGTTATTCTCCACTTATTCGGTTATTTGACATACGTTGATCTAAAATTAAAATACAGTGTATTTTCTATCTATCCGTCAAGATCTATGTTTCGTATTGATGTGAAAAGTGTAATGAATACGCACTAGAATTACATGGTTAAACTATTGTCTATTTCAAACGACATCATGTATGAACTGATTGAAAATTTGCATGTCTGCCGAGAGCAAAATGATCCTTCGTCAGAAATATTGAAATATATTAATTTAGTAATTAAAAACTAGATTACAATAATAACCTAGCCGATAAAGATCACAATATCAACAATACTCGAAATATTTTACATCCGTGACTGAAATTTCTCACCGACTGTATTCTCTTTTTTCAGTGAGTCAAGTTTGTAACGAAGACGGTATGGAATTCACACTAAGAACTCCAGAAGGATTTATTGGAAGAATTTACACTTACGGATATTATGATCGCTGTTTCTTCCGCGGAAATGGTGGTACGGTGAATGTACTCCGGATAAGTGGAGCCCAAGGATATCCCGAATGCGGGACTCAGCGGGTATCTTAATACTTGATATTTAAAAACTTTCCTTCAATTGTAATACTTACAAACAGCTTATAAAAAAATATTTTAAATCATAGTACGGCGACACGATGACCAACATCGTAGTAGTCCAATTCTCGGATTACGTGCAAACTGGCAGGGACAAGAGATTCAATCTGACTTGTCTATTTCGAGGCCCAGGCGAAGCTGTCGTCACTTCCGGCTACATCGGTGCCGGGTACGCCAGGTCATACCCCGCTCTGTGTGTCTTTATGCACCAACTTCACTACTTCCATTTTCATCGTGATTTCGCGTGAACTTCTAATACCTGATAATTATACACACCAGAACGACGTGCACGCTTGCATAACAGATTTAAAGCCCCGGCACAAATTTTATTTTTTCATCTTCACCAAGGTGTTGGTATTTTACACATTATTTATAGGCTTACCTATCCACGTTTTAATACTCCCATTAGATATAATAACATTTTGAACTGCACCATTCTTTGCAAAAGATGGGCATGTGATGAATCGTTGTTTCCGAATCTCTATGAATTTAACAAAACGTGTACTTTTGCTTAGTTTTAATCGATTTGATCACAAGCAGTTTTCGGTCACATATGAATCATATAGGTACCTAATTGGACTCTCTTGAATTTCAGTAGATCGGGGTCACCCATCCCGATCGAATATCTTCCAGCCGAAAATACGTTAAGTTCTCGGGTACGTTTGCTGATCCTCTATCAAGGCCGACCCACAACAACCATAGCGGTTGGAGATCCACTGACCTTCAGATTGGAAGCTCAAGACGGGTAAATGTTTATTAATTTTCTCATTTTTATCGCCTGCTGGCAATAACTTGTGGCAATTTTATTATTTTTAGGTACAACTATGTAACGGACATATTTGCAACCAACGTCATAGCTAGAGATCCATATTCGGGACGAAGTGTTCAGCTTATAGACAGATATGGGTATGAAAACAGTTAATTTAGATTAAGCATAATAAAAAATAATAATTTGATTTCATAATTGACCGAAATTCACTTTTTAGTTGCCCAGTGGACAACTTTGTTTTTCCTGGACTGGATCGTCTTCGCGAAGGCGATAGTCTCGAAGCTCGCTTCAACGCTTTTAAAATTCCGGAATCAAATTTCTTAGTATTTGAGGCAACAGTTCGTACTTGTCGAGATGGCTGTCAACCAGCTTACTGTTCGGGAAGTGCAGGAAGAAGCGAACCATCCTTTGGTAGGAAACGAAGGGATGTGGGCAACGATACTTTAATTGAATCTGATGAAGATGTGGCAAATATGACAATCTCAACGTCAACAATGAATACTACGAGCACCGATGAGGATGTTGAAAAAGAGGAAAAGGAAGAGGAAGAGAACGAAGAGGAGCACGTTCGAGAAATGATAGAGGTAAGTTATATGTCATTTGCAGTATACAAAAATCTCTCTCTAGTCTCAATTAGAGTCGTTAAAATTATTAGGTTATTATATTATATTATGTGAAATTCTTTGTTACTTTATTCGTCCACCTCAGTATAAAAAATGATCTTCTCAATCATTTATAGGTTTTCGACTCGCGCATGGATATGATTGAGGAGAACATTGTTGAAAAACAAACAAAAGTCGTCGAGACTGTTTGCATTACTCCAAACGAATACTATGGATTAGTTATTGCAGTTTGTGGCCTTGTGGTACTTCTAGCATCTGTTGTTGTCCTTTCTATGATTGTTTACAGGTAAGAAATATTCAACAGTATGTAATACTTTGACTTCGTTCGTTCAAACGAATGAAAAGTCATTCTTGTATCTGTGAGAAAGCTTAGAGAAAATTCCGAATTAACTAACTGGGAAAGGAATATACCGCATGTCCCATTCCAAGTAGGACACTTGAAGTTGCTTCGATCGAAAATGAGTAATAATAATCGCATCTGCCGAACGAATTATTCTTCGGTATAGTAAGAAGTTTTAAATGGTTTTCGATCGCGGCAACTTCAGGTATTCTACTTGGAATGAGACATACAAAATATTATTATATTTTATGTACTGGGTAGGCCAAAAAAACAGAACAAATTTTAAAAAACAGGTACATCATACCAGAACTCAAATTAAAGGTTACTTTATTGTTTTAAAAATGATCACTGGCTGATCGAACAATAATTGTGAAATTGTATCAAAATTATTGCTTATTCACATATTTATTAGAAATTTAACTCACTGAACTATGTACGGTAATATCTTTAGCTGTCATTGAAAACTATTTATCCATTTTTTTTGTTTTCGAACCCGGGACTTTTCGATTACCGGTCGACTGCTCTGACTACTGAATTAAGCCAGCCACTTGCTACACTTTTCCGAAAATTTCATTTTCGTTACAATATATTGCCTTTATATCAAATTATGAAGCAGTACCTGTACAAGGGCAACGAATATATACGACAAAGTTTATTGAAACATTTTGAAAAAATGTTAACAATAATTTTTTAGGTTTCTTTCACTTTTAATTATAAAATAGTCTATTAAGTAATTTTAATATATTCAATACTCTGTAGGAAATATGCCTATTCAGTGATTATGAAGAATCGAAGAGCCGATAAGACATCACATCACAGCTCCAATCCTGAAGATGCTTACAGTACTCGGGTGCAAAATAATTTTTCATTTTTAAGATCTGGACTACAGAAGCCATTCCAATCCACGTAAGTTTTGGATATAAGTTCATAATGTACGATAACGATTGAAAATAGGACAAACTAAGCACACAAGAAATCTTTGCCGATAAAGTTATTTGAAAATTAATACATAGATCAATATGCTTGAAATCATATATCATTTACCTTATATTCCATTATAAAAATAAACATTTATTTGATAGATCTATCTCGAGATCATTGAGCCACGTGATAAATCAACGCTTGAGCAGTGGCAGTGCATTAGAAGGAGCTGTTGGTCTAGCAACTAATCGAAGAAGCGGATTTGATCCCAGCGAGCCGATTTATACCGACCCATCGCTTTTTGAAATTGCGCATTGCTCAACAAATGAGCCAAAATCTGCGCGCAATGACAATTTTCATTTCATGTAATGAAAGTTTACCATATTGAAAAAAATACGAGTAATATTTTATATCGGTCCTTTCGCTGATAAATTGACATCTACACGCAATTAGCCACTGATTTCCGGACTTAAATAATTTCATCTTGTATAGCACACTGCGACAATGACCTTGGTGTTGAAACATTCTATTATTATCAGCGAAGGGTGAAAAAAATAATATCGAAATATGCAAGAAATTAAACGTATCCAAGGAGACTTTTAAATATTTCTCGAAAAGCAAGTAGCATCAGTGTCAATTAATACGATTTATGAGATGTAGCTTAGTCAGATAAATTCTTTTTGTAATTAACGATAAACTTAAGTTACTTATTTTTATTGGTCTTCGTTAGGATTACTTGATCCAAACAGCTACAACTGCCAATGTTTATAATGAATTTACTAACTGCCAATAGATAAGACTTCGTCGTAATGTGGAAGTTTCCAAATTTTGTAGAATTCTCCAAGAATATTTAAATTGGTTTCTATGTCTCGTAATCCACTACATCCGCACACTGCCTTACTTAGACCAATAAATGATAGTCGTAATCATATTTAATACAAAATATAACACGAGGAGGATCCCTTTTCTAAGAAAAAAAAATACTTGAACTATAGGCGAAAATGATTTGTCAATAATAATAATTGTTGTTTGAGGTATCGAATAAAGATCTTATAAATGCTTTATTCATTGAAATGTGTGGTAGTCAAAAATTCATTTATCCTATAAATATGATAATTTTTTCAAAAAGCATAAACAAGTTATTAAATGTTAGGATAAATATAATTAAGTTATCTATGGCGAAAATAATACATTTTGTATTCAATACATAAAAACAAGAATGCAATCGTCAAAGCTCGCAAAAGCAAAACTGTGAAATTATTTTACGGATTTCTTTACACTTTAGGTGAAAAATTACGTTATCATTGCTGTTCATCGAATACAAAGAAGTGCATTTAACAGTAAAAATGTAAAGTGCGGTTACAAAGATGGAGAAATATGTTTCAAGTATTCTCCCCATTTCGGAATTAATTGAAACATTAACTATAATTGCATTATTCATAAAGAGAAGCCAATAAGTATAAACTAATATAAAGAGAAAACATTTGTATTAATTTGCTACTGGTATTTATGAAAAATAAATATAATATTCTGGAAAATAGAAACGTATCTCTTGCTAAATATTTATTACTGCTTCTGAATAATTTTGAAAAAAAAAGAAAAGAATTAATCCTCCTTTATTCTGTCAAGTTTATACGTAAAGAAAAGCATTCTTAATCTAGCTTCTTCCTTCCGATAGTGAGCTTCTTCGAGCTTCACGCGAATCTCTTCCTTTTGCATAACTGCAATATCGACCTTCATCTGAGCTTCTGAAAGCGCAAGTACGTGAAGCTCTTCTTCTCTTTGGGAACTTTTAGTGCTTCTACGAGTTTTTCCTTGAAGAATTTGAGGCGATATCATAACGTCGGTAGGATATGTTCTGGAGTTTATCAGCTTCTTTCGTGAAAGCTCTTCTTTTTCCCCCTGATTATCTTCGACGGATGATTCGCGATCAGTAATCAATCTGTCACTGCAATCATCTCTTGGGCCAACGGACGAGGAGCTTTCTCGATTATTTCCAAAAGGGTCTGAAATTACTATGAATTGCTTGCCGCTACTTCCTTCCTCTGGCTGCTGAAGAAGCCCTGATAAAAAACTCGAAGAGTTCAGACTATCCGGACAGCCTGAATCTCGTAATGGCATTTCCTTTTTTATGCCAAGCTTAGAAGTCTTTGGTGCAGATACTCCTTGAAGAGTAAAAGGTTCCGACGCTTTGGGTTCAAAAACTACATTTGGAGGAAGTCCAATGTTCCCGCTGCTTGAAGGAGTTTCCGTTGTTGTTTGGTTAGAATTACAATTCTCCCAAGATGGTCCAACAACTCTAGTACGGTCACTGCAAAGATCATTGAAACTCTTTAAATGTCTCCTATAAACAAAAACTGCGTTTAAATAATATTATACCAATTCTTTTCCTGTTTCAGAAATACATCATAATATTAAGGGCAGATCTCAAAGTAATAAAGAGGTTACGCCCCAATTGCATACGCATATACGGAACATAGATGTAACTGCTAAAATCCAAATCTAAACCGACAGTAAATATACCATATATTTTGAATATTTCGGAAAACCTTCAATGTTGTATTAAAATAGCAGTTTCACGAATGGGATATATATTGTTGCAAACGAACGTTGCATTATTAAAAACTTGATAAGGATTAATAAACTAGTTAATTGTTACGGTTTACCGAGAACTCCTCTCTTCTCGATTTCTCTTGCAAGCTTTCATGTTTTCCCAGCAACGTCTTAATTGCACGGCTGATCGAGTCCCTTCTGGGCCAACCATGGAATTATATTCTTCGGCTAATTGAGCCCAAGCCGACTTCCTTTTACACATGGACGTAGGATCCGATTTCCTGTCCTCCACTGCGTCGTATTTATTAATTAGGTTCATAAGAATCTCTCGTTCCTCAAAACTATATGTTTTCCGCGTGCCTTTCATCGACGTTGACGCCATTTCGCATAGCAAAAGTCATTCGGTAGACGTTTCGCTGTTTTTTTTTTTAATATTTCACCTTTCGGGTGTCAAATTTTGTCTAGCAATGAAAAAAAATGAGTATTGTACAAAAGTTGAAATGACTAACGGATTCATTATAATATATTTATTGTAATACAATGACAATACTATATCACTCATTACATATCATTAAAGATCTTTAACAAAGTCTTCCATGTACTTTCAATTGCTTTATTTAATAACATAGATTATTAATATAAAACACCGAGTGTATGAAATTAAATAAATTATATATAACTTAGTTGCTCTAAATCTCGAAAGGTAATATTTTATCTGACTATTACGTCCGATTGAAATGCATACTTACGATTTGTAAATAAGATTTTACCACGTCTTCTCTGGAACGTGATTTAATGTCATTATAAACTCGACTGATGGCAGCACAATATGTCTCGACCAGGAAGTGGTTTGATACTGTGCTGGTATCAGTTAGTAAACGGTCCAATTCCACCGTGAGTTCCACGGTTCCATGATGCAGTTTGTTATTATTGACGTTCACCGAGGTTATACGTGATAGCAAGTGTTGAATATTGTAAAATGATACATTATGATTAAATCGGTGCGTCTCTGTAGTGTATTCGTATTCATGATAACGATTTCGTTAAGTGATCAGACAGACAGCCCTAATGAAATCGATTGCAATAACCTCCGAATGGGACAGTACATATGTCCTCACCCGGACTACGACTTCATCGATCCAAAAACTCAACAGCCTAAAGGCTGTACAAAAGAAAATAAAGCCAAAAGTAAGCAAAAGATTTATATTTTCCTATAATATTTCTATAACTATAATTTATCTATGTTTAGAAGTATCGTGTATACAAACATAACCTATGAAGAGACAAATAATTTGAATAATATTAATAGACATGATATACTGTTGATGATCGGTTTTATGTTTTCTGGGCACCTTTGAATAACGTTCTTGATGAAAATATCCTATTACAATTTCACAAGAAGTCCCTAATAAGATGGATCCATATTTCTATATGTTCCAGTTGAATTATGCTTTAAAGTTGAGTGTAAGATTTCTGTACAATTAATTAGCATTTTGAAGTTTACTGCATTTTATATCACACATTCTATATATCAATGTACTAACAATGCTATTTCAGAATGCTCTTTAAGTACAATATTTGTATTCTTTTTATACCTCCAATTATTAAGCTCTGCACTGAGCTATAGAAACCATGAAATAATATTTTAGACTCATTATTCAGACTCATTATTTTTTATCTGTATTTTTGATCATTATTAGACTCCTTATTTTGGATCTGTATTTCTTTCACAGTTATATGTCAAGCAGCAGATGGAATTATTTGTATTGAAACAAAAAATAGTACCTTCAAAAAGGATATTCCCTGCAAATGGACGTATGTATATTAATTAATTTTTTCTCATTTATAAAACTTAATATTTACTTATTTTATTAAACAAATGCTATACCGTATTCTTCTCTTACAGCAATGGCTATTCTTTCGAGACATCATTACTGTTGTCAATTTTCCTTGGGATGTTTGGAGCCGACAGATTTTACCTTGGATACCCTGCCCTTGGGTTGCTTAAATTAAGCACATTAGGGTTTCTATTCCTCGGTCAGTTTTGTGATGTAATACTTATAGCAACGCAAATTGTTGGACCTGCTGATGGATCACAATACGTTATGCCATATTATGGAGCAGGGATTACAGTAATTAGGAGTAATAATTTTACATACAGAGTACCTCAGTCTGATTGGTGAAACACGACAGGTTGGATTTTGAGTATATTTAATTACTTCATCAGTTACATTTTCTGATTACTGTTTATTATCTTTTATTTCACATATATTGTTTTGAAAAGCGATAAAATCATTATATTTTGGTGATCAGAATTTTGTATAATATATGCAACTGAATGTTAATTACCTATAAGTTCATACATTTCGCAAAGAATGCAAAGCATTTGTTAATTGTCAAATTTTTATAAATCTGCATAAGCTATATCGCTTGGTTTCCCTAAATTTATAAATGCAATTGTCCACTGGAAGGTATAAATATTATAAATGCTAATTTTACATATTTAAATATTCATAGTAAAATAGATTTGTATCTCATAATATCATAAACTTGATTCACGCATAAATTTGATGAAAATATATTCGACTTCCATTCTTTTGCATTATGATTATTCTTCAATATAAGCCAGAAAATAAAAGAACAATGATATTTGTTTCTTAAGGAGTCTTTCTTATACGAGCTTCTTATGCAAGTAGAATGCAAACGAAAACCTTAAATAACACGTTTTTCACAGTGATTCTCTCACAAAGCGGAGTTGAACCCATATTCTCTAAGGGTTAAGTCATTATCAAGTCAATCATTAAGTGCATTCTGTTACGCAGTCGATTTTATACTATAACCACTGTTACTGTTGCTGCATAAAAGAATGTACTCATTTTGATACTACTTTCGCAATACAGTGAGACTTCGCCTAGCTTTCCTTTACCCAGCTTACATGGGTAAGCGAAGAGACACATCTTAACTCCGTCATTTGCCAAAGTAGCGAAAGAGAGGGAATCGTCATGACTGTTCCTCGTACCTGACTGGTTCTTCACATACCTTACATGTCTCCGCAGTAGATAAGCCAAGTCAGATTCCACTGTAATTAATCCAAACCTGATTAACCCGACATTTTTCACATGTTTCAAATTCACTACCAAACCTTTGGATCCTATTACTCTTCCAGTTTTGAGTTAATTATTGCAAAACTGGTGTCAAAATGAATATTAACTTTACAGATTGTTCTCTCAACTCCGCGTTGGGAAAGAATCTGTAAAAATCTTGTTAAGTATGATTTTCATTTACATTTGACTCATGTGGTAAATAAGAGTCTCCAGCCCTCTTAAAATATTTGATAGTAAATCATATATATCTCAACATATTTTGGGTATTGAGATCAAAGATGGTAAATATGTATATAGTGTAAGAAAATTATTCTTAATTGTACCTTTTTTGTCTATGAATTTGGTTCGAGCTTGTATTTCTGGCTAGAGAAGGTTGTTGTCGTTAAATCTCATGAAGGAGATAACAAAACGGAAGTATCATTAAGAAAATCTTAATATAGCCTAAAATAACAAGATGTTGAACAATTCTAGTAAAAAGACTTATTTTGTAAATATATGAACAATGTACATATATGTATATCACAGTCCAATCGCTGTATAAATTTTATGAGTAAAATAAATGCTGAGAATTTTTTATGAACATTGTCAAATAAACATTACAATAGTGATTAATTTTAGGACATTCCTTATATTGATGTGAGATTCAAAAACCAGCCTAGGCTACTTTGGCGCAGAGGTCTGTGTTGTATCGTCAAAAATTTTCCAGCAAGGAGTGCAGATTTGACTTCTCAAGGATGTCGTAAGGGTCCATAGGTGTTCTGGCTATCGTCAAGATGAACTTGGATCATCTCCTAAATGTGAAAAAGCTGATGGAGAACAATCGTTGGCTTTTTCAAAAAAAATCAGTGCTTGACGAGGGAATTCGAGATAAACCTTGGACAATTTAATCTTGTGTCCTCATAATATTATAATATTTAAATACCCAGTAAATTTAAAACAACATCTACATATCAGAAATGTTAGGATTTCCTACGCAAGGATATAATAGTTATAAACTACTTGGTGAACATAACTATTATATCCCTAAATAGTAAATTGTAATATTACAGGTATGTACTTTTTGTTATTTTGTGTTTGCTGATTAAAGTATTCCTTAACTTAACTTCTTGTGTATTCAACATTTTGCTTGAAAAAGGAATTTCACAATCAATAGATGAAGTTTCTCATTATTCCGTGAAATTAGCTTTCTATATTACAATTACGCTTAATTATCAAGTAGTGGTTCTGAACAAGTTTAATGTTACATGCTATGGTGGTATATGAGATCGAAATTGAACGGTTGCTACTTTCAAACCCATTTTAACTGGTTCCCAGAAAACACATTTTTCTGGCCACTACAACTTAACTATTGTACATAAATTGTACTTTGTCGTAGGGTGAATCTATCAGTAAGTAAGCACCTTAAGAAACGGCTCCAGTAAATCACTATATACATATAGATATAATTCATGTGAAAGCGTCCATTTATTAATGAAGACACGCTACAGCAACTATGTAAAAGTTAGAAAAATGTGGCAAATGTGTTTGCTGGGTATTACTGTAAAAGAATCAACTTACTACTCAAAAAAAACAAAGAAGTTTTTTCATATTCGTTTATGAGGTTTAATATAACAAATTTATATACATCCGAATTTATATTCTACGTCATTAATATAATATTATTTTTCAAATGTAACCCTTAATAAGAAAGACTTGCTTTCCTAACCAGGGATAGAAAAATATACCTGAATGGTGTAGTGAAGTGCTCTACATCCCAAAACAGTTACTTAAAAAAATTAATGAGCATTTTTTTTGGTTATTGTTGTTGCAAGAAATAAAGACATTCTATTTTGATAAATGCAATCCATTTGGAAGCAATTTTGGTAATGCAATAGAGGTTTCTATTACATATTTAATAAGGAGCGACTAAGCCCTTCATATTTTGCTGAACATTATTTACTAGGTCATTACTTTCGTTTATTAAAATGATTGAGATTTGCATTGTTATTTTCTCGAAGAATATTATATAAAATTTCACTTAAATCTTCGACTCTACATTCTTTTTTTAGATACGCGGAGTGTACGTATTTTCGTACTATTTCCGCCCTGATCATTAAATTTTTAAAAATTGGATATATTTGAAAACTGTAGACTATAACTAAAATCTTCGTCTAATTTTGAAATTATTGAAACCTTTAACATAAATGTTGCACTGCTTAAAAACTTCCAATATGCTCGAAAATAGAAATATGCAAGTTACTATTAATTTTTTTATGGTTGGACGGAAGACAAAAAATTGGTGGTATTTTAAAATCTTTAATAAAAAATGCAGCCAGATTAATTATAAAAAATGGAATTATTCAGAGAAATGAAAATGACGAAATTTTGAAAGGCTTTTCTAAGAGAAAAGGGAAAGAGTATTAATGTCGATGTTGATTTGACCATTTTATTTTTGTGTATATAGAAAACTATGATTTTAGTAATCAATGTGGAAAGAAGAACGACACAAAGTTTAACTTAATCCTGCCCGGAGCAGATTAGGCACATCTTTATCTGATACTCGTCGGAAATTAAATGAGAGTAGACTTGACAGACGAATATCGTTCTCCAGTCTGCATTCCGTAGGAAAAAGTTGCATCGGATTTTACACGGCCGGGTGTCTAGTTGTGATGATGGGATACCTAAATTAACAATCC
This sequence comes from Cephus spinipes, assembly GCA_963971525.1. Taxonomy (NCBI): domain Eukaryota; kingdom Metazoa; phylum Arthropoda; class Insecta; order Hymenoptera; family Cephidae; genus Cephus; species Cephus spinipes. Next base: position 21,375,821 of record OZ020574.1, read on the forward strand.
TAACCTGAACACTCATTACGACTTGTGCCTGTAAAATATAAAAAAGCCCAAGTTTCTTCCTATTGCATAGTATAGGGCGTTATTGTTCATATCAGTGCGTAAAAACACATTCAAACACTGTAACTTACTATATTGACTTATTTTGATTACAATTACACTACAAAGTAATTATGTGTAAAGAAATAAAATAAATAAAAATTGACTCGTCGAACCAAAAAGTTACATGGACTGTTCATTGGACCCCTCGATTATTTTAAACCTGTTAATTTTCTTGTTTTTTGCAAGACTTGCTGAGTGAGAATTGGCAGCGCGAAGTGCTGTTTAAACAAATACTATCTGCAATCAACTCACAGCAATTTTGATGAATAATATAAGAATAATAATATAAAAATGTAAATGAAAGTCGTAAATAACAGGATTTTTATAGAAATATTTTCCCAAAATGGAGTTCAGCACATATTTTTCAAAATTAACAATCATTTAGACACTACTTTTGCAATAATTAACTCAAAACTAAAAGAATAATTCGGTCCAGAAATTCGATGTAAATTTGAAAAATGCGTAAAATTTCCGATCGGATTATTCTTTCCGTTTGTTTAATAATTACGAAGATGTTGTCAAAATGATTGTTATCATTGCAGAATGTGCGATGAACTCCACTTTGGGAAAATATTTCTATAAAAATCCTGTTATTTACGATTTTCATTTACATTTTACTCGCGTGGTAAATAAGAGGTCCGGAGTGCCCTTAATAAAGTAATACGGGCTGCTTATATTTTATATCTTTCGATTTTTTGCTTATTCCTACATTTTTTATCTTAGAATATTAAAAGAATCAATAATCAACGAGACTTGTAGAGACGCGTCATAAATGCCATCGTACAAACCTCCTTAACGTGAACATACCTTCTCAAATGTTCGTTCTGTCGTTGCGAATTTGCGCTGTGCACTGGAGTTATGCATTGCTGTTAACAGTGGTAGCGTCGAACACCTCTTGTAATGACTTACCGATACATGCACACAAACAAATACGAGCACGTGCGGATTGCGAAATACAATTTACCCCTGTGTTATGCATCCTGGATGACGCTACAAAAGTCTGAATTACAGTATTATCGTTTTGTTTCTTTTTCGTGCGATATTCTGCGAAAACTTGATGGAAATTACGTAAGACATATCAATTCCTTGAATTATGATCAATTTTTCCAAAGCTATTTTAACTGTAAAAGGTTTTTTATAATTTATATGCCATCTTATCTCACTTCGATTCTAATAACCATTCATCTTATTTTTTTCTTCTACTGTTCCGCAACCCTTTTCCGAAACATCTGTGTAAGTTACCAATTTAAAGTCTGATTTATTCTTACGTGCTTATAACGAGAGACTGACTGTGAATACGACCCTTAGACATGAGCTACGCTTTGAAATATAATGGGACCATGAGTTCAATGTATTTAGTTTGACATTTTGAAAACAACGCAGTCCTTAGCAAGTCACACATGGCTTTCCATAAATCATGGAAATAGTAGAACAAAATATATTTCAGTGCAAAACCTTCGTAACAAGAAATTGTACGCAGAGCCACATCTGATTTATTAAGCATTGTAAGAAAAAAAAACACATTCAACTCCTGGACGGACTACACTGAAAATATCAAAACATTTTTTTCATTTAGTATTTACACTATGGAACTCGTATTTTCTCTGGAGTCTTCGCAACTCAAGATTGCAGCCGAGACAGCAAAATAGCTAACGATAAAATTAGTGGGTTCGAAGCATATAACTGCGAATATTGCGAGTATGATTATGCTTCACTCATTGTCCAGTTACCTGTAGATATTGAGGCGTGACGTCAGACGTTTGTGCCACTATGTGTGACAGCATGTCAAAATATCAATAATTGCGTCACATATGTTCATGGCATGCCACAATACGAGGCAGTATCGTCATATAGAAATGCAACGAGCATTGCGCACATTAAAGATAGGTATTCTTCTTCTTCTTGATCCTTATTGGCTTTGTGTTCTATAGAGCCAAGTGCCAGATTAGAGATAGGTAGGAGGTGGATATATCAAGGGTTTCGTTATCCAGGTCAAAAATCTTAGACGGTTTTTTGCCTTTCATTAAAAATACTAAACTTATCCTATAATGTTTATGTTTTTGTCCGCGATTTTCAAGAAATTGTAGAAAAGTTTTCTTCTTTATAGTCTGATTATATCCGCCAAACGCACACAATTTTTTCTTTTATATTGTATAAATAAAAGATTGTTTTGATTATGGAAAATAGTAACTAGCTCTTACGCAAGAATATAATTTGCATAATAACCTTTCTTGATTAATTAAGAAATATTTTCAAAAATTTTGTAAATTCAAATTTTTAAATGATTTATCATTGCTCATCAAAATATTAATTCACGAATGAACTATTCAGCCAAAAACAGTATAATATAAAGTCTTCCGGACAAAAATAATACACATTTTCAAAGAAAAGGATTAAAAAAAAGTAACATTTTTTATCCGAATAGTGATTTTTTTATCTGTTTTCATCCGCATCATTGATGAATTAATATTACGATGAGATAGGAGAGAATCAGTGTAATATATCAAGTTATAAATTTTTTTAAATAGTAGTAACAACAATGAGTTTATTGACAATACAAAACATGGGACAGATTTACATTCTTATTAGAATGAAAAATTTAATTTAAAAAATGTCTTAATTATACAAGAAAAAATATTATTATTTTTATTTATTATTTATAATAATTATTATTATTATCGAAAAAAAGTCTGATTCTGTCCGTCTGACGAATATAACCGTACTGTAAAAAAGTCTCCTTTTCTACTGTTTGTTGAAAATTGCGGACAAAAACAGTTCACATTTCTTGACCTGGCAGCTTTGTTTCAATATACATTTGTAGCTGAAATTGATTTTGGAATAAGAGTTTAAGAATCCATATAATTCCACTATTTGCAAACTGAATCAGTATCGTATATTGGCAAGAACGTTCGACACGTGTCAGTGTGCTACGCAGAAAGTTAGCTAAGAATTGAGAATGCAGCTATGTGTTAGGGTTAGATATTAGAAGAACAAAATTATGCATGACTTTATATGCTCATGTAGAATAATATGATATTTTAAGTAGATATGAATAGACATAAAACATACATGAATAGACATAAAACTTATATAATCCTACATGATCTAGATTAGTCCCATATGCGATTCTACCATATCTGGTAGGTATGGTGTCATATACATATGTATGAACAGTGATCACACATATTATGAAATATAAATTTATATTTTCTGGAATATCTTTCAAATATTATCATTAAAAATTTTCTAAAATAAGTAAAGCAAGTAAATAATGAAATAAAAAATTAATTAAGATAATCCCATCTGTAGATAATTTAAGTGCTTATTTGAAGTCCTCACGAAAATATATGAATTATGATCAAGATACTAAATTGATAAATATATATAGGTTATTCAATAAACAAGTAACTACTACGAAATTTTTATTCAATAACAAAATGCTGCTATTTGTTTACAAATTTGGTATTTTGATGCATTTGTATCATTTTCGTATACGTTTTCCCTTAGATGACGAATATTCGCCTCATTTGACTTACGATTTATAAAAACGTGACTCAATTTTGTATTCAAAAAAAGCTTTTTATAGATTTTGATATTGCACATATAGAGTAGATATATAGAAAAGTGTCTGTAACAAAAGCTTTAGATAAAATCCATACCTGCTTCTTATTATGAAAATAATATTTTTTTCCCCTGTATATTCTTTGGAAATACTATTCGAAATACATTCTTATGCGTACATTAGCAGTGGACGTTTACTATCTTTAATCCTAAGAATTCTTATACGTCAGAATGCTGGAAAATTCTTCAGCCTCCTTCGTACATTTATCAGACATTACAAAATAATCTATGCGCTAAATTCCAGGTGGGAATGGATACGAATTTTTCTGCTTTTTTTTCATTTCGTAACTTCTATATCTTACTCTATCGTAGCCATTTTTTTAAATCTCGGAAATCGGAATTTCATGCTCTTCGTTTTTTTAAAACTCATTCTGAATGTGCTTTTGTTTGTCGTCTAACGTAACGTAAAACTTAGTTTATTAAAAATAGTTTTTGCATCCAAAACAGTAGTCTTTTTGATTCCGAAATCTACGATATATAACAATTTATACAGAAAATGCCATAGTATCCGAATATTTATACGATAGACTGTATGTAGTATTGAATTATTAATATTTAAACGATTTCCATATTTCATACCTGTGTTGTTTTAGATGAACTATCTTTAGGTAAACTGATCACTCTTTTGTTAGATTCAGGCGAATCTTCTATAAGTTTCTCGAAAATATGTGATTTTGAAAATTTTGCAACTTTAGTACATTCATCAGCATATTTTCTTTTTTTTCGATTGTTTGCAAACCATACATTTTATCGCATTTCTTCTTCCCGCAGTCTGATTTTTCGATTTTTAATAATGTGATTTAAAAAATCAGTGGGTGCCTACAAGTACAGTAAACGAATCATCATAATCTTTTCAGCGCATTTATTTATTAAACAGATCTCCTGTATATTTGTATCTATGAAGCGATATAAAGTTTACACAAAGGATGGGGAGGTAATACATAATAATTCGAATATACGATATCATAACTAGTGCTGTTATTGCTTTTATTTATTACATTTTTAATATCTGAATAATTTCGCTTCCGCGTTATACGCTTCGTCAATGACGAAATTCAACGGAAGCCGAAAATGTTGAATTCTGATCTTGTAGACGTAGACGTATGTTATATACACAGGTACTGGTTTCTTGAATTTCTTAATAGTTTTACTTCAATAAATTATTATTCTTACCATTAAAAATTAATATTATTATACTTTGATGATATATTATTAGTGCTATATGGCACTAGTATGTATGCGGATTTCAGTAATACATGTCCTCTCTAAATCTTATATATAAAAATCTCGTGTCACGGTGTTTGTTGCCGAACTCCTCCGAAACGGCTCGACCGATTTTCATGAAATTTGGTATGTATATTTGGTAGGTATGAGAATCGGTCGTAAAGTATATTTCATACCGCTAGGTGATTAGGGTGTCCGTATCCAGAAAAATTTTTTGTATTTTTTTTGACAAAAATTTTTTGTTGTATTCTTTTTTATTTGCCATCAGAGAATACCTATAACCCCAAATTTTCACACTCCTACCCCCACCCTTCCATTTCTTAATAAGCGATAATCTTATACACGATTTTAGTATTTTTTTTATGAAATAATTTAACCGTCGTTCGTATTTCAAACAGAACGAAATTATTTATGTCGTTGAATGATAGATACCGCTACGTCCGCCTCATCCAACTTTCATCCACGCATGCGTCACGCACGCACGTCATTTTGAAATTTCAATCATGAAATGTCAATTTTGATTTATAAGCAATATATACGTATTTTATGATTGTAAAAAGGTTGGTAAAATACTGAAAGAACAAATACATTATCGATATACGGTTTTTCATAAATAATTAAAACAATTTTGTATATTTGTGTGTGTGAGTATTACAGTGAACAATGCCAGAAAGACGGAAGGGGGCGAATTTAGGAAGAAGAGGGAATAGAACAACAAATAGGAGAAATAATAGAGCAGAAAGAACAGACGAACAAATCCAAGAAGATAACGAAAATATGCGTGTGAGCATGTCGCAATTGCGTGCATCTCAATCACAAGAGGCACGAGATGAAAGAAATCAACAACGACAATTGGAACGGAGACAAGCGCGACGGTTCGTAGTTAACACACGCAGAGCAAATGACCTACAACGCCAACAAGTACATCGAGCATTTACATCCGCTTCCTTCCTTCGTCTCGCATTCGAGTACCAGCCAGATATTGAATATTCCGCTCATCCGAAAGTCGTGATTGGTGCTATGGGCAAAGAATGTCCCCATTGTCATGCGCTCAAATTCAAACATGAGTCAGCCGGGATGTGTTGCGCTTCAGGAAAAGTGCAACTACCAGAAATTGAGACACCACCAGAACCATTGAACGGATTGCTCATCGGCACGGATCCTGATTCAAACCTGTTCCTGAAGTCCATTTGCACATTCAATTCATGCTTCCAAATGACTTCGTTCGGAGCAACAGAAATAGTTTACAATACTGCAGCAAGTGGTCAACAATTCAATTCAACATTCAAAATAAAAGGCCAAGTGTACCACAAAGTAGGCTCATTTCTGCCAATGCCAAACGAACCACATAAATTTTTACAAATCTACTTCATGGGAGGTGAGGACATCAATCGTGTGGATGCACGTTGCGGCTACAATAACCTAAATTCACCTAATGCCAGGCGCATCGTCGGTGAACTAGACGCCCTATTGAATGAGCACAATGAATTATTGAAATTCTTCAAATCACACATGCACGAAATATCGTACACTTAATTGCTCTTCGAAATTAATATTCATTTGATATATTTTGTATCCTAAAGTAGGAAAATGAAAACAATGAATATGTCCGTTATGTTAATGAAATACATTGAATTGAGAAAATGAATGGTTGGTGTTTTTTTGTTTTTATCGGCGGTCATCGTCTACAGCGCTCAATTCCTCTTTTTGTCATAGATCCCATCCCCAAACACTCACAATACATTCGTTATATTTTATTTACCAACCAACATATTCACTAGAAATAATTTATATGGCAGAACAACGTTCGCGGGATCAGCTTGTTAATTTATATGAATTGGAATTTTATACAGGAGATTTTCACCCCGGAAATGAATGGCCACTGAATTTCAGTACCGACACCTGTTCCGAGCCGCACTGCGAAAAGAATAAGGAAAAACAGCAGGAATCACGATCACAGATTCATAAAATGCCGTATAACAATGATGATTCTATAACAGTAGGTGAATTTGTTCACCAAATTCTCGGATTCTTCTTGAAAAACTCTCTATATAATAAAAAATCGCTCGCTGATCTTTTAGAGTTACTAAACATCTTACTACCGTAGCCTAATAACATCCCTCTTACAAAACATCACTTTTGCAAACTCATTAATGAATTATTTCCATCAAGTTTCGATGTTACAAAAAAGAATCGATTCTGTAAAGTTTGTTCCTTTTATATGGGTGAACAACCAAACAACCAGTTGAACCATGTACAGCTTATAAAAGCGAAAGAGTCGATGGAATTTTTGTCGAGTACAATTTATCGTTGCTGGTAACTTATGCTTTCGAAAAAAAAAGAAATTTGCACAGTTTTATAGATAAACAAAAGAAATACTTCAGTAGCGATATGACGAGAGTTTTACATACGACATTACTGGTGGTTGTCGATACAAAAAATTTAAACACAATTATAAAGGTCGACTATGATTTATATCTTCTTTGTAATACGGATGGAATTCCACTTACAAACAGGTTAATGCGAAACTTCGGCCTGTGCAAATGCAAAATTTTAAATGTGCCTCCAAGAAGTAAAACATTTTTATTCATATGTGGCCTCTGTTATAGCCTACATTCCAAACCAACTATGAATACTTTTTTAAATCTTTTGCATAAGCGATGTACAGTAATGCACAGTGTTGTAATCGGACCCACTGCTACTTTGCAACTGCAAAGGTCAAATTTGCGTAGTTGGACGAAGATTCGCACGTGTATACCCATCTTCTAATTCAAATCGTTAAATGCGAACGATGAAAAAATGCTCTCACAGGTATCAAGTGCAATAATTAAAGATGAAATGAAACATGTAAAAGATCTCAAAGGGTCAAAATTATTTGGTACACGTGTGTGCCATTCAAATCTTGCTAAAATCAAAATTCATTCATCAGAGAATTCAATTATTACTGAATTCATTGAGCTATATGGTATTGAAAAATATATGTCCATTCAATGTTATTATTTGACATTGCGCATTTTATATGTCGTTTTTGGACCTTTATGGGCACAGTCTGAATTTTGATTTGAAAATGGCAATAGTTCTCTTTTACGTATTACTCATGGTACAAATAGAACTGATATTGAAATATTAAATACATTTAAATTTAATAATGCCACGTACATTTTAAGACATACAATTTTGCCATGTGAGACAAATCAATAGCATTTTGATGAAAAATCTGTACATTTACTTGGCTTAGCTCACACGAATATTATAGATGAATCCGTCTACATAGTACTAGAAGGGGCATTGCCACTCTTCGCTGAAGAGTTCACAAGTCAAAATATTTAAATATTTGGAAGAAACAAAATTTTATTTCAAATATTTACATCTTTAATTTATAAAGGGCAAAAAGAAACGAAATAATTTCACAATCAAGTGGAATTACGATAAGCTATGTAATTTCAGTGAAAATTTTATGTGGATCCTAGTGAACACAGTTTTATATATAACCGTAATGCAATATTAATAAAACTTCAACTGACAAATGTGCAATTTTAAATTTCATTAACCGTATAAATTCCTATTCCTAGATAAATATCTAAACTTGATGTATAAGTTAATTAGCTTAAATTTTAAGCTATGCAAAATTTAAATGTCATTTATTGAGCATTTCTTGAAATACTTATAATTACCTTTCATTATTGCGATTATAATGATCAAAATACCTTAAGATACATTCGTATATTAAAATATTTCGAACGAATGAATCTTTGTTAAAATTACCGCAAATACCATTGACTTCAAAGTTAAGATATTTGTATACATATATGAATGTTTCTAGAAAAACATTGATGTCAAGTAATCATGAGGCGCATGTTTTGTTTACTTTTGAGCACGTTTCTGATACACGAATCCTGAACTCGTGACACGATAATACCGTGATTTTATTATCGCATAAAAATTACAAGTGCAGCAGGTGAGGTATAATTATTAGTTAGTCTCAGTTTGAGTTCGACGTTCAACTATGAAGAGCCCCAAAAAATATATGTTCCTGGGAGGTGTATTTATCTTTTGCGCCGTCCTACCTGCTGTACTCGGAGATGTAAGTACATACGCGCATTCATTACTAAGTGGAATCTTATGATAAATTATTTAATTTTTTCTTTGGTCAAGTACTAATATTTATGTAATTATTTATATTTTGTCGTATGTACGTGTGCTCTTTTAAAACGGGGTCTCTGGTTTGCAGCAGTGAAAAATAGGAATTATTTGGGAATGTTTTTAGAGGAAATCGAACAACGGACCGGCTTGAAATTTCACACGTGTCGTTATTAATATTTACAGTACTCTGTCGTTATTAGCGAACATTAAGGCGATTAGGGAAATAGGATTCTAAGAAAGTCGTCGCTTGAGCGTTCTCGCATTACTACGCGTCGGGCTTTCGGAGAAAAATGATAATATATAATTCATATAAAATTGTGTATAATTAGATCTAAAATTTTACAAAAATATACTAGGAAAATGTAAATTGTATACAAGTATATAATCAGTTTTTTCCGGGTCGGAAATCGCACGTGTATCAATGGTGTCCGTGAACATCGCCGCTCCTCGTTATAAACGAGCCTTAGTTACCTCTTGAGAAATTTGCGGCGTAGTTTGGTGTTTCGGCTATGTGAAAAAATTAATATTCCTCTATATCTAATGTTACTGTAATGTAGATTTTTTTCATTTTTGTAAAGTATACAATTACCTGAATCTATTAAAAAAAAAGCAAATACACGAAATTCTAGTAGCATTCTGTTTCCACTCTCGTTTCTTAAGGAATATATCGAAACAATAATGGTAGGAATGTAAAACACTGCTGAATTATCTTTTATGTGAATATAAATAAAAAATTCAGTGTTCGACACGTAAGATTTCTCACAATCGCTTGTGATTACTTATAACAAGACGTCTGCGTTAAAGTTACGTGCAGCTGGCGTACAGTAACGAACGAAATACACGAATCACTGCTAAAAGGTTATGAATTGATTTCATAGTTACAAATAATATAATTTTAGTACACAGATTTTGGAAATTTCAATACCAAATATATTAATTTCAGCATGCAAGGATGAAAGTGAATAATAAATTATTAATTTTCTATAGCATCGTTTTACAGTTCAAGATTCCCAATAAACGATGTGCAAAACCACACTGTTGTACGCATATCGTAAATTCTATAACAGTATTGAAAAGAATTTTCAATAGTTTATTGCATTTATCAAAGTTAACTCTCATCAAATTTAACGAATATCGAAAAATCCTATTAGGAACACAATCTTGATGTATACCTATGATCTTGAGACATTGAATATCGGTTTTCACCTCACAAACCAGTCACCCCCTTAAATATTATATAAATTAGAAGCCTTTCATATAAATTGGAAGAGCACTCTTTTAAAGAATAGATCTATAATATAACTTTGAAAAAACGTGCAACTTAAATAACAACTGTAATCCTTTAAAGATTTAGATCATTTACCCTAATGTTATAATTGTTCAATACAATTGATGCACTAAATAATTCGGTATGTTGAATAAAGTGAAAGACACATTAAACTATCAAAAATAAAATATGAAATAAATAAATAAGTATTTTCTGTGACCATAATATATTCGCTGCAACGCAAACGAATTATTTATATATCGTGATAGTTATATGGAAAAAAGATACGCAGCATTATTTCGTAACTCCTATTCATTCATAATGAATCACGAAAACTTTCTGTGCCACCTACAAATTTCATTTACAAATTCAATAATTAATTTGCTTACATCAAATATATTACACAATTGTTTTTATTGACCTTAATAAGGTTTAAGATAATTAAAATGATTTACTCAATATCTCTATACTACCTCGCTTATCCTTAAGTTTGCACTATATAATGTCAGGTGATAGATGACGAAATCAAATTTAGTTAGCTATTTGATATCATTATCCTACTGCACTGATAAAAAATATTACTATAACACCACGTTGATATCCACTTAGTATTAATTTTAATGGAAGTATTAACTTATAGAAAATTCAAGCCATAAATAAATTTTCTACAAATATATTAACACCAATTTACAGTATTTAGGCAACAACTACAGCGACTCCCCATATTCTCAACGAAAGCAACGTAACCGTCGTTCACCATATGGAACAACTTCGTCATGCCCTAATACGAAACAATATTACGATGAAACTGAAGGTCGGTGCATCGGCATTCCTGGCGGAGGTACATTCGAATATGAGAATACAAAACAGAACTGTGCTAGAACCACAATCAAACCACATACATTCGACCCAAACCATTACTATGTCTGTACAAAGCATAAAGTCATAATGGCTTCATGCACATCAACGCAGCATTTTGAAACACGACTGAGAAGATGCACTATTAATAATGAAACACATAAGCCAACAATGAGTACAACAACTGAACAACCAGAATACAATCATTTAGAGTTACCAGAATGTAAAAAACTAGGAAGATTTCCAGTACCGAACAACTGCACATTATTTTACATGTGTAATATGCATTGTCACAAGATGTATCAAACTGTTCACGCATGTCCGCCACCAACTGGCTACGATCCGATTACTAGAATATGCACATATAGAAAAACATGTAATCAAAAGGAAACAACAAGCAGTGAATCTTTGAGAACCAGCACACCAACCAGCTTTCCCGGGCCACAAACTGACTCAGCAACTACCGATTCCAGCACCAGCCCTTCTGCTCCATCCACGGAACAATCTAGCGCTAGCGCCAGCGATTCCGCCACATCGACGGAATCATCTAGCACTAGCGCCAGCTCCTCCAACGCATCGGCGGAATCAATGAGCGATAGCACCAGCCCTTCTGCTTCATCCACGGAACAATCTAGCGCTAGCACCAGCCCTTCCGACACATCGACGGACTCATCTAGCACTAGCGCCAGCTCCTCCAACGCATCGGCGGAATCAATGAGCGATAGCACCAGCCCTTCTGCTTCATCCACGGAACAATCTAGCGCTAGCACCAGCCCTTCTGCTTCATCCACGGAACAGTCTAGCGCAAGCGCAAGCGATTCCGACACATCGACGGAATCATCTAGCACTAGCGCCAGCTCCTCCAACGCATCGGCGGAATCAATGAGCGATAGCACCAGCCCTTCTGCTTCATCCACGGAACAATCTAGCGCTAGCACCAGCCCTTCCGACACATCGACGGACTCATCTAGCACTAGCGCCAGCTCCTCCAACGCATCGGCGGAATCAATGAGCGATAGCACCAGCCCTTCTGCTTCATCCACGGAACAATCTAGCGCTAGCACCAGCCCTTCTGCTTCATCCACGGAACAGTCTAGCGCAAGCGCAAGCGATTCCGACACATCGACGGAATCATCTAGCACTAGCGCCAGCTCCTCCAACGCATCGGCGGAATCAATGAGCGATAGCACCAGCCCTTCTGCTTCATCCACGGAACAATCTAGCGCTAGCACCAGCCCTTCCGACACATCGACGGACTCATCTAGCACTAGCGCCAGCTCCTCCAACGCATCGGCGGAATCAATGAGCGATAGCACCAGCCCTTCTGCTTCATCCACGGAACCATCTAGCGCTAGCACCAGCTCTTCTGCTTCATCCACAGAACAATCTAGCGCTAGCACCAGCCCTTCTGCTTCATCCACGGAACAGTCTAGCGCAAGCGCAAGCGATTCCGACACATCGACGGAATCATCTAGCACTAGCGCCAGCTCCTCCAACGCATCGGCGGAATCAATGAGCGATAGCACCAGCCCTTCAGCTTCATCCACGGAACAATCTAGCGGTAGCACCAGCTCTTCTGCTTCATCCACGGAACAATATAGCGCTAGCACCAGCCCTTCTGCTTCATCCACGGAACAATCTAGCGCTAGCACGAGCCCTTCTGCTTCATCCACGGAACAATCTAGCGCTAGCACCAGCCCTTCTGCTTCATCCACGGAACAATCTAGCGCTAGCACGAGCCCTTCTGCTTCATCCACGGAACAATCTAGCGCTAGCACCAGCCCTTCTGCTTCATCCACGGAACATTCTAGCGATAGCACTAGTCCTTCTGCTTCATCCACGGAACAATCTAGCGCTAGCACCAGCCCTTCTGCTTTGTCCACGGAACAATCTAGCGCTAGCACGAGCCCTTCTGCTTCATCCACGGAACAATCTAGCGGTAGCACCAGCCCTTCCGCCACATCGACGGAATCATCTAGCACTAGCGCCAGCTCCTCCAACGCATCGGCGGAATCAATGAGCGATAGCACCAGCCCTTCTGCTTCATCCACGGAACAATCTAGCGCTAGCACCAGCCCTTCTGCTTCATCCACGGAACAATCTAGCGCTAGCACCAGCCCTTCTGCTTCATCCACGGAACAATCTAGCGCTAGCACCAGCCCTTCTGCTTCATCCACGGAACCATCTAGCGCTAGCACCAGCTCTTCTGCTTCATCCACGGAACAATCTAGAGCTAGCACGAGCCCTTCTGCTTCATCCACGGAACAATCTAGCCGTAGCACCAGCCCTTCCGACACATCGACGGAATCATCTAGCACTAGCGCCAGCTCCTCCAACGCATCGGCGGAATCAATGAGCGATAGCACCAGCCCTTCTGCTTCATCCACGGAACAATCTAGCGCTAGCACCAGCCCTTCTGCTTCATCCACGGAACAATCTAGTGCTAGCACCAGCCCTTCTGCTTCATCCACGGAACAATCTAGCGCTAGCACCAGCCCTTCTGCTTCATCCACGGAACAATCTAGCGCTAGCACCAGCCCTTCTGCTTCATCCACGGAACATTCTGGTGATAGCACTAGTCCTTCTGGTTCATCCACGGAACAATCTAGCGCTAGCACCAGCCCTTCTGCTTCATCCACGGAACCATCTAGCGCTAGCACCAGCCCTTCCGAAACATCGACGGAATCATCTAGCACTAGCGCCAGCTCCTCCAACGCATCGGCGGAATCAATTAGCGATAGCACCAGCCCTTCTGCTTCATCCACGGAACAATCTAGCGCTAGCACCAGCCCTTCTGCTTCATCCACGGAACAATCTAGCGCTAGCACCAGCTCTTCTGCTTCATCCACGGAACAATCTAGCGCTAGCACCAGCCCCTCCGACACATCCACGGAATCATCTAGCACTAGCGCCAGCTCCTCCAACGCATCGGCGGAATCAATGAGCGATAGCACCAGCCCTTCTGCTTCATCCACGGAACCATCTAGCGCTAGCACCAGCCCTTCCGAAACATCGACGGAATCATCTAGCACTAGCGCCAGCTCCTCCAACGCATCGGCGGAATCAATTAGCGATAGCACCAGCCCTTCTGCTTCATCCACGGAACAATCTAGCGCTAGCACCAGCCCTTCTGCTTCATCCACGGAACAATCTAGCGGTAGCACCAGCCCTTCCGACACATCGACGGAATCATCTAGCACTAGCGCCAGCTCCTCCAACGCATCGGCGGAATCAATGAGCGATAGCACCAGCCCTTCTGCTTCATCCACGGAACAATCTAGCGCTAGCACCAGCCCTTCTGCTTCATCCACGGAACAATCTAGCGCTAGCACCAGCCCTTCTGCTTCATCCACGGAACAATCTAGCGCTAGCACCAGCCCTTCTGCTTCATCCACGGAACCATCTAGCGCTAGCACCAGCTCTTCTGCTTCATCCACGGAACAATCTAGAGCTAGCACGAGCCCTTCTGCTTCATCCACGGAACAATCTAGCCGTAGCACCAGCCCTTCCGACACATCGACGGAATCATCTAGCACTAGCGCCAGCTCCTCCAACGCATCGGCGGAATCAATGAGCGATAGCACCAGCCCTTCTGCTTCATCCACGGAACAATCTAGCGCTAGCACCAGCCCTTCTGCTTCATCCACGGAACAATCTAGTGCTAGCACCAGCCCTTCTGCTTCATCCACGGAACAATCTAGCGCTAGCACCAGCCCTTCTGCTTCATCCACGGAACAATCTAGCGCTAGCACCAGCCCTTCTGCTTCATCCACGGAACATTCTGGTGATAGCACTAGTCCTTCTGGTTCATCCACGGAACAATCTAGCGCTAGCACCAGCCCTTCTGCTTCATCCACGGAACCATCTAGCGCTAGCACCAGCCCTTCCGAAACATCGACGGAATCATCTAGCACTAGCGCCAGCTCCTCCAACGCATCGGCGGAATCAATTAGCGATAGCACCAGCCCTTCTGCTTCATCCACGGAACAATCTAGCGCTAGCACCAGCCCTTCTGCTTCATCCACGGAACAATCTAGCGCTAGCACCAGCTCTTCTGCTTCATCCACGGAACAATCTAGCGCTAGCACCAGCCCCTCCGACACATCCACGGAATCATCTAGCACTAGCGCCAGCTCCTCCAACGCATCGGCGGAATCAATGAGCGATAGCACCAGCCCTTCTGCTTCATCCACGGAACCATCTAGCGCTAGCACCAGCCCTTCCGAAACATCGACGGAATCATCTAGCACTAGCGCCAGCTCCTCCAACGCATCGGCGGAATCAATTAGCGATAGCACCAGCCCTTCTGCTTCATCCACGGAACAATCTAGCGCTAGCACCAGCCCTTCTGCTTCATCCACGGAACAATCTAGTGCTAGCACCAGCCCTTCTGCTTCATCCACGGAACAATCTAGCGCTAGCACCAGCCCTTCTGCTTCATCCACGGAACAATCTAGCGCTAGCACCAGCCCTTCTGCTTCATCCACGGAACCATCTAGCGCTAGCACCAGCCCTTCCGAAACATCGACGGAATCATCTAGCACTAGCGCCAGCTCCTCCAACGCATCGGCGGAATCAATTAGCGATAGCACCAGCCCTTCTGCTTCATCCACGGAACAATCTAGCGCTAGCACCAGCCCTTCTGCTTCATCCACGGAACAATCTGGCGCTAGCACCAGCTCTTCTGCTTCATTCACGGAACAATCTAGTGCTAGCACCAGCCCTTCTGCTTCATCCACGGAACAATCTAGCGCTAGCACCAGCCCCTCCGACACATCCACGGAATCATCTAGTACTAGCGCCAGCTCCTCCAACGCATCGGCGGAATCAATGAGCGATAGCACCAGCCCTTCTGCTTCATCCACGGAACCATCTAGCGCTAGCACCAGCTCTTCTGCTTCATCCACGGAACAATCTAGCGCTAGCACCAGCCCTTCTGCTTCATCCACGGAACAATCTAGCGCTAGCACCAGCTCTTCTGCTTCATCCACGGAACATTCTAGCGATAGCACTAGTCCTTCTGCTTCATCCACGGAACAATCTAGCGCTAGCACCAGCCCTTCTGCTTCGTCCACGGAACAATCTAGCGCTAGCACCAGCTCTTCTGCTTCATCCACGGAACAATCTAGCGCTAGCACCAGCCCTTCCGACACATCGACGGAATCATCTAGCACTAGCGCCAGCTCCTCCAACGCATCGGCGGAATCAATGAGCGATAGCACCAGCCCTTCTGCTTCATCCACGGAACAATCTAGCGGTAGCACCAGCCCTTCCGACACATCGACGGAATCATCTAGCACTAGCGCCAGCTCCTCCAACGCATCGGCGGAATCAATGAGCGATGGCACCAGCCCTTCTGCTTCATCCACGGAACAATCTAGCGCTAGCACCAGCCCTTCTGCTTCATCCACGGAACAATCTAGTGCTAGCACCAGCCCTTCTGCTTCATCCACGGAACAATCTAGCGCTAGCACCAGCCCTTCTGCTTCATCCACGGAACAATCTAGCGCTAGCACCAGCCCTTCTGCTTCATCCACGGAACCATCTAGCGCTAGCACCAGCCCTTCCGACACATCGACGGAATCATCTAGCACTAGCGCCAGCTCCTCCAACGCATCGGCGGAATCAATGAGCGATAGCACCAGCCCTTCTGCTTCATCCACGGAACAATCTAGCGGTAGCACCAGCCCTTCCGACACATCGACGGAATCATCTAGCACTAGCGCCAGCTCCTCCAACGCATCGGCGGAATCAATGAGCGATAGCACCAGCCCTTCTGCTTCATCCACGGAACAATCTAGCGGTAGCACCAGCCCTTCCGACACATCGACGGAATCATCTAGCACTAGCGCCAGCTCCTCCAACGCATCGGCGGAATCAATGAGCGATAGCACCAGCCCTTCTGCTTCATCCACGGAACAATCTAGCGCTAGCACCAGCCCTTCTGCTTCATCCACGGAACAATCTAGTGCTAGCACCAGCCCTTCTGCTTCATCCACGGAACAATCTAGCGCTAGCACCAGCCCTTCCGACACATCGACGGAATCATCTAGCACTAGCGCCAGCTCCTCCAACGCATCGGCGGAATCAATGAGCGATAGCACCAGCCCTTCTGCTTCATCCACGGAACAATCTAGCGCTAGCACCAGCCCTTCTGCTTCATCCACGGAACAATCTAGTGCTAGCACCAGCCCTTCTGCTTCATCCACGGAACAATCTAGCGCTAGCACGAGCCCTTCTGCTTCATCCACGGAACAATCTAGCGCTAGCACCAGCCCTTCTGCTTCATCCACGGAACCATCTACGGCTAGCACCAGCCCTTCCGAAACATCGACAGAATCATCTAGCACTAGCGCCAGCTCCTCCAACGCATCGGCGGAATCAATTAGCGATAGCACCAGCCCTTCTGCTTCATCCACGGAACAATCTAGCGCTAGCACCAGCCCTTCTGCTTCATCCACGGAACAATCTAGTGCTAGCACCAGCCCTTCTGCTTCATCCACGGAACAATCTAGCGCTAGCACCAGCCCTTCTGCTTCATCCACGGAACAATCTAGTGCTAGCACCAGCCCTTCTGCTTCATCCACGGAACAATCTAGCGCTAGCACGAGCCCTTCTGCTTCATCCACGGAACAATCTAGCGCTAGCACCAGCCCTTCTGCTTCATCCACGGAACCATCTACGGCTAGCACCAGCCCTTCCGAAACATCGACAGAATCATCTAGCACTAGCGCCAGCTCCTCCAACGCATCGGCGGAATCAATTAGCGATAGCACCAGCCCTTCTGCTTCATCCACGGAACAATCTAGCGCTAGCACCAGCTCTTCTGCTTCATCCACGGAACAATCTAGTGCTAGCACCAGCTCTTCCGACACATCGACGGAATCATCTAGCACTAGCGCCAGCTCCTCCAACGCATCGGCGGAATCAATTAGCGATAGCACCAGCCCTTCTGCTTCATCCACGGAACAATCTAGTGCTAGCACCAGCCCTTCCGAAACATCGACGGAATCATCTAGCACTAGCGCCAGCTCCTCCAACGCATCGGCGGAATCAATTAGCGATAGCACCAGCCCTTCTGCTTCATCCACGGAACAATCTAGTGCTAGCACCAGCTCTTCCGACACATCGACGGAATCATCTAGCACTAGCGCCAGCTCCTCCAACGCATCGGCGGAATCAATGAGCGATAGCACCAGCCCTTCTGCTTCATCCACGGAACAATCTAGCGGTAGCACCAGCCCTTCCGACACATCGACGGAATCATCTAGCACTAGCGCCAGCTCCTCCAACGCATCGGCGGAATCAATGAGCGATAGCACCAGCCCTTCTGCTTCATCCACGGAACAATCTAGCGCTAGCACCAGCCCTTCTGCTTCATCCACGGAACCATCTACGGCTAGCACCAGCCCTTCCGAAACATCGACAGAATCATCTAGCACTAGCGCCAGCTCCTCCAACGCATCGGCGGAATCAATTAGCGATAGCACCAGCCCTTCTGCATCATCCACGGAACAATCTAGCGGTAGCACCAGCCCTTCCGACACATCGACGGAATCATCTAGCACTAGCGCCAGCTCCTCCAACGCATCGGCGGAATCAATGAGCGATAGCACCAGCCCTTCAGCTTCATCCACGGAACAAACTAGCGGTAGCACCAGCCCTTCCGACACATCGACGGACTCATCTAGCACTAGCGCCAGCTCCTCCAACGCATCGGCGGAATCAATGAGCGATAGCACCAGCCCTTCAGCTTCATCCACGGAACAATCTAGCGGTAGCACCAGCCCTTCCGACACATCGACGGACTCATCTAGCACTAGCGCCAGCTCCTCCAACGCATCGGCGGAATCAATGAGCGATAGCACCAGCCCTTCAGCTTCATCCACGGAACAAACTAGCGGTAGCACCAGCCCTTCCGACACATCGACGGAATCATCTAGCACTAGCGCCAGCTCCTCCAACGCATCGGCGGAATCAATGAGCGATAGCACCAGCCCTTCTGCTTCATCCACGGAACAATCTAGCGCTAGCACCAGCCCTTCTGCTTCATCCACGGAACAATCTAGCGCTAGCACCAGCCCTTCTGCTTCATCCACGGAACAATCTAGCGCTAGCACCAGCCCTTCTGCTTCATCCACGGAACAATCTAGCGCTAGCACGAGCCCTTCTGCTTCATCCACGGAACAATCTAGAGCTAGCACGAGCCCTTCTGCTTCATCCACGGAACAATCTAGCCGTAGCACCAGCCCTTCCGCCACATCGACGGAATCATCTAGCACTAGCGCCAGCTCCTCCAACGCATCGGCGGAATCAATGAGCGATAGCACCAGCCCTTCTGCTTCATCCACGGAACAATCTAGCGCTAGCACCAGCCCTTCCGACACATCGACGGAATCATCTAGCACTAGCGCCAGCTCCTCCAACGCATCGGCGGAATCAATGAGCGATAGCACCAGCCCTTCTGCTTCATCCACGGAACAATCTAGCGCTAGCACCAGCCCTTCTGCTTCATCCACGGAACCATCTACGGCTAGCACCAGCCCTTCCGAAACATCGACGGAATCATCTAGCACTAGCGCCAGCTCCTCCAACGCATCGGCGGAATCAATTAGCGATAGCACCAGCCCTTCTGCTTCATCCACGGAACAATCTAGCACTAGCACCAGCTTTTCTGCTTCATCCACGGAACAATCTAGTGCTAGCAACTGTAAGTATTATTAATATTGTTTTATTCATTGATATATATTATTTTGCCATAATTGAAGCTGTTTTGCTGTAAGGAATTCCTTCCTAGATCTGACTTAGAAGTGTTCTTTTTTTTTCTAATTTCAGATGAGTGTCCCGGTGTAGGTGCTTTCAGGGTGCCGAATAGCTGCTCTTTATACTACGTGTGTGATGCAGATTATAATGGTGGTTTCGTGAAAAGTAAAATCATGTCTTGTCCCTCTTGTTTACGGTTTAATCAGCAGTCAGGAAGATGCGATTATGCGCTTAATGTTCCTGAATGTTCAGATGGTTTAAGTGAGTTCCGGAACTGTACCGGAGTTGGTACTTTCCGCGATACTATAGACTTGCGAACATATTACACGTGTTCCCAATCATCCGAGGGCCTAATATTATCTTCGAGTACTTGTTCGGGAGATATGATCTATAATCCTGAAACAATGTGTTGCGATATTGCTGCAAATATAAAAAATCCTCTTCCTCATCCAGCTGGTCAGTGTACAGAGGCTGGATTCTTTGCGGATCCTTACCAATGTGGCATATATTACACATGTGCTCTAATGGATAAACAGTATGATTTAGAGAAAATAGAATGGTCTTGCCCTGAAGGAGAGTTTTTCAATGAAGATGGGGGTTACTGTGCCGATCGAGCAGAAATGGATGAATGTAAGTACGAAAATCACATCTACCTCACGAAATTAAATGAGCTAGGGAATTTATGGCTTACGCTCCCATAGTTTATTATTGTGTACATCGTATTTATTTTCATGGAAGCTTTTCTCTTTCGTACTTGAGCATTATCGGAGAACAGAAAAAGCTATTTCTATGGCTGAGTTGTCACACGGACAGAGCTACTAGCGAGGAAGCTTCGCACTCAAAAATCTTTTCACTGAATGTATAAAATATCGGCGATATTTTATGTCTTCCCATAAAATGTATTTCCTCATGAAGGCAAATTTTTTAATTATTTCTCAGAAAATATATAAAATATAACTGAATCTCGAAAATAAAACCTACAATACAGTCATGGCAGCCCGTAGAGGTGTTGATATTTACCGTTCTCTATCCAACGCTTATCGTACTGTTGCACAGAGTCACGGATGAAATAAAAAAAGCACGCAGGAAAAGATTTACTTGTATCAGCTATACAAAATGTTACTGGGAATTGTTCTTGTATAGCTAATTACAATATTTTCGGGTTCGAAATTTCCTCGCTTCCAGCCTCGTACGTACACTGTTAAGAACAATTATTCATTTACTCTAATAATTAGTACGAAATTTACAAAACTGATATGCGAAATAATCATTTGTATAATATGCATTGCAAAATTAATAATAGTAGGGTAAATTTATATGTACTTGATGATACATTTTTTAAAGTTTTCTGAAAATTTACATAACTTGTTTAACATTTCGGTTGCTACATAAAAGACTTGTAAAATTAAAATCCGGTTTCTAATATTCATTGACCCGTTCGAAAATTTATATGCATATGCATATTTATATGCTGGGTACGTGGCTAAGTGAAATTTCTATAGGATGCATACTACAAAATCGCAGCATAGTGGTTTTTTTTTTCAAAGACGCATGGAATTATTACTACGCTTGTATTCGAAAAATTCAAGCTCACCTGGCGAAATTCGAAATTGGTGTTGTAAAATTACGGATTGCCACTGAATATTACGGTATTCGGATTGTAATATGGTTGTTAGATCGAGGAAAATAACATAAAAATAGTGCTGCTTATCAAAGAAGATTGCCTTTGTCTATTCAAAGGGACGCTATTGAGCGCTT
The DNA here is from genome assembly GCA_963971525.1 of Cephus spinipes. Lineage (NCBI taxonomy): Eukaryota > Metazoa > Arthropoda > Insecta > Hymenoptera > Cephidae > Cephus > Cephus spinipes. Next base: position 21,397,554 of record OZ020574.1, read on the forward strand.
GAACTGCGTAATCAAAGTAATTGAATAGTTAATTTCTCTATTTTTGCACCCGATGCATCTCATATCTTATTTACTTACAAAGAATTGACAAGTAGTCCATAGCGTAGTGGGTAGCGTGCATACGGTGTTAGTCGTTAGGTCGCTGGTTTGAATCCTGAGTAGGATGGAGAATGTAATTTGAAGAAATGATTAAATAGACCAATCTAACAACAAGCCCATGGTAGTAAATGACACTCTATGCGAAATATTATATATATTAAAAAATTTTGTTTTAATATTGCAACTTCCGCTTTTTGGGTTCAACAGAGGGTTAACAAATTTCACTCGAGATGTATTCGATATTTATAAACGGCATAGGAATTAGAGAAAGTACAGAACGTCTACTAATTTTCTTGCATCTTATTCATTAAATATTACGAGGACATAGTAAATTCCTAGTACCTTGTATCAGTAAATTTAAATGGTAAATTTAAAAGTATCTAATTCAAATGGACAAGAAATTTATGGTACGGTATATGAATACAAGTTTCTAGTTCGGATTTGTAATTCTATAGTAAATTTTTTGAACAGTATATGACAACTCACCCATGTATGTAGCCTCTTCAATTCTTTCCCCCTTAATCCCTAACATTTCTCTATATTAAAATGCTGAATAGTTCAACATATGACCTTTCATTAAAAAATCTCATTCACTATATTTGTATAAAATGGGTCTTGTGCAATTAATGCCTGACTAATGTATGATTTTCGTGTATAATTATTCGAAATAGAATCTTCCCCTCACATAATTTAACTATTTGATCTCTCAATGTAAAAATAATTATTTTTCAGTTTCAGGAATTACGGGCATTCCACCATGTCATAGTACTGAAAAGATTTATTAAAAATAAAGTCTCTACGCTTTATTATTAAATTTGGTAAGCATTGTGATATTTTTGAGTAGCTTCTATAGTATACTTTAATATTGTGTTATGTCTAACGCACATACAAATACTTAAGGGAACTGGGAAATGCAAACGGCCATCTTGAATGTATATTAGGAAAATCGTTAATTACACGAAATTGATGAATTATCTTCATCGAACTCAAGTGCAACCAGATTTGTATAAAATCCACAATTTCTAAAATGATACTTTCATAAGAAATAATTGCGAAATAAAGGAATGAGATGAATGCAGCATATTTGCACGATCATCTTTCATGTAAAAAAAAAATGCATTCATCTAATTTATTTATTTCACAATTATTCCGCATAAATGTATCATTCAAATAACAGTGTAGCTTGTAAGAATCTACGTGCAATGCGTTTACGTGATAATTTGTTGTTATATTCTTATAAATTACTATATTTCATTTTGAGATTACAAAATCTACTCTCCAGTCCATTGCAGTAAGCAGAGTAACACCGATGAAAAGGATGGCATCAATAAATGCATAAAATCGTATACATGTGTACTTTAGTACATACGCTAGGGGTCATCCTGTCTCGACGAGAGGTTGCTGATTTTTCCTTTTGGAAACGCTTCTTGATTATATTTAAAGTCTTGAAAAATTTCGTGCCTTAAAATCTTTTAGAGCAATAAATTATTAAACTTGTTTAAACAAAAAATAACAGGTTTTCTCGATTCGATATGGTTATCTATCGTCTCATAATTTGCAGAAAATCTTTATATTGTGACTCCTTCGGGGTCGAGACAGAATGACCTCTAACGTATGACTACTTATCGATCTGCACTAATGAGACATACATTTTTGTACTTGCATCCAATTTTCAACATAGCTAGTCACATGCTAAACTTTATTCCCATATTCAGACATAATTCCAGAAATGACTTAGCAGTAACATGACATTGGCATTTAAATACATTTTATTATTCCAAACACCTTGTGTTTATTTCTCATATATACATACAAGATGTCTTATAATTTATAACAAATGTATCTAAGAATTTCATCGATGAATCGTTGAAATATCGCTTGTTTGTATGATCCGCTTCGTGATTAGATATTCAACGTCACAGTTTCTTTCTGGCTTCTATCCATTATGCTGATTCTCGTTATTTTTTCCTTGTTGATTAATCAAGTTGTAGTACGACCCCTTCCTTTTAATCAGTTCAGTATGTGTACCCATCTACACAAAATAAAATTTTTGTTCAAACAATAAATTATTTATTATTACTACTACTTTTGTTTGCAAAACTCTATAACGGTAATAAAGAAACTATTATTACAACCGATCGTATATATAAATGTATCTGAGGATATGAGATAAGGAAAAAAAAATTGATTCTAAATAATATAAACACATACAACGTGTTTAAAAAACGCTGATCTTTCTGAATCGAAGACAGAAGTGTACATTTTTGTTGCCTTGTAATAATTAAAATCAAGGGCAGAAAACTCAGAGAACGCAGATACAATCTATAGTATGTTTCTGCTGACACCTCGCTCTAAATAACCAACTTTAAGCGGCTCTAGCTTGGAAACTAAGCAGTTCCCACCAAAGGAAAAACATTTTCGTGATCAGCAATGCGCCTCGAACATCTCTGGGCCCCGTTAGTAAGGCAATTTAGGGACCTGTATATACAGGGGATCTTGTTGGAAGTGCATGTACATACATACACACCCACATACATAATATAAAAACAGAGTATTTTTCGGATTTTCGATATTAATATTTATATTTTTGTTTAGATGTTTTTGTTTGTAAATACTGACTGAACAAGAATCCCGACCACATTGCCCGGAATCGAGGTCCTTGGTCAGCGCAAATCTCATACGCGAAGAGTTAAAAAGAATTTTGTTTCACTTTCTTATAGCCTGTCATTGAACATCACTGAGGCACAGCATCATACATTAGTTTTAGGATCTACCAAAGCCTGCACTAAGATTATCATTACGTCATCCTTATTTCTACGATTCACAGCAACCGCGAGGGAACCTAGTTTTATAAAAGCTTGGGAGAACTACGAGATTTCGTCTTATAACATCATACATAGTTTACAAAATTACAAAGTAATAAGACGGGAGTTACCAGTTCACGGTTGCACAGAATACATATTCATCTTTAACTATTTATGTAATAAAGATGAGCGTAACGCAGCATTATCCGCATAATACGTAAAATAAATAATACTGGGTAACAAATTGCAACGAATAATGTAACTTCGTCGACTTGTGGTGATAGTCCTTAACAAGTAGTCAGAAATGTACATAAAGTTAGTATATGTGTATAGACATACATAAATACCAACACCGTGTAACAAAGGTCTTATTAGGATTTACTATTCAGCACATCGAATAAAGAATAATGTCATAAGGCTTCATTAACCCCTTGAGTGTCAGGGACGTCTGCAGAAATCTAGACTGCCAGTGGCAAGGACGTCTATCTACAGACGTCTTTTTAAAAAAGAGTGTTATCTATTAGTGCTATTTGCACGAAACATGTTATCTAACACTCTTCGGGGTTGATGAATTTATATCTGATGTCAAAATTATCATATTCAAAAACATGAAGAAAAATTTGATTTGCATGAAAACGATAACATTTATTTTCAATAATCTGAGAGCTTTCTAAACTGATTGCTACCATACTGGAGCCACCATTTTGAATTCGAAAATTTGAATCAAAGAATTGGATTCAACAACACGAAAAACCCTTTAGAATTAATACCTAAAATAATTTGATAATTTTACTATCAAGACTACTTTTGGCTACATTTTTTTTTGACACTCAATGGGTTAATATCTCCAGCAAATACAAAGTAACAGTTAAATATCATTAATGTTATAATTTTTTACTGGAGAAAATATAAGTTACATAAAGCAATTGTATTAAAACTATTATACGTCTGAGTAGCAAATCGTATCAGCGCTCATATGTAATCGATAGTTTATATTTGCTAGGACTATTGAGCAGACTTGAATATAAAATGTTGGAAATATAGGATTCGCGATAAGTATATTATATATTTAATAGTGGAAAGCAATTCGTTATTTAAGATTTTACCAAAAAAAAATCGTCTTACCTCCACGATAACACCGTTTTGTAACACTACTATGATATCAGCAGCTTTAACGGTACTTAATCGGTGGGCTATAACTAAAACAGTACGGCCTTTTGCTGCATTCTCCAACGCTTTTTGGACGACTCTTTCGCTTTTGTAGTCCAGAGCGCTGCAAGTGATTTTATAAATTAAATTAAATTATAATCATCGTCGAATTTTCAAAGATAGATCATAATTTTTATTGATAAGCATTTTTCTTCGTTGCATCCAATCAACATTTCCCTGACTATCATATAAATCGAAAAATAAAATCATGATAACGTGATATTATCATATTATAAATTCACTGACTAGCACGTATTATATAAACCATAATATCTCTGACTGTACAAACTTTATTGTGGAAGAAGTGCATCAGGTAAGTATTTGACATTACGCAGATTCAATGTCAGATAAGTTGTATGAATTTAACGCTTGACGACTCAAAGGCACGATTGTATAATACGTTTCACAAAAACTGTAAATTTTACAGAAGCTCAAGAGCAGCACAAAGACAAGCTTTCAAAAAGAAAATATGTCAAATGTGCACAATTGATATATATTTTTTTGTTCAATTGCTCACCTAGTAGCTTCATCCAGAATCAGTATAGATGGTTTCTTCAGCAATGTTCTCGCAATGGCGACTCTTTGTTTCTGCCCACCGGAAAGCTGTGCACCTTTTTCACCAACAAGAGTATCATAGCCATTTGGGAAGTTCATAATAAATTCATGAGCATTTGCTTCTTTTGCTGATTCTATTACCTAAGTAAATACATAGATTAAAATGTGTACAATATAAAGCAGGAGATGTGACACTACTCTAATCTCATAAAACACAAAGCAGTTCGTCTGAGCGTCACTGGTAGCTATTAGGAATTTTTATTCCCAAACATAAATATTTTATATAAAAATTGTGCAACATAAACAAAATAGATTTTTGACAGCAACCATTTCTTTAGAAATATTAGCATTATCTTAATATTTTTTAATGGACTCTAATATTGTTGATTGGCTGAAATTATAACGCATCTCAAAATAAAAAAAAACAAACATGACATCTAATTAAACATTACTTTCATCAGGCATTTTTAAAGTACCATAAAGAGCAGGTAACATATCGCATTAGAGCCGTCGGTTGATTCGAATATATTGCGTTTTACTTTTGCAGTGCGATGCACAATATTACATGTAATTTATAGTACTATTATTGACTCAAGTACTTACCAAGACAACATATACTATCCAAAAGTCGTTTTTAAGACGTCAGAAGTTGTCTTTTAGACATTTTTATGATGACTTTGCGATTTACATGTTGACTAGATAATTATAGATGGATGATTTAATTTTAATATGCACTTGCAGTTAATACAGCCATCCCCCGACTTACGTCCTCATTTCGTATTTCAATTGTTCGGCTTATCTACTTTTCGCTCTTTCCAAACACTCCGTATTAAAACGTGCAAATACGTTTGAACACGTACCCACGAATACATATTTACCCGAGGGCTCTGATCGAGAATATTTTTACGCGCGAGTAGAAGTGATATGTTAACTAAAGAGATTCGGTGATAATACATAATCCAAGGTAAAATTATAAAATTGTGCATTTTTTGCATATAATCGACAATATCAAAATCTTCGCCTATGCAAAATTTGAATATCATTTACCGTACTGTTTTTGAGATATAAAAAGTCTAAGCGTGTCAATTTTCACTATACAGGGTGTCCCGGAACTGGTGAATTTCCTCTCGAGGCTGAAGAGGGTGTAGAATTTTACCACTCGTTAAGAAATTATTAACGTTTGAAGTTTCAGAATAATAAACATGTTGATTATTGAATATTGAGTTGAATACAATCGATTCGCGGGGCGGTTCCGCACTGTGATTGGTCAACTTCAAACTTTAATAACTTCTTAATGAGTGATAAAATTCTAAAATTGAAAAGGAACTTTCGGTTCCAAATTCTACCCCCTTTTCATCCCTACCCGTAAATTCATCAGTTCTAGGAGACCCTGTATAGATATACTCAACCTATGTATAAAAATGAATAACATCAAAATTCAATATCTTCATTTTTCTTACAGTATAATATAATGATTTTGGACTCGAATATTGTGGTTATCTTATATTGTTTATCACCCATATATTTTTAACTAAAAATTTTGGAATCTTTCTTTTACTCCCTGTTTAACCCATGCTTCCCCATTACTATTATGATTATTATTACCGAACCACTTTAACTCTGCATGATTTCATTTTCTTACGTTTAAAAAATTGTAATTTCATATTCCGTTTACTTTTATACTTAACTCTACTATCGCTTTGACAACGGACTCATCTGTATCAAGATCATTATTCGTAAAATTTATTGTTTAAAACCAACCTCCTATTTTATTACGACGTTATACAACAAAGAATTTTTCTCGAATTACATCCATTTGGCTAACAATTACAACGTAACTTCGGGGTATGACTGTAATCGATAAAATTAATACACAAAAGTTACAGGTACTACTTTGGAATTAAATAGATAATTTAAGAATTAATAAAAACATTGCTACACGTCAAAATTTTGGTTGAAAAGGGCAAGATCAAAGATATATAATAAATTTACCTCTTCATCTGTAGCATCAGGCTTCCCATATCTGATATTTTCCATAACACTAGTTGCAAAGAGTATAGGTTCTTGATTAATATAGCCTAAAACATCACCCCGCAAATAACTAGAATTTAAAGTTCTGATGTCTATACCGTCAATCGTAATAGCACCCTTATCAACATCGTACAGCCTAAAAATATGTTATATTAAAATGATAATTTTTATATGCTACACTTATATTTTGCGTTTAACGATGAAACAATATAATTATATATATATATATATATATATATATATATACCTTTCAAGTAATGCAGCTACAGTTGATTTTCCATTTCCACTTGAACCGACAATAGCAATCATTTTCCCAGCAGGAATATTTAAATTAAAATCTTTTAAAATTGGATGATCTGTTCTGGTGGGATAGCTGAATGTTACGTCTTTGAAAACTATATTCCCACGGAAGGATCGATCTTTGATTATTTCGCCACCAACCATCAGCGATGTTGGTTGCAACTCTAGATACTGTACAGAAACATTTAGTTAAATATTTTGCTTCATCAAATATAAGAAAAGTTAGATATAACTAATAAGTAACTAATCGTAGTCGGAAATGTGTAAATATGTATGTTACAGAGGAGAAATAAAAATTGATAGAGGAATAGATAATGAAATAAGACATATGTGGGATTTACCTCAAATACTCTCGAACCAGCACTTACACCTCTGACATAAGTGCCAAATAACAAGGACAATTGCGTAAGGGATCTTTGTATGGTTTGAGTGGCCATCAGAAAAGCCATCAAATCTCCTGAGCTTAATTGACCAGTGGAAATTAAGTGCCCACCAAAGTATAACGTAGAAAGTACAATTCCATTAAGAAACAAATTAGTTCCTGCTTGAAAGAGACCAATACCAAGCCCCAATTGTTCCTGTAGCTGCGAAGCCAATTCAATCTCGTGAGAAAACATTTCAATTTCTCTCTCTTCAGCAGCAAAGGCTCGTACCTAAATCAGGAAAGCATATACCTTTTTATCACGGCAGCAGATATTATAATAGCATTTTAGTCAATATAATAAACAAAGATATCTGAAATCAGAATTATTTAAATATCTTATTGGCAAAGGATTACTAATATTAACTGACATGTCACATATTTCTTTTAATTCGCATTGTAATAGAAACTAGTTTTATATAATGATTCTATAATAGAGTTGTTACTCTTATAACCAAATAACGCAAGGTCGAACCTGTGGAAATATCTTTTTTTTTTTTTAATTCGCTAAGTAATTAAGAGTATAAACTACGTATATTGGATTTTCATTTCCAAATGAATAAAGTATAATAATATGAATATTCAGTGTACCAGTGACGTCAGTGGTAGAAGAGATTACCGTACGTATGTTGCTAATTGCTTCTTCACACACGGCGGTTGACTTTGCAGTTTGATTTTGGGCATCTTTTGATAATTTTCGCAAACTGCTACCAAGAATCGTGCCGACAAGTATCACTGTTGGCACGCAAATTACCATAAAACCAGTGAGCTGTGGTGATATCACTGTTATAGAAATGACACAACCCACTATTTGTGTCATGCACCTTAATCCTTGTGAAATACACATCTTGAATGCACTCTTAAAATCCTGTATGTCACTAGTTAATCGATTAACTATTTCTCCGGTGCGATTTTTATCGAAAAAGGCGATGTCTTGCATAATTATTGATTTAAATAAATTTTGCCGAAGCCTCATTGCAATTCTCTCCCCAACTCCAGAAAGTGTATAAATATACACGAAAGAAAAAACAGCCTGTAAAGAAAAAGTATTTTGAACATATGTATACAGTATGGTAGTTTGTACTAAGAATGAGGTGTTTCGCTTATTTATTTCAATTTAAACTATACGTTCATAAAAGTAAAACAAAGAAATTGCAATTTTTTTCCACGAAAAAATTTTTGCTTACTGCTCAAAGTTCATTTTTTGGGTACATGCAATTACATCACATAAACTTCAGTTATCAAAAATATTGTATTATAGAAACCATAACGAATTCAAAAACATCCTACATAATATTTTTATATAGTGAAAGCAAAGTTTTAATACTGTATAAGCTGCTTGAACAATACTTTTATATTAGTTATAAATATACATGAAATTGATTAAATACGTAAAATAATTCAAGTGCAATATTTTCTATTTCTGGCGTTATAAATACTGTGAAAAATTCTCCTATAATCAAAAATAGTTTTGGATCTTCTATAATAAATTATGGTTCCAAATAGATTTATTTTTCCAACTACAAAGAAATAAATAGGTTTAGGGGTTGTCTATTAAAGAATGCGATATTGTAACCGAATACTTGCTTACTTAAATATAATTAATACCTATCATTTACAAGCTCACGTGCAGTGTGCAAGAAAATCAATATATTGATTGCAAAATTGATATGCTATAATTATAAAAACATTTATTTCTATACAGAAGCTTTCTTTTTTTTTCATCAATGTGCAGCAGTGAATGTTATAACTTTAGTTAATCCAATAGAATTTTAGTTATTTCCATTTTTGTTATAGCTATTCAAAGTAAAGTATTGAAGTCACTAAAACGTTTACTATCATTATAGCACCTACTTAAATTTTTATTTGACATTCTCTGACTGATGATAAGATAAAAAAATGCAAATTGCTTACGACATTGTACTATGCAAGCAGGCATATATATAAACAAAGTGCAATAAATGTTCCCATTGTTATTTAAAGTTGAATATTTAATATTGTATCGTTTACATACTTGAGCTACATACATGCATGCCAACTTAAATGCAGGTTCAGACAGCTGCTTTAGAATGTTGATCATGGAATCATCATTGAAGCCATTACTTGAACCCTTTCGAGCAAATGTTGCTATTACATTAACCACCCCTCCAACGCATTGTGGTATCCATATATTCAAAATAGCAACTATGAATGCACTCTGTATAACAGAAAATTATATTTATATACACATGTAAACTAAAACTTTAGATAATGTTTTCTGAAAAAACTTACTGTTATAGCAATTAATAACTCCCAAAAGTGTGGATAAAGATATCTTGAAAACGCTCGCCATTTAAAAGGCTGTTCTTGATTATCAGACTTTATGGATCCAATTGTTCGATTTTTCTCACATATTGCGTGATTGGTATATAATTTTAAAAAGCAAGTTGTTACTACTCCAAATCCCCCCAGACCAAATATTAAACATGTCCAGACTTTTGTATCATTATTTCGTGTTTTAGTAAACTTACGAAGAGTTACACTAAAATCTCTTTTAACTTTATTAAGTATATGATTTCTTGGTTTTAGAGAGTATGGAAAGCACCTATCTCTGAAATTATATAATATTAACATTATTTTTTTGTAAAAAGAATATTTAATGCCTCTGATATTATTGCCATAATATATAGTAATAAATATCTGACTTAATCAGATGATAAAAATTTATTCTTTAATCTTCTCTTTTAATTATATTTGTAAGAAATGGCAATAATATATTAATATTCACTATAATGACTAAATAAAGAATTTTTAAATACATAAATGGATTATAGAATTCTATTTCGATGTTCTGGAATATCACTCGTTTACTTTAAATAACAGCAAATTAACACTCACAATAGAATTATTTCCACATTAATTACTTGATACTATATCAATAAAGTAAAATACAATGTTCCAGACTGGTAAATATATTTCGAAACAAACATCAACAAACTAACCTCAAAACTGTGAATGGAAAAGAATTGGTATAAAAAATAAGAAGTTCATAGAGAAAATAAACGTAAATGTTACCTGCTAATAACTACATTCTTTGCATAACATTTGTATGCAGTGACAAGACGTAAGATAGACATCTTATTTACTATTTATGACGTGACACGTCTTTCAGATAATTTATTATTAAACATTAATAAATTCAATTAAAGCATATGTTGAAATTTTAATCATAAATCTATATATCTTGAACACCACAAGCACCATACACCGATCCAAAACATTCCTTTAAATGTCAGGGAAACTGATTAGGAAATTAACCTTTACATGAATCTCTCAAGGGCAGTACATTGCAGTAGATAGGACAGTACCATACACATTAAGGCAGATGATGTAATGTGCTGGTTTCTATGATGCGTTTTGGTATACTTTACGCAGACCTTAGATGACGACATAATATAGTGGTTGGTATGATCATTGTATGTTACATAAGCTTTTATCGCAGTTTTGCTGTGGTTTTTCTAATAATAATAAAATACCCATTTGCGCTGTAAGAGCTTACAGAAATCGTACTAAAGAAATTAAAAAATAAAAGATTACATTTTTCGGTTTCCAAAGGATCCAGAAATTGGAAAACAGTGGTGTGCGTCGTTGGGCATTAAAGAGGTTAATTTAAATTATGATGAGTTCCCATTTTTAACCATATTAATATTGTAGTATATTTGAAACACCAAAAATGTTTTTTCAAAACAAAAAGGTTACGCCAAGTATTAAAAGTGTAGTCATTCCATAAAAAATAAATCCTTGCTAAAAAAATCTCTTGATACCTAGCAAAAATATTAAATCAAATCCAATAAATTAGCCAAGCAAAAATCCTGTGATGTACTGGTATGTGTGAGGCACGGCCCGGCGAGAGGGCACGACAAATGTTCTTACTCGTGCGAACGAGTCAGTCGTCGTTGAATTCGAGGCTCAAGCACACACTGTCTCCGTGAATGATAAATCGGCGGAAATAAAGACTTTTGGTTGTGGTCAAGGAAGCCGATTTGTTCGCAGGTTTCTTAAGACCTTTCCCGTACATTACAGTCTCCTAGGTAGATGCTTAATAGACGTACATGTTTCTCTACAAAAAACTTGGTGTGCCAGCGACTAGCTCCAGTATATGGTCCATTGAAGTAAGGACGGCAAAAAATTCATAGCTTTGCTGACGATAGCTTTATTAGTAACACAACTGTATTTGTATTGTATTTTCAAAATTTCCTATAACGTTTTCACTACTCTTTTACATTACTACTGTTTCTCGTAGTTGATTATGAATTAATGGTTATTTAATAATTAATAAAACTTTAGCTGATTCCTTATCGAGTACTACTTGGCGGGTCCGTGCCAGAAATTCCAAAGTACTTACTTTGAACGTACTAATAGTATCCTAAAATTATATGTTTGTTATTAAGATTTTACCGTGATTATTATTAACGAGTTATCGTTAATAAGCTCTATATAGAAAGTTGACATTGGTTTTGAGTTTAATGACTGGCATTATGAATCCAAATTTATATCAAGAATTGCAAGGACCCGTCAAGCAGTACTCGATAAGGAATCAGCTAAAGTTTTATTAATTATTAAATAACCATTAATTCATAATCAACTACGAGAAACAGTAGTAATGTAAAAGAGTAGTGAAAACGTTATAGGAAATTTTGAAAATACAATTAAAATGATGGGCCAGTGCTAGATCATATAATAGGCAAACATGTAGTGACTTATGTACTTGGCCTCAATAATCTGATATCAATACTTTTTATTAGAGGAATACACAGCACACCTGTACTTGGCGTAGTTTTTTACACGTAAGTGTTTTTTGGGGGATATAACTAACGTCCCTCTCCACCCCCTGAACCTAAACGATTTCTTTCAAGGCTATTCCGACCTCCACATCATGCTACTTCATCGTGTGATTTTCTTTGACAGGTAATAATAGAAGTGGCTTGATGAACATTGGCGTTCGTGTCGCAGCTGGTATCACAACTGGTGCCATGGCAGTGCTCTTTGCTCAGCCAACTGACGTTGTTAAGGTGCGTTTTCAAGCTGGAAGCAGTGGCAAGACTTCTGTTAGGTACACCTCTACTCTACAGGCCTACAGGAGCATCGCAGTGAATGAAGGAGCTCGTGGATTGTGGAAAGGTCGGTTGAGAAATTACTGTAATTAGAATATTAAATTAATTGGTCAATTGGAAAAATGAATGAGTAAAATTGTTCAATAATCTCTTCATATTTCTGCACCAGGTATGTACATTCCTGAACATTTCTCGCAATGCGATTGTAAACGTGGCTGAAATTGTTTGCTACGACATCATCAAGGAGCTGATCCTGAATTCTGGATATCTGCGTGATGGCATTCCCTGTCATTTGACAGCTGCCACTGCTGCTGGCCTCTGCACAACTTTGGCAGCGAGTCCAGTCGACGTTGTGAAGACCAGGTACATGAACAGCGCACCCGGGGAATACAAGGGCGCTATGGATGCTGCTATTAGGATGTTCGCTCACGAAGGTCCTCTTGCATTCTACAAAGGCTTCTTTCCCAGTTTTGCCAGACTCGTCTCTTGGAACATTGTTCTATGGGTCACTTATGAACAGATCAAGATCCAAGTAAAAAACTTGCATTGAGCTGATTAAATTAAAACTAAATGATGTGAATGTTTGCAAACTATCGTGTGAATCTTATTGTTTTGATGATGCTTTAGATTTCTTATTGACTTTCTTTGGATCGGTTGCTAGCAGCTAGAACAATTAAAGCAGACACTAAAAATTGTATATAGTTTTTTAAATTACTATTTAAGTATTCAAAATGACACTCCATAGATTTTCTAGGTCAGTATATTCACTTATTGATGGATTCTCTCAGATGATATACTGATACAAGATTAAAAATGTGGAATTTTATCTAGCTATACAGATGTACATTTTTAAAAACTCTAAATTCTTCGTCACGAGTACTTTAGCGTTATAACTTGATGTATACGTTGCATCTTCCTTCTTTGCAATGTGTGTAGGTATACGACGGGTCGTTGGAAGTTGCTTTAGGCAATAATATACTGCATCTTAATGTTAAATGCTGTAAGCTCATGTACGCATCTGGACAATACATAATATTATTTATTCACGAATGACCTATAATAGCCACTTTATTCCTTGAAAAGCGGGACTAAAGTAGCATTTTATTCCCGCATATTTGGTTTTCCCGCAAATTTACTTTATTCCCGCATTTTGCGGGAATAATGAACTTTATTCCCGAAAAATTATGAATTTTTTTTTAATTTTGAAAATTTTGAAAAATTTTGAAAGTTTTGAAAAAGTGAAAAATTTAAACATTTTGAGTTTTTTGAATATTTGAAAAAACGTATATTTCCATCATAATGACGATGGCTGAGTAAGTTCCACTTTTCAGGGAATAAAGTGGCTATTATAGCTCAGTCGTGAATAAAGCACTATATGTAACACGAGAGTAAAGTCGGTCATTCCCTCGGGTGATTTACTGCCCTCGCTTCGCTCGGACACTAAACTCTCACCCGCGGGAATAATCACGACTTTACTCCCTTGTTGCATAATGTACTAATTTTCTTATTTATGTTTTATGTATGTAGATGTAGATGTAATTAAGTTTTGACCCTCTCAATACAGTAAGGCGCTATGCTATGACCAAGGTAGGACGTGTAATAAGACACTGTTCGTATAATGAAGCGTTTCGATTTATAATTTGTATATCTTTTTAGTTGATTACAATATACAGCACAATTTTTACCAAATGACAGTTTATAATTTAATAATGTTCCAGTTATTTATGTTATAGTATGTGTCTATCGTTGTTTATTAAATGATAAATGATCACCTTGATACTTCCTTACGAAATTAATATATCGATATATTTATGAATAAGCATCAATTACATTAAGGACGATAAACATTTATTTTATTTCACATTTGACTAGATAGAAATGAAAGAAAGGCATACAAAAAAAACCACATAGTAGAGTCAATAAAATTAAAATCAAAGAATTGTCATTAATTAAAAAGTATTGCAGCAAGCCATAGTATATTATATTTATAGTCCAGCTATATATCAGTGTTTTGCCTTTGCAGCCCAAGCCGGGCTTTGCGGTACAGTCAATGGTTTATTTGACTTCATAATAGCCACTGCTTTGTAAACTGGCATAGGTCTTGCCTTTGGCTCAGCCATTTTTTGAAGTAGAGCTCCTCTTTTAGCCGTCGACGCTAAGCTCTCCTTGGCTCTTCTGTCTGTCTTCAATGTAGGCGGCGCAACATGTAAATTCTTAGGCAACAATTTAGTGTCCGTTGCACCTGTATGAACAATAGGGGCTGCTCTTCTGTTTTCTTTTTCAGCCTGTAACTTTTCAAGCTTTTCCGCCCTTTTCTTTTGACGTTCTTTCTCCCGCGCTTCAAAACTGAAGGGAACCGCTGAAGTCGACTTCTTGTGCGTATTTATTGGTCTGACCCCGAAATTAGATATCTCAACTTTTTTGAAACTGTAACCAGAAGGTTGTGACTGATTAGATTCTATAATTGGCATTGTTATCTTATTGACACGTTTCTTGACTGTCAGTTGTGATGTATTTGAAGTTTGCAAGACTGGTGGTTTTGATGTACGAAGGTCCACTGGCTTTGCTTTACACTTGTTCTTCTGATTTGCTTCATTTGATGGAATCGCTTTTCCATGAATGTCTCGGTTACTTGTAGCAAATACATTCGTACGTACTCGAGTTTTTGACAAAAGTACAGGCGAGATGGGCTCTGTAAGCTTTAAGCGTTGTTTAGTTTTGGCCAGAGGACCTGGTTCCTTATTCTTTGTAGTAACTGTCCTGAAACGCTTTGGAGTTTGATTTTGGAATTTGTTAACTGCTTCGGCAAGGCTAATATACTGATTGGTGCTCGTTCGATTTTTTGAAAGGCTATATCTTCGATATTTACAAGTCAAAAGTGTTGGCTTCGCTACCGATTTTCGAAGATGAGCAATTGATCCTTTATTGAAGCTGGAAGTAACTATTGATTTTACTGGCTTTGTTATGTTTTCAACTTCTGGTTTATCTTGTTTTCTAGATTCATCTACAGCGTCACTCACAGTTTCAGTTTCTGCAGGTGTTATTGCAACATATTTTTTAGGTTGTAATTTAATTCTACTTGATGGCTTATAGATGCTCAGATTGTGTGATCGTCTGCTTTTTCTTTTACATGATAATAATTTTGAATTGCTCATAGCATCTGCCAAAATATCTTCATATGTAGATTTATTTGCTACTGTAGAATTGCGATGCTTTTTCATCAATGGCATTACAGTCACAGGTGTCTTCAAATTTATATTTACTACATCTTCCGTATCCTCTTTCTTAGATGGTACCTTACTTGTAACAATCTTGCTAGTAGATGGTGTGGGTGATGCAACAGGAACACTTCCAGTACGTGACTTATCCAAACCAGTTACGACTGATGAACTTGCTTCAAATTCTTCACAGTCATTTAAATGTCGCTCAAGTTCTTTATGTTCATAGTCAAAGTAATCTTCGCATAAGGGTGGTGGAGTTGATGTAAAATCTGTCCACTGTGGGAAATTCCACTGATCCATCTTGTACATAAATGCACAAATATGAAATATTTAAATGGACCACTAATGGACTCTGAAACAATAATAAAATTTTTCAATTGGTTTAATTTGGAGGACTGTATTGGCAGACCAAATCAATTAAAATCCAAAATATAAGAATGGCCAAAATTTGCCAATTTATCACCCTAATTATTTGTCAAAACGTCAATTGAAGAGTAATGTATACAACAAAAAGAAATATCATAGTTAAAAAAATGAGTTCTTCATACATAACATTTCTAATATATATTTCCTCGAAATTCATAAAATCTTTCTTGTAAACATGCAATATCATTCGAGTAATTTAAGTATATTTTTGATTAATCTAATTTGATCGTGGATGCACAGGATGATATCATGATGCTAAAAATTAATACTTACAGAGGCTTAACGCTGGTGTAATCAAATTCTTGTTAGTTTATTTGTTAGATGTCTCACAAACTTTTAATTTCCTTTGCAAGAAAAAGAACCGTTAGGTGCTTTTATGAATTCCGTAAAATAAACACCCGGGGTGACCCGGGCATTTACCTGCCTGACGATTCATTACAATTGTTTAACGGACATATCCTGTAGGCTGAGAAATTTGAAAATTCAACGTCAGTGATTAGCCCAACAAAAGGGGCTAAGAGACCAATGAACATGTTCCATTATATACAGGTTAGAAATTGCGATAGTAGCCAACAGCTGAGGCCATATAAACAGACTACACGCGTTCACTGGCTCGTTGCGCATGCGCGTCTCGACTCGATATGCCTGTGTCGCATCGAAGCTCATACGTATATGTGAGGGGACAAATTTTTTAAGATTGTGTGAGAGGGGACATTTTGAGAAAAATTTTTCGACTGATATTGCTAAGATGCCAGATATCAGCATTGCGGGAACCGATTTTATTAGGCAAACGCTCATTGCAAAGAAAAAAATAAATAAAAAATATTCGACCTGACACATTTTTCACCCACGACATATACCCGCAGATAATTCAAGTTATTTCATCGTAGCAGACGAAAAAGCGCCAACTTGGCGTCAATAAGAGTAGCAGTAGCGTCTCATGAGGAGGCCGATTTTTTCTTTTAACCGATTTTTTCTTTTAATACTTGGCGTCGAGACGCTACCGCGTCTCTTGATCATCGTAATCATCAATACCCGTTTTTTCCGACGCCGTTCAATGCATAAACTACGGAGTTTATACATTACATCGCGTTGAAGAAAACAGGCATAATGTCCCTTTCCTCCGATGTTAATAAAAATTTAAACTGTGGTTACCTTAACTTAAAACTGTTTAAAAAATTGAACCAGGCTTAAACCACGTCGGAGGAAAAGGGCATAAGATTATATTCTGTAATTGAACCACGGTTGCGGTTATTAAATTTCAGCCAACACTGCATTGACTGTTTTCGACCGGTGATAAAAATTAGTCAATGGCATTGGCTGAAATATGTTAACCGTAACCGTGATTCAATTACGAAAAGGAAAATGCATAAAATTACAAATAACAAAATATAAAATATGTATATCGAACAACTCGATAATTAAATGTACATTTACAATTCAGAATTATAAAATACAGATTCTGTGCGTGTATAAAATGTCTTATTGATTATGAAACCCAATTAACCAGTTGTCTTCATCTTGTCGATGCTTTGAGATTCTTTTTACTTTGCGTTGTATCGTTTTAGGCTGGAGCGTCATACAGGCGCCTCCGCTTGGACGCAGGATTTTAGTGTGTGAAAAATGACAACTTCTCTCCTACCGTCTGGTATCCGCCAATCAAAGTAAAGCGTTTGAGCTCTGGCGTCTGTGTGAAGATCTAGCCTTAAACTTACGATTTATCCAATTAGCAAAGATTTACACTAAAATTCATGCCGATATAGAGATTTCATCAAATCATTTTTTTCGTTATGACGGATTATCGATCAGAAATTTTATATGCAGTGGCGAAATATTGTCACGTGTAATCCTTGAAGATTAAAACGATTCAGTCCACTGATGATGCTTTTATAATTCGAATTGACCGTTTATAGTGACCTTATGCTATGGTCAGTCATTATTCGGTCAAATAGTATTTGCACGCAAGTAATTACCTGCATTTGTAATAATTGAATTAATAGACGCTGTTTGCAATTTTGGACTTTAAATTTTCCGCTCGTAATGACGTATTGTGAGGTCACGTTTCTATTGGCTGTCATAAAATTCGTGCGCAAGAGCTCACCTTATC
Source organism: Cephus spinipes (assembly GCA_963971525.1). Taxonomy (NCBI): domain Eukaryota; kingdom Metazoa; phylum Arthropoda; class Insecta; order Hymenoptera; family Cephidae; genus Cephus; species Cephus spinipes. The sequence continues at coordinate 21,415,820 of OZ020574.1, forward strand.
TTGTTACACCATGCTAAAGCATATCGCATCTAATGATGAGAACAGTCAAGCCACCTGTCATGATTTATATGAAACATAGTATATCATGTAACAATTAAAAAAAGTATTACTAATGAAATACGTATTGAAGTACATTCATAATGTACTGAACTTCTCTGATGGTTATTATGCCCATTTTTAAGAAATGCCTTTTATTTATCTTAATTCCTACTAGAATATGTAACACAAGGCATTCATCTTTCTCATGTAAATTCAATATTGCCTCCTCATGACAAAGAAGAATATAATCTATTACGTGTTTTGAGTAAGCATACATATATCTAACATATAATATGTATGTTAATATACATATGTTAGGTTATGTATTAAAGCGATATTACCATCACTCATTATTACCTATTGACGGTTTTCAAGGTTCTGTGAATTCTGAATCACCGATACATGATTGGTTCGTTTCGCTTTCCACGGCAACTGTTCTAGGAACCCGTGATGATAATCTTGAATTTTCATTTATGAAATTCATAAGCAGTACGATGTTAATAGAGTTTTTTCCCTATGCGCAGTTGACGCCAAATTCTATTAGTTTAACCAACATTGTGGTATCATTTTCGCAATGACAATGTGACACCGAAGAAATTAATCTCCGAATATGGATGAGACAGTAACGTTTGCAGACACAATGATGTAATTAAATAACGTACGGTCAACTTTGAATAACGACAGTACAATGCAGTACACATGCAGTGATTCGTCTCGCTCGTTACAATAAATAATTAATGAAAATAACAATACGACTTATCAGTGCGAAGGACTGAAAAATCCGGTAACATTGAAGGCATACAAAATTCGACTGCGCCATGGAAAATGTAATAACCCGTTCTATTCACAGTAATAGTGTAGAAATCAGCCGAGGTGGTTTGGTTGGTACTCGGCGTACTTCAGGGAGTACTTCACTCCCTCGCATATTCCGCGGGTCCACGCTGGTCCACGCATTTCAGAGTGGAGTTAATAGCCGTAACAGGACCATACATTACGGTACAGGCAATTACGTGCGGCAAATACATAAATACTCGTTATTAACTTTGCATTCAAAGACTACGCGAAGCGATTAGATCCTTTAAACTTTACAATCCAGTATGGCTAGCCCCTCGTCATCAAGGACATAATTTCAGGACTTTTTTATCCATCGGATACACCGCCCTCATCAAAGCCTGTGTACTCTCTCGGGCCTAACCTTCGTGAACCCCTGCATCTAACTTGCGCAGTGAACTAAGCATACCGACGAATGTCCTATTATTACTATTTCTTCTCACTAGACTCTCTCTCTCTCTTTCTCTCTCTCTCTCTCTCTCTCTCTCTCTCTCTCTCTCTCCCCCCCCCTGTCCCTCTCTGTCTCTCTTTCTCTCTTTCTCCCCTCTCCCTCTCTTTCTCTGTCTTCTAACTAAACTAATTAACTAACTAATAAACTCAAAGTAATCAATATATCGAGTATAAATTTTATCCTCATAGTTGAACGTTCATATAATATACGTTTAATATTTTAAATCATCAAATGAAATGAATTTAAGAATAGTATCTTCTCATTCTTACTCCATGAAATTAGCTTTGTTAGACAAATAAAAGCTTATGTCTAAGTACATTCTAAAGCTTCCTGCCAGCACCCTGAGCAATCATTGTGTCCTCTACCGAATGCATACGAATTATGGTATTGCGACTATTGTGTTGCGTCTTCATCAAAACACGATGATAGTCATAATACTACTAGTGAATTTTAGAACACAGCCTATATTGACAATATCCTTCCAAATTCGAGCGAGACAAAGGCCTGGTAATAATTGGTAGGTTTGCGAGGGCGATACGTTATCATCACGATTTACGAGAATTGCTGTGAAGGACTGGAATGACTAGTGAGTGATAATGTATTCCAGCACAATCAAATCTCTGCCACTCAGAACCCCTCCGTTGCTATTCACGCTTATATTGTACTATAGGGTTATTCAAGTCTAACGCATCACCTGAAATTGAACCATCTATTTGATTCATATGGTAGAACCATCATCAATTGGCATGTTAATTTTGGATAACCCTGTATATCTGCATATATATGGTACATCCGTTAGTAAAGTTCTACCAGCGGCATCCATATACTTAGGCACTCTTGTAAACTTAACTTAAATGTTTTCTTCAGTTACCAGCATAGTATTACGTTGTGCTTAGTGGAAATAGCGTTAAGGGAGCAAACGCATTTGACTGGTCATTTGATCGTGTATCTTGCGACCAATCAGCTTGCTGGAAACAGTCTTAAGGCGGTACTCTTCATCGATCGGGTCAAAAAGTAACGATTTTTTAGAAATGTTTTTGTTTTTGGAAAATAAAGGAGGTACTAAATTCGAACCCCGATGGATGTGATGGTCAATTTCTAAGTTTCTGTCTTCTTAAATTTCGGAGAAAAAATTGCTAAAAAATCAATATTTTTTGACCCAGTCAATAAGAAAGCCCCTTAAATTTACTCTTTTTGTATTTTTAAAGTCTCAAGTTTATTCACGAAAACAAGTTTGACATCGTAAGAGGATGCCTTTTTGACTCTTAGGAATTTATAAACACATTATAGAAATCTACACGCATAAAACATTGAGTTATTATCGCTTGAGATACTAGTACAGCCATATAGTATATAAAAAAATAGTAAGATTGATATACACTTCCATTATTTGTCGCTATTATACCGGCTGGTGCAATGTTTAAAGTAACGAATATCATATGAGGTAGCAACTCTAACAAACACATATAGTATTTCCCAGTAAATACAATAGTAGGTACATTTAACGTGCATGTCAGTTGTAATTTTGCACTCATATGGACAACGTCAACTTACAACGACCTTCTAAAGGAAATTACAACCACCGTGCACGTTAAATGTAATATTGTGTTTGCTGAGTTTATATACGTTTATTGTATACACAGTATGTATTATATTTCACACAAAGTATGTATGGTAACTTTTATCACACTCCTTATAGTTTATATTACATACTTCGTAAGCATTGGGTATAAGTTTGCACTGCAGTCAAACGAGAATTGGAATACGAATATCTATATCTATAGTTTATTAATCTATAGATATACAACACGTATTTCCCCTCAACTGAACTCCGCCGGAAACCTAAGCCACTGTAATCAAATTCTACTGATGCTTTGACAATGTGCTAGACCAAGAAACTCACGCTGGTTCCGCGCGTAACCTTCGGGAATAGTCGGCAACTTTCGGCTGCCTTACTCTTTGGTAGCCTTCGATAATATTCGATAGTCTGTATACTAAACAGCATAACTCTACGTATATCCCACTAAAGGACGAAAAAGACAATTGTGTACAATTGGCTGAAGTTCGTGTCCTAGTGTTCTATTAAAAAGAAAGATGACCATGGTTGATAGATGTTTTCGAGCGCCAGCTCCTTATAAGTTAAAACGTAAAATTTTTCGTTAAATGTGGCACTGATGTCACGGCTATTATTTTAAGTAATAAATCTTTTATTTTAAAAACATTGAAGAAATTATTTCTAATTGATCGCAATTCATCCTTAAGAGTTTTATAGTGGCCCTATAAAGTGCTATACGAATATAATAAACTGATACAAATTACAATAGCGTAGGGAATATATGGCATGACATAGTATTTTTTTATGCAACATACTATTCTTTTTGTATTGCAAATATTACTATATTGCGATTATAAAGTACATTATATATACTCAAGCTTTATTATATGTATTTTGCAGTAAATACAAGACGGCCATAGGGAAGTCGTAAAGATGTCGCTTACAGGCAAACCTCAGTCTGTGTTCAAAGATCACCTAAATATTTTTTACCAATGAACATTTTTTAACAGGGCTGTAGAACGTGAAAGTGACAACAAGCGCAAAAACTCAATTTCGCCAATTTCACACTTGCAGGAAATGATTTACGAAAATTTCATGAAATCGCACTCATCTCTAGACCAGATTCGTTGCAAAATATTACTGACTAAAAGACTAAAACTATGAAGATTTTATTAGCTACGTAATTAAGACACGGGGTTATTGTTACGCATTTGTATAACATTTTCGTGAAGTCAGGGACTGAAAAATGGAACTGAGAGGGACTGAGATTTGACTGTAGTTCGATCGCGATGTTCAAAAAACTCAGTAGAGGTCTTAAGTGGAAGTCTCATTACCTTTTCCCATAAATACTCTGTGAATTATCGGTAAAAGATTTGCTGGGTTTGATTTTGTTATTTTGGTCAAGATCGCGCGCGAACCAATGACATCACGTTCAAAGCGATATTACTGTAAGGGGACTTATTCACGTTTTGGTTCGTAAAGAGATGGCCCCTCAAAATGGAACTGAAGTTGCGACCTGACGACACAGCATACGCGAAGTCAGTCAATCAGAACAAAGAGAGTCCAGTGACGTCACTGTCCAAATACCAGAACCGCCAGTGGCTATACCTCGATTATTTGTATTATGAGCGCGCCATAATATCACCCCCTTAGCCAATCAGGTTCGCTGTTACGTTGGCTCCGCTAGCGAGCTCGCGATCTTCAATTGTTTTGACGATCTCGATAAAATAGGTCCTGGCCACGGTCTTACATACAGGTCTTGAAACTTGCGTGGTGGGGGTACACCGCTTAAAATAATGAAAAAAGTTTCCCGTCATGGCCACTAGTGGCGTGAGCGGTAAAGTAAGGTTGTATGCGAGAGAGACAGAATCGTTCTGTCATCTCTTTCTAACCTTCATAACCGTATTGCTTGTTTCAATGACATATTTGTAGAATGTACGCGAGAATTGGATCATATTTGATGGAAAATGGTTGTTGCACTATGTTTTCTCGAAAATAAACAAGTTCCCTTCGACTCAAATAAACCTCGAAGATGCTTGGAAAATGAATGTGAATTATTTTCACACACTTTCAGATGAAGTAATGTTTGGTGTAGTGGAATTATGCACGATTCATGATTGTAATACTTTAGGTTCGAACCCAAGTTCTTTTTTCCCTCATATTCCGATATTGGTTTTAAATAAAAATAAGTATGAGCAATTATGCTTCAATAATTTTTTTTTTTCTATTGATATACTAGTTCTATCACGAAAGCGAGTATCAGCAGTGATGCTTTACTTGGTTTTTAATTGATCTTCAATTTATTCCAAGATTCTGAAATATTACACCGATTACTCAAGAATACTGAAGCACGTCTAACCTGGTCTAACCCTGCTCAGATCTACCGGAAATCATTCCTTCCTTTCCTTATGGCTGACTCTACCGGAAATCCTCCAAAATTTAGAGGTTGTGTTGTCAAACCTTACCTTACCGCAGCGCCAACTAGTTGCAGCGTCAGGAAACAAAAATATTTAGCGTAAGCATCATCCCCCACCACGCTGAAATTGGAAGAGTTTCAAGACCTGTATGTAAGACCGTGGTCCTGGCATCTTGTTACGTTAGGATGGCTGCAGTGCTGTTTCCGGGAGACGGGAATCACTTCCACCTCTACTCCATCGATATTCGGCTCCACGCAGCTTCTACAACCCCTGTATGTCCTCTGATCTTGAAGACGCTCGTTGCTTGCTTCACCTACTCAAGCAGCTAGATTGTGTGCTCTAATTTTGACGTCACTTCTTCTTGACAGCGTTCCGACAGGCTCATAGTTGGCTATGTCGGGCCCGATAATGAACTCAGAAACAAACGAAACATTCCCGAAAGAAAAATAAATACAAATTCTTAAAATAAAGTCAGTCCAACGTCCCGCGCAACGTTCCATAAGCCATCAGGCCCCACGAGGCAGTCGAATTTGTCTACTTTTGTGACGTGCATCAAAATGCCACGTCACACTGTATATAAATGACGGCGCCTTGTCCATTGGCTTTAAGAGAAAAAACAAAAGGAAAATAGACGCTAGCCAGAGGACGAAGAGGAAGGAAGCGGGGATGCGGAGGGGAGTCGTCAGTACGACGAGGAGAAGCGAGCGGACTACCCGCAACGATTCGCTAATTTCTGTCAATCCAGTAGGGTAATCGCGTGTATCGCGTAGTGTTCGTCAAAAAAAGAAATTCACCGGTCTTCGGGAGAACCTGCCTACAACGGCCCAGCCCTAACAGGGTGACTTCCTTGATTTAATCGACATCCACATACTAGTTTTCTTCGTAGTATTCGTTATTTTCATCTGGAGATGGACATTTGGACATTCATTGGGCATTTTCTTGGACACTTCATTGGGCGATTCGTTATTTTCATCTCCATCATGACGCGCTGTTGATGTGATTCTCGAAGAATACGAATCTCTTCCCCAATAGTAGCCATTTGAATGAATAATGCTTACCACCGAATCCACGTTAATTGAATCAATCGCATAAAAGTCTCTGCCCCATGTACTTGTTCCCAATCGTCGTGTGTGTCGCGTATATATACACAAGCGCACTGGTGAATCCATCCCCTATGCTCACACCCCATATCGCATAGCCACCATCCCTCTGTTCCACCCTCAGCATCTACACTCGCACAGGTTCAGAATTGTACTTTTATGTTAGGGGCGCAAGTTCAAGATGGCTGTCCTTGCGAATGTACAAACTGAGCAATTTGTCTGGTTCGGCATTCCTTCTTCCGTAAGTGTAGTTAGCTCAATGGAACCGGATGCCGAGGCTTTTGAAACTGGGAGCGAGAGTCCAATAAGAAGAGTCTAAGAGTGAAAGGCCGATAAAGGCTGATGAACGGCCGGGACAGGATAGTGTCGACGAACTAAACCAAAAAGTACATAAATGGGTTTTCCGTTATGTCGTTAAATATTTCGTAAGAATAATTCACGGCTTTTGTCAAAAGTCCATGAGACGAATGACTTCAAAATGCTTCTTTTCATATATTTCTTAAATACACGAATAAAGACCGTCCACGAGTAAAACAGCTTCTGGAGGGGTCATCTTTTTATGAGTTTTAAAGCAAACGAGTCCCCCTGACAGAATATTTTACTCGTGGAACGACGTTTATCCATTAAACGATGCATGTTGATTCGAAAAGTCTTTTTGATAAGCGCGATAGAAATATCCCGAACGGAAGGGTACAAAAGAAAAAGGAGAAGCACGAGAGGTTGATCGTTAGGAGTGAGTGGAAGAGAGAGGGACGCAACGAGGTCATTGCCTACCCTCGACATCCACTTTTTACCGAGTTGGCACGAAACGAGTGTTGTAGACATGACACTCACAATGTTAGGTTGCTGAGCGACGCGTCGTTCTAGGAGGAAAATTTAATTTCAGCCAACAGCATTCGATTCCGTAGCACATTGCTATTCAGCATTTGGCAAAACCATGTTCGAACTGAATTTGTCCTTGCTTGTATTTGACCACGGAAACTTTTTTTCAATAATCCGATTTTCGAATCGGAGCAACCAATATTTGTATCCGCAGGAAACAAACAAATCGTCAGATTTCAAGAAAGTCAAACTAATAATTCTTATCCCTCTTTTCACGACCTGATCAACTCCGTTCCCTTTCGATTATAAAGACTGGTTGATAATAGAAATAAAGCTTGAACTTATACGATACGTGAAAGCGCGAGGACGAAGTTACGAAATACATATGAAAATTGCAGGATTCAACCATTGGGCGTTTCAATTACGAATAGTATAATCTATTTTGAAATATTTTCTGTAATCGCATATACATATATATCCATACACGACCCTTCGTGCTCCGTCACTCAGCTCCTTCGGGAAGCAGCCACGTTCCAACTTTGCCTCAGCCTTTGGAACCCGTCAAGTACGTACGAATACATAACTCACACAAGTAGGAAATACCTCAGAAGCTGAGGCTGCCTACAACCATTATTTGTTCTAGTCTCCCAGCCAGCAGTGGCAACGGCAGCCACCCAATTCGTCTCAGCCTCTCGTCATCTCGTCATCTGAACCCTCTTGCCTGTTTCCCCTCCCATCAATTCTCGCTCTCCCCCTCCTTTCTACTCCCGCCCGACACCCACATTTACTCGCCGCGTATACATCCACGTCAACTAGAGCCACACTTCCTCCCACTGTGGCTCGCTCTATCCCTGTGGCCCTGCCACCCAGTCGTCTCACGCGTCTATTTATCCACCTAGTGGTATGATATTACACCCGGGGGCACCCTTAAGCCCCACCACCCTTACCACTAACCACGCCCATCGGAGCACTCCCCACCACAGACGAATGAGCCTGCCCATTGGCCCGGAGTGACTCGCGTCATCGGCACCCCCCCGTAGTTCGCGTCTGATGGTAGGGATTAAACGAGGGTAGCGGGATGCCTCAAGAGGGTGTTGAATTTCAGGAGGCTTCATTTGGCCCATTCTTCTGCTACTGTTCCGTGACAACCGCCAAAGGCACTTTTTTTCTTTTTTTTTTTTTTCCACGAGACGCGACTAAGATTCCTTTTCAGAGTCGCCTCTCTGCTCGCGATTATCGTGGCCCCAGAACGTCGTTGGCTCTAAATAAAATTGGATAGATTTAATATGATGAGACGGATCGGAGCCTTTGTTTTCTACTTCTTTCTTTCTTCCTCCTACTCACTATACTTCCTTTATTCCTTGGTCGAGTTTTTATAAAAAACTGGGTCAATGAAATTTTGTGAAAATACTGAGTATGAATAGGCACGAGGAGTGAATGATTGAAACTTTAACAAGGATTAAACTGTATTAACCTTGTCTGTGAATTGTACTGCAAGAGCAAAACCTTGAACCATTTCGTTTTATTTCAAGTGCATATCGTAATCTCTGTAATACTTCGTGACCATACTAAAAAAAAAGTTTAGTAATTCCATTAAGGAATTCTTCGTTGTTCATTTGCCGCGCTTATTAGATAAAAAAAATAGGTTAATCGATGGAGTGTCAATAGATATTGCAAAACACTCGCTATAGATTCACCTGTTCGGTACGATGAAAATTCTTTAAGCCACGTGTCTGATGTAATTAAATTCTGTTAAAATAGGATGATAGTCAAACAATCAATGACAGAATTATACGGTCGTAATTCACTATCTCGCTATTCAGGCTCCTTTTATACCTGGATTGAATCTTCACTAGTGACTGTACAGACAAGGCAGATATTCAGTCTCGCTTTGAAGCTAAACAAACAGCAACCCCTTTGAGCAACAAACCGAAATGAATATTCGAAATACGTATAGCTACGCGTATATCCTAGATACTCGTTTGTGTACGCGTATCGACGCATCGTATGAAACTTTATTCTTTTCGTAGACGATCCTGCGTAGCCCAATAAAGAAATATTACATACTCTAAAAATTACAAGATATGCTTCCGAATCTCTATAATATTATTTTTTGTAACGCCTTTTGGCGACTCACTCGCTACGAATTAAAGTTACCAGTTAGCTTTAATTCGAAAGATAGAAAGGTGAAGTATTTTTAGCTTGTAGCATCGGTGCGACAAAAAGGTACAAGCATAGTAAAAATAATTGATTCCATGCTTGCACCTGATAGTAGAATAACACTCGGCCCGACTGACATTATAAAATATGTCAATTTTGTTCTACAAACTGTCATGATCGCCCTTGCCTTCGTTTGAGGGAATATGAGATATACTGTTCTGCGCGCCTTTGATAACATTAACACAACTAACCGTATTTTCTCCTCCTACTCCACGCCATTCCATCCTTGTTTCGTTCCTGCTTATATTTATCATGTATACGAAATGCACGCGCAAGTTACTCTTTAAAAAATGTTCAATGAAAATTTTCCCTGATTGTTTCAGTTTTTTCAAAATTCACTAAAGATAGTGCTTTCGGGTCTAAATCATTACTAAATCAGTGGTTTCCTGTTATAGGAGCTGTATAACGGATTCATTGTAACGCCACCACATTGTTTGGCGCATACTTACGTACGACTATTGTGAGTTGCTTCTGGTGATACTAGCTGGTCATATTAACAAACAATGAACTGATGCAGCTTTTAATGGTATTACGATGATATGGTACTTTTATTGCGATGTAAGTTGTACTTGTACATTTTCATGCAAATCCTTGTGGCAACAATAATTTTCAAATTTCATATGTATCCATATGTATTAATATTGACGATTATAACATTTAATCAAAGTAAAATTTAAAAATTAGCTAGGTGATTTCGACCGTCCCGACGATCGCAAGTTCGAGTCCCACTCACGGCAATGCAAATAGATTCGCATACGCATCCATTTTTAAAATTTTCTTTTAATCGTGATAATTCGTATAATTACCGATAAAAAGCACATTAAACACTCATAGAGTAGTTACATATAGAAAACATTTTGTCGAATTCACTGATTAAATTAGTCGAATTTCACTGATTGTCAGTGTCACTTTGTCATCAACTGATAATGAATGAATATTCATTGATTCAATTTTAGAGGGTACGATTCATACAAATATTGGCTCGTGTTTTCAGACTATAATATACGAGGGTTTCGCTTTGCAATAAAATATTCCGCTACGTTCTGAAAGAGGATGCCGCCTCTGTGCCGTCTAATGCAACTTCACTCATATTGTTTCGTTCGCACAAAGCACACTGCCATTTCCCTTGCGTATTCGTTAATTATTGTCGCTTACAGAAATGCAACGACCAAATTCTGAACATCTTTCAACAAAAATACGCTGTTTTATTCTCTTTATTGCATGCGTCCATTGCTTTCACCTACATACGTTTTGCTAAATACTTTCCGCAAAATGATTATTAGTTCTAGTTGATTATAATTACACAATTTCACAAGTTCGTATAATGAAGTACGTGTCACTTTAGTTATCGCCATGTTCATACCTTTATGAGGTCTATGTAGCTATAGTTATAGTCGATCTACGAGTTCAATAGGTTTTTTTTGACAGATCAAAAATAATAAATTCTCTAGCAAGGCACACGTGTCACATGTTTTTACACTAAAGATATTTTAGTTTTCTATTTTAGCATATATTTACGTTGTCGTACGTAAATCCACGTGTGATTTGCTAAGCACTCTATTGCTTGTAAACTATAAAAAAAAAAAACTCACTGAATTCGTGGATCGAGTATAGACATCTGAAATCTGTATTCGTAATTTTATTGTGACTTTAGAACCACTGCCCTATTTCCTGCAGCTTTCGGAATACGTCTAAATATAGATGATTAACTGCAACAAGACTGCCAGATTCTCTTAAAGCTAAAAATGAGTTAAATTGATTTTTACACTGTTATTTTAAACTGCCGGATTTAGTTGTGGATCGGGAAAGGTGAAAGAAAAGGGTAGCCTACAAAATGACCACTCGAAACATTGTATATTTAGAAAACTATGTACTTTGAATTTTCTTTAATTTCTTTGATACAACATTAAGAATTAAAAAAGCCATTACTTAGTTCTAAAGATAAATGCAAAAAATATATTATAGTTTTGTCATATTAAACAATCATACATATTAGTGATAAATAAACGTTGCTGTTTAATTATAAAAATATTCTGTTGATTGATATCATCGTTAGTAACACATCAGATTGCATGACAACATACGTAGGACAATTTACTTTGAAATATTATTTTACGCTTATGTTCCAGTTGGTTTCATGTAATAAAAAGATATCGAATTTTGTATTTAATATAATTTTTCTTTTTTTTCATGTTGTATGAAATAAGGCCCCTCGAGTCAAAAAATAAATTATGCTTCGGTTCTCGTGGCTCTGATTTCGTTCTTTTGGTCCGGACCTAGGCCTATTTGTTGCGTACTACGGATTCAAATAGAACTTATAAATTTTGTTCTTGTACTGTGGAGAAGAATGAGAAAGTAGGGAAGCAGGACTTTTTTCGGTTCAGACAAGACTTGTTAAGAAAAACTTACCAAGTAAGGCTAGCCGGTCCATTTCATTCATACAATAAAACGAACTTGGCTGAACGAAGTTGGTGAGTTCAGATAATTACATAAAATAATAGACAGGACGAAATGTTGAATAAAATGGAGAAAATACAAAATAATAATATAAAAACAGTTAATTAATTTTTAACGGATAACATGAAGGTATAAAACTAATAAGCTCAGCCCGTTGCTGACTATTATATCCCCAGACGCAAAACTTCTAGACTTGACACGGGCCTAAGACGTGTGAACCGGGTAATAAAGCGGCACTGTCACGGAATGCACCAATATTATTGCCATACCATCGAATCGTCCGACGAGTTTACGGGACGTGAAGTTACGTCGAAATCGGCCGATCGTCTAATAAAATTCAAGACGGCATTTCGCTACGAAAATCCACAAAAATATAAGACATCGACTCCGTAGGCTCTGGGATTAAGCTTCAAAAACAATCTTTAATACGTTAATATTCAATTTTCACCACATTTATTAAAACTTTATTGAGCTTTATATCAGCATGACGTCATTCATCCACTTCTACACTTAATCTACGCTCAAATTATATTGTGTGTCATAAACGCGTCTACTTTACTCCTCTAGTAACAAACAAAATTGATGATATCTTTGTATTATAAATGACAAAATAAATGAAATACGTGCTTGTGTATGCCTACGGGAAACGATTGAACGAATAATAGAATTTCATTGAACCCAAGGCAAATCTGGTACTGGCGGTATAGGAAATATATTTATAAACGTAAATACGCAAATAATATATATATGTGCATTTCAAGGGACGACTCGTATTTCTGTCGCGTGTTGCGGCTTAACGTTTGACCTTAGCATTCGATACGTTAATACAGGTCACACCAGAGTAAGGGGGATAAGCTCTGTTCCAACCTCACAAATGACACCCATAACTAGTGACATGCCCCTATAACCGAGATGAGACGGGGTTATGGTCGTAAATTATGGGGTATTACTCTCGGAAACCGCATGGGCTGCTGAACAATTTGTTATGTGGGGTTTCTGCATTATGGAGTTTTCCTTTGGCACTACAGTGAATCAGCGATCCCACATTTAAATAGAGCCTCGACTTCTATCTCGGTCACTATTAAGGTATCAGTAAACAGTCATTTTAGTATAAACAATTTTGACAATACTGCTTAATAGAATTTATATTATTATTTACCAAAGTTCTTCGCCATGTGATATGTGAAATATATTTTTTCAATATTATCTACATGAAACATTTGTCTGTCGGTCAGTATTTACACGGAGAGAAAATAGAGCATCGCTGTATGTCATAGAATATCAGTTTTTTGTAACTAGCCAGTAATATATTAATTTATGCATTAATATACTGGTATATTAAATTTCATCGTATTGAACGTTTATTTATATCGAGATGGTAATTATGAAAAGTATCTACAATATCAAAATCAAATACTTTTTCCAGCTACTATTTAGTTCTGCCAACTTACTCTGTTAATATATTGTAACATTATACGGTAGTCATGCCGTGGAACCAAAAAGTAATATATGATGTTGGAAATTTTATTGCACATTTATTTGTATGCTGTTGTCACAATTGATCGATCTGATAGGTCAAGCCTCGACCTACACACTTTTATTTAGGTGCATCTACAGAGGACGAAGAAGAAAGAAGGCGCCAAGTTTCGTCTCCACCCGCAGACCACCTCCAACCAAAGGAACCACCGTTGGTTAGCGGCAACAACTAACAATAAGTCTGTGAGTCAGAATGACTGGCACGGCGTACCTACCCACAGTTTATATGCTTCTCTGAGAAGGAAAGAAAATATAAACCGTGATGGCGTGATGAGGTTGCTGTAGCCGTTTGGGCATTTTTTCAATATAATTTCGATTAATAAGACGTATCGCGATTTCAAACATAACTTGGAAAAAAGCGTACGAGTGAAAGAAATGACAATAAATGTATCACTCGGAGATATTAATCTGGTGTATACATTGAAGCACATTTTGACTACGGGTTAACAAGTTTACAGTCTACCACCTAGTGGATATACTTTGAGTTACATAGTTGTTATTGTTTAAATTTTATAGACTAAATGAACTATATTACCTACTTCTAATCCAGACCAATGAAACTGAGTCAACTGACAATTGCCATGAAAATATGTATAATAGAATATTGTACAGCAAAAATTATTTTTTATTTTAATATAGTTTGATACTTTCGCTTGATTGACATTGCTTTGTTACTGAATTACCACTAGAATAATCAGCGTTGTTTTTGATGTATATAAATATCCTAACATCGAAATTCCAGCAGTTGGTGGATAAAAAATTGGCACATACTATATGTATATTCGTTCTTTTATCTCGACAAAAGTCAAGATAAATTCCAACAAAAAAAAACACCTTAATAATTTTGGTAATTTAAAACAAGTAATCCGTCATTTTTACCGGTTCCGTCGTTCTAATGTTAAAAATATTATTCGAGATTCTAGTAAATGTTGTACTGAATATGAGAAAATGTGTTGACCACTTTATTTAAATAGAAAAAAAGATTATGTCTAAAATTCGATAGTACAAGGGAATTTTTTAAAATATATATAATATTATATTATGCATGTAATAATAAACCAGATATTTAATGCATTGATTACTGTATAGTATACAGATGAAAAATTCGACAATAAGTCCGATTCCTACCAAACGGATTATCCTCTTTCTCCTTACTGTAAAATGCACCACATGGTAACTATAAAAAATAAATATCTGTGCTCTATATTCGATATTTTTCATTTTTGTTCAAATTATTAAATTGAAACCTGATGTTTAAATTTTCATAATGAAATAAATTTTTGTATACCAAGCCCAAAAAATATTTAATCCATAGCACAAGAAATGAATAGTCAAAATACATGTATTAGGTACATGTAAAAAATGAATTACTAGAGGTTGCCAAAGAATTTTATAATATTGTGCATGAAGAATATTTTAAATCGATCTGCATGTATATAAATGAGCAAGGCATTACGTACGTGCCGTGGAATATTATGAAGCACAATAAAAACAATTTAGCATTGTGTCCAGTGACAGGTTCCGAAAGAAAACCTCTTTACGAATGAATATAAATGCATAGGGGCAAAACGCATCTGGTTGAAGGCAGGTGCTGCTTTTCGATTCGTCTCTAAGTGGATTAAGGGTTGAAATGTTTTTGTTAGATCACGTGCTCTTGTCAAAATAAATCTACTCACGTAATAGGATTGACCGCTTTCATAAACTCATTCATAATGGCAGGCTCAAGTTTAACTTAAATAATTTCAAATCCAAACGACATGGATTGAAAAACGATTTTTAAATTATATTGAAGTAACTATTGTTAAATCAATATAAATTAAGCGAATAAAAATGAAGTCAATCTCAAAAATCTTTATTCCTCTTTTTAAGAGATGTCCCATGAGCAAAAAATGCATTGTCTTAATATATAACCGAACTATCGATAATGTCAAAGATGAAAATATGCACTATAAGGCTTTGCGAGAGAAATCTATGTATAGAAAAACTTCGAAACAACAGCAGCTCTACTGAGCTCGATTTAAAAACAATTTGCTCCCCGTTGAAGCGTGAACCCCCTAGAGTTCAGGCTGCCCACCCCCTTGGTTACAGTTCAGCTCTAGCAATCCAGCGGAAAATTCGTTCAACGTAAAGGAGGGTATAGTCCGTCCACAAAGTATATCCCGGCAAACTGTTAGGAATGTTATATTACAGTAACGCTCATCCTTCTCGACCTCTAAACTTTATCGCATACCGTAATATCCTTAAATATAATTACATGTATAATATAATATAACCGCCATACACTGTAGTGTGCGGTTTACGGAGTCAGAAATTATAACTAAACGCGATAAACGAAAGAAACATTTTACTAATAGAAGGCGAGAGGGAAAAACAGGCAGCTCAACTTTTCTCGATGAAAAATCCTGAGAGATATCTTAAACGAAGTTAGCGAGAAGTTTTGTGGGATAACAAGAAAACTTGAAACTCCTTCGGCAAAATAGTGGAGATCGCCGAGAGCTTTTCAGATTCGAGAAGGGAACCTGAAGCTGTTTTTTTCTTTCTTCTAAATTTACGGTAATTTTTTGTTTGACATTAAAGAGCGCGGACAGTTGGCGAATGGTTGCGGGCGAAATCTTCGGAGAGAACTTTATAAAAATGTTATGAGGAGTTTAATTGCCTGACATTTTATTACTTTGCTCGGTACAGCGGATTTCAAACTCAAGAAAATAAAGGAACGTTAATTGCAAAGTTTTCAGTACTTCTTCGATTTTCCTTAACAACTTGGAAACCGTGAAAGCATTTTCCTCTGTTGTTCGTACTAAACGTAACGCAGTTTAAAAGTAACCGAACCTCCAGAAATTTAAATATTTTCAAGTAAGTTAAATCCGACCGAGAAATTTCAGGAGAAATATGTATCATATACGAAAATCGCTCGATTTTGTTGCGTTTGTGAGCTTCAGAAAATTTTATACCTGTAATCGAATGCGGATAGACACTGTAGCAGCATGTAGAAATTGTCAATGCCACTTTCTTAATATAAACATGGTCAACTTGTTTACGAATTTTCGAGAAATGCGTTAGCAACGGTGAGCAGGCTTATCAGTAAAACGGCTACAAGGTGCGTTCACATTAGACTGTTAGATTGCTCTAAAATCGATGCATCACGTAACTGTAGTAATAAAGCGGCAAATAGCAGTAAAGTATTGCCGATCAACGATGCCGTAAACATTTGAAGAGCAGCAGTTGCTCATTTTTTATGAATCATAAATGTATAAGAAATGCGTTGTCTGGACGTTACTTAACAATTCAGGCTTACACGTTAAATAATATGTAGATAATTCAACAGCACTGTTCATAAGTTACAAACAAATATAATGCGAATTGTATAAATTTTCGTTATCTCCGTTTTTTCTTAGATCGCATTTTGCTATCTGCGACCCGAAGCAACGATGAGTACATCTTGATTAGGTGAAAGACAATTTTAAGCAGCAATGACAATTCTATCAAGATTTGCTATGGCATTGTATTTTTAATTAAATCACTTTGTAATTTGCTACTAAAATTTGCTGCTGTCCAAGTACTAACCACTAGTCCAGTAATCGTAACTATGCAATGACAATGTGAATCAATATCATTTTAAATATACAAACAATTGTTTATCTACTATACACAAACTATACTCACGCAGATAATTTAACTGTGTCCTAATAAGTAATTAATAGATAGTGCAAACGTCAAAAATTGAAACCATGGCTGGTTACTATATTTGAATTAGCGTGGAAGAAGCGTATAAATCTATACTATAGTGAAGTAGCTGTAAGGCAAAGGTTTAGCTGTGTCGTCAAATGCTCGGGAAGTATTTGAAGCGTGAGGGGTGGTCGTTCGAGTGTAAGTCCACGCACCCCTAATTGTTTCATTCGTACCCCTCGGATCCTCTCAATCTATTTCGACCTCCCCACAGCCACTCTCATTTCATCGCAGCACCACCCGCGGCGCCTATCATGCGCCACTAATGCCTAACAGGTTAAAGTCGCGCAGCTTTATTCCCTTGGCCCCAGATTTTCAATCCTCGCTCCTGGTCACTCATCTCCCGGCTCTCAGGATTCCGATCCCTTAGTAATCACACTTGGTACTTGATTTGGAATTTTCATTTTTGTCATTCTGAAACATACCGCGGCATCAAAGCTGGATGGATAAATGAAAAGTCAGTGGTTTATGTAATTTTCGTCTTTTTTATTGTAACCCATCAAACCCACTAGTAGCAACTACTATCACTCACCCGACGCTCGTGTCTACGAGTCGAAAGAACTAGATAATGACTTGTTATTATGTGTTTACCAATCGGAATTATCCTAGAAATTTGCTCGACCAGAATTTTCAATATAAGTTTATAGAGGTATTTTTTTTTACTAAGGGATACTTTGGGGACGATTTTATTTACCAAGTGGCTATTTTGAGGACAAGTGGCTGTTTTGCGGACCTTCTCCAAAGAATTTCCAGCGTAATGGTTGTTTTGAGGACCATAAAGCGGACTGTCATACCAAATTTGTTTACATTTTTCCAATGTTAGGCATCCAGTATTTGTGATGGACTTAGAAATATTTCATTAGGTTAGATTAGCTCAGAACTCCAATGCTGTGATGACCCAAGGAAGTAGTTTTTTTTTAAAAGCACTAGCTTGCTATTGTGAACGCGCCTTAATTTTTCGTGTCCCCAAAGTATCCGTTACTACAATTATATATATATAATAAAAACTGTGAAAAGTATAACAAGAAAAATATTAATAATATATATATTATATATTATATATGTATATAATCATGTAGAAAGTATAGAAAGTAGAATCTAACCCAGGCAATTAAGGTGCATTCACAATAGCGAGCTGACGTTTTTTTTTAGCTAATACCCTCAGGCATCAGAGCATTGAAATTCTAACCTAACCTAACCTAACCTAACGAAATACTTTCTAAGCTCATCACAACTCCGGATGTCTGGCATTCAATAAAAGTAAACAAATTTGGTGTGACAGTCGCTTTATGGACCTCAAAAGATGCATTATGTTGAAAAAAATTTTAAGGTCCGACCCCAAACTATACAATTGTTCTCAGACTAGCGGCTGTATTACTGAAATCGTCCTCAAAGTATGCTTTATTAATACATTGCAAAATAGGGGATGACAGAAACTTCCCGGAAAAAAAGTGATTATATGTAATCAATTCATATAAAATTTTATACAGGGTGAGTCATTTAATTTGGCACAAACGAATATCTCAGAAAGGAAGCATTTCACGGAAAAAATGTTCCAACAAATTTTGTTTGGTTTCGAGGGGAAAAGAAAGTGCTGTGCCGTTTTTTTAATTGTGGCGGTTTTCAAGGTTTTTCAAAGGTCAACTTGACTTTTTTAAATGGGAACCTATATTTTTTATTGCAGATTGTTATGCTGTACAAAAAACCAATTAACTTTTGTCTGAAATATTTTTTAGAGAGAAGAAAAAAATTAACTAAGACTTTCTTTTAGCTCAAGAGAGTTCGAAAATGCAATGATGTTGAAGGACACCATTGTGAATAGTTATTATAATATTATTTAGCAATATTAACAATAAATAGGTTATTTATGCAAGAAAAAAACATTAATTAACTTTTTTCTTCTTTTCCGATTTTCGTATCTACAAAAATCGCTGCATTAATAATCTCGGGGTCTACGCTTGGTGTTGAAATAACATTGAAAATACTGGTCCTATTAAAAACTATTTCAGACAAAAGTTAATTGGTTTTTTATATAGCATAACAATCTGCAATAAAAAATATGGGTTCCCATTTTAAAAAAAACAAAGTTAACCTTGGAAAAATCTTGAAAATCGCCGCGAATAAAAAATAACGGTACAGCATTTTTTTCCCCCCTCGAAACCAAACGAAATTTGTTCGAACAATTTTTTTCGTAAAATGCTTCTGTTCCGAGATATTCGTTTCTGCCAAGTTAAACGACTCACCCTGTATAATCAGATCTAAAATTTTATAAAAACACAATTTGAAAATGTAAGTTATATACAAATACAATAAATAACATAGTCGTAATGGACACATGCATGGTTAAAACTACCCTTTGACAATATTTTTTCTATAGAGCTTACATTTTCGAAGCGAATTCTTGTAAAATTGTATATCTGATCACACTGATCAGATATGGTTAGATAGAGGCAAATTTTTAAACTTATTGTATATAATAATTTTTTCCCGGGCTGTCAACTTTCTTTTCACTTAAGGGATTATTCTACTTTCAAGGTCAGAATTTTAACTAATTTTCACGATTCTTCTTCCGTGTCAACGGATAAGAATATTATTATAAATATTTTTATGACTAAAACATACATTATATTAAATTACAAAAACAGTTTTTGTTATATTTAATTTTTATTTTTTAGTGCATTTAATCAGGAGTTAAAGTGGAGCAGTATTAAAAATGACCCTTCGCGGCGCAGGTGATTCAACCTCGTAAAATCATCTGACACACAGTGGTATACAATTCTTGATTAATACGAGTATAATTCTCACCCCTAGAAGAATTAACAATTTAAATTAAAAACTAACAAAATGGCGACTAGTGGAGAAAAAGTATCCAAATTTGCCCTTTTTATAATCAATTTTCAATTAAAAAAATAGGAAATTATTAAGATAATAATTTACTTTTGCTACAGGATGGAGCCAGTAAGCTGTAGAGTATTGTGTAAAAATTTGAGCTCGATCGGAAAGCCGGTTTTTTTTTCTTACCTCCGGCAGGTGAAAAAAATTCGATATGAAAAAAGTATGTTTAAAGGTTAATGTGTTAAATATTTAATCGGCAATATCGGGTCGATATAAAACTTCTGCGGCTTTTATTTTTTAAAGTATTTTTCAATGTCTATTCTCTCGGACTCTATCAAGAAACAAAACACTATTATTAAAAAATTTTAAAGTGGAATACTCCCTTAAATACAATAAATCTGCAAATGTTCAAAATTTTTCGATTTTTACCGCTTATTCTTTGCCTTCCAATTCCGACATTTAATTTAGATCACGTTTCTTTGTAAAATTCGTTTATTATCTCCAGCGCGGTTCCGTACCATTACATAGTACAAATAATGTATCAGGCAACTTGCAGTATTGAACATCTCCATAAGCAAACTCACAAAAGGGAGAGAACGGTAAACGTGCGTATAGGTATAACATGGCAGATACGGGACCGAAGATTGTACCCAAAATCCCCGTGGGACTAGACACTTGGTTTCGCGTTAGCTCATTCGTTCTCACTAGGGTGAAATAGCCCACACGTACTGTTTAATGCACTGTTTAGTGTTTACATTCCGTACTAATGGTCGAGCTTAGTGAGATTTAAATTTGTCCGTGCGTACTGGATCGGCTTTGTTCTGCTTCGGGCCTGGGGGCGTAATGATGTTTAAACTTTAGGCTTAGCAATTGCATGAAGTTACACAGCCCGCGGCCAACCTCAGAACCTCTCTTTAGACTCTCTTCCGAAAGTCCCTCACTATCGAATGTTCGCTTATCTCGAGGTATAACGTATACATATATGAGACGTGCTCTTACCTGTACAAAATGAGCCTCCTATATCTCTATTACAAGTAATTCAAGGCCCTGATATATCATTGTTTAGTAGTTAGGTGTTAACTCTGAATATGCAATTTGTATGCATCCAGTACTACAAGAAATTTAGGCACTTTAGGTATACGAAGAATAAATAAAAATAAATATATTAAATGATTCTGCTAGTGATAAGGATTAATCCCCTATTTTATTATTACTAAACTTTACGAATTTATCGAATGCTTTAAATATTTTTTTTTTTTTAATCACCTTTTCCAGAAAGAATGACAGTAACTTTACGTTCTTATCATTTCAGAAGTATTTCAACTGTAATTTTTGTATTAATTACATTGATTTGCTGTCTTCCGTTTCAATACTTGTATTCTTTGAAGACTATTATCAATTTTATGAATAAGAAATAAAAATGAATCAAATCTGTTACATATAACTATAATTACACCAAGAATACTTTGATAGAACAAAGATTTAGAAAATTGATTACAAAAAATGAAAATTATGATTTTTAATGACAGACACAACTACTAATGATTATGCAGATTATGAACTTATTTCAATGTAGAAAACATTTATTGTTATACATCTAACCCTGTATTCATTCCAAAGGCTAATATTTTGAATTAAAGGTACGTGAATATTTTTAAATATACATATATTTGAGTAAAATATATATGTATTGTATAGCTACCTGATATTTAAGCTTCTAGATGAAACAACACTATTGAAAAAAATAATAAAATATAAAATGTACGTTTTTGCGTTAAGAGAATTGAAAAAAATTTAATCAAAAAGAAGAATGAAACGCATCAGGCAATAGCATAGAGAACGACAACTTTGCCTGTAAGTTTTTACTTGTATTTGTCACCGTACCGATATTCGGATTTGTTCTTGCATTACTCTTCCGGAAACCACTCCAGCCAGGAGACAAAGGCGAGCGAAAGTTTTGAGACACACGCCTGAATCTTCCCAAGAAACCTATACATTATAAATGTCTTTGTCTCTCTTGAAACACTCTTTTTCTACTTTTTTTCCGCTGGGAAGGAGAAAGAATAGACACATGGCTGACGTCTCCCTTCCCTCCCAGCACGCGGAAGAATAAAGTGTCGCAGATTCGACTCGAAAAACTCGTATTCCCATTCGAAGGGTGGACCAGTACTTATGTCTCGACTAGAAAGTGAAATGCAATGTCACCATTTCCCAACCAACCCCACCACATTAAATTCGTATATTGGATTTAAAAATTTTGAAAATTCAAAGCAAGCTCTTCCGTCATGTCAGTCACTTTGATATTTATTCATATTTGTTAATTACCGTATATACGGATTCAAAGTCATCCAATATTATAGAGTAGCTATAAGCAAGTTTATACTGAAATGTATCCCTATAGAAGGTGATGGCCGAAGAAGAGGAAAAAGAAAAGTAACAATAAGCCTAATGTACTATTTGTCAAATTCAAAACAGGCTCGTAGTCTTATCGAAATAAGGTACCTGTAAAATGTGCTAATCAATTGGAAACAATTGTTTCATTCTATTCTTTTTAAATTAAAATTTTTTATCTCAATTTTCGTTATTTGGATTTATCGCAGGTCCAAGTGCTCTCGAATCACCAACACCTGTGATTTAAAAAAAAATACAATCTTTGCTCTTATCAATGAAAAAATAGTTCTGAATGAGAATTCGTTTGCCTACTGTAAATTGAGGCAAGACTCAGGTCGACTCGTCTGTTTTTTCTCATCCAACAAGTCAGAAAGTAAAAAATGAAATATTATGAAAATAACAGGAAGATCCTATTTCTTTTATAGTCTAACGAAAAGAAACTACTGTAAATTTCGTTCCGTAAAGGACAGACGAATGAGATAAAATAAAATTAAGAGAACGGTCGAGCGTGAATCCGAGAGTTCCTTCGAAAGTCGAAGAGAAACACGAGGTATTCTCATAAGCGAGAGAGAATACAACTCTCGAGACTTCGGCTGTGCGAAAACTTTGCCCAAGAATCTAATATCATCCCTGGTACACACACATTCTGGAAATTCCCGTGTACCAAAGTACGATCCCGGCTCCTGCATCACTGACACACGTAGAGACAGGGAGAGGATTGCTATCTTAGCCACCACAAAGCAGTGATAACATTTTCCCTCCCGGGCGGGAGCCTAGCAACCCTCCGATGGTCCAGGTCGATATCTGGATAACGCGCGGTCTCGTTGCCGAGGAAACCGGAAAAACCACGCCCACGCAAACATGGCCGCCGGAGGGCGGACGAAGGTACACGAGAGGGTTGAATTATCATAATATTGGTCATTGCTGTGGATGAGGTGAAGTAGCTACAGGAATCTGTGTTCTGGGCTTCTGCTATACCTATATACCGTTATACATATATTCTCAACTCTCTCGGTTCTCTGACAATCTGACTATGTATCTCCCCCCTTCCCTCCCTCTCTCTCTCTCTTATACTCTTGATCCGTCTGTCTATCTATTCATCCGTCTATTTACCTTGACTCGCAACTCTGTAACCAATTCCCTACTATATGTATATAATTCAAAAATTATGAGCCCTCTGTTTTGCCGCACCCTCATTCCATAAGCTCCCTATCTTGCATCAGACAGGCTCGTAAATTTAATATGCAACTGGACCGGACGAATCTAATCAACGTATCTTGTTTCCATTTTAATATTTCTTCTGACTGTGAAAATTGTGTAACTTTTTTCCAACAAAAAAAATGCTGCGTTACCATTGTAACCAATGATAGCGAAAAATGTTTCCAAGCTGTAGGAAGGGTAAGTCTTGTTTAATAATGTTATAGTTCAGGTTGCTTTGCAAAAATTGGACAGTTATATCATTGACACTAAAATAAATAGTCCGTCTGGTGTCCTGGTAGTGAATTATTTGTTTGAAAACTGACTGTGATACCAACGTTTCGAGAATCGGCATCCTAGTAGTTGATGTGACCCAACGGAAGTGGTGAATGGAGGTTGCCGCACGACTGACACCTTTTGCTGACACCTGACCCCTTTTCCTTCGACATTTTGTTCTTCGCGTCCTACGTTCTTTGTCAAGTCGTTCTTTGGTATTGACGTTCACATATCAGAATATGCATTATACGGAGTGAATTTCAGTTTTAGACTGTAATTGAAAGTTCAAATGCAGTCAACATGACGCGAAAATCTTAATTGACTTACATTTACGCAGAATCCAAAAAGTATATAGCAATGTTAATAAATATATAGTAGCCCAAATATACCCATTTACCAAAAAATCAGCCGCATTCGTAATAACTGATCAGTAGGGAGGTAGGGTAAGACGAGCCTAGTGAGCCAAGATGGGCCACCCTTAAAATTAGTTATAGGCAGAACAATCATGACATACATATATACATATATGGAATTCCTGTGACGGCATTATTTCTTTAAAGGGATACACCCTATACCTCATATAACCCAACTTTGAAAAAGAGAGGTCAACTCAATATAATTTGACCCAGCGAATTAAGCATTCTCATGCTTGTAAATGCTGACCATCCTTTAATGTCAAGAAACGAAAATAGAGCAACATGGCGATCACGATGGAAACTAATGAAAGAAGTTAGCAGTAAACACGAAGCGCGTTCGGCAATCTCGGTCCGCGGACAGTTTTCCAAATCGAATCGATTTCTCCAAGCTACCTAGTTTTCTGCTCTCCCCACCTCGAACCCAGAGCATCCTCATCCCTAGGATTCCAGGAGATCTTGGTTCCCGGCGGATATATCCTCGGATATACCGCAGGATAAAAGGATGGAAAGAGCGGGAACAGCCAGTCTCGTGCAATAGCTAAGGAACAAAAATGGAAAAGTAGAGAAAAGCAATCTGTGTTTTTATCGAATTCCGATAGCCACCTCTAATCGAAAACTCGAGTGCCTTTCGTCCTTCGATTGTGGCTGCACCTGTACACGTACCTCTCGGCACTCCCTCCTTTACCGAGTAATGTACGAGCTATTACGTCAATGTAATTTATGATTCCTATCTCCCGACAATTATGCAGGAAACGATGAATATCATAGACGGTGATAAACGCGCCACGGTATTGGTCTTTCGATAATTTTCATTCGCCGATCATTCGAGCACCATTGTTTTCCCATTTTCTCTTTATCTCGCGAGATACAATCTTTTGGACAATTTTCCACACTTTACGCACACGATTTAAACTACGCATAAATTGCTTGGAAAATATAACGAACAATACGGGAACGACATTATGGTTCATTTGGTAATTTTAATATCCGGCAATTATTGATGTACAATCTTACGGCGATGCGATCAGAGAACGTACTTTTTACCTGCCGTAAATCGGCACGAGGAAAGCATTAAGTATTATCTTGATCTTGAAATGAGAAAACAATACTCAAAGAAGAATATTCACATGAGGAGTGAATCCTTTAATTTGTATTATTAATTATTCAGGAATCATTGGTCTTCCGGACTAGTAGACATTTTCTTAAAAATATTCACTACACCTTAACGGACGATGATGATCGTCGACTGCGTCTATTTCTCGTACGAGTAAACACCCCTTATTGTTAATTGTAGATCGAGCGTTGCTGCGTATGTGTAACCCTGTTTGGAATGTAATATGTCCTGAAGGACACGTGGCAGCCACGTGCCGGTAAGTGTTTGTTTCGGTTTGTATTGTCACCACGTATATGAGCCCGTAAGGTACCTAAAGGCGTTCATGGATTCTCATCGGGGAGTCCACCGCGCCCCACTTCTCATTAATTTCCCATCCATCGATAAATAATGTCCTCCACTATGGAGACATCATTGACGATTCAAGAGCTACATGGGAAAGAGGTTCGTTATATGGATACGGTATACAGTGTCATTGATCCTGCCAATTTCAATCTCAATACCAGACAAAGTTTACTAGATAGCAGCTGATAATCCGTCAATAAAAAAAACCTTTGTTCATTGGTTTATGACGACTGATAAGGGGAAAAGGTCGAATTATTTCATCGTTATAGAACAATTATTTTATTAGGAAATAATATTGAAATCTGCTCTTGGAAATCTTGATATTTAGGGAATGTTGTAAAGGCAAAAATCGAGTATTTATCTCCGGACGGTTTTTCTTCGCTTTGTTAAAAAAAAAAGGGTTATTAGCGTTAAACGAATATCTATGTGTCAGTAATGTTGAAGGATCGCCAGCGAAAGGGATAGAGGATTGGTGAAACGATGGAAACGTGAAACGGTTGGCTCTGTGCAATTTTCGCGAGAAGTGGTGACGCTGAATTGTAGTTGTTTGCTACCGTACGACGGTATTTCCATTAACTTTTCACGTGAGTCGAGATCAGAGAGCGGGAGTAAAGGTAGAGGGCTGGAGAGCAACGGTTATCTTCATCACGATCTAGGAATGCAATATAGTCACCCCTAAGCGTCAAGAGTTGCCTTCGTATCACCGTTTAGAATCTCGAGGGGGGATTAAAGCGCTATGAAAATCCACTCATTATCATTCCCCTTCGTGTCAATTCCGACACCAGCCAACCAGTCGACAATATATCTTTTTTTTTTTTTAATAAACATCTACCCTTGCTAATAGATCATAAATACGTCCATAGATTTTTTATTTGCCTGATCCTTTCAATTATTACTTTTGAACGTTTTTATTCATTTTCAATTTTTCCAATATAATTCTAATAATTTTTATACATGAATCAATTATTAAAAAAGAAACATTTTCATAACTTTTTCTTGATTTCAAAATGGGTAAGTTTTTTGGTATAGCAGGAACGAAGAATCACTCTGAGATTTTTTCATTGCCAATCTATTACTAATGTTGCTGTTGTTGTTGTATATTCAATGAAAGGAACTGAAAAGGTAGTTTGATATTAGTCTGGAAAAATGCCTTATATCTTAATAATGCATTATAATTTGATCCGAATTAAATTTGTCGTGAATTAAATTTTCATTGCAATGCAATAGGCGGGCTTGATTGAATAAGCGGTTAAATGCTTAATTAATCCTTTATTGTTAATTATTATAAATGTATCACTTCGACACGTAAACTACTCTCTACAGAAATAATTTCACCAACAGTAAGTACAGTTGGTCTTTTATCTATAACTACACATACACGATTGCGGTATTATTTTAATTGAGGTACAAAGAGAAGTTGACTTTAATACTTCAATCAACGAAGTCTGCATACCATTGGGCACTGATAAAAATGATTAAATTCAATGCACGTGATGTAATCAATTATATATTCATCCGTACTCTATTCATTAATTTAGATTCTATTTTATATATTCCAAACCAGGTACATCATTAAAAAAAAAAATTAAAAATAGAATTAGAACGGTGCCGGTGTTTTGTTTAAAATAACGTACGATAATATGAACATATGTAAAACAAGATACAACGTTTAAAAAGTTATTTTATGTTTTGAAAGGACCCTTTGTAAGGTTGGATTTGTGAAAATAATGAATTATTCAAATTTAACACGAAATATCTGCTGAAACACGTCATATATAATTTTTTTCAACTTTTAAAATCATTTTGGAAAATTGTCATACGTGGACTAGGAAAAGAGAAGTAGAAAATAAAAAAAATTGATTGAATACAATCTTGTGCTTGCGAATAAGAAACAGGATACGTAGTTTATTTAATCCCTTGAGCGTCACGCTAAAATACAATAATTTCACCAGGAATGTCACGAAAAATGAAGATTATTGGATTTTAATGAAACTTAGTGTCTTAAAGTTTTCAAGGTCGCTCAATTCAAATAAATTTCGAAATTTGAGATTTCAAAAATTCAAAATTGCGCGTCCAACGAGTCGGATGAAAAATACAAAAATTGTTGGATTTCTCGTGGTCATAGCCTGCGTTATTATTAGAAACAATGTGAATTTATTGGCTAATTTTAGGGTATAAATAGTTGTTATGTTATTAGACTTCATATTTAACGACCACACAAACCTTAAGATACCAAGTTTCATAGAAATCCGAAAAGATTTTCAACTTTTGTAATTTTGATTCACTATTTTACACCCGCCATTTCGAACATTGAAAGTATGAAGTCAGATTCGCATTTAGCAACCTCAGAAACCATTAGACTCAAAGGTTCATGAAAATCGAAAGAGTTTAAATATCTTTTAGTTACAATGCGTATATATGGACATACGTAAGTGAAACTCAAAGGGTTAAGCATGACCACTAGTCAAGTGAGAAAATACTGAAATCAATTTTGTTTGGAGCAGCACAAAATACGTAAGTCAGTTCGAAAGTTTTGAGCGTTTGCTATATTACACAATATGATGCGAGCTATTTATTTCAGGCTTAATATTTTCGAATCGACCTACATATATATGCATTTTTTGCCTGCGTGTATAGTCGTTCCAATAAAATTTCATTTCAAAGGAACCTAGTAGTAGTAGTGTAGTTCTTCAATGCACATATGAACCAATAAACGCAACTATTTGTATAGCTTGAATCGAATATTATTTACTTGATTTACAAATATTCTAATGAACTGAATCAAATGATTTTTATCGCAAGTATACGATAAAGTTGAGATAACAGAAAATTCATTCATTTAACTTTAAAATTTTTGATACAAACAAAATTTATTAGAAACCAATAAGTTTTTCTTAACGAATGTACAGTTGGTATTATATCCAAATTTTTTATTGAGTATAATAATTAAAAAACAAAAGGACTGACTAATAAGAGAAATCTTTTCAAAACTTATGAAAAATTGGAATCGAATTTTTTCATAATTTTTTCAACTATTTTTTATAAGAATAACATAATTGTGATTATGAATCTTGGAATTAATTTCGTCTAGTGTGTGGCAGTATAAACATTGCATTAAAATTAAATAATTTTTTATTTTTAGAAATCGCGCTTAACAAGGGTCCCTAATCCTCTGAAGAATAATAAAAACGTCATTATGCTTAGGACAATTTGTAAAGTTAAAAACGTTATGGGATAACGAAAAAATAAATATCTTGGAAGATCTCTGAGTTTATTGGTAGAAATTGGAACGCGAATGACACGCAATGATTTAGTAAAATAAAATACTCTTTACGCAAGAAATATGCTTTTACACCAGGTTAACCCCTCTTTTACGTTAATGCAGTTGAGTTCTCACCGTGTGTCTTACGAGCTAATTCTATTACACAATCCTTAAATCTAAAAGTGTCGAGAACATATATATATATATATATTTTATTTATACATGTATTTATTAATATATCTTTAAATATACATTGGCATCGACGTACGCACTAATCTTAGGTCGTGTGTTTATCGATTATATCAAATATGATATTTTTTTTTATATTACATATTACAATATTTCCAAGCCACTACGCGTAACAATAGCTATAGGAGACTTCATTAAAAAATCAAATGACGATCTATAAAAGTAAGTAAAATTAAAATTAAGATTGCACGATTGGTGTGGCCATGAAATTTGAAAACCTTGAAAATTCTATTATTTCGAGATTCTACGAATATATTTAAAAAAAAACATTTGTATTTGAACTAAAAGTCTTCTTCTGACACGCAACAAAAACAAGTATTAAATTATGATACATTATTTTACATGGATTATTTAATCCGGCTCGAGACAAATAATGACACCCGGTATATTTGTGCCAAAACAAAATTAACCTCTGTGGAATTAATATTGTGAACTTCAAATTTCTATAATACAATGACTTACTTTTCGTCACTCCGTGAGATTACGAAGTATTTTTCCTATAAAGAAAATATTATTTTCCCGAACAGCCTAAATTATATTTAAAGGAATTTCCTGATATCATTTATAATTCAATTAAAACGTTTTTTACACAGTTTTCAATAAAAATCGAATAAAATATTATTGAATCGAGTAATCGACAATTTGCAAGAGCTCTTACGTATATTTTTAAAAACTATTCTAAATAAAAATATTTGCCTTTTCGGCAAAGTATGATATTAAAACTTTCTCGTTACAATTTTTTTGGGCGTGCTTTCGTAATCTATGTTGGCACGGGTAGATACGCAAATATCTTTCTGAATATTTGCTAACCTAGTATTACCATATCGTATGTACACGGAGCGTCCACTTGGCCCATCATGGCCAATTGAACGGGAGCCATTGGTGGTCCGATGAAAAAATGCGCAGGAAAAATCAAGTGCTACGCAAATATTGGCGTAAAAGCTGTATTTACAGAGCTATTATTAATCTACCACGTATAAATAAAATAATCCGCCGAGAAAATATGAGAGTTTTCGGACCTTGAGAAGGACTCCTCTCTGAGAAAAAGAAAAAATGTATATACAGGGTGATTTTTTTTAATCGCCTCAGGCTGATATCTCGTAAATTAAGCAACATACGAAAAATACATTTTATATGAAACTTTCTTGATTTTGAGGGGGAAAGAAGATGGTATAGTCAGATTTATCGTAGATGAGGCCGCCAAGGTTAGGTGAAGGTCAACTTGGATTTTTTAAATAGAACGGTGCACTTTTTTTAACAAAACCTGAAAGAGCATCCAATTTTACATAAAAAACATTAGAGGTACTTATGGCCTACAACCAAATGGTAATGAGATAAGAGCTGGGCAAGTTAGATAAAAAGAAGCATCATTATCAAGCAAAGTTGATAGTCTTGACCAGACTTTGGCAACTCGAAGTAAAAGAATAGTTTGAACAGTTTTGATCCTTTCAATCAGGTACTACAAATTGAGAATTGCGTTCAAGTACGTTGAAACATGCGTGTTGCTCCGATACCGGCACCCGGCCGATGCATCTTTTTATCTAACTTGCTCAGCTCTTATCTCATTACCATTTGGTTGTAGACCATAAGTACCTCTAATGTTTTTATGTAAAATTGGATGCTCTTTCAGGTTTCGTGAAAAAAAGTGCACCGTTCTATTTAAAAAATCCAAGTTGACCTTCATCTAACCTTGGTGGCTTCATCTACGATAAATCTGACTATACCATCTTCTTTCCCCCTCAAAATCAAGAAAGTTTCATATAAAATGTATTTTTCGTAAGTTGCTTAATTTACGAGATATCAGCCTGAGGCGATTAAAAAAAATCACCCTATATATAGAAAACAGTCTGTCGACTGTAGAAAACCTATTAATTTTTACTAATTATTACAAATGCGTCTAAAACAAGGTGGAAAAAAAACATTGACCACGTTAAATCCATTTGAAGTTATTGAATCTAGCATAACATTTTCTCTAATAAAGTTGACATCGTGTAAACTGGGCTGTCTTGCGATGACACATTATTTCGCATAGGTTGGAGTGCTTACGAGTAATCAAAGCTGTCTTTAGCTTTTTAAATTGATCAATGTTTTTTTATCGTTGTATAATATCTTCTAAGACGAATGCAATGATCTGGATGCAAGGTACCTTTTGAATTTAATTCGATTAGAATTTTTAGTAACGGATGAAACTTAATTTTATGAAAAGTTTTCGAAATAATAACGATTTGCTCGCTTTTTATATAATTGCAAAAGTTAGTGAAGCACACGTTATTCCAAAAAAATTAGACCTTTTGTATCAGCTGGCCACAGATGGGTCCTTTCCGTCTCATTTAATGATTTGAAAACTTTGCATTTGAAAAAATGTTGAAATTCACTTCTCGGGATCAATGAATCTACGAAAACGAATTTAAAAAATCTATCTATCAAAATGAATATCACTTTGATATCTCGCGAGCACCTGTGACGAAGATAAGATCGTTATCATCCTACGACGGCCTCCCTTTACGTTACGTAAGATTTATTAGAAAGAAAAAAATTCTCCCTAGCGCCACTAACTTTGTAGCTATTGAAGGTGATCCAAGGCCATTGGCCCACCTTGTATGTTAGGAAAAGAATGAAGTTGAAGACTAAATAAAACTTCGATACCTTAATTTTATTTTCTCTAATAATAAAAAGTTAAGGCAAACTTTGAGATACGAAAGAAAACCCATCAGTGCAACGACGATAAAGAAAATTCATTATTCAGAGATTCAGTCGAATCTGCGCCAAATATAGCCATACATGATACCTATGCGTGAGGATCGAGGTATATTTTTTACACTGGATGAATCTGGCAATTTACTATAGGACTTTACACAATTCACAAAGAATTCATATGTATCGTATGATATAATCATCAGTCGAAAGAAACGTAAACTGAACATCATCGAACGAATATAGTATTATTACCGACACTAAAGTGCGCAGTGCCTTTATAGTTACAGTTGCAATGTCGTAAGCAATAGTCTCCGCGCGGCGGAATGGGAACGATTACGACTGTTCCCCGGAAAGGCGCCTAACAACATTTCGATCCACAAATGACGACCAGTTAATCTCGTGGCAAACAGAGTCCCATCTGTCATAGTAGATGTTAAAAACTTCATCAAATTCTTCTTTACTCTGTAGCTACTCGTTAACGTCTTCTCGAGTTTATTGCATCTCCATAGTACTTACGTAAGACTTCTCTGAGGGCTTTGATATCACAAAATATCATAAGATCATTCTCAAGTAATTTAGTCAAATTATTTTCTCGATAATATAAGCCTCATAAACGTCCAAGGATGACGTATTACTATACTGTAATACCTTTAATATCTTTTATTGTCTTTGGTTCTTGAAACGACTCGGGGCGCAATGTTCTCCTGTTTCTCACTATCCATGCGTAGTGTCCTAAGCTATGTATACGCGCTAGCTGAGCCACTGGAAGGGAAAAAGAAGAAGAATGATGATGACGCGGATAAGGATTCCTGAGGAGCAACGAGGAACTCACTTGAAGGTCCGAGGAGAGTCTGGAGTATCAACTGACACTGACACTGATCGCAGGTTATTAAACAAGTGGTGAGAACGCCGATGCCTGACTTCGGATTTCACGATGTTCCGACGGTCGCCTTAAATCCAAAAGACCACCTACTCCGACAGTCAGACCACTTCCGGCACCAGCACTTCCGCCACCGTTAGCTATGACACCTCCACCGATACCGATACTCTGCTCCGTACTGACGTGCTGCTGCTTCCCGATGAGGGCGTCGATGCTGAAGTTCCTCTTCTTCTCCGAAGAAGACGTCGGACTCATCGTGCTCACGCTGCTCCTTGGAGGAGGATTCAGCTGTCTGATCGGTGGCGCCGAAATCGGCACGGGTTTGTACAGAGGCGGAGGTGGCTCTAGGAATCCGCCGAGTTTCAAGGCCTCCAAAGCACCGGGAGGAAAGTCCAAAAGTGGTAGGCCAGGCGGTGGCGACAGATACGCACCGGGGTACGGCATAGCACTTGGAGGCCCTCCACCAGGACAAGGTCCTCTTTCGCCACATATCGCGAAAGTCGCCATTATCGCACGATCACGAAGGACGTAGTGCGGCGGGGGCCTCTTGTAGCGCTTCCTTCGTCGCAGGAAACTACCATTGTCGAACATATCCTCTGCGAGAGGATCCAGCGTCCAGTAGTTGCCTTTACCAGGATTACCTGGCTCCCGTGGGATCTTGATGAAACAGTCGTTCAGCGAGAGATTGTGTCTGATGGAATTCTGCCAGGCAGGAAACTTGTCGTGATAGTACGGAAACCTGGACATGATGAACTCGCAGATGCCGCTGAGGGTGAGCTTCTTCTGAGGCGACTGAAGAATAGCCATGGTGATCAGGGCTATGTAGGAGTACGGGGGCTTTATCAAGGACGAAGACATCTTCTCCGTGGAATACGTAGACGAGGATTGCCCTGATTTCTGGCCCGAAGACATCATCGAGTAACTCTTCTTGAAGGCTCTGTTGCGATTCCTGGCTGGTACCGGCGAAATCGGCGTTAGAGGACTCGAGGAGGATTGTGGCGACAATTCATTTTTGTCTAGACTCACCGGGTCCACTATAGTACTGTTACTGTCGGAATCTCGGTCGCTGTCAATGCAACCGTCACACGAAACGTTCGCCATCATCATCGAGTCCATGTCCATCATTGATACGCTTCTTTTTTCTTTGTTTTCACGAACGAATTATGCCATCCTCACAATCACGGTCGATTTCATTTTTCCATGAATGTCTGATCTCATCTCGAACACTCTTACGTCGTAATGAATCAGAGTTGCAACGCGCGTTCAATCAGACGTCCAGTCTCAAACGGATCTTGAGTCCTTCCCAAGTTGCTTTAGCTGGAGGTCGCTCGAGTAGCCACAAGGTCGTACTTCCTGAAGAATACGATTGGCAAGTCAACGATAAAGTCTCGGTGCATTTCGTTTTCCTGCTGCGGCAAACTCAGAGAGCTGACTGTCATCCGAGTCGTTATCTCTGCACTATCGTCCTCTTACGCCAATAGTTTGTTTCCTCGCAGCGATAACGCATTTTTTTTCCCAGTCTTCCACACTTCGAGTACACCCTGAAGCTTACCTCGTTCGAAGAAGCTGTATATCTACTACGTCTCTTTAACGACCTTATCCCCTCCTTCCCGTCCGATGAGTCTTTTACATGGCCAATGCCAAATCTTGTTTACATCGCCTCCGACTTTCTTAACACAGTTTTTCTTTCACAAAGTGTCTTTCTTTTTCGCAGCAATATTGTTTTAGCTCATAAAGGAGATTACACTGATAAGCACGGTATAGTATACCGATTAAATGATAAGAATCATTACATATTACATCTGCTAAAGCAAATAAAGAGACAGGAAGTGGACGTCATCGCGAGAATAACCGTCACCTTGCACCGATAGTCCCTGACGATGAATCCTTTTGCAAAATCCATATGACAAACCGAACGTCAAAGGGATACACGTGTGACCACGAGGGTCGAGTAATGTTCACGTTAGACGTCGCGACGCTCGGGACGTCTGTACGGCCGAGGAAGCGGATTTCGAGAGCGTGGTAGCTCCGTTGGACCTTAACTGGACCAGGGGCGAGACTAACCAGTAGGAAGAGAGGGACAGAGAGACCAAGTGTCTTTTCAAAAGAGAACGTGCGAGAGAGAGAGAGAGAGAAGGATTCTGTAGGGGTGTAGGAGAGGATTCGGCGTGCCTAGTAGGGGATAAGGGAGTCAGAGTAGGGAGAGAGGGAATCACGATTTAGGGGTAGCTATGTGCGCGAGCGTCGAGTTGACCCTGCAGGCCACTGTGGGCTTCGCTTTGAAAACATCAAAATCACGTGCCTCCCTCTCCTGGGCTGCTGTGTACAGTGTGTATACAAAGCAGCCAGGGCCCCCGTTCGTCTACCGCCTACCACACAGACGAGCCAAGAGGAAGATGAACGCGGTGCCGGTGAATGCGAGCGAGGGTAGCTGCCGCAAGAACAGAATCGCAGGATTTTCCAGGGTTGAGCTGGGTAGAGAGCAGGGTAGTGCCAGAGTTGCGAATTGATTCGAAGGCCTTGTTCGTTCAGGGGCGGATCAGAGGGCGGGCATAGGCATCCCCTACTACGTGGGAACATCCCCAACTCTGTGCGGCAACTCGGGAAAGGGCGTCGGTGTTGGTGGCGCCAGAGTTAGGAAAATATAGGGATGGATAAAGGTTCTTTCTAGGTGTACCCGACTGTACCGGACTGTACCTGAGTGTACCTGCCTATATTTACGTGAAGATGAAATTGTCGCACTACGGAGCTGCTTTGCTTTGTGCCTCTATGCCGTTAAAAGAATGTAGGTATAATGGTTTCGTATTCATGAACAAAAATAACCCGTCGATATTGCTCGAGAGAATCCTCGAGGAGGGTGAAATTAAACGATGCCTTAACTCGATGTTGCCATTTTTATCGATCGTTTACAATTGTATTTCTTATAAGATTTTCCTGTTTTCCACAGTACTCTAGATTCAGCAATCTTATTCAGCACTTTCAAATTTCTTAGAAAGTATATTTGATAAAATTTCACCCGTGCTTCGTATTCTCAACGCCGCAACTCCAATATGTCGATACTAGAAACTGTCGTCTACAAAGCCGTTGGTAATACAGAACCGATGGTTATCTACGTTCAGAGCCGTCTCAGCGCGACGTAATTATATTGTCATACTAAGGCCATTCACTTGATACGTTGGAATCTATTTTCACTCAACTTCCTTTTTTTACAATAGAAAATTATGTACGCTGTACCTTGTGATATACATTTTACGTAAAACCATGTGAGGCTGACAGCACAGAATTTCTGTAAAAATAAAACTTTTTACTTAATATCCGACTATAGTTATGATATCATAGAACAAAGATCGTAATCTTATGTTCTTTTCTCATATACTACATAATGGCAAGGTTACAAGAAAAACATAAAATCCTCACTTTCAAGATATTTATTGGCAATCCCATTTTCTAAACTCCATAATCGCTAATTAACATTCAATTGTTTTTCCTAAATTTCGAAAACGTCAAATTTTATGTTTTAAAAATATTCATGAATCTCCAATCGATCATGGAAACGGTACACGCGAGTGCACTCCACACGTATACCTAGTTGACACCCCTCCAGGCAGCTCAAATAGAATCTGTATTA
The DNA here is from genome assembly GCA_963971525.1 of Cephus spinipes. Lineage (NCBI taxonomy): Eukaryota > Metazoa > Arthropoda > Insecta > Hymenoptera > Cephidae > Cephus > Cephus spinipes. Next base: position 21,452,261 of record OZ020574.1, read on the forward strand.
CGCGTAGTTGTACACAGAGACAGTGTAGCCTGCTGGGTGGATGGACGGACGAATGGATGAACAGATAGATAGCAAACGAGCCAGGCAGCCAGGCAAGCAGATAGGATATAGGATACATCTACCTGGGGAATCGGTTCACAGAGGAGGCAGAGAGCGAATATTATGTTTACTCGCACACATGGCACTGCGATGCAAATAATCCGGTATTATTGCACTTACTCCGTGTCCCAGAGTAAATCTCTTTCGATTCTTCCCTTCGCCGTGCAAAACCCTGTAAGAGCAGTTAGAACTGATGATACTATGGAAACTCATTGTGAGAACGTGTTGAGTGCGGTACGTGTACGTTACTGTTAATATTAAAAGTTAATTATAAATATTTACACTAATGATTGAAGATGGGAAAGTAATAATCAGTTTACTACGTTCTGTTGTTTCCCGTGTTTCTTTATTTCCGAGATTTTTGTTCATTTGAGTGTCACTTCAAATTTCTAAGTAAACAAGTATACTTGAAGTGAGTATCGTGTAAATTATATATCTTAGGCACTAGTTATTATCGGAAAAAAATTAATTTCGCATATATGGCTACTTTCAATTCCAAAATTATGACTACCTGGAAATATTATTTTTTTTGTCTGCATTCGGTACTCGATTTATTTTTTTTGCAAATACACATACACGTTGGCTCTTTTTTTTACGTTCGCGATTACACAAGGCTCTCCTGCATGTTGCATACAGTCATGCCTGGAGAATGTAACAGGTAATCAGTGCACTTGCGAATTTTTCTACTGACAGTGCAAATAAAAAGTGGAATGATATCAACTGAGTGTCAAGGAAATCCAATTGTGTTATACTATGGTAATAATAATTATTATCTTTATTATTATTACTGTCGTTATCAGTATCCCGCTATTAGTAATTACATATTTCTACTTGATAGTCCGTAACGACACACATTCCATATCCAGGCATCGCCGCTACATGGAATTCTTAGAAATCGTTCGTATAGCAAAGTAACAAAAACTTTTTCCATTAACGCGGGATTGACAAAAGATAGTATTTTTCGTGTTGGAATTGTTTAGCGTGAATGTCGTTCACACAACTAAGAATTCGAATTATTTCGATAAAGCGAAGAAGAATGTTTATCGCGAAGGCATTTCCTAATAACTCGAACAGATTATTTGAGTTGCTAGTCCCAGAAAGGTCCTTTATCATTCCCACGATCCATACCAAAGAAATACAGTAAGTTCCTTTGCCTTTGACATCGTGATGGGATTTCAATAAATCTCACGCCTGCAGACATAAAGCTTCATTCACAGTGCTAGTAAAATATCGTAGCTCACACTTCAATATCGTCGAAACTCTCGGGAAATCATTGATACGAGTACGTGAAGGAATATTTGATATTTTTTCAAATACATGATTAATAAAAAATCATATTAACATATGAAAAATAAAAAATCCAATACTAATTTCTTATAGTTACTGATATAAATATAAGTGGGTGTATACGAGACTATTATTATTTTATTTTCTAAGTGGAGTAATGATATTAGAAATGAGAAAAAATTAAAATCACAATTCGTTTTTTTTTAATATATTGCATCAGTATAAATTTAAAAACGTTATACAATTGTTATTTTGGTTCAGTATAACAGCGATCTCGAATCTCAATCTTATGGCGTGGTACATATTAAAAAACCTCTGTATTAAACGACCTTTTAAACTGAAAAGGCAAGATTACGTTTTTTCGATAAAAATGACTTTATGAAAAATCGTAAAATTGGTCCATGGCTTCGTATACTCACCATTTTGTAAAAGCTCTTTGGGTTACACCTAGTTCTCTTTATCAATGTTATGAAATTTCTGTAAAAATGCATCCAACAAATATAGTTTACTCTCATCTGGTCAGATGAAAACAGAAAAGGGAACGCGTGAAACAGACATTGTATTGGAAACGGATGGCACTAGGTTACGATGGAAAGCACGACGTACGTATGTAGCTGGAGGCCACAGAGTTTTCCGTGTCAAGTTGATCCGCGAAAAAAAAACAACTTCGCGCATGCGCATTAACGATTGTCGCTCCAACGTGAGTAAAGTTCGTAATAAAATTTTCAAAATTTCACACAATACTCTTCCAAACTCGCATATTTTCAGGATTGTTCAACAGGACTGTCAGTCTCAAGAATGGCGTAACGCCATGGCAACGAATCACGATGAAAGCGCTCAGTTTTTAATATAAGCTTCGCCTTTGCAGGAGGAAAGCTCGCCCTCAAAGCCATTTAATATAAATATTTTCAGAGCTTTCCGGGCATTGCCTCGCTCTTTTGTGTGTCGGTCTAGGGGCACGACGAGCTGCTAGCAAGAGGATTTGGATGAAAAGGACTCTGGAGCGCGAACGCAGGATAACGGGAGGGCAAAAAGATAGGATGGCGAGAAGTGGATGACAGGGAGGAAGAATGGAGACGAGAGCAGTTCGTGCCTCCAGAAAATGAGGTAGCAGGGGGGGGGGGCACTGTATTTTCCAAGGAGGAAAAGGGGAAAACGAACAGACAGAAGTCTCTGTATTACCGACCGAGCGATTATCTCCTCAATCTTGAATCCTGGTTAGATGACTAGGGGAGAAATGCTTAGACGACCGCCATTCAATCGCTGGGCGGATTGCGGATTCCACGAGTGCCGTAGTTCGATTCGATTCCTTACGACTCGAGTCGATTGCTCTTTCCTGTGGACTCCGAAATTTCCTTTTTTGGATCCTGAATTCCTGATTCTTCGTCTCTTCCTTTTTCTTTACAATCGTACATGGTAGGTCAATATATACATGCATTGGAACTCAATGGGTGAGCAACGATCAACTAACGCAATCGGCTCGATTGATTCCTTATTTTTCAAGTTTTTTTTTGGTATACTGGATATATTCAGATATATATACCTATAGCTAATGATAGTATTTCATTTTATTTAACAAACGCAGATGCATTACGCTTGACGTGTTTTTATAACTGCCCAATTTGGGTATAGCCTTATAGTTTCACTGAAATATTATAGAATTTAGAAGTCATCCCAGCTATTTTTGCTTATGCAATATATACTTGCGTAAGTATATGTAAATGAAGAAAAAAAAGATTACTGAGAAGTATTGTATTGAATATTGTCATATTGCACGTGAAATTTCAAAAACCTATTTCGATGTGTAACCACATACTAGACTACGAAAGAAAAGCAATTGTCAAATATAAAGTTTTTGAAAAGCCGGTGCTAGTTGTAACAGTACATGTATCTCCTAAAAAAAACCAATAGAATCGTCGCCTCAAAACAAAAGATGATCGTCCTTCGCACATCCGCGTCCTGCCAACAGTTGCACGTCCGTCGCCTGTGGGAATGGGTCTGTACAATTTGCTTTTCAGAGTCACAAAAATAATTATTTTCGACGTAATATTCTTTTATTTATAACCCAAGATTAAAGTATTTTTTCACACTGCATTTTTTTATCTCGTGAAGTATTTTAGAAATAATTCTTATAGTACTCATACCGCTATTACGATTACACCCGCATTTTTTTTATACTTGTTTTGTCACCCCTATTATTCTTTTATTGGTTAAGGATAAGAAACTGTATTAAAGAGAACCAAGGGGTCAATAAATTATTGAAATTTATTTTTTTTAAATCCACTAAATTCGCTAATCAACAGGGAAACACATAAAATAAGTAAGGAAAGAATTTGATTTGTCCCATTTTATTATAGGTATACTTTTATACATTTTGTTGTATCAAGTAGTCACCTTGTTAGACGGGGTTACTGAATCGTACATAACCCGTGCAGAAGCGTATCACTAATAGGGACATACGAATGTAATGTACGAGTCAGTGATTCCATATATTGTACGAAATATGAATCATTTTTAATTAAACTCCAAGTTTTAACGATTTAAAAGTAGGAAATAAATTGTTCCATATTCTTGTCATTAGGTTGTTCTTTATCAAAATATAATTTCACTTTCAAAGTTCAGGGTTAACTGTACACTGACAATCAACTGATAGATTAAATCTTTTTCCAATACAATAAACGATGATTACGTTGCCAATCTAATTACAATTTTATATCTTATAGGAATTACGACAATAATTATTATTATGCCACTCTGAAAGCTACAAAAGATGTGTAGCTAGTAGGATAAATGCTAACTTAAGTAGTGTAGTGTCGTAACACCGAAGATCAGTCATTGAAACTAATGAATTTTCGGTATATCAATTACGGATCTCTGTAATTTTTATTACAATATTTAATATTTTTAAGTTTTTTATTATCTAATATTTCTTGTTGTTTCATCTATCGTTTTATAAAGTAGTTAAAATATTATAGATTAATCATAAAATAATTCATATACATATATAACCCAGTAAGTCTTATCATAGATAGCAAAAAGCTGCTCCGTAATAACCATGTAGCCGCTACTCATGGTGATATTAGCTGATAGCATTTTTTATATTGCTTTATATCGATTTGCAATGAAATTAATATTGTATAATGTTAAATAATTATAAATCGACTAAAACAGTCCTAAAGCTTCTTAGAGATGCAAAATTGTTACTATTTTTAAAAAATACGAATAAAGGAACAATTAATAAGACTGGTTTTTTTAATACGGTTTAATAGGTTTTTTGAAATACAAACTTTAACCACGTATCAGTGTTTTGTAACGAATATTCCCATAGACATGAAGGATAATTTAATAAAGATCATAGTTCTATTTCAATTCCAAACAACTCCGTTATATTTTCTCCACTTTTAACAATGTAATTGAATCGTAAATAAACGTAAGCTCGTGTTCAATATGATGATAGACAAGATCTTTGCTTGCACGTCAAAAATGAATTACTCAGAAAAAGTTTGCTTCTCATAATGCAACAAATTTAAGCTCTTACCTTACAATGAATTGTATCTACGATTTTTATCGCCAAAACATTACAGATATGTAAAATAAAGGTTATCTGTGATGTATTTCAATATATCTAATACGTATACATGTTTATCTAGCATTTTGCATCCTGTATCACTTATACTCCTTCGTACAATACAATCTGCTAAATAGATATAGATATACTAGATTTAATTTACAAGTTTCGAAAATCCATGTTACATCAATAATGTTATACAAAAACTGACTTTACTCTGCTCTAATGGAAAGAAAAAAAGCATTTCCTTCAATAATGCTTCAAAAATACCAATAAGACTCGAAATTGCGACAATTTTCCTTTTTTTTTACTTTCTCCGTAACTCATAGTTCTTAAATGTTCTCTGTACGCACTCACTCATCATTGTACGTATCTAAATACAATAGCCATGTGATAGCGTTTGTCAGGTAATTCCGTAGATACGGACGTAAAACAGAAAATCTAAATGAAAGGCGTAAGCTTTGTGCAAAAGTTCGAAAGATTTTACGGCCATCTTGGATGTTGGTAAATATCACGCCCCCAAAGAGAACTCAAGAGCTCAGGGAACGTCGACAAGAAGACGAACGACGGCTACTAGGGTGAGTTGTGTACGTGCAGGGGCAATGTGACAATTTCTCAGAGTGAGGGATGGTCAGCGGCGATGAGGGGATGGCTAGAGAGGGGAAGGCTGCACACGATGACGATCGGACTACGTGGAAGACATAGGGGAGCCTCGTAGGGGGGATGGCGTGTTAAACAGCAATGGTGACTGTGGCTCGAGAAATAAGGCAGTGGCTGCTGCTGCTGCTGCCACTGCTACCGTCCGATCAGTAAAGAAGTAAAGAAGTGTGAAGAGGTCTTTGGCAAGCTGGCTAGACCCGCTACAAAGAATACTGTCGGCTTTGCACCTTTTCAAGACGCCGCCTTCCCTTTGCAACACAAAGCTTTCTCTCGTACCTCTTTTTCTTCTTCTCCTCCTCCTTCACCCTCCCTACTTTTCCCCTTTTCTTCATCCGCGTCTTCTTCTAATTCCTTACCTATTTCTCCTAAGCATATGGTACCTACTGCTTGGGAAACTTCCATCCTGAAGTAGATGTACAGCTTCGGTTCTTCGTTCTTTCGCTCGAACCCATTTTCCTCTTCAGAGACTCTTGACATAGCGAATACTGTCGCGAGACAGCAAGTTACTCGCGAGTCTAATGATGCTTTCTATTAAGATATAGCAAATTAGAAATTGAAGAAAAAGAAGGATTACAGGAACGTGTGCATCTTTAATTATATACCGTAAGGTAGTGCGTGACAATGTGAAACAATCAGAGTTAGATGACTATATAAATAATAATTGATCTTGGCCTTCTGCACATTCACAGTATCGACAAATGACATAATCCTTTGAGTACGTACATACAAAAGAACTCGAAATTTCTTAAATTCTTATAGGGTCATTAATACTGTTACTCGAAGTATCTTTTATGGATGATATACAAAAATAAAAAATATTTAATCACAATGTGCTTGTGTGTTTAAGAGCTACAATAAGCAGCAATAAATAGATTTAATCGCGGAGAGAGTTTTAAGCACCGTGGATAAATCGATGATGGAAAAAATTAGTAGAAATTATTTTTAATTTTTCAAAAAAGAAATAAGACCGTGTATGTACACGGTGGGGAAAATGCGATCCTTTTAGAGGCGCTTCGTTTATTCTTGCTGACGCAGCAGCTCGCATTGGCCAGCCCTTCAGACTTTGTTTCCCCTGAGCTTTATAGATTCTAGTTTTCCTTTTCTTTTTTTTTTCTTTTTTTTGGAATTTTGGGTCAAAACGGAGCAACGTCACGAGCGTCATCGATATTCAAATATTCTTGACATACGACTATATTAATAATTTCATTTCGCCGCTGAGTAGGTAACACTCGAGTGAAGGGTTGAACCGATTTGAAATTCAATGCGATGCTAATGTCACGACAAGAATTCCAGTCGCTAAAATGTGAACAAGATGGAAGGCTCACTTGCACAAGGATCGGTAAACACTTATCCATTTTTACCAAGCTTATGGAATATTGATAAACTGGAGTCTATCTCCATGGTGATCGAGTACTTGGCATCGCAATTTTTACATTATTCACTACAAAGCTGAGAAGCTTGAAAGCTATTTTCGGGGATAATTGCTAAAAACATTTTTTACTTGCAATTCAATAGGTATAATTAATTGGCTGTAATTTCTATGCATTCCCTACTGCTTCAACCACGTGTGCTTGTATTTTGTATAATAAAAGAAACTGGTGTCGCTTGAAACACAATTGAATTATACCTTAATTAATTTTCCGTTGGCAAACTTATATTTCGACACGATTTTGACATACCGGATCAATTTGACGCGGATGGAATCCGCCTACCATTAACAACCCTTCGGTCGATTTTTATGAGAAAAATTAGGTATATACTTTTTCCACTTCTTAATATGTCTCATAATTGAAATTCATAAAATATATAATTTAATTGTTTAAATAAATTATAAAAAATTGTCAATTTTGGAAAAGGGATAAGTTCCTAAAAGCCCATGCCAACGATTTTATTCATGTATCACGCAGGATAGAATCCTTCATTATTTCGTATCTACAAGAAGACTCAAGGAAGCGCTTTATGGACATGAACAAGTTTAGCCCTAGCTAAACATATTGACCTTTCCGTTATGGCATCTTTACGCAAGAAATTATTAACTTCGATCCTTGAAGAATACATAAATTTACTAAACTGCAGTTATAATTTATAGCGAACAAAAATTTCTAAACAGAGTTATTTGCCGGTTACAGTTTGAACTGATCGCGTGACAAAATATAAGATGCGCACGGCCCATCGGCTAGAGGCAGCATTTCCACGTGATAGAAGAATGTAAACTGATTGATGGCCAATAACAAGAGATCTGCGTCCATATTTAAATTATTGAACTCGATCTAGGAAAATATCATCAGAAAGACGGTTTGTCCGGAAGAACAAGGAATCCACTGTAAGAATATTTACAATGCAATAAATAAAACCTCGATGTAAAATTGTTTGACATGTAAACAGTGACAACAGTCCATTGATTGCGGGCTGCCTTCGAGTGAATTTATTGGTAATTTTTATAATCTTACCTTATTTCGAAAACAAAGCTATGAATTTGAAAAAGTACTGATAAGTTTTTTTATTTAGAATCTATTAAATTTTAACATTAAACGATACAGCTTATTAACTCTGGGACACCCTATATACACCGTACCTGAAATTTGAAACAAATTGTAGAATGAATAAAATTTAGATTTCTAGAAAACGTACAATTTTCATATCTAAATTGGACCACGAGATTAGCAAACATTCACAACTTTTAATTTCTAAATCCGCATCCGTAAACTTCATTTCTACTAGCAAATTTTAGTCCATAAAGCATGACCATGAGATAGTCGACAATGCATCATGGCAAACCACGTTACCGAAACGCTTTATAATTGGAATAAGAGTTACTTGAGCATATAAATAGACCACCGCACTTCGGTGACATACATAAGCCACACTTAATTTCTGCATCCATTTTACTTGTGACCCAGTAATAATCAATATTTCAACATTTAACAGTTTCAAAAACTACAGCTGAATAGTACAATAAAAAATATGTTTTCTCAATTACATTATTTCTATTCAGTTTTTTTTTTTTTTTTTACGGAAACAGCCAATTCAGTTCACTTGATACATAACAAATATGTTATTTCAAAACACCATACAACAATGTTTCGCACGGACCAGGAATTCGAAATCGCAAAATGTGATACCACCTTCAGGATCGATTACCCTGCATTATGAGTCACAGATAAATTTTCATGCATATCTACAAAAATGTCTCTTGTACTTTGATTTACGTTCAACATTTATAAGCAGTCGGTTTTCATAGAGTCAATACATTATCGTGAAATTCGGAAATGGGTTATGGATTTGTTACCCCCCACATAAAACCATTGTGTATTATACTATACTATACATATATGCATCTTATGCCAGCCATAAGTACTAGTTGCGCCCCCATGGTTAGGAGGTTTAATGTGGCCTCTCTTTGCTTACTACCCTCAGAAATATCAAACTGTCGAACAACGAGCCAACAATCCCAATTATAAACATTTCTCGTGGCCTTTCAGAGTTGCATTTGCTTCAAGTGCGGTTCATTTCGTAATCCCTGCGTTCTGCGCTCCCTCGCTCGCCAGCCTTTTGTATTCTGGCGAACCACTTCACTGTCACTCTCTCTCTCTCCTTCGTTTCCTTCTCTTTGCTTCTTTCTCTTTACTTCGCACTCGCCCCTGTTTTACCTCGTTCATTTTAGAAAGCGAGCAGGACGCGAGTACTTTTCTGCCAGAAGTACCGAGCACAAGCACATGCGGGTTAGGTTGCCATACTGCGTTAGGTATATTCTAGAAACTAGCAACGTTATACAATCGAAATATAAAAATAATTTTATCTCTCATTCTTTATTAGAGTTTCGAATATATTATTACAATCTGTGTACTAATTACCAAGGATTTTTTTCAATTACCCGTCAGCCTGAGGAATTTTTTTCAACAAACGTACAGTATAGTAGATTTATCTATTTAACAGAATAAAATGGCCTATTTAGCCAGCTAGATTGTGAAACTCGCAGTTTCTGCAATAAAACATTCGTAAGTTCAAAAAACACATTAACAATGGAGCTAAGTGGTTTTACACCAGTAATGGTATATTTCGCAATTGTTTTAAATCCTCGAGGAGACTCTCAGCTGAGAAATTCTTATGCTTTTATTCCAAGTGAAAAAAAGGATACTTACGTACTTACATGGTAAAGAAGAAAACTGAAAAAGAATAAGTAAGAGACGTAAAGGGGGCCACAAGGAAAAATGGCAAAGAGAAAGGAGAAAGGAGAGACGAGGGTGATAATTTGTTAGCCTGCCCGCCCACCCCAAATGCGCGAAATCCCGTCGAAGCAGGGGAGTGTGCATTGTTTCCTTGTTTGCCAGGTGTTTCGAGTGTTCCTGCCGAGTGGCGACTGCACCATTGTGCCACCAAGTCGCGGCAACGGCTCAACAAAGCCTACGATCTAATGCTCTTTTATTGTGCATTGTGCGCGCCAGCTAAATCAAGGCGCGCGGAGGACTGCGAGGGTACGCCAGGGTGCCTCAATGCTCCTGGGGTTTGGCGACACTCACGTTGTGACGTTGAGGGTAGGTACTCGCGTACCTACATACATGAGACGCTTATACCTTGCGACGTTTACAACGACAATTATGATACTTGCTTTATTGTGGCATTTTTAACCAAGAAATATTTTATTTTGTTAGCACAAAGCTTTTCGTATCGAATCCTTGTTCGATTCCAAATGGCACGGAATTTAGGCATACGAAGGATCTCTGCTAAGTTTTATTGCTCTTATGTTTAGATTGAATTATCGTGGTAAAGTTTGTGCAACTTTTGACAGCTGCACAGAAAGAAATATTACAGGATTATGATATGTATTACATTAGAAACGTTTTAGTGTATAAATACAGTAGACGATGGTTAATGTCAACCAAATAATTTATTCACATACAGAAGAGTCACTTTCATACATTCTCGATCATAGTTGCGTTGTCTTTAAGGAATAATATCCTGCGACAAACAAATCTGCTGGCAGAGGAATTATTGCTGCCTTCTTTTCGCCGGGAATTTTTGGATCTTACAAATAAGACGAAATTTTCGAAACCGTGCTTATCGTTCTATATGAAAATTATCGGTGGATAATCTACATGTACACAGCATCTAATATCCATTCGACATTTCAAAATAGAAAAGTTTTCCAACCTCAATACTCGTTCTGGAAATATTACAGAGTAATTGAGAATGTCAGAGTTTCACGCAGGATAGAATCCTTCGATTTTCGCGTTTACAAGAAAACTCAACGAAGCACTTTATGGACATGAATAAATGTAGCTAGGACGTATTGAACTTCCCGTTATGGCACAACGCACGCGTTATAATGCGGAGAAAATTTGGGCATCTATTCGCTCATTACAATTCGCATTCATGACGTCACCTTATTTTTGGCAATTATAACGCAAAGTTCAACACACAGCTGTAGATCCATTAATCAATGGATCACATTCGAAGCACGGAAAGAAAGGTATTTATAAACTAAAGAACGAAAGATACAGTCCATACAATTTAATTCACTTGCACGTGAACTCAAAGTTTTTACTTCGCAGAATTCGTGTACAATTCGTCGTTTAATTTAACAGAATAAATCTTGAGATATGGTTTGCTAACGATTATCCGATTAATGAAATGAGAATAATCGGAAATATAATCAATTAATCGATAATAATAAATATACAATATATTAATATATCGTTAAACATCTTTAATGTCCTTTGCTTTTTTAAGTAAACCGACGACGAACGGACGACTGGTGTTATACGAGCACCAGAAAACCTGGAAAACCTCAAAAATCTTGGCGTGCAAAAGGTACAAAGCCCCGCGTAAAAAGTTCGCATACTTCTAGCAAAAACATTCCACAAAGATACTCGTAACGATCGGGCGAAATTGCGTAAATAATAATTATGAGCTTTTACAAACAGCGAAATTGCCGGAGCTGCCTGTCGAGCGTTCGCCGCAAAATGCACATTTTAGTGACTGACTGAGATATGGGTTGCTGGGTCTTCCTCTTTAAAATGACCTTTCACATGTTTTTCGGTTATCACCCTGTTTGTATATAAATCTCTTCGATTATGGATCTCATTTCACGATACGCTATTTCGAGAAATTGGTATTCCGTAAGACATCAAAACTCGTTTTTTCATTTTCATTAAATTTAATACTGTAGAGGAAATCTTAGATGTCGCCAAATTTATAGACAATCTTCTTTCATTTTCATGTTATCATTGTATGTTTTTAACTAATTAATACACGGGATGATTCTATCGCTTTGCCGTTTGATGACACAGCTATAGTCAATCTACGACAGATAAAAGTAAGGCTAAGGGGCTTTTCTTCATTGAAAATTACAATAAGTTGGCCCCCAGAAACATATTTCTGTCATAGAAATACTGTAGATGATAACACAAATTTGATCCAGCCGTATGTTCTTAAGCTTCTGATATTTTTTTTTGTCAAACTTTATATGTAAAATCAACCGACTGAATTCGATTGTTCATAAAACATACTTTGCGACTTGGCATTTATCTCTAACGTCATTCGATTCTCTTTGATCTCTTGTCTCCATTGTCTAAACTCGGATCGGTTCTCATTTTGTGAAAAACAGCCATAAAGATCAGAAAACAGAAAGATGAATTTCCAATTTCTAGCAATAATCGAGCGCATGATTTTTTTGCGCGTGTTTTATACGGGCCAATTCGTGTTTTCATTTTGTATGTATTTTCCATAAAGTGAAAATATCTAATCTGATCTACGGATATATAATGGTCCAGGACAGTACGTTGCAGAAATAACGCAATTTCAACTCTTCCACAATGCTAATCCATTCTTCTTTTTCCTGTTTTGTATTCCTTTCACGAATCACCATAAATAAAGTTTTGTAGGTACGTCTTCCATTTCTCTCTTTTTTTGTAAAAAGTGCTAGATTTGCTGTTTCTCGTCGTACCATACGATGGCAAATGCTTATTAAAGGGATAGTGAAGTGTGTTGACCTTTCAACCCTTTACTGTATCTCGCCACTCACTAACCTTTACTGTTTAATACTCTAGCTAACCCTCCCTCGCCCCTTTGCAACAACCACCCATCCCCGCCACTATTACCCCCCGAGAATCACTCGCCATAGCGTATGCACCCTCTCGTCGGTTCTTCATGCTTCAAGCGATTATATACAAATATGCGCGTTTTTCTATATAAAAAAAGAAATGATAAACGGGGACTACAAATCTAGGACGTCTACGGCCCTGAACCGAAGAACAAGTCGAATTGTCATTATTATCGTCACTTATTATCAACGTTGTCATTATCTGCGTCACTATGTTCGTTTCCAGTCGCATTATATTTGTCTCTCAGGTAAGACGCACAAATTTTATTTCATAATTTCCCTCAAATTTCCGAATTTGCACGTTGAGTCGTTAAATTTTTCGAAATGGTCGCGATCATTATTTGTTGGAGTTTTCTTTATTCACTCTTTAAGTACTACTATCTTTTAAGCTCACCCTTAACTACCGCAGACCTTAGGGCGAGAATTTAACATTTGCGGTATTCATGGATTCAGAAATATTATCAACCGGCCACGTCACAAAGTTTTTGATAAGAAAAAGATCGAGTGCTTTGAATAAATAAACAATCTCGTTCATCCATCTGATTTATCGATCAATACGAAACTGACCAATACTTGGTACAGCTTAGATTTTCGTAATACTACGTTTAGGCTACTGTATCAAAAAAGTATAGTAAATGAAAGAAAAAAATTGGAGAAAAGAGAAAATGGTACAATCCAAAATGTATATGCTTAACAATGACAGCCGCATGTTTTTTGTATTAAAAAAAAATAGAAAAAAAAACGCGAAGTATCATTCATTACTGTTCCCAATTTACGTATAAGATTCAGTCGATTTAGGGGGGGTCACTAACTTAATAGGAGATTAATTAAAAAAATCATCGTCATCGAATGGATCGCTTTCCCTGACGAATATGTTAACGGACTCAGATTTCTTGATGTAATGGTCGGTCTTCGCCTTCCCGCTGGCGCCTTTCATCTGGCGTGAATTCTTGAGCGGTAACGTGGTAGCTTTCTCCGGGACATTGTCTTCGAGCTCGGATTTGAAGGTGAAGGCATCGTCGTCAAAGCGAGGATCACCGTTAAAAAATGAGTCCCTACCGCTATGCTCCGATACAAAACTATCGTTTGAAGGCGGATCTTTGTTGGTGTGCACGCAGCTTTCCTCTGGAATCATTTTCGAATCAGAACTCATCTTTTGTCTTTCCAAAGGTTCGCTCGATAAACTAGGTGTAGGTGTAAGATCATCTTCGAGATATCCGGATTTCTTGTGCATTTTAGTTCTTGGTATGTCTTTACCACTACGGGGACTAATAGCCGACGGTTCTGAAAGTTTGATATCCTGATCAACTGGAAGTCTTGTTTCAGCTGAGAATGGATCTGGATCGGGCTCTACGTGCTCGAGACTCTGTGAAAAATCATCTTCAAAGGGTGAGTTCTGGGATTTAACTTGCGTTCTACGTTTGTGTCTGTTCATCCTGCGATGATGAAGATTTTCATTCTTAATTTCGGGTCCCTCCAACCAGTAAGACCTTTCCGGACAGGTATCGTATTCCTGATCGCTACCCCAGTAGCTTTCCCGACTCCTGGACCTGTGTGGACGATGATATGGATCGGAATCGTTATCGCTACATTCGGATCTGGAAACGCCATAAATTGGCCTGGGATCAGTATAGATGGGTTCAAGGTTACGAGCATCAGTCGCGCTGTTGGGCCTCTTCGGCCAGTGCCTTTTTCTCGAGAGGTACCTGGGGGATTCGTCAACATGCTCGGGTCCATAATCTTCCTCGAGCCATCCAGAAGGATAATCGTGAGGTCTGTCCCTACCGTCCCGACAGCAATGACTTTCATGCTTTCGATAAGGTTCGCGTGGAGGATATGGTGGATAATCAGTTTCAGGACCTCTTCTACCCCAAAACCTTCCATCTTCCTCCCATCTTCTTCTTTCATATTCCCGCCTGGAACATCGCTCCTCATCGTCATAACCCATACTCTCCTGACTGCTGAATCTATCCCGATCACGCTCGCGATCTCGTTCCCTATCCCGATCCCGGTCTCGGTCTTCATCGTTCCAAAGCATCATTCTTCTTTTGCCACGCTCCTCTTCGTAGGATGGATGATCGTGAGACCAAAATGTATCACGTTCACCGTTCCAAGGTCGTTGTTTGGGTCTGCACTTCCAATGAGTCTTGTAATCCTCTTCGTGATCTTTGTAAGGGAGCGTCCTGTGAAGATAGCGTCTATGTTGCTGTTGCTGTTGCTGTTGAGGTTGTTGCTGTTGTGATAATGGTTGCTGCTGCAGCTCTTCTTCCCATCTTCCATCTTCATACCAGGGTGAAGGATCGCGTGATGTTCTATGACTTACAGCTTTAGTCCAAGGTGCTCCTCTTGATTTTCTACCCTCTCGCGTTCTATTTCGACAATCCCTCTCCTTGTCTGTCATACACGAATTAACCTCGTAATAAGATCTTTCCTCATAACTATATTCGTACCGTGGACCTTTACTACTCCAGGATCCATCATCGCGACACCTTCCATTACTCTCCTCACTTCCTTCTTCGTCTTTGCATTCGTTATCGCTATCGCCCGAGTGTCGATGAACGTTACCCTTAAATGACGATCCCTTATGAAACTCCTTGCCATCTGGAGACCACGGTGACGTACCTCCAATAGAACCAGGTCCTTCTCCAAAGGATTTATCCGAGTGAAAAACGTTTGATTCAAATTTTGCCCAGTTTGTTTCATCCTTCGAAGGATCTTTCTCGTTCTTTGTGTCAGGAAAAGGTGAGAAAACGTCCTCGAATCCCGATGAGCTCGTCTTACTTTCTTTGCTGCTACGTTGGGTTCCACTATTGAGCATCTTAATTTCCTCAAAAATATCCATCGCAACCACTTTCAGATCTTCTTCTTGCTGCGTAGGAGATTTCTTCGGACTAGGAGGTGCAGGTAGTGGGCTTGAGAAAAGACTCATAAGATCTATTTCGGCCAGAGTCTTTGAAACAGGCTGACCGGAAGGACTAGAATTTCTTCGTTCCACTTTATTCTCAGTGATATTTATTGCCTGTTCGGACTCTTCTATGATCTCCCGTAATGCGGCATATCTATCGCTAGAAGTCGAGGTCGACGCTTTTAATTCAGTTTTTTCTGTCGACACTCCATTAGTCTCTTCTAATTTCTCTGTCACCTCTTCGTCATTCTCCTTATTCGAAGAAATATATTTTTCAGGCTCATTGCTTACTAAAGTCTCTATTATTTTCTCCTCGTTATTTTCTTTAAGATTATCTTCATTTTCACACTCTAACACTATATCCGATATAACAGAATCCCTCGCGGCCAGACCTATTTGGTCCTTCGAACTCTTTTCATCCCCTTCGTCTTCTTTGGACTCTTGCGTATCCATTTTTTCTTCCTCATTTTCAACTTTTATCTCACAAGAATCGTTAAATGAATCCTCAAATTTGTCTTTGGACTGAGTCTTGAGACTATCCTCAGCTAATGGCGGTAATTGCACAGTCAAATTAGCCAAAGATGTTATTGTCTCTACAGAGTTCTCGCTTTGAATTTCTTTTTCAGGAGATCCTGACCGTAGCGAAATCTCTTGTTCCTTAGGAGGAACCTTTACTTTGGCTTCCTCTTCTTTCGCATTATGACCCTCATTCTCCTCTTCCTTCCGGGCTTTCTGATTCTGCTGCTCTAATTCCAATAATTCTCTAAACACAGCGTACTTATCGTACGTAGACGAATTCTCCTGGTCCTTCATCTCCTCATCGAAATTTGCTTTGAAAAGATGCTCACTAGAGATAAAAGAAGTCTCCACTATCTTTGTACTCTGTTGCGGTTTAGTGGGAGCTGGCAGCGATTGGGACTCTGCATTTTTATCACTGTTCGTTTTTTCTTCGGATTTTAAATCTTTATTCGACAACGTAGCTAGACATTCGGTCAACTGCTGAAGAGTCAGACTAGTCAATTCACTAACAGTCATGTTAAGACTACCAGCTAGTTCAGCCAGATTTGACGAAGTCAGTTGACTAAGAGTAATATCCAGAGAAGGCTTGGGGCTTCTTTTAACTTCTGTCGAGGTCCTGCTCGAATAGCTACTCTGAAAAATTGAAGAGAGTGTAGTTGGAGTCATCGATTCAAAGGAGTCGTCAAATTTGGAGCTAGGAAAGGTTGCAACAAGTTCTGATCTTTTTGGTAGCTGTGGCGGTGGTGGACTAAAGTCATCGTCAAATCGATTCCTCAAATCTCTAGATGGACTTTTATTCCGTTCCTTACGCGTTGGCGAAGGTGAAGTCTCCTCTCGCTCAAGGAAGTCATAATGGAAGTGACCCTCCGTGTACGGCGGTCGTGGTGGTGGCTTTATCACGGATCTGGCAGTTGATTTCTTTGGCGGAAGTGGTGGTGGATTGATGAGAATACTTCCGGCTCCTCTAGGAGGCGGTTCGGGCACTATCTCTAGTTCGGCACTCGAACTAGATAATCTCGAGTTAGCTTCGGATGAACAGGATCTTAAAGGAGATGCCGGAGAATCACTGGTCGCAGAAAAATCTACGGGAAAAGGTTTATCCAAAGATTGTGTTCTACTCCCAGCCAGATCGATATCGAACTCCTTTTTTCGTACAGATTGCAAGTATTTCTTAGGGCTAGGTAGTCTGACTAGTGTTTGGATTGACTCCGCCGATTCTTTTTCCATTTTATTCATGGCAGAAATAGTTGCTGTTGTTTTAGGTATTGGGTAAGTTATGGGTACACCCTTAGACGTAGATATTTCCTCAGGAGGTAAGGACACAGATAAAGGCTGATGATGTATAGTCGGGCGCGGCTGACTATAAGATTCTTTCTTAGGCTTCGGTGACTCAGTCTTCTGCAGATGTACTTCGCTCTCGTCGAATTTATCAAAATCTGCGAAATTGCTCTCTTCAAAATTATCCGTATTCTTACTCGAGAACACGCTACTTTGAACCTTTACGGGTTCAATTGGTTCCGCGGTGACATTGAAATTCGTCGGGAAGGTATCACCGGAACTGGTTGTTACCAAATCTTTCAGAACCTTTTTCGGGGGATTTTTCAGATGTTGAAAAAAGTCCTTCTTGTCGACGTATGGTTTTATCAATCCAGTACCCAGAGGATCCAATTCCGTAAAAACATCAATCTGCGGACTTTTACGAAGACTTGGCGTGGTACTTGAGGATTCCTGCAACGAAAATATACAACATCGCTCCTAAGAATGACGTGGCTTGAATTACGGTTAACGAAAAGTCATTACATAAAATTGATAATTTCAAAATATGTATATGTAAATAATATATCGTTCCTAAACTTACGTTTTCCTTATCGTTCTCAGCAGTGGAATTCTTCGTCAAGCTAGACAATTCACCTTCGTTGAAAAGATTCTCCGTTTCCTTATCAAACCAGTGAATCGAACCTTGAGGTGGACCCTGAGGAGGTGGAGTCCTACTAGCCAAGATAGTAGCTGGACTAGAGCTGGAGGACGTTACCGGGACGGTCTGTTGCCGCTCAAGATGGCCCCTTTTCGCGGAAGATGGCGGTGGAGGCAGTATTGGTTGAACAGTTTCCTTTACCTGTAAACAAACAGAAATACTCAAAAAATTACAAGTCTTAAAATTCATATTTTTCTTGTTGCAAACGATTTCTTCATTTACCGTAGCTCGATCATCTCTTTCTGAATTAGTTTCTTTGTTAAATGAATGCCTCCTCTTTTATAGAGAAACTGAATACTTACACGTAACGCTATATAAATATTTTCGTTTTAGCAATTAATTATGTAAACAAGAATCTTCCAAAGAAGTATTTATACTAACGATGAAACAACAAGATTAAGACAGAGATACAAATCGTCAAAATTCATCTTGCAATAAAAATTGTATTATTAACTGTACCTTCATATTGGCAAAGGAATCTCCAAAAGGATCCGTCTCAAAAGGATCTTCAGATGACGGCCTTGGATTATCAGGAGTTATCTTATCCATCTGATGAATCCCCTGCTGTAACGAGTTCAGTTCGAACTGCAGATCCAAAAGATCGGCTATCACGCCACTCTGCGTCTCTTGCTTTCTCTCGACGGGTTTATCGATCTCGGAATTTAAAGTTCGATTCCGATGAAGCGAAGTCTCGCTACCCGCCGCACCCTGTGCAACAATCAGTGTAAGCCTTTTTTTTCGAACTTTTTATTTTTTGCTTTCGTGCAGTTTTCGAACGACACTGTAATAAAGTCGTGCGACGAACAGTTGATTCCAAAAATCGAAAGTTGGACAAACGCCACGTAGCTTAAAATCAGCCAATATTCCGTCACAGAGAATCGCACGCAAGAGTCCAAAGAAGAAAACACGAAATGAGATTTTTCGAAAATCCCGGCGAAGAAATAAGTTGGACAAAAATTTCGAGGAAATAAGAGTCGCAGAGTCGACGTTGAACATAATAATTGACTGAAAAACAGAAAATACAGGGACGAGAGAGACAGAAACAATGAATGGCGGAACAACAATTCTGAAAGATTTACTGTGTTCAATACAAAGTAAAATATGAATGGAGAATGCAAAACCAAATAGAAAGAATAGCGTTATACTCGATGTATATAGGTGATGTGTACAATACAATATATTTTTGGTCGCCGGGACACGAAACGAAAGAAAACACGAGAACAAAAAGTCTGCCTTGGGACCGCATGGACCAAATTGTGTTATGCATTTTGAAAAAAAAAATTTAATTTAGTTCACTACATTATTTCCATTTCAAAATCAAATTTTTTCTGTTTCAACAAATTTCAACCTCATCGCTTCAGCGCTTTTCCTACACAATGTCTACAAACATTTGTGTGCATCACAAAATACATACACACACTTATATATATACCCCTTTTTGAAATCAACATGTTCCATGCGGTCCTGCCTAAAATTCGAAAATGCGAATGTTTGAGCACATAAAACGTGAATTTACTAAAGTTATTAACCAGAAAATTAATGTTCTATTTTCTGGCCAGATGCGTGATACGTACACGCTGCACATGATATACAACATTTATATTACCGGTATAATGTTATATGGTATTCTTAAATGGAGACCCTCATATTTATGGATCGTACGATACAATTTTCAAAAAATTAATCACACACATTTTCAAATTATTCTTACTTGCACATGAAACACCCTAACTAACTTACTTGATTCAAGTAACTGAATCGAGCAAACACATGATTAAGCCAACTGAATTAATCTACATATATGATTACGCGCACATTTGACCAAAGCGTAATTACACGAATGACGCAAAACGCATTTATCTATTCCTCTTAGCCGACAAAGAAGACTCAGCCCCTCATTGTTTTTATAAAATTAATAAAATTAAAGAATCTACCAAAATGCTTCGCTTTCTCGCCTTTCCCTTATATTTCGTTTTTAATTAGCATGCTGGATTTCTTAGTCTCAGTTCCGGCCGGCGTATCAACTGTGAGCTTGATATCCCCACGCGGCCCTAACCACTTCCCGTTAAATCTTCATAAGAAAAAGTACGTTTAGAGACCGTGGTTTACATACATGAAGCTGTATGCACTTCTTTACCATTCACACAATTCCCTCGATTTCGTGTGCGTTACAATCATTATATGCATGTGTTATCTTGTGCGCAATCACACATGCATATTTAGTGATTTAACAATTTGCTATAATTAGAGTGCTTTTATCAGCAATAACAAAACGGTTCGCAGTTCATGAGAATATTTGTACCGTATAGTTACTCTTCCGATTACTAATTCAATAATGGTCGGTCATAGTCAAGATCCGCGATCATTTTTAATTATTTAAATAAACAATCAGAGTTAAAAAGGCGATTACTGAAATATAATAATATAGATGGTATATATCTATACGTACTAAAGAGAAGCGTTCTTTATCTATATGTCTATGTCTATATACTTTGATGTTTCAATATTCATTTACTACAGCAGACTAGACAGATGGAATGATAACTATCATAATTATATAAATTATATTATAAATGCGAATCCTGATCAAGCGTATAAATAATTTTCCTTACCTTTGTATCCGGTGCTGGCTCCACAAAAATACCACTCGTATGGAATTTAATAGCATTTTGTTCTATATGCTGCTTCGCCAACTCTATTTCTTTTTTCTTTAATTCGAACACAACTTGAAATAAGTCCCGCATCGCTATCACCACCTATTGCAACAAAAAATAAACATTACGTCAACCATCTGCCGAATAACCATCTATATGCAGAATGTATGAGACTTCATAAACAAATTGAAAACTGATAGAATTTCTTATTTAAATAACACCAATTACATTGATTGAGCTTGCAATAATTAATGTTATTTATACAGAGATATTCAAAACTAAAGTATTAAACAGATTATTTCGTCATTTGAAATCTATCATATAACCAATTACAGTTGGTTCGCAACCAAAAGTTTTCACTAAAATTATTCAAAATTGTCATTGCGGTGAGGTAAAATATCTGAGTTACTTTCAATCACTATAATTGACAGAACTTCAAACTTCACTATTTAAGAATATCATGTACTTGATATTTATGTACTCAGCAACAAACTAAGCAAAAATTATTTAGGACATAATGTGATTTCACTTCAATATCACTGTTACTTATGTTTAGCGAGTAAGAATTATTAGCCTATGAAATTAAGTTACTAAGAATAATGGAACACTGGACACTGCAGGAAACTGCATTAAATTCAGTCTTTGCTGAATGACCTTAGTCAACAAGTATCTAGTGAAGGCTTTGTACTCTGACGAAATGCCACAGCATTCTTTCTATGCCAACGAACGTAAGCGTGAATCTGTAAGTTTATGCGTGTTTAAAACCTACGATAGAAATTTAACCGTATTTACACGAGCTTTATGTTCGTTACAAACGATTTATGGTACAACGTTTGAAAAATTAAAAATTAAGTAAAAAGGTAAAAATTTGATTTTAAAAATATACATGGGTATAATGCATGTGTCACATATAAATATGTGTGTATATCTATAAGTATATTTTTATGCAGCATTCAAATTTCCTTTAGAAAAACTTATGGTAACATCATGTATACAGTAATGCCATGATTTACATATACATATATATTATAAAGCCATTATTCCCCTTATTTCACGTTCTTCTTACGTACTATTAGTTGGTAAATAAATTGATTCCAATACTTTAATTTATAAAATTAAGTTAAGTTAAGTTCCAAACTTTAATTCCAAAGGATTCAGTGTGTTAATATCCATTTAAATAATTATGACGATATTCTTTTGTAAAATTAGTAAAATATAAAGTTTTACGAATATGTGACTTCAATTGTGCTTGAGATTCGAGTTTCGTGACAAAGTTATTTTTGCTGTTGATAGCATTCCTAACATCATAAATGAAACGTTCATTGATTATTGCATTGCATGCAATTTTACTGAACTTAATCCAATCGGTAAATTCATTCATATACGAAAGTAGGTTACTCGCACATAAATTCACGTACAACGCGTGCGTTCGTAATCCCTTCACTCGTTACATTCAAAAGTGTTACCGTTCCATTCGTAAAGTTACCTAACGTATAAAATATTGTGATACGTAAAGACCCGTTCAATGATTAGTTTTCTTTACAAGCCGTTTCTAACCTTAATATTTTCCTAATGTTCCTTTAATATCATAATTACTTTACAACGTCAAAAAATTTGATACTAATTTGATACCATTGATCAGGTAGAAAAATAATGTTTCCGCCCGGGATCGAACCGGGGACCTTCCGCGTGTTAGGCGGATGTGATAACCACTACACCACGGAAACATATATATTATTGAAAGTTATTAATACAAATCATGAGCCTATTGATCATTTCAAAAGTTATAATTTCCACAATAATTGACCTTACATCGTTTATGAACACTAAATACATATGCTTAATTATTAGTTAAACAAATAACTTATTTTATTCAAAAATCACCAAAATTAATATTCCAATTAATGTAATAACGCGAAATATTGGAATGTGAATCGCATGGGCGTAAATTGAGCTAAGATAGCCTAATACATATGTCCATCAAACCTAATCATTAATTTTACGCAATGTTTTTCAGATACACATTATATTAAAGACTCATAGTAGCATTGACGCTAGATTTATCAATAAATTGATGTAAATTGATGTAAATATAAATATGTATTCAATGAAACTGATGTTTCAAAGCAAAAATGAATAGAAAAAAATGTTTCCGCCCGGGATCGAACCGGGGACCTTCCGCGTGTTAGGCGGATGTGATAACCACTACACCACGGAAACTGATCTAAATTTTTTCAGTATTAATCCAAACCGTACACGAAAAAGAACCTAATTTTTGAATTAATAATATTAATAAAATTTAATTTCTTACAGAAACTATCCAACTATATCATACGGATCATTACATGATACACTTCATTTTCGCGTGCTTTCATCAATGATACTTTCACTTGCGCGATTGACGATGTAAAGACAATTGTCGAAACAGATATTGTACTCATTCTTAATATTTGAAATACTCATACGATATTGAGTACCACCAATATTGTACAAAATATTTCTCACGTATAGTTCGACTAAACCTGTACACAAAAAATACGCTTCAATTCCGTATATTACCATATTCAAATTCAATAATATGGTAACCACTATATCATGGTTATATGATCGGTTTCGAATTCATCATTAGCGTAGATAATATATGCGTAATAAAGTATTCCATAAAGATTTTCCATGCAATTGTCTTAAATACATATAGCAAATTTAAACATCTTTTTCGATATAAGTTTATATTTGCAACACTTGGTAAATCGCGGAAGCAATTATTGTCACTGCAAATTATGAATAACAGTCACAGACTTCGAGTAAAATAAATATTGAAATAGAAATATAATTTACTTATTAATATTCTTATAACCTACTTTTCTTGTAATCAAGATTATACTGAGTAGAGAAAACAGGCATGAAAAACATGATAAGAAAAAAAAAACTTAACATTTGTTGTGTAAAATGTTACAATTTCTCGTGTATTTCTGTGGGAATAAAACGCTATATACTGCCACTGATTAACTTTCGTGTCGCTGGTATTGCAATATTCTCAATGAGAGAATCCTTATTTACCTCTCTGACTAATTCACTGCTCTATCTATTTGATTTTCCGCCACAAAGTACATACAGCTAGACAATGACGCTTTACCATCCGTAAATTCGAACCGGCCATTTTAGGTTCGATAAATGCCCAGAAAACATTTATTGAAATTTTCATTGGCATAAAGAAAGAAGAATGTAAAAAATTAAACGTTTCCGAAAGTGTGACTTACGACTAAAGCCCATAGTTTTAGACTTTATAAGCCATTCTTAATTTTTTTATAAAATATAGGATTACTCTTTAACCACACTTCCGGAAATACTTAACTTTTCTCTTTCCTCTTTCTCTACGTGGGCACTATCATTGAAAAATTTTATTCAGATTCTTCAAATAAGATATACTGTAATTTTCCCAAAAATAAATTATATAAATCCTGTTCTATTCTTTGATCAAGTTTGAATATATGTAAAATTCAAAGTAAATTTGTATCTTTTACGCAAAACCAAATAGAGACAAAAGTAAACATGATTTTGAGTACTAGATACTCAAGATAGAGATCAGTAGTAATGATCGTGGAATCATTTGTGACGGTGATGGTTAATATGGCGATGGTAGGAGAAAGAAGTAGAAAAGATTGAAACTGATTTGAATTCCATGAAGTTCGAGGGCGGTCGATCCGTTGAGACGGATGTGAAGGGAACTGGCAATAATCTGATGACAACCTCCTATGGCGAACGCAGAGTTTCAAGCCCAGCAAACCGACAACGTAATACTATTATTTACATATAACCCTCCTTCAAAAGGGGACGAGATGAAATGTACTGAGTACCAAGTCGTCACGATTCAACTCAATTCAACTCGAACGGGTTCGACTCGACTTAGTACGTCGCGGTTTTCGAAATTGATTCTCAGTTTAGGTAAACATAATTTTCCGTCTTACGAGAGTTCTTTGGTCTCCATAAATTAATTGTCAGACTTCCACAAACGCAGACGATTTTCTAGAATTAAATATAATAGGAGTTTAAGTTACACGGTGAATGTTTACCAGTCACATCCGTTTTAAGACTTTAATTTCGAGACAGTTATATCTGGAGTCACAAAAAGTAATTTTATTCAATCTCTTTTCAAATTCGATTGTTCATGACAGATGAGACCATTTTTTCTCAAAAATTTTGATCTAGCGGTCGTTCAATGTTGTGGTATAAATTATGGTTAAGTAATGAATTATTACCTAAATCAAAATTTGTTTATAGTTTACACCCTAATGAAGTTTCCAAAATCAGAAATTGACGTATTTCTGTCCAAACCTGAACACATGTAAAATATAATGTTTTCAATGAAATATATTCATAATTGTGCAACATGTAAAATTTCTTTGAGTATTGTCTGCTTTTGCAATTATCGATGAAGAAAAACAATTTTGCGTATGATTTCCTTTGAAAGTTCAAAGTGCTGAACATCTGTAAATGTTTTCAACTACATAATCTGCACCCGGAAATTAGTTTTTGTTCTCTGATGTTCGAGCGAACTGATTCAGCCGTTCATCCGGAATTCCAGATGCGGACCTACATTCATATAAAAAGTTTGTTGTTTGCAATAGTCATTGCACAAGACCCTCTTACATATTCTTTGCAGTTATCTTTATGAAAATTGTAGGTAACTATTGCACCTAGTACCCACCTGGCTAGCAGCTTTGTCTGTTTTAATTCCAAAAAATCGATGGCCTGTATCGGGAGAGCCAAAAATGTATCCAAATGCTCGCGAATCGCTCATATCCTGAGCGATGAAAGATATCTTGTGAACGGGATGATGATAAAGGCAATCCTGAAAAAAAGAAAATATAAATGATGGAAACAACAGTGCGGTTAGGAAAAAATATAATGATGCGCTTGACTAGCTTCGATTTACTTACCAAAAATTAAAATCTTCAACAGTGCCATGCAAGGTGCCGCAAATCATTCGGACGCTAAAAACGTGTGATATTCTAAAAGTACGTACAGGCACGAAACCATATTTTTAACGGTCAACAGAAAAATAAATCATAGTATGTATAATGTTTGCAAACTACTAAACAATTTTGAAGCTAAGATCCTAATGAATACAGAGCCATAAAAAAATGATTTTACTTCGTGTTAACCCATTAACGTCCAATGGTGGAAAATTGCACCAAAATTTCTAATAACTTTTGCACCAGTCGTTAATGTGTTAATTACAAAAAAAATATCGATTTATTCGAAATATATTATCCTTATTTCTTGAATCTTATTCACATAGCAAGAATGAATATATATGTATACATATAAATAAAAACAAATTCTAACTTTATCCAAATTTTATGAAAAATATTCATGCAACAGTACATGCACCGTACTGCGGAATGTCAAAAGATTCAAGTTTTGTATATTAATTACGAAAAAAATGGATATAATACTAATCGCAGAAGGCAAGTTGAAATTTTCACGCACGTGTAATTCATGTTTATAAAAAGTACTACGCTATAAGAATATTATTATATTTATTTTAATCCTCGCTAAGATCGATGAAAGCGTTGCAGCATAAGAAGCGTGTCCAGGGATATTCTAGCAAATCATGCTGAAGAAGCACAGTTCCTCAAGCTGATTGAAAAGTGTATTAAGATAGCTCTGATTAAACGAATTTCATTAATATATCAATGATCGAAAAAATCCGAACCATTTCAAACGACCATTCGACATAAAATGTTTCTCAAAATCGCAGTTCATCTCTTTTTCTCTATAATTGATATACATTTTACCATAAAAAATACGTAGTATTTGCCTTTTTTTACGAATTTTTCACGAAAACTACGTGTGCCTATAAATAAATAAAAATACGTAATTGAAATGACATGGAATAAACGACGATTTCATGCATATTCTACGACTAGTAAATACTCAGTATACAAAATAATCATAAATAAAAGTAAAGATAAAGTTATTAGTAATTTAAAAAATATGAATTATCTCTATAGAAAATAAAATCCGAAAAAACATGTACCCTATGTTTTTCAATGATTGCCAACTGCCAAGAAAATACATAATTGTGCAAAACAGATATAAAGCACGATTCATTGGGAAAGTACACCAGAGAAGTTTTCTATTTTAAAATAAATTGGACTCCAATCAAAAGTATTGTTTTACCCCCGTTTTTTCGTCTCGCAATCGAAGACCGTCGATGCTGACTTGCACGGCAATCCGCTGCTTGTGTTCGCCGGCTGCCCGAATTGCCATTTTCAAATCGGCCAGCGCTGCTTGGCACATCCGGTCACCGCGTGCTTCCGATACTTCCAGAATGCCGATTAATTTTGCCTTGAACGATACCCCTTCCCCGAGGAAACGGGTCGGCTCATTCTTGACTGAAAGCAGAACACGTCTTTCTTTTTAGATACTTTTTTTTTAACGGCACATTTTTATCATACGTGTAGATCGTCATACATACATATAATCTATGTCTACGTATCAGAAGTATGGTCAGTCTTAAGATTATTTCCTATGCAGGGTGTTCCATAAGTCCCGAACAAAAACTATACTGTCTAACTCGGCGTGAAAAAAATAATAAAAACTACGTCAATAAAATAAAAAATTATTTCGTGAGTAATTATCCATTAAAGATAACCTATCAAGTGCGCGTTATTAATTGTCACGTGCTCCTCATAGGTTATCTTTAAGGGGGGGGTATGGGTTTCAGTGTAAAAAAAAACACTTTTTTTGTGAATGTTTTTTAAAAGTATGGATTGAGCAAACCTATTGAAACCTTTTGTAAATTATTAAGTATACTTTTAACAATATTCTGTAATTTTTTCATGCGGGAATATTGAAAAACAAGCCGGTGACAGAGCTTGCCCCAGAACGTCTTAGAAAAATTACAATTTGCGGTGTTCACTGTATCTCAGTCGGAAATTATCTGAAATAAAAAACCATTAAAATTTAGTCAAAGTATCATCAAATCCTCCCCCCAACGTTCTTGGATTCTTTTTTTTTTCATTTAAAAATTTTTGGTGGCCATCTAAAGTGTAAACTGTTATTTTCCACGAAAAATTCCGCCATTTTGTGGGTGGGAAACCCCCTTATTGTAAAAAAAAAAATTTAACTAAACGTTGGGGGGAGGTATTTTATATGTAGAAAATGTGTACCAAGTTTGAAATGAATCGGTCAAGTAGTTTTTAAATGGCAGTGAACACGGACTTTGAAAAAGTAGTTTTGAGAAAAACGCGTTTAGAAGTTTATGAGCTAAAAAAGTGAAGAAAACAATTTTCTTGTTTTTCAATATTTCCGCATGAAAAAAATACAGAATATTGTTAAAAGTATACTTAATAATGTACTAAAGGTTAGAATAAATATACTCAATCCATACTTTTAAAAAAAATTCACAAAAAAAATGTTTTTTTACGCTGAAACTTTTACCACCCCCTTAAAGGACAGGAGACTAACTAGACAATAACTTCAAGAGTTTTGCTCAGATCGACTTAAAATTTTGGGAATATATTCTTGAAATGTTTAAAAATAAGATAAGATAAAAATAAAAAAATCGATTTTTCGAAAGTGCAAACCCATACCCCCCCCCTTAATTCATAATTACTCAAAAACTAATTAAAAATTCTTCATCTTATTGGCACCATTTTTTTCATTATGTCAGGCCGAATCAGATGGTATAGTTCTAGTCCGCAGTTTACATAACACCCTGTATATCTAATATTGTTATCTCAGCAAAGACAAAAAACATTTAGATATCGACGATGCAAGAATTTCTTACTTAATGATGTAATTGTCATAAAAACACCTGATCTACAAGACTATTATATCCTTAAGTACAAAATTGTAAGGTTGCTCATATGTACACTACCGATCAAAAGTTTAAGTTCACCTGCTTTATTTTTGAATTCTACACAATTAAATCGGCTACTCAGTGAATTTTGTCAAGCACGTGCGTCTTACCTATAACAAGTCGATACACACTACTGGTCAGAGTGTAGGAGGGAGTTTGGCGCGTTTGGGAGACGCGTAGATCGAGCACAAACTTGTTATGACAGGTTGCATTCTCCCGATGCGTCTAGTGGATATTACGCGTAACATCTTCGTGCTGCGAGAGCTCTTTCCAAAAGTTATATTTCTAATTGTTTTTCATATTTTTCTTTACAAAAATGTAAGTAGAACATTTTTCATATTGAGAATCGTTACTGTTAAAGAAAAATTTATATTTAAATTGACGTAATTCGACAAATATCATCTCATTATTGAAATGTGAAGAAAACTACATATTTTATGTGTGAATCGTAGAGAAATGGGTCGAAAAGCAGAGCTGAGTGTAGAGACACGAGCAGTCATTGTGGCATTACACGAAGAAGGTTATTCAACGCGAAAAATTGCTTCTAAATGTGATGTTTCTCAAACTGCAGTATGGGAGCGTTACAAAGAAATCTAGGTGAATCTAAACTTTTGACCGGTAGTGTAACTGTTACTGTGTGTTTGCTAGGATTTTTGTAAAGAGATTTTTTTTGGATTTGTATTATGTGGCATTTCAGAGACTAAACTTATAAACGTATTTGCTTTATTACATTAATCGTTTCACCTTAAATCCTATTATAGTGGAAGAAAATAATCTGTAGCTTATTATATTTTCAAAATCCATACAAACATCTGAGGTATATTAAAAAATCCTGCAATATACAGATAAACGGACCTAACGATGTGCCCACTGTGGGAAGTGGATATGGCAAAACAAAATTGGTTTTCACTGAACTCTAATAAATTGAAGATATACCTAAATATAAATTTTATTCAAAACATTTTTTAATTAAAATTATATTTTAATTCCGAATGAGATTGCATGTCGAGAAGAATATGGATATTTTAATCGAGAGGAGCAACAGCGAATATCTACCTAAAATTTGTAAATAAGAAAAAAAAACAAGAAAATTATGTGCCATTATTCTTGCAAAATAAGAATACGTCGTAAAAAATTGTTTCGAATTTGTACAAGTTTATTCAAGTGCGCACCTGCCATGGTAAAGTTTGAAAATTTTATGAAATCAATGGGACTGTGATGTCATGGTTAAACCCTGATACTTATAGATCTTCGACTATACATATGTATAACTTCTACACTATTGGCAAACTAATTTTTATATTTAAGCTCCTCGTTTTTTGAACGTTAACTTATTACTTATTTTAACATAAATCGCAAAAATGTAATAGCAATAACAATTGTTATAAATAATCATAAGAATCCTAGACTTTCGCAGCACCGTACATCAAGTAACGTTGGTTTCCGTGGTGTAGTGGTTATCACATCCGCCTAACACGCGGAAGGTCCCCGGTTCGATCCCGGGCGGAAACATTATTTTTCTTCAATCAAAACTTAAATTAAGTATTCATCCGTTTTATTTTAAATATATATTTGATCTTATTTTACCATATACATCCATGATAAAAGATGCAAAAATAAATCCAAAAGTATTCATGTTATTTTAAACATATCATACACTATAAGCATGCTGCATATTTTAATTACTATTTGAAAATAATGGAACCCTGCATTTTTATTAATTCTATATTGACATTATGAATGTTTAATTTAGCAGAACTAGCGATAAAAGAAAAGCACCCGTCTCGAACTAATATAGAAAGAGAAGATTCATGGATTGACAAGCATTCACTCCATATGTGGTCTACGTGAACAAGCGGGTTCGGTTTAAGGACAATCTCATAACGCAAGGATCAAATGAAATTTGAGATTGCGGGGGGTCCCGCAGCGAGATGCAACACCGATAGGCCTGATAGAGCCAAACGAGTTTAGCGATCGAATAGTCGAACCGATTTCAATCAGCATTCGAAAATTAGAATACGCTTGAGTGCCTCTTACTTTGGTGCACTCAGATCTCCTACTACCCACTGCGCCACCCTGAATTCTTTTGGCAACTTTTTTGCTCTTGCTGCTACCAAGCCTGCAATCACACCACTTGTCAGAACTAGCACTATGCCACGTCCCGAATAGAAGGGCCCTGACAAGGGCAAGAACTGTATTGTCCCGGGTTCTATTTGCATATAGGGGTAAACACTTATTGGATTTGAAAAATTCTGCGCTATTATCGTCTCCATTAAAAAGGTCATGTATTAAAAGGACAAAAATATTATTTATTAATAAAATTTATCCATGAAATACTCGTACAACTCTTTTATCCGATTGACCATCTGCAAGCTGTAAATTTGACACTTGCTCTAATTACCTTTAATAATTCATGCACCTAAAAGGGATGTATGTAATCATACAAAAAAAAATCATTATGCAACGTGACCAAATCTTTTCTATTTGTCGTAGTGCAGTTGCTTAAATTTGAAGAAGGGCAAAATTTGAACAGTAAATGTATATAAATTATTCTGAGATTGGAAAACCCAATTCTCTGAATACTAAGACGTGAACTAGCACACGTAGAAAAAAAAACAACCCAGAGCTCCTCTTTAAAGCATTTCTTTCCCCCTCGACTTTAATGACCGAGGCTCACGGCGCATTTGTCTGAACGTACTCGCACGCTCGAGTGGAGAACGCCAACTGTCGACACTTGAAAATCCACGGGGTTACTACTGAGCCCTTCTCTATTCTCTATAAACTCACTCTCACTCTCTTCCCTCCCACTTTCTCCTTCGTCTTCTCTTTCCTCATTTTCTTGTTTCCCGTGATAACAGATGCGTTGTTTATCTACCTTTGTACATTATACACACATGCAGGAGCAATTCACCTTCCAAGTAGAAAGAAAACATCTACTGTGGAGGTTCAATAATTTTCATGTAAGAAAATTAGCCATCGTGTGACAGATATAGCTACGTATTGTTTACCTATTTTTATTATTAATTAATAAGAAATTAATATCAAATTTGCATACACCATCCTTCGTATTAAGGGGTCTACCTTAATTGCAATTTTCAAAAAATCGAATTTTTTTTTATTGCATTTTTCGAAAGTATACACATTTAAAAGTATCATATTAAAATTTTATAAAGATCCGAGCAGTCTAACTGTACTTTTGAGCGACGTTTACTTAGCTACCTGTGCGCGCTAATATACGCACCGCTCGGAGCAATACTACCTACCTGCCTTTGTATACATGAGGAGCTGCTACTTTTTGTAAATATATACGAAGGCAGGCTATTTTGGATGAAAATGAGCACTATGAAGAAACTGAAGACATAATTTATGGTGCAGGCATCGCTGATTAGACGTAAATAAGATTTTTTTCTCGATTTTAAAGAAAACTTTAAACGCGTTTTTCTCCAAATGACATTTTTGGACGGCTTGTTGATAAAATCTCCGAAACTATTCAACCGATCCTTACCAAAATTTTACCACATGTTCTTTATGACTATAGCTATAGCGCATATCATACGAATTTTGAAATTTTGAGTATAACTATTTTTTTTTGGCAAAAAACGAAGGAAAAAAACGTGTTTTTCCGTACTTTTTAGTAAAAAGGCCGCCATTTTGTCATTTTTAAAAAAATCAAAAATCGTATGATATACGCTATAGCCATTTACCTACTGAATCTAAAACCATTT
This sequence comes from Cephus spinipes, assembly GCA_963971525.1. Lineage (NCBI taxonomy): Eukaryota > Metazoa > Arthropoda > Insecta > Hymenoptera > Cephidae > Cephus > Cephus spinipes. Next base: position 21,484,625 of record OZ020574.1, read on the forward strand.
TTTTTTTTTTTTCAGATCATCCATTCCAGAGATTTCATCAACAGCGCACACCCATCTTTTTTTTTGGACCTGTCTTCTGTCCCAGTTTTATGTACAAAAACGGAGTAAAATGAATATAAAAAAAATTTTTTTGTGTATTTTAAGAGTGTATTTTTTAGGCCTAACACTTTTTATATCCATATTTATAATTTATACCGGTCAAAAAAATTCGTGAAAATAGCCTTCTTTTTGCTCGTCTAATTATGGTAGACCCCTTAATACGTGCAAAAGTATCCTAAAAAGAGACACATTAATCCAGCAATTCAAATTTAAATCATTTATTATTAAAAATCAAGATAAAAATGTGACTGTGAAAACACTCGGGATTCGTGTGACATTGTTTTACCTATCCCACCATAGGTTTACAAGTCATGACTAAATACGATACCGAATTTCACAGCAAGGCTTATTATACGTTTAGGTTAAATTAAATGTAAATTGAATCAGCTAAATAAATAAAAAATGTAATTAAAAAAAAACAAGATTGTAGAAAAGAAGTTCCTGAAAGCAGAATTTTGATTAATTTATTGCGTACACACTTAAGAAGCTGCTAATTTGGTGCAATGAGCAGAGTTCAGCAAAAGCAAAGGTTCACAAAGAGACATGATAATTAAATATAAACTAATATTTAACAGTAACTAATTATAAAACTATATACATATATAATTAACACTAATTTACCACTAAATATCACATAAACAAACGTATCTTCAAGACGATTGGTTATTAAAGTTTCGATGACGCTCACTTGACTCATTAACGAGAAGATAGACGTTTCACAAATAAGAAACTTGTAATATATTGTGGGATTAACGAGACAATCGAGTAAATAACATTACTCTGGCTAAGACCCCATAATTTGTCAATTTATTACGTGGGTGTCTACCAAAGGGAATTTCTTTCTCACCCTTTTCTCATTCATAAATTAAATTTGACGTCTGAGATTGCACTATTCTCAGGGGCGTTGGTTCATTTTGCCCACTGTTACCCATAGTGTTTCCATAATCCCTGTATGAAATACGAACGAACGAATATTAACTTACCATATTTCGATACTTCAGAGCATTAGGTGTGTTCATTCATATTGAAATAAGATATTCATGAAAATTTTAGATAAAAATTGTAATTACAGATGAGCTTGAAAATAAATAATATATATAGTATTATCCAGTAATATTACGCCAACTGAAATTAGCCTGCCCATTAAATTTCCACCTTAAAACCACTTCCACGTGGTGCAATACTCTTTAGTAAGTCTGTACATATTTCAAATTACTTATGTACAGCCAATAATGTCATTTGAACGAATTATGAAATAAATAAACCTGTAAAGTATTTTTCACTCAATTAAATTCCCCATAGACAATTTTGCAATGCCGACTTAGGCAAATCAATATACATCTACAGTACAGAGGATAAAATGAAATACAATACTCAATAGAGGGGATCGATCTAGTATCCCACAGCGTTGCAGAATGCACGATCAAACGATTGAAAGTAAGAACACTCTAGGTGTAAACGCAAAGCTGCGTAATCGCATTAACAATTTAAATCTGAATTCACCCTACGACGCGGAGATCCTAGTTCAGTGCATCTATAAGAGGAAATCTCGTGTTAATTAAATCTGTCATCGATCCTTCATCGCATCACTGTACAGTAACAATTCAATTATATTTATGCAAACAAGAAAAAAAATTCAATAATATTTTACTAAAAACAAGTACCTATAGATATAGATTCCCTGCTACCGAAACTATTTTTAACCATACCTCATTAAAACTTTTTATAACCAGAAAACCATGTGGAGGATATTAGAGCAGACGACAAAAGGGACAATTTTCTCATATGGTATGGGTGTATGGCATTGTGGTGGCATATAAGCCATAATATAAAGCAAACAGCCATTTCATCCCAAAAGCAAATTGGAAAAAGGACACAAGCAGTCATCTGTACAAATAAATAGATCAAGCGAACATTAGAATTCGCATGAACTCTGCGCAATGACCTGAATGACCATCAGTTTTATGAGTATGACCTATTCTTCTCGATTTACCCACAAATATGGATATGGCGCACTGCTTTTTACAAGATGACTTTGCATTGTAGTTATCTGTCCTAAGCACTATTATTATAATCGCTGCCTGGAATCAATTTTGGATTTAAGATTCTTTTACATTATGAGTCATCAGAAAAAAGCCTCTTGAATTAGCTCGAATTGACAACTGCTTATGCAGTTAACAATGAAATATTTTTTTTACCAATCTAAAGACTTGAAACGTCATGCATACGTTCATTCATACGTATTGTTAAATATCTTTTAGCATTATTAACTCTCAGCCCACCAAAACGATGGGATTCAACCTCACCTGATGACTCGTACACGTCGAACAATAAATGGATATTTATATGGGAATGTGCACAGAAAGATGCTATATTTCGATTTTCGAAATGCCGACGGTCTAAGGATTAAATAGCTATTATTGTGCGTCAACGCTAACTGTGCAGGTAAGTTGAACATGCGGCTTTTAAAAGGAGACACCAAATAAAAATAATGTAATGAGAAATATAACCTATGTAAATTTGTATACCTATATATATTGCAATTTGACAGTTTGCTACACTTTTAAAAATATATTACCTGTGTGTAGTTTCCCCAAAGGGGTTCCCGTGACTATTATCATTTATACAAACGACCGTAAGTAGCGTCAGACCTTATTTAGGCATATGGCAGACTGATAGCCAAAACGCGAACATGCACTGAGAACCTAATTGCAATAATTTGGAGAAATATCGGTTGCTGCCCTATACAATATTTTTATTTTAAAAATCAGTAGCTTCTGCTTAACAAGAGGTGTAACACTTTTTTAATTATGATACACACGGGTTACTTTTACTATTCGATCTGTTAGTAGAAATTGAATTTACAGAGACACGTTTTGCATACAAATAATTTAGGTTGCTGTCACAAGCAAAGTTAAATATGTACTGCATTAATTTAAGTTGACTTGCTGAAAAGAGGCTGGGAGCCGTAACTGTAACCCTGGTTAGTTAAGACCGCTTTAATGATGATATAACATGATACCTTCTAGAAACTTTTTAACGAATTCTTTAAACCTAATGTTTCCAATTACGATTTTCGGGTTGTTTTATTTAAGCTTTCTAATTGATGCATGACGTACCTTGTAGAAACATTATGTTGCATAATACAAGTTTATCTTCAAACTTAAACCTTTAACGAATGATTTTCGTATTTATTTTGGAGTACATATGTTTATTTTTGAGTAATTGAGCAATTGTTTGTTATATAAAGCAATGTAAACTATAGAAGAGACGATTATAATTTTCTTCAGCAGTTGATAAGATAAATATTCGCATGAAAATTTGAGAGTACGATTTATAAAGGTAAAACAAAGCCAACTTAAGGAGTACACAGATTGGTTCGTATTGATTCTTTATTTTTTAACAATGTATGAATATATTCCACAAATTAATTAGATATAGAATTTTTAACATTTCAAACAGTCAATTTTATTTTTACTTGATAGAAACTCTTTAAATAATTATAAAATGTCTCATTTGAATATACTATATATATAACTTAACAACAAAAATTGAATAATAATATGATATCTGGGGGCCAGGGAAACTCCATCAGTGAATGCACAGTAAATTATATATATAGTGATTTTAACACGGGTGCTTATTTACTGGTGGATTTACCCTACGCGGAGTAAACGAATAACCAAACAAAAAAATGATTCATACAAAATTAAAGCTTAAACCTTTTGTAAATATCATCTATTTGCTAGAACCTACAATTTTCTACATTTATCATGTCAGCATGAATATATATACATATATACAGATATAAAACCAAAAAATATTTCTGTTTTACTTCTTAAGACATGTATTTCCATCTATTAGAAAAAACGTAATTACTTTCTGGCCAATCCAATATACAGGGTGTATCTTAAGCCCCGGACAAGAGACATACCGTTAGATCCGGCGTGAAAAAATAAAAATATTGGCATTAACAAAAATCAAAAATTTTAATTAGTTTATTAAGCATTAAAGATTAAGGTAAGCCAATAATAAGCGTGTGAAAACTGGTAACTCCTCCTCAGTCTCCTCCCATTGGGGACAGCCAATCATTTATTTCCCCACAAAAACAGTGACCGGTGGATACGTAAATATAGTAACGTAAATAAACAAAAGAGTAACGGAAATAAACAAAAGAATAATGCAAAATGTTTTTTGTGGGGAAATGAATGATTGGCTGTCCCCAATGGGAGGAGACTGAGGAGGAGTTACCAGTTTTCACGAGCTTATTATTGGCTTACTTTAATCTTTAATGATTAATAAACTAATTAAAATTTTTGATTTTTGTTAACGCCAATATTTTTATTTTTTCACGCCGGATCTAACGGTATGTCTCTTGTCCGGGGCTTAAGATACACCCTGTATAACACCGTATAAAATGGTTGTCATACTCCATGGATTTAAGTGAAAACGCGCCCAGAGCAATATAAGTAGATACGTCATAAATATTAGTATAATTACTAATTACCTGAATCAAAAAACTTAATTATTTATAGTAATAAATAAAATTTACGCAGTTATATTAGAATTTGCACGTAATAAAACCCTTCAAATCTTTTCATATTAACATACTCTTGAGGGTATAATTGAAATGTTTGAAATTCTAACATTTAAGATGACGACCTTTATTTTCACTTCATAGAAACTCCTTAAAGAAATATAAAATTCTCATTCGAATTTTAATACTAATATACATACGTACTGAGCGGCAATTATATAAGCGATTCTACCCACTTTGCCTCAATCATGATACCCCAAACTTATGAAACGAATATTTTTAGACGAGGTTTAGATGATAAGTCAAGACTTTTGAGGTCATAAATTTTCACAAATAAAAAAACAAAGATCAATGTTAAAAAGGCAGTGATCATAGAACAAATCTCTGAAATGTGTGTTTGTTCTTCTTAGACGCCCTACAAAACACTTTCAAAATTCATATAATATCAAATGACTTTTTCTAAAAGTGTGATTTCATTTTATTACTACAGATTATTCACACGAATCGTATCGTATATTACCGAGAAAAAATATTCATGAAGTTTACCATGCATAACCAGTTTACTCTGGTCTGTCCTAGTCTGAATATCATTTATGTAAGTTCTTTTTTGCACCATAAAATGATATTACTTTTACTTTTAAAGGTATCAATTTTGCTCTATGAATTATAAGATATTTTAAAAAGCACAACATGGGGGCAGTAATGGACCCTTATTGGTCCACCTGTCATTGGACCAGTAACGGTTGAGTGTTGCACCCATCGACGTATAGCATGGACTACGCACAGGCATAGAAAAACATGGTCGGCTGAAAGAAAGAGATAGAGATTGATAGCGGTCAAGCCCTGTCTCTTTCTAATCAGTAGCGTAGTGAGATATTTGAGGACCCCGGACATAATAAGTTTTTACATCATAATGTTATAAATAAATTCTAAATATTCCTATTGTTTTCTAGATTTCATACAAGCGCTTTCTGATCTATTAGTACGTTCTATTTATTGTTATTTTCATATATCTTAGACATTTGAAAACTAAGCTTTTTATATAATTTTCGGAAAGTGAATCGTGAGAAAAGGTAACAATATGAAAGAATTTATATGCATTATGTATTTTTGGCATATCGCAATATATTTTTGTTACAAAATTAATAATTAATCGTTTAACACAGTTTTACATTACAATATTCCATCTTACAAGTCGAAATAAGCACTATGCCAAGCAATTTATAAGCAAAGGGATCAGCGTCTAACAGTACGTTCCTGAGATCCTCTGAGCGATAAAAAAGTAGCCAATAGGAACATTAGAAAAGGAAAGCTATTGGCCGCCACCTCGCTCCCTCTTTGTCTATTCGAGCCGACACTTTTTCAATGAGCTCAAAGTACGGAGTGCGCAGTCCATGCTATACGTCGATGGTTGCACCACTCGTATACACAGATGGGTATGACTTGATTAATACCTACAGCTTATGTCTTCTTTTCGATTGAATTCGAAACATTATCATAATAACATATAAAAAGCACAACAAAAAAATAATATTGTTGTGCAACTTCATAAAATAACAAGCACATATAAAAAGTACTCTATTACAATAAAAATTTCATTTTTACTAAATATATATTCCCTTCAAATTAAATCCTTAAAGCGGCACAAAATAAAAAACAAAGGAAATTACGTAGCAGAGTCGTCTATTGAATAGAACGAAGTGGCGCCATCTCTAAACACTCTACTAGTATGAAACCTGCTCAGTTGGTAAAGCAGCGAGTGCAAGACTGATCATCGCCATAAATGTTTTATGACAAATTGATTTTACAAACGGAACTCAATACATTTTTCTTACATCGATGATGGTTAGCATCAGACAAGGACCTTTGATAGTTCAACTACAATAAATAGTATAATTGTATAATTAAAACAAATCCCTCAAAGAGCGGCAAAGTGCCACCATGATCGGTTTAAATACGTGCAGATTTACAGAATGACGTTTAATATCCAAGCCAGTAGATTCGAGCTGCTACATCAGACACAATTCTACCAATTACTATCATTACACAATGAACTGTCACATGTTCCTTTAATCTCTCATACAATGGATTATTCCCATTAGCTGATATTACGAAATACTCACACTTGCACGGGCTGTTCTTCTTACGTAGGGTCTGCATCAGGAGTCCTACGTAGCGACGTTTATTCGCGAAACCTTCAATTTTCACCACACTCTCCCGGTACAGGCTCGAATGTCAACAACACAGGCACATCTCCTCCAACAGGCAACTTGTCGCCGTAACTCGTTCACTGTTCCTTATTTGCTACTCGTCTCGCTACAGGCTATTCCGCTCTCGTTGCAATCAAAATGACCTTTGACTTATATACTGCTGGCCGGTCGCGTTCAAATCACGCTGAGACCGGCCACTTTCCAACCTTTTCGACTTTCCTTCGTCGAACGTACGTTCTACGCGACGTGGAAAAATGCAGCGGATATGACAGCTGCCTCTGCCGGCACAGCTCGCCCATGCTAGCTTCTCTCATTGATCAATAATATACTCTTAGTACGCGGAATCGTCGCTCCGAGGCCACACAACCTTTAGATTTTCGAGCTTTCCCGCAAGCACTCCTATTTTATACTCCCAGCCATTAGTTTTACATAGAAAAACTTTAATACTAACTTGTATTTACTTTCTTTATTATTGCAACATTTTATAATATTAATGATCCACACTAATGCACACCTATTCTGTTAGTTCTAGTCGTAACTAATTTTATTCCATTGAGCCATACCAAGTTGGTTTGATAAATTAAAAATAAATAGTGATTGGATTCTTAGTAAAAGCACGTAGACACGGGTTTAAACTTATCTATGGCTGATTTTTTGCACATTGCACCATATAAGATCATTATTTTATTGTACATACATACATTTTTTATGGACATGATATGTCTGCTAAATATGGAATAAAATCTAATATATTGATTTATTATATTTATATTGTTAGGTAAATATTTTGTATTAAACTTAGTAGCATTACCTTTGTTTATTTATTATTTTTAAATTTCACAGACATGAACATTTAACAAATTGAATATTTCATGAATTTATATTCGTCATTACGATACCTTGTATTTTATAGTATTTGATAAAACAATTTGTTTGTAGATGTGTATGAAAAAAAAAGTAAAAAAATCTATTCAGCTTAATTTAAAAAAGATTTAGAACAACATTTATTTTTTTAAATATTACCGCGTAGAAAATTTTCTTCAGGTTGGTAAGAGAAATACAGCAAAATTGAGTTTCCATTCTACGTATCTACTTTTACGTTTCAGTATGAAATTGTATGAAATCTCGCAGATGTCAAAACAAGCACAACGCACCAACGATGCAGGACTCGCTGTTAAATAGCTCTTTTTAAAACTGCGCTTCAAACAATAAGAAAATGGATAAATTAACAATAATTTCTGGAACATTGTTTCTAGCCGCTGATATATTCGCAATAGTAAGCTTGGGTATGCCTGACTGGATTATTACAGATGTCGGCGGTAAGTGTCTTCTAAAAATTAAAAACATTCAAGTTTAGAAATTTCTTATATCGAACGAAATGATATAGTTTTCTAGTAAAACATAAAGTCACCGTACGATATGACGTAATATTCCTAAAAGTTTAGTTTCACCAGCAGTTTAGGGATTATCATTTCTAGATGGCCTTCCACATTTGTCATTGACAACTATTTTATTATAGGTGATACAAGGTTGGGGTTAATGTGGTCTTGTATGACACTGTATAATAGGCCACAAATGTGTTATACTCCTGATTTACAACCAGAATGGTTAATGGCACTTGTTTGTATATGTATGGGTTGTATTTTGATAACGACAACTATAATACTCTTGGCCAGTTCACCATGGGATCATAATGCAATTCCCTATGCCCGATGGATTGGATTTACTGCAAGTGAGTAACAACTTTTTTTAAATCTTAGAACACCAGGACATCTTGAAAACTTTACTAATAATATTTCCAGTGGTGCTGTTTTGTCTTGCAGCAGTGATATTTCCAATGGGCTTTCACGTAGATGAAATTGGTGGACAGCCATACCAACTACCTAATTCGCATCAAGTTGGAATCTCTTATATTCTTTTTGTCCTGGCACTTTGGATTACAGTAATCTCTGAACTATTTGCAGGCAAAGTGTGCTTGCCGCATTTTTAGCATCTTCCGATTCATTTTATTTTCTTATTTCTCTTATTTGGTATTATGTACTTTGCATACAACTATCCAAAAGGGATTATAATGCCAAACTTTAAGGGATTGGAATTTTAAGCTAACAAATAATTGATCCAAGGGGTATTAATTTTAATTTTATTAGTTATTCTGAGAACGTTAGTCAGTTCTATTTTGCAGTCAAAAAAGATCTGAACTTATGTTTATAATTGTATAAAATATTATAATTATTTTGTTCAATTAGGACAATATTTAAAGTATATTTATACATTTCTGGTATCATTCAACAAATACTTGATGTATTTATTACTATCTTATATTGGAGGTCTTCAACTTTTTTCTAAAATATTATTGCTATTTCCGTTTAATGAATTAAATTTATATCTGATATAATTAATTTTATTGTTGAAGATCAAACATCAGCATAATACTTTTAAAGAATTCCCTTATTAATATATGCATTAATGTAAAATGAACTCATGGTAAAGTCGATCCACAAGTGCAATATACTTTAATGACAGTTTGCAAAGAATGGGACCCTAAGCGAATTATACTCGACTTTCAATAAAATCACAGAAGTTTATACTAAAATAGAAAAAATATGTTTCGGTCCATGTACATGATATTTCGTAATAAAAATGTTATGTAGAGCCAATGTGATTTGCTAAAGACTCCATTTTATTCAATCTGTCAAAGAAAAATACATGGAACTCGTGGACCTACTATACGTGAGGATTTTATAATGATTAATAATTACAATTAGTAAAACGAATTGCATAAGGCAGCAAGTATAGAAGTTTATTACAAGTCGTTTGTACCAGTAACCACAAGAAATTACGAACGTCTTTTATTGATCATCAAAATACGGTTATTTAAATATTTCAATATATTCACAGATTTTTAATACAAAATAACTATTTCTAATGCAAAAGTACAAATGCATGTCTAAAATATGTCTACATTCTGTACGAATGGTTTTGCAAGCTCCTAATGATCAATATTTATGTAAAACGACGATTCAACTAGAATCTCTGTTAATTGTTTGACATTCCTTAGAAAAAATTCTCATATTGAATATAGAAATCTTAACCAAATGATTTGTGCACAATCGAAATCCAGTGTATTTTTACGTATATTGTTAAACGGTAAATGTACAAACGACTAACATATTTTGATAGAATGCATCGATCAAAATTCTATAGTAATTGTCGCAAGGATTAGGCATAAAATATTGTACCATGACCACATACGAATCATAATCTCGAATGGCATTGATCGCGCAATATTTTCAATTTGTATATTTCATAAAATAATAGCACGTCTATGATTGTTGTAATATTGTCCTTATTCTTTTGTTGTGCTCATTAGATAAAAAAAATTAGCGTGCAAGTAAGAATTTTTCGAATACTTGTTTTATACTATTTATAACAATTTTAAGAAACTATAGACCATGTAAACGCCGTCTCATTCCATTTTGTACTTGTCATATCGTGTTAAATGTTATCGTGCATGTTGAATCGCACGCGAATATATACATGCACGATCAATTAAGACTCGGTAAAATACAACAGTCATATAAAATCTAAATGCAACAATATAAACTATCTTGTGTGCGTATTATCACTTTCCGGTTCCCTGATTTATTTTTAAATTGTCATTATGGCAGGACATTTACGAATAACACTATAATATTTTCAATTTTCTCAATCACATCAGATTCCTGCTTTATACTCTTCAGGAATAAACACGATACTTTGATCCAATTTTATTTAAATGACTCTCGAAGCTCTCGAATGACGATCTTATAAACAGATTTATCTGTGATTCAGTAATTTGTTGCAATTCATTAAATTAATCCTCTCTTCCTACTGTTGGATCTGAGAGACTCAGAAAATCTGTGAACGTTTGAACACTGGGAAGACAGGGTTGGAACAAAAAGAAAAGTGCATTGTGCCAAATTAAAAAAATCTTATGTACTCTTGCGTTTAACTATAACAATCAGTTATCTTTCTCTCTGAAAGCATGTACATAGATATAGTAAATGTATTATTTTCTATGTGACGTGTTATACGAAAGTTAATAATTTATACTTGTAAATATTTTCTTCCAGGGTATTTCAGTGTTTCTGTTATAAATTTTCAGATTGAAACTAACAGACAACAGTATAGCGGTCAAGGCCAAACTTTGAACTTTGTATTTATATTAAATCTCGCTATTTGTTATTATATGTTTGTACATAGTAACAATAATATACACTTTGTTAAACTACAAGTGCAAATCGTTGCGTTAAGAGTAAATATTTATTACCTTCTCTAAAAATGAGATCATATTTCTATTGGCTTTTTGCTCATTTTTTGCCGTTGCTCTCAACCAGTTCTACAGTACTTGTTATGATAGAAGAAAAAGGAATGCAGTTCAGAAAAAAAAGTTCAACCTCATATAATTCTTTGTTGAAAACAACATTTATTTTGAGTGTGAGTGAGTCGATAAATTACATGCTTATAATGTTCTATCCTACATATAATTTGTTTTTTATCAGAATACTCATAAATACTTCATTATTTAAAATTATATTCAACAGTTCAATATACGATCTAAAGTTATTATTTCGTTCTGATTTCTAATGTTAGAAATGTGAATGTATTCAATGGCTTAAACATCTAAAACATATTTATACAAACACAAATATATATCTACAAAATCGTACATAAGATATACAACAAAAATTATTCTATGATAAAGTTAAAAAAAGGAAACGATGCTTTCACGAGAATGAAGTCATAGAAATTAAAAAGATCTATTTTAGAATACAGAATTGCGATAAAAACATTGTATTCTATAGGCGTTCTATATATATATCGATATATGAATTATACATTTTTATATTTGTAGAGCCATATACTTTTTCAGTGACTTAAAATTTTTCCAACCAGGATTAATTGCTTTAAAAAATATGAATGTACCTGGATTCTTATCTTTTCATTTAACGTATTTTCAATTACAATTTCATTGTCAAATTAAAGTAATATATATTTTCATAATCGATACATTCAATCAATAGCTTGCTTATAATCAATTATATAAATTTCGGCAGATTTTGAAAATATAATCACTACCATACCGTTATCTTGATATAAAGAAATTATTTGCCAGACACATGAATATTCTAAAGTAACTAGCACGTGTTTTTTTTTTTCACGAACAATATTACAAAAAGGAAATAATGATCGAGAAATGGAAGCACAAGGCATTAGGAAGTCAAGGCGTTTCAGTCTACTATTCATTTATTTTAATATTATTCCGACACTATTTTAAAAATGAAGCTATAGTATCCATGAATGATGGTAAATTAGAAGAGATATTACGAAAATATATAGATAACTCAAACGCACTATCTGAAGTTAACTCGTCCATTTAATTTGTATGTTAGTCAGTTCAAGTGAGACGTTTGAATTGCCTAGCATTGTATATGAAGATTAGTAAACAGGAATAAATTAGAAAAGAAAACCTCGAAATACCTCAATATATAATATACTTATTTTTAGTAATAAAAGGTCTCTAATTCAATCGAAAACTATAGAAGCTTCTATCTAACTATAGTAATTTATATAATTTTAAAAAACATGACAACAATTTTCTGAATTACCTTTTTCTTTATTATAAATCAATTACGGCGGGAGTATTTAAAAATGTAGAATAATAGCTGGCCAATGCTTAGATGCAAAATGATATACAATTTCTATTAAAAAGTTTATGTAAAATTTATCAAACTATCAGGTAATTATTTAACAGACAATGTTATAGATGTTGCGGTAGAGATTGTGTTACAAAGTGATAACAGTTACCATTATCTTAAAGTGACAACAAAAACGGTTAACAATGAATGTTTAATATTTCATATTAATACAAATCACATATAGGATTACAAAGTTATAAGAGAAAAATAATTTCTACACAGCACAATGCAGATTGCATAAATAATAACAATTCTTCCTTAATATTCCTCAAATTTGAAAATTATTTCCTCACGCTTTATGAGAACATATATCACGTAGTAAATGATCGTTGCATACTAAAAATGTAAAAAATAATGTATTTTCACTAGTTTAATCGGTATATCAAAATGTGGTCCTTGATCTTCAACTTTTCACGAAAAATTTAGTACATGCTCACAGATTGCACGTATACATTTATATACACATATTAAACGGAATAGTTAGCAATAATTCAAGACCTGTAAATCTTTCAAACGTATATCCGCAGCACAGTACATTCGGCTGCTTTGTTTATTGAACAGTATTGTACACATTTATTGAAATTGTTAAATACTTCGTAGTTTCAACGGTCTCAAAAAAGTTTATGTTAAAACGAAAAAGTATGAGTATAATGCATGGCTTATATTTTCGTCGGTACTATTAGTAGATTTAGATGTATAATAATCATCTTAATTATTTATATTTTTATTTTTACAGAGTGAAATGTAAACAGATTAATTGTATAATTTTGCAGTGGTTTTCTGGCAAATGTGAGAGATTACCATTAGCTTGAATGAAACTTGAGCACCAAAAACATAAAAAAGGGGTGAAAGGTAAGGACTAGAATACAATATGAAACCGCAAAATACAATAATAAACTAGATTCTTTTATACTATTTCTAGTAGAAAGTTTCAACAATATTGAACTTTCATTTTGAACAATTAAATACTTTCAATGTATAATAAATTGAGGAACATATTGAAATTATTTTAGTTAAGCAATTCCTGAAAATCAAAATTACATCGTACCATTTTCCCCTAACATTAAAGAATGGATAATTGACAGTTTTCCGTTCAAAAGTAATACGTGATAAAAAATCATGAATATTCTGAAAAAGTTCTATTCTAAAGGTGGTGATCTATAGCTTTAAAAAATTATTATTTGAAAGATTTTTAAATAAAAAAAAAATTGATAAGTTGAACGCTTATTGGTTTGAATTTTTGGCTAATAACACGAATTTATAATAATTTTATACAAATTTGATGTCCCATGTAACTAATGCAATAATCGCTATAACACTTGGCTATTTTTATTCATTTTGCGCGCAGCTTCAATTATAGAATAAAATGGTCTAGCCGATAGAAAAAGTACTCAATTAAGGTTTCGATCAAACATCAATTTCAAGGCGAAGTACCGTTTTTGTCGCACAGTCGAAATTTGTTTTTGTTGTTAAGATTTCCACATTAACACTCTAATTTTTAATTTCTTTTTATTACGGTCTGACATTGCAGTCCAGTCTTAACTTTTTCTTTACTATCAGAATATTTTTAAAACCACGTAAAAAAATATTCTACTGAACCAATGGTTTTGTTTACGATTAAAACACTCCACGTCTGCATTTTAATATTTACAGTTTCCTTAATATACTTAGGTTTGCCAACGATGTGTAAAACACTCTAACTCCAGTTCTAAATAAAATTTATCTACTAGATGTAAAATAGAGAGTTGGCGGATGAGAGGCCCTTAAATCAGAGTGTTTTACGTTACAAAAGAAAAAAATATTATCATTAATAAAGGCAATTTTTTGTTATTCATTACTATAGCAATTTAATTTCGATAGTAGACAGTTGCTGTAATAATGTCCATTCCATCTAATCATTTGTTATACACTCCTGTACATGTATTATGTATGCTTTATAGTTATATATACTAGTATGTAGTATATATACATATATGTATACATAAATACGTATACGTATAATATAATCGCATCGCGATATTAGTTCCATGTTCGGTGAATCTTTTATATTGGGAAACCTCAAATGGAACTAATTTTCTAGCCTGACCATATGTAGCTTTAGATTATGCAAATCCAGAATGTACCACAATCTCCGTACTTCCTTCAGATAATACGCATTACGATTTTGGAACTATACCTATTCACAACAAACACTTGATGTCTCTGACATTATTTCTACAATTTCATTTTTTGAACGCGATAAATCAAGTTCAAACCTAATATTTAAAAAAAATTCCTTTAATGGAAATTTCATTGTTCTTTTTTATTATGCTAATAGTTATTAGCAATAATAGGACATAAACCATAAGCTCTTTATCTCCCAGTATTAAATATAGTGAATTTTAATAATTATGACTATCGAATCCTCGACGTATTCGTTTTTAAATTATAGATTATTTTTGAGAAACCCAAAAAAAGAGAATGTGGTACGTTCTGTGTGCATGTATCTGGCATAATTATTTTGGATATTAGATAAAATCTACAATTCCTTCCATTAACTTTTTTCTATCACGATATAAACTATTGAATATAAAGAAGACTTAAGATTCTTCTGTGTCAATATTAACTAATCTTGACAAACGATACCAAATGACTTTTATATGATTTGGAAGTTGCATTTTAAATAATGAATTCGCCTTTCTATGCATTTATGAGGAACGGAGACGATCGAAAAAAGATTCTCTATGGTGAAAATTCCATAACCGTGAATTAGCTGAATTTCCCGCAGTGAACAATGATAAATCTAAAATTCTTAACAATGGATTCGATGCACGAATATTAGACGAGGACATAAGACTAAAAATCATTACGTAACGTTCTTTACTCTCTCCCTTGCTCTTTCCGTAATGCTTGACGTAGAGCCTGTCCACGTTTTGTGGACAAATACATATCTTAAAGTTATTTCGGAAGTGCAAAAGTGCAGCGCTTCGTCGGAAAACATATGTATGGCTTTACCTAAAAACTGGTATTTAACGACTATTCAACGTGTTTTACCGCTATTCGACTGATTATTTTTAATGGTGTCGCATCTTCTGTAATAAAGTAAGTATGGTACTCGTGGTGGTGTAGGATTTAGTACATTGCTCTCGGAAACACCTTTGAGTGAACTGTCATCGTAGCGTACCCAACCACCGTAACCAACATGGAAGGCATCGGTTACATAATGTCCCTTCGTTGCTTCTTTTCCATCGTGATAAGTCACAGCAAAGAGTTTATACTGCTTTTGTTTCGGACTTAGCTTCTTTATTGTATTTGGCGACAAAAACTCTGTAAGAAAAATATTAAGCGTGTTACTTAAGAATTTTGAACAACTGTAGCAGCATATAAATTCTCTGAGTAGCCAGTAACTTCTCCGAAGAATAAACCATTAAATTTTTGTATGAAATGTCTACGTTACTTACTTCCGTCAAGCTTCAGATCAATAGGGAATTCAACGCTCTTACAAATTTTCGAACATCCATCGAGTTTATAGTCGAACCATTTCAAATGGAGAATCAGAATGACAGGCAATTCTTCCAAAGAAACTTGCTTCCATGCTTCGATTTGCTGTTTTGTTTTGCTACACGTCATACCTTCCAACGGATCTTTGCCAACCAGAATATCAAGAGCACCTTTTACTGATTCTGCTTTCTGAAATATTTATTTTGTTTAGTAATAAATTAGAAACGATACTCGACGACTCAACGTTCATTATTTTATTTGCTTGATTAATTCTAATCCAATAGTGAATTTACCTCGATGTCCAACTGCAGCGTAAAGAATGGCTGAACATTATCAGTAGGTTGTTCTCCAGCACGAGATACTCTAGACCTTAATTGTCCACGGAATATGTCAGACAAAGGGGTGCGACCGAATTCGGTGCATCGCGTAATAGACCCTTTATTTTTTGGTCCCATTACCTATTATATTTCAATAGAAATATTAATATTGTGTGAGTGACCACTTCGCTATGTACTCATGAAGAGGAGGATAGTTATACTTACTTGCCATTCTTCTTGATCCCCTTGATTATTATAATTAACAGCAGGCTCTATTTCTTCGCTTGAAATTTGATTATTGTTCACCAATTTCATTAACTAAAATAAATTAGTCCCAATCCATTAGAATTGAAAAAATGAAGAAGAGTTAGATAAGCAATACATACTTCTAGCATTTCATCACTGAGTCCATTCAAAAGACATGACAAAAATTCCTCAGCATCCTCCTGTCTACCTTCCACGGAGAATACACCAGCAGAGGATGTATTTTTTAACATAGTATATACATAAGAAGGCTCAAATGCTACTCCACACTGTATGTCTACTATCGCATCTTCGTTGCGTTTCTGAGGTCTATCTTTTCTGGCCAATCGAGCACCGTCTGAGAGCGGAGTGAACTCGCGAGCAAATTTAATCCTGAGAAATGATTTGTAAACATGAAATTGAATATTAATAATATAAACGTGGGTGGCTAATGAATAAACCTTTCTGATCGCAACTGTATAAGTTTCGTCATTAATTAGGACATTGCGATTAAACGTGTTTAACTTACTCACATATTATCGATTAATGGTGTGGCTGAATTTTTTGTTACATGTTTTGAACTGGGCAGTGCTATCAAGAGGTTATAAAAAGGCGGGCAGGCAAGTAAAGCCTGCAATATGCTGTTGATGTAGCAATAATTACTGCGATTTGTTAAACCCCGAGGCAATAAGCTTACCGTCTGCTTATCCATTTGATAATTATGTAGAAATTCTGCAAACATAGATTATGTCAAAAATTAAGAACTGTTCATCATTGCGGACACTACGGTGAATCCACGAAATAAATTTCACTGGCAGAAGAATTATACGTCTTATATATATTAAAATGTAAAATGAGGCCCCTGAATTTGGAACTAGGGACACAGCCTGATCATACATAATAATTTTTTCAAATGTAAAATTTCCTGTTGTACAAAATAAATTAAATAAATAGTGCAAATCAAATGGAAACATACCTCCCATTCTATGAGCTATAGGATCATCAAAACGACTGTGTGCAGCCTCTCGTTGAAGCTTCTTAAAGTCATCGTAATGATTATCGGCGGCATTTTGTGCATGATGTTCATGTTCCTGTTTTGGTACAAAAGCCTGTTCAGTTTTCGAAACATTTTGCTCAGTTTCAGGCACAGACGCGTTGATCGTATCCCCACTAGAATTCACATTGAGTGGATTAATGCGTGCCGTTGGCTTAATAGTTGACGTTATTGCATCGCTATCTATAGGACCAGATTTAAGAAGACTGGCCCAAGTTTTAATGGACGCGGCTAGAGGAGATGCAGACACTATAGTAGGTGGAGTTTCGTTTGCGCTAGTAACTACTATGCTTTCTTCTGATGTTTTAATATCCACAGTACTGATTTCTTCCGGCGCTTCATTGCTGGTTACTTTTGTAGTAGGTGCCGAAACTTTTGTAACTACTGTAGTCTTTATACTGGCTACCGTTTCATCGTCATACTCCTTACTATTCTCTCCGTTCCGTTTAACTTCGATACTGCTGCTGATATTTACACAAGGAACGTCATTTTTTTCTGTACCTTCGCAATCCTCCTTGACTGTGGATACGGTATGTTTTATTTCAACGTTAAGTTTCTCGTTAGCCCCGTTATACTTTCCCACTGATGTAGCACTATCATTAACGTTGCTCGTTGTCGGTACTGTCTCGTTGTCATTCACAGTTGCAGCTGTTACAACTGGTGATTGAGTTTGCGGTTCTTCTTGTGCTTGGGAGCTCGCATGTTTCGTTACGCTACTTTGTGTTACATTCTGCACTGTGCTCTGTGTTGTATTGTGCATACGTTTTTCGTTTGTCTTTGGGGCAACGATCTTCGTTACTTCTGAGGGAGGATGAAACTGGAAGGACTGTGGTGGTGGCATTACGTGTACATAATTCACCATGCCAGGGTGAACAGGCATTCCATGTCGATTGTGATATTCTGCAGGTGAATGATGTGGATGGAAAACTGTGGGGTCTGATGGAGTATAGTAAGGTGTTGGATATTGATGATAATATTGATGAAATTGATCTTGCTCTCCTGTGAATCTTGGCTGCATATCGTTACTATGAATGTTTCCGCGATTATAACCATCTTTTTTCATCCCTCGTCCCCAATTACGCGTCCCACTGCCTCTTCCAGAATGCATGTCGTAGCATTCATTACTTGTAGGAACGTGAGAGTATTGTACATTGGCGTAATGCCGAGGATTCATGTTTGGCATACCATTATTTACCATCATATTTTGTGGCCATGAAGAATACATCCTGATTAAATCATTTGGAGGAATAGGTTGTGCTGATGGCATATTTTGTATCATGGCCGTGTGTACGTAATGCGTTGCGTCAATATGTGTCCCATACTTTGACGCTACTCCTTCTGGTTCCACTGTGTAACGTAACATAATCATTGTTATAGAAATATATATCATAGTTTTGGCTGGATAGAATATGTAGGGAAAAGAAAGTGAACTACAACAAAGCTATTTTCGTCTCATTTATGTATATAGAATTTTTTAGCATGGGACTTTAATGTACTTTTAAAGAATAATTTCAAAATTAACTTTCTACGTTTTCTATTTACTGCTGGTTTAGACTTTTAGATAAAAGTATCTCAGTTGCATAAACAAGCTTGTTTTTGGATATGTAGGATACACCATTGATCATGTTGAATAGAAACGAGTAACCTTCTCTTACCATAATTTTGCCAATGACATTGTTCTTCTGGAACTTCAGGTATTGTTGAATTATATATTACTTCAGTTTCTCCAGTATCCCAAGGTAATTTTAGAACTCCTGTGGCAGTGTTGGGTTTCAATATTGCTGTAAGCTCCTCTCTAACACTATCATCTGCATTGGATAAATCCAAGAATTTCAATTCACTCTGAAATCAACAAAAATAATGGTATTAATAATTAAATATATTAATGTTGATACATGTGATATTTCTGTCAATATTGTATTTTGCTGAAATTTACATAATTTCCTCATATTGATTTTTCTGTAATTATATGAAATAATTACAGGCAGACATTAAATATACTGTGATTGTGTATGCAATGAAAATTATGTTAACCCTTTGCACTTGACTGTCCCTTTTCAGGCACTCAAATATATAGAAAATAGGAAAATGTTCACTGCAAAGGGGTAAATGTCGATTGAAGTATAAGTTAGAATAGAAAATAAAAACTATTTATTTAATCTAAAGTATATAACCTTTCAAGTTTCATTCTCATGAGATACAATTGAAATAGACATGGAAGTACATAAAAATATACAAAGTTAATTTGTTTAAACATATAAATTTAATTTAGCTGTAGCTTAGGAATCAGCTGGATACACTAATTTAGTTCATGCATTTGAATTGATAAGCAACGTATATTATTGTTTCTTAAATGAATTTTATATTACTAACATTTTGTGGTATATAGACTCATATAAATGTAATTATAAATACAAAAGTATTCATTAAAACTAAACTCTACCACTTAAAGAAAAGCTCACATGGAATATTATTGGTAAAATTTGGGTAAACTGCAGAATACAACTCCTTCATGAAGGACTACATGTAAAAAAAACTAAACAATCCATAGCTAACTCCAAGGAGTCGTATCCTGCAGTTTAGCATTTAGATTATACATAATGTTATACATATTCAAAGAAACACAATGCATCAATTTCTTAAAATTGAATTATGAATACTTTAGCATTCGTGTTCTCACACTTGAATATTGTGACAATTTTTTTGTAAGTTTTATAGATATAAAATTTGATTTACATACATAACCTTTAAAAAAGCAACCAACCACCATGCTTCTATTGAATCATCCCAATTTTATCATTTAAAAAATGTTACATTATGTTATAAAAATACTTCAATATTTTTCGAAATATATGCCGGAAATTTATTTATTTGCTCTATATTACAAACATTTAAAGAGAAAATGATAGATACCAATAAGATAATCTCAACATTGTTCAGATTAAGCCGAAAAATTAACCTCAAAATTCTCATGAAACAAAAACTTCTATAAACGTGCGTTTTACATGAAATGTATTTTTGAATTTAATTTTTTGCAATTACATACCTCACATCGCATATCCATGTTTACGTCTATATTTGGCAAAAGACATCAAAAACGGCACGAATATAAAATCAAGTTCTCGTGACAACTCGCGTACGACTCCGTACAGTACTACCAGAGATGAGTGGGGAGATGCACAACGCTCCGGTTTTAGGCGATACCAAAAGCATGGCGCTAAATCGTAGCGGTGAGTCCGGGAGTAGGATTTCGTGTTCATCGCCTCTGTCGATGTTACAGATTTCACGTAGCCGCGGGGGCCATGATCATCGTTCCAGCCGGTATTGCAGTCAGCGAAAATGAATGGATTGCTCGGTGGTGGGGAGAAAGTTGCCGCCCCTCAGAAATCGTTCTTGAGAAACACGCGGGGCAGCAAGGTCTTCCGTCCAACCGAACGCTGCTGGTTAGGGGTTCGATCCCCCATGAAGAACTCTTTTTTCATCTTTTTTTTTTCATTTTACTACAAACATTGTTCAAGGTTCCTCTCTTTTAACCTTTTTAGGTTGCCCAAACTTTTTTTTAAGTTTATATATATTTTTTTTAAATTTTATCTATGACAGAATCGACTAATATTTTAAACGCCCGCTCGTGCCGCGCGACCGGCGACTTGAGCGATTGCGGGTCCTTTCTCCCTGAGGGGTCTGCTATTGCTGTTACTGCTGCCGCTGGTTCTTATAATCTTGTAAATACTTTTTTATTTGCAATCTTCAGTTCCAGCCCCTAGTGTAAACTCAATAAGATTTTCTATGAGCAAATAATTAGCTCACTTCATTACCTGGAATCAATAATCTTGAGAAGGAAATATGGAAATGAGCATTATCTCTGTCTGTAATTGTTCGTCCACGTGGAGAAGGGTGTCTTATATGTAAAGTAAGCGAAACGACAATAGTAAGCAGTTGAATAAACGATCAAATTCTAGAAATACAAGTTCCGGAAAGAGTAAAACAAACAGATGTTTCTGGCGTCTGGCTAGTGCACCCGGTTACGAATCTGGAGGTCTATGGTTCGAGACCCCTCTATGAAGAGTATTTTTTTTACAAAAAAAACATGTGCTTTTGCTAATTGGAGTAACAGATTAAAGAGTATATCCAATTAATTTATTTATCTTAGTACAATAAAGGCATAAACAACGACAACCTGCGGGCTTCCACATCACCCAAGAGGTGCCGCAGTCGATGCGTTCCCATTATTTAACGTAGCGGGTCCCCACTAGGCCTATACTACGATCGGCGATATCAACATTACACAAACGATCTACTTATTGTAAGTAATTAAAGTATAAACGAATGGCAATAGGAGTTCTGCACTCAAATATATCTTCATTGAAGATAATTACGACAATTATTTTACATTACATTTCACACAAACATGACGCGTGTAAATATCTATAAGTAAGAGAAATTGAGAAAAGGACAGTTGGGAAGAATAGTATATCGGTCTATTGAGATCACGTACTGGCGACTCCAACACAACAGTCTAGAAATCTGACGGATCGAATCTGAGCGGGCGTCTGCAACAATGTTGCTAACTGTCGCGCGACTAGCACTACACATTGGGGCCTGCAGCGTCAGGTCGTTCACAGTCGTACAGGCAGCAGAGAGAGAATATTGTGAGTTAATAGAAAATGATTTTCGATCCCGATGACAACCTTTTTTTTTAAATATTTTATATAAGCTTAAAATAAAGTTTGGGCAACCGAGAAAGTTTGAAAGAGAGGAACTTTGAAAAATAGTATAGGCCGATCGTAGTATAGGCCTACAGGGGACCCGCTACGTTAAATAATGGAAACGCATCGACTGCGGCACCTCTTGGGTGATGTGGAAGCCCGCAGGTTGTCGTTGTTTATGCCTTTATTGTAATAAGATAAATAAATTAATTGGATATATTCTTTAATCTGTTAATCCCATTTGCAAAAGTACATTTTTTTTGTAAAAAGAAAATGCTCTCCATAGAGGGGTCTCGAACCACAGACCTCCAGATTCGTAACCGGGTGCACTAGCCAGACGCCAGAAACATCTATTGGTTTTACTTATTTCGGAAGTTGTATTTCTATAGTTTGATCGTTTATTCAACTGCTTACTATTGTCGTTTCGCTTACTTTACATATAAGACACCCTTCTCCACGGGGACGAACAATTATTACAGACAGAGATAATGCTCATTTCCATATTTGCTTCTCAAGATTATTGATTCCAGGTAATGAAGTGAGCTAATTATTTTCTCATAGTAAATCTTATTGAGTTTACACTGGGGGCTGGAACTGAAGATTGCAAATAAAAAAGTATTTACAAGATTATAAGAACCAGCGGCAGCAGTAACAGCAATAGCAGACCCCTCAGGGAGAAAGGACCCGCAATCGCTCAAGTCGCCGGTCGCGCGGCACGAGCGGGCGTTTAAAATATTAGTCGATTCTGTCATAGATCAAATTTAAAAAAAAAATATATATAAACTTAAAAAAAAGTTTGAGCAACCTAGAATGGTTAAAAGAGAGGAACCTTGAACAATTTTTGTAGTAAAATGAAAAAAAAAGATGAAAAAAGAGTTCTTCATGGGGGATCGAACCCGTAACCAGCAGCGTTCGGTTGGACGGAAAACCTTGCTGCCCCGCGTGTTTTTCAAGAACGGTTTGTGAGGGGCAGCAACATTTAGTATGAGGTGTGTGGTTGGGGGAACGCTCGCGACGTGGCAACAGCGTAGCTGGGTCGGCGGAGGAGACAGCGCGTTACTTGTAGATATGCCTATGTCTGTTTGGTCGTTGAGCGTAATGGGGCAGTCCGATGTTGCCAGCTCGTTTACCGTATCAGTGTGTGCTTGTCGGTGCACACCATTTGTGCGTGTGCGTAGACCAATCCGAAACAAAAGTTTGTACTGTTCGTCGTACTACGCGCAATGGCATTCATGCTAGCGGTACGGTATAACTTTTTGGTGAGATTGTCGCCGTACAACGTCCTTAAAAGAGAGGAACCTTGAACATTGTTTGTAGTAAAATGAAAAAAAAAAAAGATGAAAAAAGAGTTCTTCATGGGGGATCGAACCCCTAACCAGCAGCGTTCGGTTGGACGGAAGACCTTGCTGCCCCGCGTGTTTCTCAAGAACGATTTCTGAGGGGCGGCAACTTTCTCCCCACCACCGAGCAATCCATTCATTTTCGCTGACTGCAATATCGGCTGGAACGATGATCATGGCCCGCGCGGCTACGCGAAATCTGTAACATCGACAGAGGCGATGAACACGAAATCCTACTCCTGGACTCGCCGCTACGATTTAGCGCCATGCTTTTGGTATCGCCTAAAACCGGAGCGTTGTGCATCTCCCCACTCATCTCTGGTACTACGATTGACGATCACTGCTGATCACTGCTGATCACTACAGTATGCCGCGGCATAGGTGGAGCTTAGGAGCCTCACCAATTTTCGTATATAAATTACCAATGTCCGCCAATTAATTCGTAAGAATTCTATTACATTTTCTCATACTATTTATAAAAATTTGGTAACACTTTTTTCGTATTGCAATTACAAAGCTTTTTCGGATTAATAAGTGTTGTCGAAAAACTGGAATTAAGCCAATAAAAAATCTACCATCCCTGAAGTTCGTGACGCAAGCTGTGAAAGCACCTGAAAATTTATAGCCTATGGTGACAATTATTGGTATCATTACTATACATCGTTACTATTGATCATTGAATTATATCTAATCACTAATTAGAGCTATAAGAAGAATGATATTGCTATTGGATAAAATATAATATGGATCATTGGGTATGTTCAGCAGAAACACCGCTGAGGGAGCAAATACATTTGATTGGTCTTTTGATCGTTAATCTTGAAACAGTTGTGAGATTTGACCAATCAAATGTATTTGCTCCCTCAGCGGTGTTTCTGCTGAACATACCCATTAACTCTTCTACATCACGTGGTTAGTTGCAACTTTTTATACTTAAAGGTTAAATTATTCTTTCAATATTGATAAATTACATAAACTCTTCAGAAGAAGGGTAATGCGATTAACTTATGATTTATATACAAATTTCGGCCGGTGATAAAAATGAGTCAATGGCCTTGACTGAAATTTAATAACCGCAACCGTGGTTTAATTACGGAATATATACTAAGGGTGTGTTCCGAAATGTACTGACAGTACTGTAAAAGTAACTACATCTCTCTTAGATGCGTATGGATGAATGACACAGCGTTGGTTACAAGACTGTCAGTACATTTTGGAACACACCCTAGATATCTCTCCGCTTATATTTTTTTTTTTCAAGAGCGAAAACCGTCACAATTAAGGCCTTCACACACAAAACGACGTAACGACTTAAGACGTAAGCGTAAGGAAACCAACCAATCAGAATCTAGTACATCCCCCTCCAAGGGGACAGTATCCAATTCTGATTGGTTGGTTTCCTTACGCTTACGTCTTAAGTCGTTACGTCGTTTTGTGTGTGAAGGCCTTTAGTGACGACAAAAAAGTGAAGAACGATGAAGTTTCTTTCCCGCTATATACTGCTTGAAAGTGATTGGCTACCATTTTTAAAACTACTCTTATTGGCAACATTTGACCCAATCCGCAGTTTACCCAGCTTTATGAGGTTATATTTATTATGATTAAATTATTAAAGACTGGCAGCTTATCATTCTTTCCAAATTTTTCATGAATTTAAATCGTTTAATTCACAAATATACTGTCACATATTGAATTGTCTTTTACTTGGCGCCAAATCGTCCCTTTTACAATCTTGCATCGCGCCAATGTTAGTTTGGTTCCCACTTGTTCCCACTCAAGTCTTTTCATCAGTTCCAGTCAGTTCTTCTCAGTTCTTCTTGTGAGCGTGGCGTGGACGGACTGCTTGCCAGAAACCTGGACACCCCTTGATTTTTTCAGAAGTGAATATTTATTTTAGATCAGTGATGATGAGTTACGATTGTAGCGAGTACGGGGATATGATTCTCGTGTACGGTATGTGCGGGTGTAACGCACATGAAGCCGCTCGAAGTTACGCCGAGCGCTTTCCGAAACGTGCGCGATTTCCTTCGGCTGCTGTGATACTGGGCGCTGTGAGACGTATGCAGTCCACCGGCAGCGCAATGCCAAATCATCGGGAGACCGGTGCACCTTGTCAAAGCCGTACAGTCAGGAAGGAGGAGCGTATAATAGATGTGTTTCGCAAAAATCCAACAACGAGCGTGAGGTCGGTGGCACGTTCGCTTGGATTACCACGAAGTACAGTACATAAGATTATCAGGGGTGAGAAGTGGCACGCGTATCACTACACGCGTGTCGAAGAACTGAAGTCATCTGATTACGTTGTCAGACGTGAATTTTGCGAGTGGCTCCTCCAGAGACACGAGGAAGATCCAAATTTCATCGGGAACATTATGTTTACCGACGAGTTATCTTTCGGACTCTCTGGATGCTGGAATACCCGCAATTGGCAGGTATGGACTGCCGACAATTCACAAACTTCCATCCCAGTGCACCAACATCAGCGAAGATTTAGTGTGAATCTTTGGGCGGGTATCATCAACGACCGATTGGTATGTAATATTGCCATATAAATTAATTTTGTTTTTAACGAATGACTCCTGTCATTTCAGATTGGACCATTCGAGTTTGAGGGAAAGTTTACAACGGAGAAGTATCGAAAATTTCTTCGGCGAAACCTTCTTCCCCTCCTTCGAGTTTGCGGCCTGTCCGAAGAGAATCGAAGGAGAATCTGGCTGCAACACAATACAACACGAAGCGCTCACGAGGAACTTAACGGCATGTTCCCCGAGTGTTGGATCGGACAAGGAGGTCCCCATCACTGGCCGCCACGGTCCTTAGATTTAACGCCGATGAATTTCTTTCTGTGGGAACACATGAAATCAGTCATCTACAGGACACCTATTGAGACGCTGCAAGAGCTTCACTTGCGTATTGACAGTGCCCTGCGTTTGATCACCCCAGAAATGCTGAAAAATTGTCAAAGCAGCCTCCTGCAGCGTGTGAGATGCTGTATTCAGGCAAATGGCGGTCATTTTGAACATCTCCTTCATTAAGGTAATATAAAAAATTAATAAAAAGAAATGTTCTAATTTGATTTTTAATTTGTATGAATTTTTATCATGCTTTAGGAGCAGAATTTAATCCTGCCTGTCTGCGAACTGTGTTACTGTACAAGATAACTGGCTGGTCAGATTCTATAACAACTTTAACACATAAAGTATATTTTACATCTTAATTAATCTTTATATGCTAATTAATATGTATTTTAATTTCATGTATACAATGTCCTTGATGGAAGTATTTTTTTAGACAGCTTCGAAAAAGTATGTAAATATAATTTAGAACAAGATTACTTTATTAATTCATTTATTAATTCACTCTTTTTTTCTTTTCTTATTTTTTGCTTGAACATAAGAGGAATCGATATAAAGAATTGAACTATTAAGGCCAACAAGGAACGGCAAACCTCATTGACAGGATGTTCCCATCATCATTTTACATTGAAAGGTAAGCCAATCTGTGCTATAGTCTATTTTCTACTTTTATTTAACGAATATGGTATGACAATCCATCGTTGTTTTTTCCTTCCAGAATGCAAATAGTGAAGATGCAAAGAACGAGAATAAAAGAAAATCATTCCAGAAAATATAACCATGGAAGAAGAAACCTGGACAGCCATGTAGAATTTCCAGTATCTACGTTGATTCATCAAGATTATTACAGTGAATGAGTGATAGGAAATGAATTATAAATTCATATATAATTTACATACAATCTATACAGGGTGTCCCAGAACTACCTGACCAACGGGGTATAGCGGTGTTCGGGAGGCACCACTGATCACGAAAATGACCTTCCTTTTGTCCGGAAGGTCATAGTTTTTAAATGGGAGCAGGTCAAAGTTGACCAATCAGAGGAAGGCGTCGAGAGAAACGTAGGCACCTGCGAACTCTGAGTTTTCTTCCCTCGCTTTTGTTTCTCGGTACTTCGGGCAGGATGACGTCAGCCGAAGACATACATATTGGAAACAAGAAACAAGAAAGAAGCCACCGAGAAACAAAAGCGAGCGAAGAAAACTCAGAGTTCGCAGGTGCCTACATTTCTCTTGACGCCTCCCTCTGATTGGTCAACTTTGACCTGCTCCCATTTAAAAACTATGACCTTCCGGACAAAAGGAAGGTCATTTTCGTGATCAGTGGTGCCTCCCGAACACCGCTATACCCCGTTGGTCAGGTAGTTCTGGGACACCCTGTATACATATATAATTTTTTCCCGATCACTTTTTTACGGTCATAGTCTTCTTCGATCCAATCTGTGAAGATATTAGAAGTTCTAGATGTAGATTACTGTAATAAATAACGTATTCTTTAAGAAAATTATAATTGTATTATTTACCGATTGTATACACCTGTACGTTGCTGCCACGTGCGAGCACATTGTAAAAAACATAATTATATCAATGTAAACTGTAATATTCGATTTTTTAAAATAAATACTTAAACCAAACCATTATAATTTTATAGGATTCACGTCCCCTCTCTAATCCATTTTTTAATTTACAGCTAGGGCGGTAACTTCTAAAAATTTCCCCTATCGTTCTTATATATATTTTATATTCGTTTGCATACTCTTTTCTATACTGTACCTAAGATTAAGACGAGGTCCAGACAGCACAAGGACATCCTAAGGAAATCCCACGGATATCTTAAATGAATATTCGGAAAGTTCTATGGACGTTCTGATAAGATCTCGGGCCTTCCTCTGGATATCCTGAGGAGGTGCAAATGTCTGCATATTCATGATCCTTCGGACATCCTCGGGAAGATCCACTAGACATATTGAGGCGTTTTATGGGATTTTTACAGGAGGTTTTTATACCTACCCTAGAGAAGTATTTCTTTCACATCTCGGGCTGTATATTAGGAATGTACCCCGTACAAACTCCAAGTTGAATTAGAATACAGTAAGTATACAGGGTGAATTTTCCTAGACTCCGGATCTGGGAGGAGTCTCCGTATGTTTTGGGCGCACTCTATCATATTAGTCCCACCATCCGGTAAGAGTGTTATACTATATGCTGATTCTAATTTAATGTGTATTCCGTAAATGAACCACGGAGAGGTTATTAAAATCAGCCCAATGGCATCGACTGATTTTGTTAACGATCGAAATCAGCTGATGCAATTGGCTAAAATTTAATAACCGCAATCATGGTTTAGTTACGGAATATACTCTCATTTCTATACAGAACTTTATAGAAATTTAATTGTGTATTATGTAAATAGAATCTAAGAAATACATAAAAATAAACTCATGTAATTTTTACAGGACATCCTGTTGGTCCTGAGTTTATCTTAAGGATGTTCCTAATAGCTTACGCCAGGACGCATAAATATATATCCTAAGCGCGACATCCCAAGGTTATCCTAAAGTGGTCAGGGTAGTCGGGATACAATTAGGATATCTCGAGGACGTCATGTGCTGTCTGGGACTTCAGGTATATGAATATACAATGAATACAAGGAGGAACATTAGACCTATTTTTTACAGACTTGCCATAGTTGAGCATTTTGCAAGTTTCAAACAATAAGTCGAAGAGAGCTGAACTTTGCTTTGGAAATTCTCCAACCGAAAAGAATTGTTTAAAAACTTTTTTAAGATTGATATACATATAGTTTATTCGAAACATTCTTTAAAGCGAAAAAAACAACGATATTGCTTTCTATGGTCTTGTTGTAATTGACATAACATAACGCCTAAAGAGGAGTCGAACGGAAAATAGATCTTATCTTCACCCACATGCAATCACTCATAAATTTAAAGCCTATTATTATATTCGAACCTGTAGTAACTGCATACATTCCAATTTGTTTATATTTTTTAAATATTATGTGCCTGTACATTGACGATAATTAAATTTTAAGATAAATGAAAGTAACAAGAACCGTGATTTTCATGAAATTTAAGAATTCATCGAGCCCACTATTATTATTAATAAAACCTGTACAATTAAAAATAACACTATTAAATAGATAAATCTTTCTATTTAAAATGGTTTCATGTTACTGAGGGAATCGTAGGTACTCAATTTCTACAAACCACATGCATGACAAAAGGAACGTAAGCTATAAAAAGAAATATGGTCGCTTTAGCTCCTTGCCTTATACCTCAGACATATTTGCACACAACTATTAATGAAAATCTAAAAAAGGGCGACATCAGGACCGAGATATATTATTGACGAACACACCGTATTACTCCGAGCAATAACTGTCTTTCCAATACGCAGATTTTTTCGTACTGCGAACTTTAGCTGTCAACGAGCATTTTTTCCAGCAAAGGAAAGATGCTTTTCAGTATTCTTGTGCTTAACAAGTTAGTGGTACTCGGTCTAGAAACCTATCATTTATAAATGCCTTTTGGCAACTAATGTCTCAATATCATAAAGTGCAAGGGAAAATCTTTAAGCGGAAACTTAGTACTTTAAGGCTGTGTTTTCGTCTTTTGATCCCTTCAAAAAACCAGAAATATTTTAAAGTATAATTTGCAAAAAAGGGCATTATAGGCTACATTGCTTTGGAGGAATTTTTAAGAAATTAAATATATTTCTTTTTAACCACTTTATTACAAAAAATACCTAAAATAATTTTCGATTATCCATACAAATTTACTTTAAAAAATGAAAAAAAAAAAACGTATCTTTTTAGTTTTTTTTTCATTATAACATATAATCAAATTATTATTAAACCTTTAACGTCAAATATGTTTTTGTGCATTTACGTTATTATTATTGTACAACACATTTGTTAGAAATATTTGTTTTATGAAATGCACTCGATGTCCGGTATACCCCGTCAGGGATTAAGATAATTATGAATACATCATTCATATGTATGTTACATGCATATCGTTGTCAGCAGTTGAACTCATATCTTTATTGGACTACCTATATCTAATGGATGATATACGAATACATATGGGGCATTCCACGCCAAATCGGACGATTTCAAAAACTTTTTTTTTTGATTTTCCCAATTATTTGATATTTTTTAGTACCTATCAAAAGACCCAATCTGGTAAATTTTTAGATTTTTTTGATTACCGGTTCCGAAGATATGGATTTTCAAAAAAATCGCTGTTTTTTTTGTTTTTTCGTCCTAACTTTTTCAAAAATGCTCCAAATTTAAACTTTTTTTTTTCGAAATTTTTGTTGTTTCATACACTTTTCAAAAAAAAATACAAAACAATTAAAAAAAAATTTTTTCTGTGATTTTTGAGTTTGAAGGTTTAAATCCTTTTTTTCAAAGTGATTACATATTTTGTATTTTTTCAAAATTTTTGACGGCAAACTAGTATATTTTCCACAACTCTTAAGCCCGGTCCGATCGTGGGACCACCATGGCTACTATTTTTTTTCGATTTTTGAAAATCTAAAAAAAAAATTTTTTTTTATTAATCACTTAAATACACGTTTCTGGCACTATCTATTATTTTTATAATTATTTCTAAGTATTTTTTACAAAGTTTTACTGTTAATAAGTATTTAAAATTAATAAATAGTCATTAAGTCTGTTTATTAACAATGGTAACGAAAATATTTATTTATTTCCGTATTTTTAAAAAAAGTCTCTTAAAGGTTATATTTTCCATGCTATTTTACCTAATATTGCGTAAAATTTTCACCGGAAAAGCATTATGTGGATGCCAAAGAAAAATTGGATCTACTATACAAAACAGCCAAATCAGTCACAGGAACACAACAATTTCACTCTATCGTTCCAATGGATAACGGAAGTATACGAGCTAAAGACTATTCTAGTTCAAATAATGATCGAATATGTAAAATTTAAAAAGAAATACGGAAATAAATAAATATTTTCGTTACCATTGTTAATAAACAGACTTAATGACTATTTATTAATTTTAAATACTTATTAACAGTAAAACTTTGTAAAAAATACTTAGAAATAATTATAAAAATAATAGATAGTGCCAGAAACGTGTATTTAAGTGATTAATAAAAAAAAAAAATTTTTTTTTTAGATTTTCAAAAATCGAAAAAAAATAGTAGCCATGGTGGTCCCACGATCGGACCGGGCTTAAGAGTTGTGGAAAATATACTAGTTTGCCGTCAAAAATTTTGAAAAAATACAAAATATGTAATCACTTTGAAAAAAAGGATTTAAACCTTCAAACTCAAAAATCACACAGAAAAAAATTTTTTTTTAATTGTTTTGTATTTTTTTTGAAAAGTGTATGAAACAACAAAAATTTCGAAAAAAAAAGTTTAAATTTGGAGCATTTTTGAAAAAGTTAGGACGAAAAAACAAAAAAAACAGCGATTTTTTTGAAAATCCATATCTTCGGAACCGGTAATCAAAAAAATCTAAAAATTTACCAGATTGGCTCTTTTGATAGGTACTAAAAAATATCAAATAATTGGGAAAATCAAAAAAAAAAGTTTTTGAAATCGTCCGATTTGGCGTGGAATGCCCCATATACACTTAAAATTATAATTGACCGCGCGGATCTTTCATCATTGTCATAAAAGAAATAGTGACATCTAAACCTCTAACCTATAACAGAGTCCTCGACCTCATCTTTCAAGACGTTGATCAACAAGAGACAGGGATGACGACAATGAACGGGAAACTTAAAAAAAAACAAATATATATTTTATACAAAAAAATGTATTTTAACTATAGTAATGATATATACAATGAATGTATGTACTGCAACGGAATAAAAAGCTGACAGTGTCAACGGAATAAAAATTCAGTCATTTTGCATGTACGACTTACGTATACAACCCTCATGTCATATATTACAGTTGTGTTATATTTTAAACACCTCACATGTGTGTCATGTGCCAAATAAATATCAGTCTTAATTTCTTCCTAACAAATAACATTTGCGTCTACCACGTGTCTTTCGAGTTTAATCAACTTCTTCCACAGTGGGCCCGGAATACTGGTTGTTCTGTCGATACTGTCCACCGCAATCCTGAGCAGCACCGGAGCCACCGGAGTGAATCTTGGTCATGATGGGCGAACACTGCTTTTGGAGTTCTTCGAGCTTGTGTTTGTACTCGTCCTTTTCAGCCAAGGTGTTGTTGTCGAGCCACCTGATGGTATCCTCGCACAAGGAAATGACCTTGTCCTTGTCAGATTGCTCCAGCTTGGAGCCGCACTCCTGAACTGCCTGTTTCACGGAGAAGACGTAGCTCTCGACCTGATTCCTGGCTTCGACCCTCTCACGCTGCTCACGATCCTGATCACGGTAACGCTCAGCCTCCGACAGCATCCTGTCGATTTCCTCGCGGGAGAGGCGTCCCTTATCATTGGTTATTCTGACGTCGTTGCTGCGACCACTGGCCGTGTCCTTGGCAGTGACGTGAAGAATGCCGTTGGCATCCATGTCGAAGGTCACCTCGATTTTGGGAACACCACGAGGAGCCGGTGCGATTCCACTGAGCTCGAAGCGACCCAGAAGATTGTTGTCCTTGGTCATGGCGCGCTCGCCCTCGTAGACTTGAATGGACACGCCGGGCTGATTGTCGGCGTAGGTGGTGAAGGTCTGCGTCTGCTTGCAGGGAATTCGAGCGTTGCGCTCGATGATGTTGGTCATTACTCCTCCTGCCGTTTCAATTCCCAGGGAGAGAGGCGCAACGTCTACGAGGAGAACGTCCTGGAGAGTAGAATTCTTATCGCCTTCGCCCGTCAGAATGGCGGCCTGCACCGCTGCTCCGTAGGCCACGGCTTCATCCGGATTGATAGAGAGGTTCAACTGCTTGCCGCAGAAAAAGTTTTGCAGCATCGACTGGATCTTCGGGATACGCGTCGAACCTCCCACGAGGACAACGTCGTGAACCGAGCCCTTGTCCATCTTTGCGTCGGCCAGAGCCTTCTCCACGGGTTCGAGAGTTGCCCTGAAGAGGTCGGCGCAAAGTTCCTCGAAACGAGCTCTCGAGATCTTTGTGTAGAAGTCGATTCCCTCGAAGAGAGCATCGATCTCGATGGTGGCCTCGGTGCTCGAAGACAGGGTACGCTTGGCACGTTCCGCTGCTGTTCGCAATCGACGGAGCGCTCTGGGGTTGCTCTTGATGTTCTTTTTGAACTTTCTCTCGAACTCCTTGCACAGATGGTCCACGAGTCTCGAGTCAAAGTCCTCTCCACCCAGGTGAGTATCTCCGGCCGTTGCCTTCACCTCGAAGAGAGAGCCCTCGTCGATGCTGAGTATGGACACGTCGAAGGTTCCTCCGCCGAGATCGAAGATCAGAACGTTTCGTTCCCCATTGAGATTCTTGTCGAGACCGTAGGCGAGTGCCGCTGCCGTAGGTTCATTGATGATCCTGAGGACATTGAGTCCTGCGATGGCCCCCGCGTCCTTGGTGGCCTGGCGCTGGGAGTCGTTGAAGTAGGCCGGGACAGTGATCACCGCGTCCCGCACTTTGTCACCGAGATACGCCTCGGCGGTCTCCTTCATTTTCGTCAGGACCATCGAGCTGATCTCTTCCGGACTGAACCTCTTTACCTCACCGCGGAACTCCACCTGAATCTTTGGCTTTCCGCCCTCGTTCACCACACTGAATGGCCAGTGCTTCATGTCGCTCTGAATCTTCGGGTCGTCGAAGCGGCGGCCAATCAACCTCTTGGCGTCGAACACCGTGTTCGCCGGGTTCAACGCCACCTGGTTCTTGGCCGCATCTCCGATCAAACGCTCTGTGTCGGTAAACGCAACGTAGCTTGGTGTCGTTCTGTTTCCTTGATCGTTTGCAATTATTTCCACCTTTCCTTGCTGCCATACTCCAACGCAGGAGTACGTCGTTCCCAAGTCGATTCCAATTGCTGGCATTTTTCTTCTTGCTTGTTCTTGCACTTTGTCTCTCAAAACTTTATTACAAATGCTTTAAAACTTCGTTTATGTATGTCTCTTACTTAAAAAGTCGCTCTGAGATCTCTTATCTCGCAATGTGTCTCGTTTGCTTTCTCGTTGAATACTGAGGCTCGAAGCCCGCCGCCGCCTATTTATATCTGGCGCCTGCGCGTCTCGTACCTACTCGAAGCTTCTAGTGCGATTAATGCTCTCGCTCTTTCGATGCCTTCAAACTCGCATCGACGCGACTTGTTGCCTGACTCGTTTTTTCGCGCTGGGCTTTGCAATTTCTGCATATTACATATTCGTATATAATATATTTAGTAGATCTATCGCAGAATTACATAGATCAAAATCATCTAACAAAAATAATTGCATCCTCTGCTTCGTTCATGCAGCAGCGACCAACATTCAATTAATATTGCACAAATTCATATATTCTCTAAATATTTTTAAACTACAATATGATCTCATAAATAAATTATTCGTTGCACGTGTAATTACGTACATCTGTCATCATTTTATTTCTATTCAAAATGTTTTCTATACCTTTATCGAATTACCCATTTTTGAAATTTTGAACTGATGAATTTTTATTATTTAAATAATACTAATCGCAAGAGATACGAATATCGTAACATTAATTAATTTAGAATCTATATCGGAGCCGATTTAATCTTCAATTTTCACATTGACATGTGATTTTTACGTTGAAACCTGTAATAAAGCTATAGGCTTGCGCTCAATCCTTGGGTATGCATACGTAATTGCGTATCCACTGCCCCAGCGCCGCCTGGAAACTTCTTGAACCCTCGCGGACGTTAGACAGTGATGACACATTGAACAGAGTAAAGTAAAAATACTAACGTCGCGCCTACGCGTCTGCTGCCTCCTCGAAATTTCTAACACGTTCAATGCTCCCGCTTTTTCGATGCTTCGATTCAAGCATCAATGAAACTTACCTGATCTGGTGTTTTTATGCACTGCCCTGCATTTGTCGAATCCAGGGAATTCATTTTTAACCGATGGTTACCTTTCATTCGCCTACATTTATTGTTGCTGTTTACGTACAATTCATTACGAAGTCTGTCATTCTAATTTTGTAAGAGTATAATAATCTACATATGCATGTATGTACATATCGTATCCTTGGCAGATACTGTGTACTATATAGGAAGTAAGATTAGAAAAGAGACGAAACTTTTATCTATCTAGCTTTATAAACTGACCAAATACTCACATCCTAATGAGTACTGTCAGTTACCGCAATTCGTGGAGCAAGTGCTACATGCTGGATTATTTGCACTACTTCGCCAGCTAACTCACTGGAACATAAAGGAAGAAATCAGCTGTGGAATTAAACTGTCACTGCTTGTCTCTCTAAAGGTGACCATAATATCGATGCTCCTGACGGTATTTGAGTTTATTCCAAATGAGGTTATTTGGCTGCATCAGGAGTATGGATAGGGCTAGAAGTACGGAATTGCGAACTTTTAAGGTAGATGCAACTTTTTTTTAGTAAAAACATCACTACCAGCAAATTTCTCTCACTTCGCTCAGGTAAAATTAAATGAAATTTTTCAGACTTTTCTAGAACTTCGTAGAGTTTTCTGGAACATTATATGAAATTCCAATTTTTTAGAACTTTCTGGGGCATTTCATGAAATTCTGTCGAATTTTCTACTATTTTCTAGAATATTCCATGGATTTCTATTGAATTTTCCAGATCTTTCTAAAACTTTCTGGAACTTTCCAGAAATTTTTGGAGCATTATGGAATTCTATCAAACTTTCTGGAACTGTCTAGACAGCAAAGAAATGAATCAAATGGAGAGATGATGCTGTATGAAAAAACAGAATTTTCTCAATATCCTGAAATATCTTGAAACGACATCTGTTCCAAAACATAAACTTGTTCGATGGGAGATGGTGTACTACCACACCATATAACCCTCATGGGACTCCAGGGGTTGATTGTGGAGATGAAGCTACGTGCACTTACACTACATTACACTTTCTTTCATTATATAAATAAATATTGATTTTAGTCCCATTGGTGTTTGTACAATTGTGTACAAAATTTCCTGGAATATCAGTACAGGTTTGCAATGCCAGTAAGGTATTGAAAGGTTTAATTTTATAGAACAGGTGATTGTGGAGATAGCAGAAACCTTTTCGACAATAGTCTTTGGCACAAGTTTTCTTTGAAGTTCCAAGAAATTATGGAAGTTTAAATGGCTGTGGCAGAGAAATAGAGTTATGCCAAGGATTTAGAGTCAACTGATGCTGTATATCAGCAATGTTAAAATTTCAAGAACCTATTGTCAATGGTTCCTGAATTACATAGAACTAATTGTTTAGAATTTTAGAACTTCATATTCAGGAATATAATCTTTATGTAAATTTAATATTTTATAACTATCTTAGAGTATAAAATTATTTGACTTTAATGCTTCAGTTCTACCAGTGTAATACATGAGGCGGCTGGCTCTAAGAACTGAACAAAGTGGTTTTCATAGGATTTCTGGTGGATGTTTCCACTATAATAGGAAACAGCGCAGCGCGCCATTCCAGGTACTGTTTCCAGAATCGGTGTAGAAATGTACCTTAGTATAGAAAAGGTATAGAACGAAACAATAATTCTGAACGTAAACTTAAAATTCTAAATGTGATTTATAACAGAAATATATGTTCCCCCTTTTTCAACTATAATTGTATTAATGGAACAAGTACAGAGTGTTAGATCCATCGTCAAAGGATTTAGATTCAAGCTCGAGTTGCTTTTTTCTACTTTCGAAGTAGTTCTATCCTTTTGTTCTGAAAACAATTAATACACATAAGAGAAAATTAGGTTCACCCAGTCCCTTTAAACAATTCATTTTATATTAATTAATTATACACTTTTTATAGGTTACTTAATTTTAAATGTAAAGTAATTTTTGTAATATAAACTTTTGTAAATTTCGTTTTGTTAAAAAGCAGTAATGTATTAAACGACTATCATTAATTTTGCTGATTTATTCACCTATATGCTACAATCCGTATCAGATTGTTCATCGCGCAGACTACGTACTTATGAGTTTGATGTTCTTCTAACAAGCTGACACTTGAAAATGCGTATAATAAATCTTCAACAGACAGCGCCGGGATTCGGCAGTTTACCCGCATCGGCACGAAGTGGAAGTCTCGTTCTCTAAAAGGGTTAAATTAGCGACCGGATTAATATTTTCACAGGAAGCGGATGCGGATTTTTTGGATCTTCTCGGAATTTTTCTGTTCCCATCGCTAAAACAAGGTTTTCCTGCAACTTATTG
This sequence comes from Cephus spinipes, assembly GCA_963971525.1. NCBI lineage: Eukaryota > Metazoa > Arthropoda > Insecta > Hymenoptera > Cephidae > Cephus > Cephus spinipes. The sequence goes on from OZ020574.1 coordinate 21,522,519, forward strand.
CTTTTTTCCCTATTTCTCTGTATTTTTATGTCCAAAATAAAGTTTTCTTGTAATTTCTTGCTTTTTTTCAAAGTTTTTCTTTATTTTTATGTCGAGAATAAAATTTTCCTGTAATATTACATAAAGAAATTGAACAGATACAACATTCCGAACGCAAAATGACCCGTAATAACTTGTTTACGTCCATCAAGTTTGTTCAAGAAACTATCGCTCTTTTCTAAACAAAATTAGCTTTCAGTCTCATGAAGCCATATTTAGAATTTCGCCTTCGAAAAACTACCTAACGCTAAAACATTAGAAGCCTGATTATCGACGTTCTTGGCGTGAATGCACGAGGAGCCAACAGAGCAAATAAAATGGAAAAGCGCAAGCGGTGTTTGTTTTGCAATTGGAAATCGAACAAAGCGCCAATCTGGAAGATCATCGTACCCGTTTCTGTACTAACTGCGCATCGTGACTACCTCTGCAATTCATTTGAATTTCCAACGATAAATGTTCATGTCTTTCAAAATATCAAGCATTTCGTATATTGGTTGCCAATTTTTGAATAATGTAGTGGACACTTTGAAAAGTAACCCAGAACTTTTTCCGATTATTTGAAACCCCGAAGCACTTTAAAAACCTGGCCATTCCCTAAAGGACCCAGTGTGTAGATGTAGGGTTAAAACGTTAAGTATGGAGAATATGTTCCAAATAGGAGAAAGTTGGTCGTACGATCGTGATGAAAATATTAATATCGATTCCACACATGGATATCGATTAATTCGATTAATTTTAGCATTTACTGCAGTAAATTTACTTTATCATTTGTCAATCGTGTAAAAAAGGGTAATACGTCGTGAATAGACATTTTAAGCCTCCGCTAAGGAACAGTTCCTGATATACCTGACAATTCATTCTAAAAGTTTAAACTAACTGGGACAAGTGGAAGACTGATGAGCTAAGGATGACCTAAGAAACCTGAAGGCTTCGTCGTTCCTGTCTGATCCAGTGAGACAACGTCGCCAATGGCGACAACAAACGTAAACATGTTTGACTTAGCTAATTAGTTCATTGATTGCTTTCGCTCAAGTTATTTACTGATAAAAAGCCACGTATAAGATGGCATTGACAAAATTATGAGGCCATAGCTTCTGACATTATTCACCGGCGTGACAAGAAGAATGCCTCTAATCATTAATCGTCTGTAAGTTTCTTTGTTTAGTAATTTTATTTTAAATTTAAGTGATCTTTACCTAAACGAGAGTTTCCCAAACACTGCACTGTTTGTATAATTCCATTTCCAATAAAATATAGCCGATGAAAATTTGAAAAGAGACCGAAACGTGGTAAACTTTATTAGTTCCATTATATTTTTCTGCGCGGTCGGCATTTTAATACAAAACAATTCTGATATAAGTCACATTTTCACCACAGTGGCATACGAGTTAACCCTTTGAGGGCTCTTAACCTTGTCTGATATCCCTTTTATTTTTAAAACTATATAACCGATCATTTAATTTGGTCTAAAAAAGTTTGAATATTGAAAACTCCATTAGATTTTGATAAAAATCAATTTCCGAAAGATTTTGAATTTTCTGATTGCTAATCCAAAGTCAAAATTACAATATTCGTAATAGCAGATCTCGTATGGAAAACAAATGGCGGTTGGCTCTCATTCCAAATGTTACCGAAGTATCGAAGAAAAATGAGTTAAGCATATTCTTCTTAGAAATTGTAACACGTGTTCAACGTGCCAATTATTGAGAATTTATGATCGAGAATAAGAGAAAATAGGGTATGGGATGATAGAAGGTAAGGGAAAATGATACGCTTTTAGAATTTGCAGTGACGAAAGTCCCCATGTATGTATCTCTATTTTATATTGACAGAGAAGCATTTAAGAAAAATGTGGGCACAGAATAAAAGAGGTATAAAGCTTTGACGAAAAACGTGGTTCTCGTATGTCACTTTTGCAGTCTTTCAAATCTAAGGAATGTGTAAAACCATTCTATTGTTACCATATTACAACTCTTGGATATAGGTTTCCTACTATCTTATATCTGGACTGTAATATTTATTTTATATAAAGCTAAAAATGTTAAGTAACTCGTGACGAAATCAGTGTTATATGATGCAACGGACAGTTGTGACACGTAAACCTGCTGTAACAGGATGGCTCCTCCAATCATGAACAGACTGACCTCACGCCATTAAAATTGCATCTTTCAACTAAACATTACTTTGTTGATAACGTTAACTGTAAAGCTAAACAATATAGGATATGATAACAAGAATCCTCTGAATCATGACACGAGGAGACAATGAAATAATGGACACAGTTATGAATCTAAATATAATTCCAGCGACAGGATAGCGAATGGGGAAAAAATTATTGAAGAAAGACAAAAATTTATTAAAAAAAAATAATTTATTCGACTAGAGGAATGATATACAAATGAATGAGAATATTATGTACAACGAATGAATGTGACACTGTCAGCGAAAAACTAATTCAGAATGTACGACGTACATTACGCACATACGCACATACATCATCGTCCCAAATATTAAGAATAATATAATACAACTATTTCTACAGTAGGAACATCATTAATATGTACAAAAAATAAATAAGTCTTCATTTCTTCCTAACAAATAACATTTGCGTCTACCACGTGTCTTTCGAGTTTAATCAACTTCTTCCACAGTGGGCCCGGAATACTGGTTGTTCTGTCGATACTGTCCACCGCAATCCTGAGCAGCACCGGAGCCACCGGAGTGAATCTTGGTCATGATGGGCGAACACTGCTTTTGGAGTTCTTCGAGCTTGTGTTTGTACTCGTCCTTTTCAGCCAAGGTGTTGTTGTCGAGCCACCTGATGGTATCCTCGCACAAGGAAATGACCTTGTCCTTGTCAGATTGCTCCAGCTTGGAGCCGCACTCCTGAACTGCCTGTTTCACGGAGAAGACGTAGCTCTCGACCTGATTCCTGGCTTCGACCCTCTCACGCTGCTCACGATCCTGATCACGGTAACGCTCAGCCTCCGACAGCATCCTGTCGATTTCCTCGCGGGAGAGGCGTCCCTTATCATTGGTTATTCTGACGTCGTTGCTGCGACCACTGGCCGTGTCCTTGGCAGTGACGTGAAGAATGCCGTTGGCATCCATGTCGAAGGTCACCTCGATTTTGGGAACACCACGAGGAGCCGGTGCGATTCCACTGAGCTCGAAGCGACCCAGAAGATTGTTGTCCTTGGTCATGGCGCGCTCGCCCTCGTAGACTTGAATGGACACGCCGGGCTGATTGTCGGCGTAGGTGGTGAAGGTCTGCGTCTGCTTGCAGGGAATTCGAGCGTTGCGCTCGATGATGTTGGTCATTACTCCTCCTGCCGTTTCAATTCCCAGGGAGAGAGGCGCAACGTCTACGAGGAGAACGTCCTGGAGAGTAGAATTCTTATCGCCTTCGCCCGTCAGAATGGCGGCCTGCACCGCTGCTCCGTAGGCCACGGCTTCATCCGGATTGATAGAGAGGTTCAACTGCTTGCCGCAGAAAAAGTTTTGCAGCATCGACTGGATCTTCGGGATACGCGTCGAACCTCCCACGAGGACAACGTCGTGAACCGAGCCCTTGTCCATCTTTGCGTCGGCCAGAGCCTTCTCCACGGGTTCGAGAGTTGCCCTGAAGAGGTCGGCGCAAAGTTCCTCGAAACGAGCTCTCGAGATCTTTGTGTAGAAGTCGATTCCCTCGAAGAGAGCATCGATCTCGATGGTGGCCTCGGTGCTCGAAGACAGGGTACGCTTGGCACGTTCCGCTGCTGTTCGCAATCGACGGAGCGCTCTGGGGTTGCTCTTGATGTTCTTTTTGAACTTTCTCTCGAACTCCTTGCACAGATGGTCCACGAGTCTCGAGTCAAAGTCCTCTCCACCCAGGTGAGTATCTCCGGCCGTTGCCTTCACCTCGAAGAGAGAGCCCTCGTCGATGCTGAGTATGGACACGTCGAAGGTTCCTCCGCCGAGATCGAAGATCAGAACGTTTCGTTCCCCTTTGAGATTCTTGTCGAGACCGTAGGCGAGTGCCGCTGCCGTAGGTTCATTGATGATCCTGAGGACATTGAGTCCTGCGATGGCCCCCGCGTCCTTGGTGGCCTGGCGCTGGGAGTCGTTGAAGTAGGCCGGGACAGTGATCACCGCGTCCCGCACTTTGTCACCGAGATACGCCTCGGCGGTCTCCTTCATTTTCGTCAGGACCATCGAGCTGATCTCTTCCGGACTGAACCTCTTTACCTCACCGCGGAACTCCACCTGAATCTTTGGCTTTCCGCCCTCGTTCACCACACTGAATGGCCAGTGCTTCATGTCGCTCTGAATCTTCGGGTCGTCGAAGCGGCGGCCAATCAACCTCTTGGCGTCGAACACCGTGTTCGCCGGGTTCAACGCCACCTGGTTCTTGGCCGCATCTCCGATCAAACGCTCTGTGTCGGTAAACGCAACGTAGCTTGGTGTCGTTCTGTTTCCTTGATCGTTTGCAATTATTTCCACCTTTCCTTGCTGCCATACTCCAACGCAGGAGTACGTCGTTCCCAAGTCGATTCCAATTGCTGGCATTTTTCTTCTTGCTTGTTCTTGCACTTTGTCTCTCAAAACTTTATTACAAATGCTTTAAAACTTCGTTTATGTATGTCTCTTACTTAAAAAGTCGCTCTGAGATCTCTTATCTCGCAATGTGTCTCGTTTGCTTTCTCGTTGAATACTGAGGCTCGAAGCCCGCCGCCGCCTATTTATATCTGGCGCCTGCGCGTCTCGTACCTACTCGAAGCTTCTAGTGCGATTAATGCTCTCGCTCTTTCGATGCCTTCAAACTCGCATCGACGCGACTTGTTGCCTGACTCGTTTTTTCGCGCTGGGCTTTGCAATTTCTGCATATTACATATTCGTATATAATATATTTAGTAGATCTATCGCAGAATTACATAGATCAAAATCATCTAACAAAAATAATTGCATCCTCTGCTTCGTTCATGCAGCAGCGACCAACATTCAATTAATATTGCACAAATTCATATATTCTCTAAATATTTTTAAACTACAATATGATCTCATAAATAAATTATTCGTTGCACGTGTAATTACGTACATCTGTCATCATTTTATTTCTATTCAAAATGTTTTCTATACCTTTATCGAATTACCCATTTTTGAAATTTTGAACTGATGAATTTTTATTATTTAAATAATACTAATCGCAAGAGATACGAATATCGTAACATTAATTAATTTAGAATCTATATCGGAGCCGATTTAATCTTCCAGAAAGTTTTAAAAAGATCTGGAAAATTCAATAGAAATCCATGGAATATTCTAGAAAATAGTAGAAAATTCGACAGAATTTCATGAAATGCCCCAGAAAGTTCTAAAAAATTGGAATTTCATATAATGTTCCAGAAAACTCTACGAAGTTCTAGAAAAGTCTGAAAAATTTCATTTAATTTTACCTGAGCGAAGTGAGAGAAATTTGCTGGTAGTGATGTTTTTACTAAAAAAAAGTTGCATCTACCTTAAAAGTTCGCAATTCCGTACTTCTAGCCCTATCCATACTCCTGATGCAGCCAAATAACCTCATTTGGAATAAACTCAAATACCGTCAGGAGCATCGATATTATGGTCACCTTTAGAGAGACAAGCAGTGACAGTTTAATTCCACAGCTGATTTCTTCCTTTATGTTCCAGTGAGTTAGCTGGCGAAGTAGTGCAAATAATCCAGCATGTAGCACTTGCTCCACGAATTGCGGTAACTGACAGTACTCATTAGGATGTGAGTATTTGGTCAGTTTATAAAGCTAGATAGATAAAAGTTTCGTCTCTTTTCTAATCTTACTTCCTATATAGTACACAGTATCTGCCAAGGATACGATATGTACATACATGCATATGTAGATTATTATACTCTTACAAAATTAGAATGACAGACTTCGTAATGAATTGTACGTAAACAGCAACAATAAATGTAGGCGAATGAAAGGTAACCATCGGTTAAAAATGAATTCCCTGGATTCGACAAATGCAGGGCAGTGCATAAAAACACCAGATCAGGTAAGTTTCATTGATGCTTGAATCGAAGCATCGAAAAAGCGGGAGCATTGAACGTGTTAGAAATTTCGAGGAGGCAGCAGACGCGTAGGCGCGACGTTAGTATTTTTACTTTACTCTGTTCAATGTGTCATCACTGTCTAACGTCCGCGAGGGTTCAAGAAGTTTCCAGGCGGCGCTGGGGCAGTGGATACGCAATTACGTATGCATACCCAAGGATTGAGCGCAAGCCTATAGCTTTATTACAGGTTTCAACGTAAAAATCACATGTCAATGTGAAAATTGAAGATTAAATCGGCTCCGATATAGATTCTAAATTAATTAATGTTACGATATTCGTATCTCTTGCGATTAGTATTATTTAAATAATAAAAATTCATCAGTTCAAAATTTCAAAAATGGGTAATTCGATAAAGGTATAGAAAACATTTTGAATAGAAATAAAATGATGACAGATGTACGTAATTACACGTGCAACGAATAATTTATTTATGAGATCATATTGTAGTTTAAAAATATTTAGAGAATATATGAATTTGTGCAATATTAATTGAATGTTGGTCGCTGCTGCATGAACGAAGCAGAGGATGCAATTATTTTTGTTAGATGATTTTGATCTATGTAATTCTGCGATAGATCTACTAAATATATTATATACGAATATGTAATATGCAGAAATTGCAAAGCCCAGCGCGAAAAAACGAGTCAGGCAACAAGTCGCGTCGATGCGAGTTTGAAGGCATCGAAAGAGCGAGAGCATTAATCGCACTAGAAGCTTCGAGTAGGTACGAGACGCGCAGGCGCCAGATATAAATAGGCGGCGGCGGGCTTCGAGCCTCAGTATTCAACGAGAAAGCAAACGAGACACATTGCGAGATAAGAGATCTCAGAGCGACTTTTTAAGTAAGAGACATACATAAACGAAGTTTTAAAGCATTTGTAATAAAGTTTTGAGAGACAAAGTGCAAGAACAAGCAAGAAGAAAAATGCCAGCAATTGGAATCGACTTGGGAACGACGTACTCCTGCGTTGGAGTATGGCAGCAAGGAAAGGTGGAAATAATTGCAAACGATCAAGGAAACAGAACGACACCAAGCTACGTTGCGTTTACCGACACAGAGCGTTTGATCGGAGATGCGGCCAAGAACCAGGTGGCGTTGAACCCGGCGAACACGGTGTTCGACGCCAAGAGGTTGATTGGCCGCCGCTTCGACGACCCGAAGATTCAGAGCGACATGAAGCACTGGCCATTCAGTGTGGTGAACGAGGGCGGAAAGCCAAAGATTCAGGTGGAGTTCCGCGGTGAGGTAAAGAGGTTCAGTCCGGAAGAGATCAGCTCGATGGTCCTGACGAAAATGAAGGAGACCGCCGAGGCGTATCTCGGTGACAAAGTGCGGGACGCGGTGATCACTGTCCCGGCCTACTTCAACGACTCCCAGCGCCAGGCCACCAAGGACGCGGGGGCCATCGCAGGACTCAATGTCCTCAGGATCATCAATGAACCTACGGCAGCGGCACTCGCCTACGGTCTCGACAAGAATCTCAAAGGGGAACGAAACGTTCTGATCTTCGATCTCGGCGGAGGAACCTTCGACGTGTCCATACTCAGCATCGACGAGGGCTCTCTCTTCGAGGTGAAGGCAACGGCCGGAGATACTCACCTGGGTGGAGAGGACTTTGACTCGAGACTCGTGGACCATCTGTGCAAGGAGTTCGAGAGAAAGTTCAAAAAGAACATCAAGAGCAACCCCAGAGCGCTCCGTCGATTGCGAACAGCAGCGGAACGTGCCAAGCGTACCCTGTCTTCGAGCACCGAGGCCACCATCGAGATCGATGCTCTCTTCGAGGGAATCGACTTCTACACAAAGATCTCGAGAGCTCGTTTCGAGGAACTTTGCGCCGACCTCTTCAGGGCAACTCTCGAACCCGTGGAGAAGGCTCTGGCCGACGCAAAGATGGACAAGGGCTCGGTTCACGACGTTGTCCTCGTGGGAGGTTCGACGCGTATCCCGAAGATCCAGTCGATGCTGCAAAACTTTTTCTGCGGCAAGCAGTTGAACCTCTCTATCAATCCGGATGAAGCCGTGGCCTACGGAGCAGCGGTGCAGGCCGCCATTCTGACGGGCGAAGGCGATAAGAATTCTACTCTCCAGGACGTTCTCCTCGTAGACGTTGCGCCTCTCTCCCTGGGAATTGAAACGGCAGGAGGAGTAATGACCAACATCATCGAGCGCAACGCTCGAATTCCCTGCAAGCAGACGCAGACCTTCACCACCTACGCCGACAATCAGCCCGGCGTGTCCATTCAAGTCTACGAGGGCGAGCGCGCCATGACCAAGGACAACAATCTTCTGGGTCGCTTCGAGCTCAGTGGAATCGCACCGGCTCCTCGTGGTGTTCCCAAAATCGAGGTGACCTTCGACATGGATGCCAACGGCATTCTTCACGTCACTGCCAAGGACACGGCCAGTGGTCGCAGCAACGACGTCAGAATAACCAATGATAAGGGACGCCTCTCCCGCGAGGAAATCGACAGGATGCTGTCGGAGGCTGAGCGTTACCGTGATCAGGATCGTGAGCAGCGTGAGAGGGTCGAAGCCAGGAATCAGGTCGAGAGCTACGTCTTCTCCGTGAAACAGGCAGTTCAGGAGTGCGGCTCCAAGCTGGAGCAATCTGACAAGGACAAGGTCATTTCCTTGTGCGAGGATACCATCAGGTGGCTCGACAACAACACCTTGGCTGAAAAGGACGAGTACAAACACAAGCTCGAAGAACTCCAAAAGCAGTGTTCGCCCATCATGACCAAGATTCACTCCGGTGGCTCCGGTGCTGCTCAGGATTGCGGTGGACAGTATCGACAGAACAACCAGTATTCCGGGCCCACTGTGGAAGAAGTTGATTAAACTCGAAAGACACGTGGTAGACGCAAATGTTATTTGTTAGGAAGAAATGAAGACTTATTTATTTTTTGTACATATTAATGATGTTCCTACTGTAGAAATAGTTGTATTATATTATTCTTAATATTTGGGACGATGATGTATGTGCGTATGTGCGTAATGTACGTCGTACATTCTGAATTAGTTTTTCGCTGACAGTGTCACATTCATTCGTTGTACATAATATTCTCATTCATTTGTATATCATTCCTCTAGTCGAATAAATTATTTTTTTTTAATAAATTTTTGTCTTTCTTCAATAATTTTTTCCCCATTCGCTATCCTGTCGCTGGAATTATATTTAGATTCATAACTGTGTCCATTATTTCATTGTCTCCTCGTGTCATGATTCAGAGGATTCTTGTTATCATATCCTATATTGTTTAGCTTTACAGTTAACGTTATCAACAAAGTAATGTTTAGTTGAAAGATGCAATTTTAATGGCGTGAGGTCAGTCTGTTCATGATTGGAGGAGCCATCCTGTTACAGCAGGTTTACGTGTCACAACTGTCCGTTGCATCATATAACACTGATTTCGTCACGAGTTACTTAACATTTTTAGCTTTATATAAAATAAATATTACAGTCCAGATATAAGATAGTAGGAAACCTATATCCAAGAGTTGTAATATGGTAACAATAGAATGGTTTTACACATTCCTTAGATTTGAAAGACTGCAAAAGTGACATACGAGAACCACGTTTTTCGTCAAAGCTTTATACCTCTTTTATTCTGTGCCCACATTTTTCTTAAATGCTTCTCTGTCAATATAAAATAGAGATACATACATGGGGACTTTCGTCACTGCAAATTCTAAAAGCGTATCATTTTCCCTTACCTTCTATCATCCCATACCCTATTTTCTCTTATTCTCGATCATAAATTCTCAATAATTGGCACGTTGAACACGTGTTACAATTTCTAAGAAGAATATGCTTAACTCATTTTTCTTCGATACTTCGGTAACATTTGGAATGAGAGCCAACCGCCATTTGTTTTCCATACGAGATCTGCTATTACGAATATTGTAATTTTGACTTTGGATTAGCAATCAGAAAATTCAAAATCTTTCGGAAATTGATTTTTATCAAAATCTAATGGAGTTTTCAATATTCAAACTTTTTTAGACCAAATTAAATGATCGGTTATATAGTTTTAAAAATAAAAGGGATATCAGACAAGGTTAAGAGCCCTCAAAGGGTTAACTCGTATGCCACTGTGGTGAAAATGTGACTTATATCAGAATTGTTTTGTATTAAAATGCCGACCGCGCAGAAAAATATAATGGAACTAATAAAGTTTACCACGTTTCGGTCTCTTTTCAAATTTTCATCGGCTATATTTTATTGGAAATGGAATTATACAAACAGTGCAGTGTTTGGGAAACTCTCGTTTAGGTAAAGATCACTTAAATTTAAAATAAAATTACTAAACAAAGAAACTTACAGACGATTAATGATTAGAGGCATTCTTCTTGTCACGCCGGTGAATAATGTCAGAAGCTATGGCCTCATAATTTTGTCAATGCCATCTTATACGTGGCTTTTTATCAGTAAATAACTTGAGCGAAAGCAATCAATGAACTAATTAGCTAAGTCAAACATGTTTACGTTTGTTGTCGCCATTGGCGACGTTGTCTCACTGGATCAGACAGGAACGACGAAGCCTTCAGGTTTCTTAGGTCATCCTTAGCTCATCAGTCTTCCACTTGTCCCAGTTAGTTTAAACTTTTAGAATGAATTGTCAGGTATATCAGGAACTGTTCCTTAGCGGAGGCTTAAAATGTCTATTCACGACGTATTACCCTTTTTTACACGATTGACAAATGATAAAGTAAATTTACTGCAGTAAATGCTAAAATTAATCGAATTAATCGATATCCATGTGTGGAATCGATATTAATATTTTCATCACGATCGTACGACCAACTTTCTCCTATTTGGAACATATTCTCCATACTTAACGTTTTAACCCTACATCTACACACTGGGTCCTTTAGGGAATGGCCAGGTTTTTAAAGTGCTTCGGGGTTTCAAATAATCGGAAAAAGTTCTGGGTTACTTTTCAAAGTGTCCACTACATTATTCAAAAATTGGCAACCAATATACGAAATGCTTGATATTTTGAAAGACATGAACATTTATCGTTGGAAATTCAAATGAATTGCAGAGGTAGTCACGATGCGCAGTTAGTACAGAAACGGGTACGATGATCTTCCAGATTGGCGCTTTGTTCGATTTCCAATTGCAAAACAAACACCGCTTGCGCTTTTCCATTTTATTTGCTCTGTTGGCTCCTCGTGCATTCACGCCAAGAACGTCGATAATCAGGCTTCTAATGTTTTAGCGTTAGGTAGTTTTTCGAAGGCGAAATTCTAAATATGGCTTCATGAGACTGAAAGCTAATTTTGTTTAGAAAAGAGCGATAGTTTCTTGAACAAACTTGATGGACGTAAACAAGTTATTACGGGTCATTTTGCGTTCGGAATGTTGTATCTGTTCAATTTCTTTATGTAATATTACAGGAAAATTTTATTCTCGACATAAAAATAAAGAAAAACTTTGAAAAAAAGCAAGAAATTACAAGAAAACTTTATTTTGGACATAAAAATACAGAGAAATAGGGAAAAAAGCAATAAGTTGCAGGAAAACCTTGTTTTAGCGATGGGAACAGAAAAATTCCGAGAAGATCCAAAAAATCCGCATCCGCTTCCTGTGAAAATATTAATCCGGTCGCTAATTTAACCCTTTTAGAGAACGAGACTTCCACTTCGTGCCGATGCGGGTAAACTGCCGAATCCCGGCGCTGTCTGTTGAAGATTTATTATACGCATTTTCAAGTGTCAGCTTGTTAGAAGAACATCAAACTCATAAGTACGTAGTCTGCGCGATGAACAATCTGATACGGATTGTAGCATATAGGTGAATAAATCAGCAAAATTAATGATAGTCGTTTAATACATTACTGCTTTTTAACAAAACGAAATTTACAAAAGTTTATATTACAAAAATTACTTTACATTTAAAATTAAGTAACCTATAAAAAGTGTATAATTAATTAATATAAAATGAATTGTTTAAAGGGACTGGGTGAACCTAATTTTCTCTTATGTGTATTAATTGTTTTCAGAACAAAAGGATAGAACTACTTCGAAAGTAGAAAAAAGCAACTCGAGCTTGAATCTAAATCCTTTGACGATGGATCTAACACTCTGTACTTGTTCCATTAATACAATTATAGTTGAAAAAGGGGGAACATATATTTCTGTTATAAATCACATTTAGAATTTTAAGTTTACGTTCAGAATTATTGTTTCGTTCTATACCTTTTCTATACTAAGGTACATTTCTACACCGATTCTGGAAACAGTACCTGGAATGGCGCGCTGCGCTGTTTCCTATTATAGTGGAAACATCCACCAGAAATCCTATGAAAACCACTTTGTTCAGTTCTTAGAGCCAGCCGCCTCATGTATTACACTGGTAGAACTGAAGCATTAAAGTCAAATAATTTTATACTCTAAGATAGTTAT